>CM052899.1:84592231-84860226 GCA_028534135.1 Potos flavus
TATATATATATAATAAATGCTATGTTTTTTAATTTTGATATATTTACATTAGAATCCAAAGCACACTATAAAACTAAATAAAATATATCATGTAATAATTTAATAAATTGCCTGAATATTATTTTGATTATAAGTTTACCCTTAGAATGCATTTACTTTAGGTAAGAACCAGTAAAATATAAAGGTATATTTTAATTACTTACTTCAAAAATAATTTAGTCATTAATTTTTCTACTAAGTTAATGTGTTCCTCATGTAAACATATAGTAAAAGATAATCAGCAATTCTCACATAGCTTTGTTTTATTTATTTATTTTTTTATAGCTTTGTTTTAAAATGATAAATCAAGTAACTATAAAATATCAAATCACTATAATTATAATTATGGGTAAACTTAGTGAATCCCTTTAATAGGATAAATACTTATTAACAATTTTAGACACCATAAGATATGCTTTATGCACACATAATTAGGCATTTCTTTTTATATGTCTTTAAATTCAGAATATATAAATGTCAGTCAGTGAAACAGAGTTCTGATCAGGCAATAAAGAGCTAATTTTCAATTTATTCATGTTCAAGTGAGTTTTCAGGGTTTCATTGGTGATTCTAAGATTTATTTTTCTATTTTTGTTGATATAACACTTTTGCCCAACCCTGTATATATGTAATTATATATCTTTTAATTTACTTGACTATGAAGATTTGTGTGTGTCCTGTACAACAAATAACAAAAATCTATCTCTCTGGTAACCATTCTACATGAACATTATATATTAAAACAGACCACTGAAGAGGGGACTCAGATTCTTATCTTAACTGTAAATTATAAATGGATAACTTCAGTTATAGAATCTCAATAAAAATTAAAAACAATTTGAATACCAAGAGCTAGTATAATAACAATTTCAATTTCATAATTGAAAACATTAAAGCTATTCTTTTAATACTTGAATTACAAGAATTAGAATTATTTGAACTTAGATAAATTTTACTCTCAAAAACATCTTTCTATAAACTACTTCATACTGGTAAGATCTGCTTGATGCTTTAAGCTTATCAACATCAATCACCATGCTGAAAATTAAGAAATATATAGATCACAGGGTAGAATAATTTCATAGTACTCTCTAATGTGCTTCATATAAATCACTCATGTGTAATATTAAGATAGTCATCTATTTACTTATTCATTCATTCATTCAACCATCATTCAATAATGCCAAGATCATTTTTTTATTCTGGGAAAAAACATATTTTGTTATTATGTAATGAATTTTTTAGACGAAATACTTTGGAATATTTCCTGTCAGCTTTGTTCATATAACCTCAAAGATGTCATTTTGCTTAACTGTACATATTCATTTTATAAAATGAAAGAATGAAAGGACATTTAGGAAATCATTAATCTTTTGTATATGAGGGAAAGCCACACATAGTCTCAATAAATCAATGTCTTTGGAAGACACAAAAGATTTCTGGTTTAATTCAAAATCCTTTCTTTAAAATGCCAAATGTCTCTATATTATGCAGAAGTGTTCCAGATGGCTGGGCACATGTTTCAATTAAGTGAAATTACAATTTTTTTTCAAGTGTTCTCTTACTCTGTTACATATAGAATGTTACATGTATAGCTACTGATTGTATCTTGATTGCTAGAGGTAAAAATACTCTTATTCATAAATATAAATGCTTTTAGACAAGGGAGAATATACATAAAATTAAAACGCATTACACAGTATAAAAGTCAGAATGTAAAAAAGATAATGAGAGCATGATGGATTTAATTGAGTACATGATGGATCCTAAATTTCTTTAATAGTTCTATTAATAAGTAATCAATTTTCTCATAAGTGGACATTTTTATAGCTCCCATGATTTCACTTTTCAGAAAACTTCAGAAATAAGGAACACTTTGAGACTCCATACTAATAGTAATTGAACAATAATTGAACTATAATATGAAAACTAAGAGGTCTTCCTCAAATTAGTCAGTAAATTTCATAATGTATCATTTACTGTTAAATCTAAATTTCTAATTTTACCATAAATTCCTATATATCTATCACCTCAGGCCACCTGATGTACTTTTAAATATACCTCATACATTCTGTTCTCAGCAAAAGAAATTTATTTCAGTTTCTTTTAAATATACTCCTAGGAATGGCTCTATGAACATGGAATATTATGTAGTTCTTCCATATTGTTGTTTTTCCTGTGTATCTCTCTGAAATGTTGTTCTTCTTAAGAAGTTTTAACCACTTAAAATTTGACATATTTTAACAAAAAGTCTATTGTCCTCATCTTCTTTCTAAATGTTTAATAAATTTATAGGTAGATAGATAAATAGATAGATAGATAGATAGATGATAGATAGATAGATAGATAGATAGATAGATAGATAAAAGCTATCTTGTTAAAAGTAATTTCTGAGAAGACAGTGAGGGGATACTGAAAGTCATGTAGCTATTTATAACACATTTACACGTGCTTAATTAATCAATAAATAGAACAGTGTACATTTTAATTTCAATTTACATTATATTATTTCACTAGTTGTTATACATACTTGCCATATCTTATCAACTATTATCAAATTGTCATACTATTTTTCAATAGATATCAAATTAGAAAATGTATCTATACACTAATGCTCCATGTGTTGATCCTACTACAATACTACCACTGCGGCTTCAGAGAAGAGTTTTCCAAATTTGCAAAAGTGTGATTAATTGCTTGTATAAAACCTAACCTAGTAAAGAATAATGGCGTCTTACAATGAGGTCTGTGACCATTTGCATCAGAATCACTTGCAGAACTAACAACAACAACAAAAAAAGACATGTTCCAAGGATCTTTCTTGAATCTTCTGAAAAATAATCTGCATTTCAAATAATTATCCACATAAGGGATTCTGATGTGCATTAAGTTTTGAGAACTAATCAAACTAAAACACATCACCATATGAAAATTAAACATATGAAACTTAAATTTTAACTTAAACTTAAAATTAAGTTTAAACTTAAACTTAAAATTAACATATGAAAATTAAATTTTGCTTCAGTTGAATATTTCTAAATAGAAACAATAAAAGCTCTCAAAAAACTACGTTGGGGGGGTGGATGAGCCTGGTGGTGGTATTGAGGAGTGCACATATTGCATGGAGCACTGGGTGCGGTGCATGAACAATTAATCTTGGAACACTGAAAAAATAAAATTAAATTAAAAAAACTATGTTGAAGGAAATAATGTTTTTATATATTCCCATATCCAATGATACTAGTGATATTTTAAAAAATATTTTCCAGATTTACTTGCTTAAAATCCTGCATCTACATTTTTTAAATCTATGACTCATTCCTAAAAGACTTAAAGTGATATCTTAAAAAGCATCCATGCTATTACATATATATATATATATATATACATATATATATAATTCCGCAAATATTATGCCCTGTACAATGAAAATATTAATGACTTTTTTTTTTTTTTAAGTTCCCAAACTGATATCTTTGTCAGCAACTTCAGTTGAATTGTGCTATTGGCAGGGATGAGTTTTGGAGTTAATGCCTGGGTTCCAATCCCTGCTCTCTGTCTTTCTAAATGTATGGTCCAAAGTGAGTAAATTTGTCCTTCCTAAGCCTGAGTTTTCTCATCTGTAAGATGATAGTAACAACATCTATTTCACAAAATTATTTTGAGATTTGAATTAAAAAGCATGAATATCCCTCTGTTCTTAATAAATAATTCACATTGTTTTAGGAGGTACTTGCTATTATTGTTCAATAATCATTACTTAATAACTATGCTGTTATTGTTTAATAACCATTACCAAAGAAGGAAATAATATGGAAGACAGATGATTAAATATAATTCCTGAGCAAATATGTCATCAAATGTAAATATGTGCAGAGGTATCTTAGGGCAAAGGTAGCTCTTAAGGTCAGAGATGGTAGCAGCATAGAATCGACCTTTGTCCAAACTGTGAGGAAGGGGACACATATTAGGACTGAGAAGCAGCCCGAGACCAGGTACAAAACAGTATCTCTGGGATGAGCACAATGGTGGGCATACTTTAACTCAAACTCCATTTAGTCAAGTAGTGACATATCAAATATTTTTTTTTTAAATGGGAAAATAATAAAGGTAGGTATTGTTTCACAGATGTTTTCTCAGAACATGGAGCATGAAAATAATTTTACTTCAAATAGCTTAAAATATGCAGACAAACCTTTATGAAGTACAAAAATTGAATGGTTAAGCAGGATAAATAATCTTAATTGCATGGAACCAGTTACTACAATTAATAACAGTAAGACTTTTTTTCATCATAGCCATTTTCTACATTTTCTGATAATGGTTTATGTGATGTTTGTCTACCTATTACACTGTTGTCTCTTAAAAGCATGCATCTGGAAAATGCAAATTTGAATCTCCAGTACTGAACAGGATGTCTGGCATACTGAACACTGGAATGAAAGTTAAGAATGGGAAGGCAATACAAAGGCAAATAAATTGTTTATGATACAAAATAAGAACAAGGTCCTAACCAAAAAACAGACTCTTAAATACAGATGTTTACCACAGGGGAGGTGGGCAGGGGGATGGGTGAAATAGGGAATGGGGATTTAGGAGTGCACTTGTTGTGATGAGCACCAGGTGATATACAGAACTGTTGCATTAATACATTGTACACCTGAAACTAATATTATACTGTATGTTAACTAACTGGAATTTAAATAAAAACTTTAAAAAAAAAATAAGAACAAGGTCCTAATTTAGAGGTCCTTGGTTAGTGCCTAAGTGACAATGTGCAGAAACAAGATTTAGCAAGGTGGACATATATATCAGGACAAATGGCCAGGAATAATATTATTATCTCTTCTGTTTCTATGCCCATATTCCATCTTAAAAGAAAACTAGAAATCCTAAGTAGGTTGAATTCTCTATTGGGAAAAACTGCAAGAAAGCTCTCAAACTTGTTCTCATTTAAAGGAAGGAATGAAAAATGAGGTGCCATTCATGCAGTTCTTAATGTTTTATCCTTGATATCTTGGCTACTCAAAGACAAAATTACCATCTATGGAGATGAAAAAGATGATCTAATACTTATTTGGGGGGAACATGCTGAGTACATTTATTTATTTTATTTCTCAAAGCAGCTCTGTGAAATAGGTATGAAAGCATCAGTGTCCTCTTTTGTGAAATCTATTTCACAGAGCTGCTTGGAGAAGCTCCAAATATTGAGAAAATGAGTTTAATATTTGACATTTTTATCAGAACATAGTGTATGAATTGGATAATGCTTATCTGGCTTTGTATTATATTTAAATTTTTAAAAGAATCCTGCAATTTACTTAAATCATGTGCAAACTTGATATTTTGAAAACTATATCACTCCCCTGTCTTACTTAATAATCTTTCTTTCCTTAGTTATGCCTTTCAGCTCAGTAGCTGCTGTCACTTAAAAATTATTTTTCAACCTGATGTGTTATCATGAAGAAAATTACCACAGAGGTAAGTTTTTATGTGCTTCTTTATTAATTTTCCTAAAACTAGGAAATAGAACTTAGAAGTTTGGTTTTGTTTCCTTTCTGCATGGTATCATTAGAAATGTCACCCCAATTCCTGCATAAACAGTAGCTATTTACATACCAGTAGCTGTTTATCTTTTTTTTTTTTTTAATCATTGCCTTCTGGACCACACAAGGAGTAACTGAATGTAGCATCAATAAAAGTAAACCAAACAGTCTTTTAGGAAAATCTGCTGCACTGCTATGTGTACTGGACATTTTTGTCACAACCCTTAATAAGGTAAGTGGTTAGAATTCCCTGCCTTTAACGGATGAAGGCACTATGGCTCGGAGAAGTTTAGCCTCTGCCTCAAGGTCACACAGCACTAAAGGGGAAAGCCAAGATTTGAACACAATTGTTCTGACTCCCAAATTTATGTTTATTTTAGTGTTTAACCATGCGTGCACAACTGCACTCAATTATTGAGAATAACGTAAAACTCCTTCAGAAAGTGAAATACACATTAAATCCCATAATCAAAGTTTGAAAAGAAAATAGAAAAAATTGAAGTTGTGAAAGTGAAATTTAAATGTAGTTTTACTTCTTCAAATGTTTACCCTGTGCATTATAATTTATACTATTGACTAATGTAATGCATTTACTTAGGCCATTGTTTTCAAATAGTATTTGAGGTAGAATGTAGAGACAAGCTAAGAAGTAAAATGTACAGTGTGATTTAATTTTAGACATGTGTAACAAACACTTCCCTCCAGAAGAATCTCCTGGAAATACTGCCCCATCCACCACTATCTAATATCTACCACAACCTTTTTTTTTCTTTTTAACAAAAATGGATTCTCTGAATGTATTTTCCCTTAGTTGCTGAGCAACAAAATATTCTTCCTCTCAGTATAAACACACTGACACAAAGAAACGTGCTGAGAAGAAAATACAATACTAGACACTTCTATCAGCCACAGCCATCTGTGTTCAGTTTGACCCAAATTTTTGGCAAGCTTGTGTTGTCCCTCCCATCCCAAACCATCCTGTCCTATAAAGAAAAATTTTACTCCCACTTCCTTCATTTTCTAGAAAGTCAGAGGTCAAGTGGTGTACTAAATCAGCCAGGCTTTGGACTTCAAATACTAAGGACTCATTATTTACTTGTAACCAGTTGCAACCTCAATGGATAAATGAATAACTTTCCCTATTTTATTATGCAAAGTAATAAAATATTCAGTTGGCATTGCAATATGAGCAGTTCTGTTCCACTTAGTCGTACACATGAATTAGTATTTTAATCTTCTTAGTGGAGAATTTAATGTACCATCTTAAAAGATAGAGGATGAATTAACTTTCTGTAGCAATTAAAGGACATGTGGCTATTGCTGAGGGAAAATGCTACAATAAAGTGATACAATCAATTCAAGTAACATTTTGTAACTCTGAATCTGTTTCTAAGAAACAGACACAATCCAAGAAAGAGATTCTAGATCTGTGCCCAGTGTTTTAAACGATTTCCTTAAATTAACCAATTTTGCCTTTAAAAATACCAGTCTCCTCATAAATTAAGTTAAAATTGTACTGAAAATGCTTATAAGTCAGATTTTCCCTGTGATGTGCTACAGATACGTTAATATGAAAACCCCAACAGGAATGTTCTTTGTATGGCTATAAAATATTAACTCACCACATGAAATAAAGCCGAACGTAAGCACTTTACCAATGGGGACTCTCTCCTGATACATAAGTAAATAATTTGTCAGAATCACACTTTTACAATTTGCCATAAACCCACAGTAATAGATATCACAATAAAAAGATGTTATGGGGTGCTTGGGTGGCTCAGTGGGTTAAGCCTCTGCCTTTGGCTCAGGTCATGATCTCAGGGTCCTGGGATGGAGCCCCGCATCAGGCTCCCTGCTCAGCAGGGAGCCTGCTTCCCCCTCTTTCTCTGCCTGCCTCTCTGCCTACTTATGATCTCTCTCCTCTGTCAAATAAATAAATAAAATCTAAAAAAAAAAAAAAAAGAGAGAGAGATGTCGAAAATTTTTCATTGTACTAGTGGGGGTATCGTTTTAAAAAATCATCTCTTGAGGCTCCTGGGTGGCTCAGTGGGTTGGAGCCTCTGCCTTCGGCTCAGGTCATGGTCTTTGGGTCCTGGAATGGAGCCCCTTGTCAGGCTCGCTGCTCAGCAGGAAGCCTGCTTCCCCCTCTCTCTCTGCCTGCCTTTCTGCCAACTTGTGATCTCTTTCTCTCTGTTGAATAAATAAATAAAATCTTAAAAAAAAAAATCATCTCTTAAAAAAAAGATCTCTTTTTGAGCATATGTGAGACAAATTCCTCATAGGCCCCTAGTTTTAGAAAAATCTGTTTATATTTTTTGTTAATACTCTTACACATGTATGTGTTTGTTTAGTCCTAGAAACTTATGACTTATATACCTGATCTCATTTCTCTGTTTGATTTGGCCTGTAGAAAGCTAAACATAAACTCAGCTGACTACCTCAGTTATACATTTCTGTGCACTAATCTTATATATTACAGAATTATTTTTTAGTGATCACTATTTTTACTTCCTAGAGATTCATTAAATTATTTTTTCTTTTATTGCAACCTGCTTCAAATCCATTGTAGAGTAAAATGGAGGTATACGTAAATATAAACTGTAATTATTTTGGCCAAAGAGTTATAGATGATAGAACACTATACCAAGCAAGAGGCAAGCCCATTGTCTTTGGGCATATGCTTATTTTGAAATTTTCAGTAAGTAGCAAAACATTTTTCTTTTCGGTGAAATGTTTTAACTATGAATTAGAAAACTCTCACTTAAGAAGTTACCAGAATTTATATGTTTCATAAAAATCAAAGTAGTTTTGAATAAAAGATAGTTTAAACTTCATTTGATGAAGAGAATTTGACTTCAGCTAAGAGAACTGCATTAGGTAGTTGATTAAAAAATATTTTCAAAATAAGTTCACAAATAAACACACAATCTCATGGCACTTGATATTTCACTACCATCACTGAAAAATGGAGAGATGAACATTCTCCATCTAAATCAAAGACAAGGCTTCAAAATGAAATGGACAATGAACAATCTAAAATTTTAATGTTTCTTATGCAACTAAGCTTCTCAACAAAGTTTCTGGATTAATAAATTACTTCACTTAAGGGACTATCACTATTATTGAATTATGTCAACAACAATAAAATGGTGGATGGGTAAACAGCATTAATTTAACCACAGACTGGACAATGTGGCTTAATGTCAAGCATGTTTGACCAAAGTTAAAAAAAAACCCAGATGTAGTCTAGATTTGTGACCATACACAAATCATGAGATTCTCTGTGCCTTTTCCTTAAAATTGGAGGGGGAGATGAACCATGAGAGACTGTGGATTCTGAGAAACAAACTGAGGGTTTTAGAGGGGAAGGGAGTAAGGGGTTGGGTGAGCCTGGTGATGGGTATTAAGGAGGGCATGTATTGCACGGAGCACTTGGTGTGGTGCATGAACAATGAATCTTGGAACACTGAAAAAATAAAATTAAATTAAAAAAAATGAAGAGAACATCTGACTTACCTCCTTATAGACTTGTCAGGGAAATCAATAAAAAAGAAGGGTAGCAATCCAAAACACTTTAGAAACAGAAAGTATTTTTTTAATGTTAATAGTTTCGTGAATATCTGTACTTTGGAGAAAAGAAGAGGAAACTTACAAACTTCACAGTGCCTCTTTTTTTTTCCCCCTTGGAATAAGCTGTGAAATGAGTGTCGTCACTCAAATTTTACAGATGAGGACAATGAAAGTAGCTGTGACATTTGAATCGCGATTCTTCCAAATCAAAAGCATATATTCTGCCAACTAAACCTCAGTCAGGATGAATTATTAAGCAACGTTTTCTATGCTGTATTTTATTAGTAAAATTTACTAATATTGCTGATGTCAAACGTTGATCAAGGATGGTAAATTTGAAAAAAAAATAACAGTACCTAAATGTATTAATATCGAAAGTACTAATTTTCTAAAAAGTGTCTATGTATTCATTTTTTTGCTCAAGAGCAACATAGTTTATGGTAAGCTAAGATTTTCCC
Source organism: Potos flavus (assembly GCA_028534135.1). Lineage (NCBI taxonomy): Eukaryota > Metazoa > Chordata > Mammalia > Carnivora > Procyonidae > Potos > Potos flavus. Next base: position 84,601,845 of record CM052899.1, read on the forward strand.
TCTGAAGCAAAATTAGGTAAGTTCCAATAAAATGAGAATACATGGTAAAAGTGTAGCTACATTGTGATATATATAAACAAATCTTCTACTTCACTAAAATATCTATAAAATAAGCATTAGTGATTTCACTGTATTTCAGACACTAATGATTTCTGAATATTGGGTTACATGGCTCTTACCCAGTCAAGTCCTACAGCCACTGTCATTTTTTCCAGGAAAATCACCCCTTTCCAATTAGCTAGCTTCACTAATTTCAGAAGAAGCTCCATAGCTTGGCTTGAGATAATGAAAAATGACTCCTTTACCTCAGCATGCATCTCTGACTGAGTTCCTAGCATTCAAGCAGTTTATTTGCAATGTGTTAAACAGTAATTCCTTAGTTTATCAAAGATTTACTGAATGTCTGAATTGAGCCAGCCCTATTGTAGGTACTGGGAATACAGCAGTAATAAACAAATGAAAACCTTTCCCCTCGTGGAACATATATTCTAGAGAGAAGACATATCATAAACAAAATAAAGAAGTAATCTATGTGTTATGTTAGGTGATGATAGAGTCTAAGGAGAAACAAAAAGAAGGAAAGAGAAAAAGGAAGGTTGAGGGAAGGAGAACTTGGCAAGATGACTTTGAGAAAAGATGGGAGGGAAGCATGAAGCAAGCAGTCCAGGCAGAGGACGCAGCTAGCACAAAGACTCAAAGCCAGGAACACCTGAGGCTGGGGCCTGGAGCCCTCACTGTGGTTGCTGAGCAAGCTCAGTAAGGAGAGATAGGAGGAAAAAATGTCAGAAAAGTAACTGACAAGAGCTGGTCACATAGGGTGATCTACTGGGAGAAAGACAGGTAAAACATATTCAAAATTATAGATCAGTAAATTATTTCTCTCTCTCACACATACACACATACACATGTATTGTAGATGATAGATGATAGATAGAGAGATACTAGAAATTAATGAGATCGATTGAGCTCCTCAACAGAATAGTGTAGATTAGAAAGGGAAGAATTTCAAGAACTTATTGCAGGGTATTCCAAAATTTAGCATTTGGGAGATAAGAAGAGGCTGTTTCAGGAGACTGCTAAATCCTACAGAAGAGGAATATGAAAAACTATAGCATGGAAATAGAGATCAGGCAGGATGAGAAGGTGGCTACAGTGATGTTAGTAAAGGAAGATTAATTCTCAATTAGAATGTGAGATATGAGCAAATTCTTGAAGGAAGGAAATTATCCAAATGGGATAAAATTATTCAAATAGATATCTAGAGGAAAGAGTGTTCTATGCAGAAGGAAGGGCCAGGAGGAAAGGCTCCAAGGCAGGTATGTTCCTAGCAAGTTCTGGGAATAGGAAGACACCAGTATGGGTAAAGCAGACAAGCAAGGGAAGAAAATAGTAGGAAAGGACATTGCAAATCAATAATAAAATGTCTTCAATAATCTAAGGAAAGGATGACAGTGTCTTAGATCAAGAAAGTAATGGTAGAAGAGATGAGAAATGATCCAGTTTCTGGATATATTTTTAAGATATCCAGGATTAGCTAATCAGATTGTATATAGGGTGGTGAGGAGTCAAAGATTACTCTGAGTTTTTTGACCTAAACAATTAAAGATTGGAATTGCCATCAATTGAGAAGGAGATGGCTAGGGGTGAAATAGATCTTTATTGGGGAAGATAATAGAAGCTCAGATTTGGAAACGTTAATTTAAAATATCTATTAAGAAACTAATTAAACATAATGAGTAAGTGGTTGGTTATATAAATATGGGATTTAGGAGAAATACATAGGGTAGAAACAAAATTTTGGAGTCACCAATGTATATATGTTATTTAAAATCATAAGATTGATTGAGATTCTCAAGAAAAATAAGTGTGCATTGAAAAGAGAAGCATTTTCAAGGATTCTATGGACATTAAAACATTTAGAATTTAAGGACATGGAGAGAAACTGGTAAAGGAGGCTGAGAAGGAATTGGTCCAAGAAATAGGATTAAAAATCCACAGTATGATGACTTAGAAGTATGTATTGTATTGTATAACGAGCATTGTATAATGAGCATTGAGAACCAACCATTGGATGTAGAAACAGGGCTATCACCGTGGCCTTGGTAAGAGCAATTTTCATTGGAGTAGCAGAAGTTAAGCCTGATGAGATGAATTTAAGAGATAATAAGAAGAAAGAAAGCAGATATAGGTAACTTTTTCAAGAAATTTTGCTGAAAAGTGAAGAATATAAATGAGGCAGTAACTGGAAGAACAGAAATATATTCCCGCCTCAAGTTTAAGAAATCAAAATGAAGAACTTACAAATTGTAGGTCCATTCATTCAAGCCTAACCTAAATAAAGATTAATAGGGAGCTAAAGTAATGCTACTACTTGATCATTACCTAAATTTAAATTTACCCAGTATTTCTTCAGTCACCAGTATGAAGAAGTATCAAAATATGAAAACAACTTTTTACACAGTAAAAACTGTATGCCTATAGAACCACAGAAAGTATCAACCATTCTTACAATACATAGTGTTAGTCAGTGCTGTGTGAGGGTTAAAAGTACATACTGTGGGGTCAGACTGCTGGGTTCAAACCTTGCTTTCACTGTAAACCAGCTCCATAAACTTAACCTTCACTAGCCTCAGTATTGTCATTTGTTGAATAATGAGATGTTATTCCTCCAAGAGTATTGTGAAGGCAAGACAATACCCAGTACTAACCACTGTCTGACATAATGTAAGCACTTTACATGTATCTGTAAATGACAAAATTTCAGAAATATATCAAATATTCTGAAATAAATAATCAGTAACAACCCCATGGTTCCCAACTCTCAGTTGTCCAGCAGCGTCTGTCAATGTCCATCAACATTTCTTCAATGTTTCTTAATGTTCCTTAAAATTTGGTGTTTACTCACTGGATATATGTCGGGAAACTGAAAAAGACTGTGGACCTATAATCAATTCTTGATTACCACATATAAATTATCTGCCAATTAGATTATGTTTCTTCTCCATGACTTTATTGTCTCATTTTTGTCTCAGATCTTAATGCCCAGGAAAATCCAACAGTCTTTGTATAATGGTTGCATATATGCTAATATATGATCTTATATATGTTAATATATAATATATTGCATATGTGTATTTTATAAAAAATGCTTGTCTAGTAGAATTGTTTTTACTTGTCTCCATTCCTTATACGTTCTCCTTATTTAATCTACTAAAATTGGCCACTGTTGTCACAGACTGCTTAAAGGCTGAAAACATTAGAAAATATTTACCACAGTTTATATCTAGGTTACTTTAAAGTACTTTTTAAAATTCATCTTGGCCCAAATCATTTGCCTGTTATTCTTTTCCTAGTTTCACTCACACACTCCTAATTCTGAATACCACCTACTTTCATGGGTATTATAAAGAGCTGAACTTTAGATTTATTTATTCTTGGAATAGAGGACAAACCTTCAGGCCTGTGGAATCCTTTACAGTCACTAATTCAACAGTCCCTCACAACTAATGAGGTTCCTAGGCAGTTTTTCATTGTAATGATGACAAAGTACAAGCTGTAAACAATACAAGGAAGAATTTATTCCACAAAATGCTAAGTACGTATATACTTCTCCAAAATAATCCTGGTGTAGTTACCTCAAAATCTATTGGAACAACAAGGAATTAAAATGATTAGTGTTTTAATAAAGGCAAGGGGGAAAAAAAGAGAGAATAAATTAATCAGAAGATAAATTATGTCCATGGACATCTGCTACCAAAACAGAGAGACCAAATCAAGCATCCTGAAGCCATATATAAATATGGAGCATGAGCTTAACTGGCCATCAATATTGCTGTTTGTAATACACATTTGTACACGTCCTGAAAATTGAATCACAATATTTTGTTTAATAAACTTAGAAACATATCAATAAGAAAAAATAAAATCAGAAAATAATCACAGGTTGCTTTTTAAAAAGAACGCTCTGGAGATCAAAAGAAGAAAAAGCAATAAAATATTTCCCTTCTTTAATATAATCTTCATACGCCATCCACTTCAACATCATCATATTCCCTAGGAGAGTAAGATTTATCATCTATTAATCTAAAAATGGATTCTCCACCTTCATAAATTATAGCAACTACTTCCAAATTGTACAGTACTGTGGATTAGAAGAGGCATTACCAATACCTGTGCTCTTCACTTGCATCCAGCTCCCCTCTCTTGTCTTCTGACCCTTTCTCCCTGCTCTAGAAACACTTCCACATGTCCCAATTTGGGACTGCTACCACCACTAACTGACCCATAAAACTGTACAGCATCTGCTGATGGCCAGGATTGAGGCAAGCAAAAATCATATTTCCCTTATTTCAGAAAATATGTAATACTACTTTTCAAAGATTTTTAACAATACATAAGGGCTTGAAAACAAGACTATCAAAAGCATACATATGTACTCATATCTACAGAATAAAGGGCCCTTCTCTTAACTGAAACCACAGATTGCCCTGGCTTTCTAGAATAGTAGGTATGAGTATAAATAATGGACGTATGCAAATCTGGATGTAATTTTCCTTTCTATCTGAATTTAAGCAAATCATTTAACTTTTCTGAGGCTGTTTCCACAGCTATGAAGTGGGAATGATTTTAACAGTGTTATGAGGCTCAAAGGGTAAAATCTCAAAGCACTTAGCACTTAACTCAATGAACATAGCAATAGTTGATAAATGTCATAGTAATAATAATAATAATAATATTATTATTGTTTGCCTAGTTTTGTTACTTATTTTTTGCCTGCGAGGGATGATACACAAGATATAGAGACTTTTAATCTAGGCTCACTAACTCTGATTCTAAACCCTCTAGAAGACAATCATTTCTAAACTTGGTATTCAGCACTAATCTTACAAATGTCCCGTCATTTCTCTTAGAAATCCTGATGGTGTTCACTGTGAAAATAAATTATTACCCAATTGCTAAAATTCATTTCTGTTAATGTCATAGTCTGTGCACCTAATATTCTAAACATATTTCTAATAGACTATTTCTGGTGGCTTTTCTTAAACTGACATGTAAAAATCTCATTACCTAGACCAATGGTTCTCTTCAGTGCAACATGGGGATCTAGGCATACCAGGGACCCAAAAAGAGGCCTGGGAAGTCAACACTGTCTTCACAATAATGCACAACATTGATTGCCTTTTTCTCTGTATTGACATGTACACTAGAGGTGCAAAAACAATGATGGGTAAATCTGCTGGTTCCTTAGCACGAATTAAAGCAGTAGCTCTCCAGTATTCTAGCAGTAATTGTATTCTTCACTGCTAGGCACTCACAGTAAAAATAAAATGCCAATTTCACTTAGAAACTGAAGAAAATCTTTTGAAAGAATAGCAAAATTATTAAATTTATTAAATCTAGGCCCTTAAAGCTGAATGTTTTTTCAGTATTTTGTGTGGCAAACAGTAGAATGTACATAGACCACTAATCTGTACCTAAGGACTATAGTTGTCTCAAAGAAAAGCATGCATGTGAATGAAATGCAAGCTAAACTAGCTGTTTTCCTTATGGAATACAGTTTTTATTTGAAAGAACAACTGACAGGGAAACTATATTTTTTCAGACTTGAGTATGTGGCAGACACTTGTTTGTTAGCAAATCAACAAAGGGGCCTGACACTTGAAGGAAAACAATAATATATGTTACTGATAATAAAATTTGAGATTTTGAGTAAAAATTCAAATTTGGAAAAACTTTTAATCATTGCCATGAAGTTGAGAGTCAATATATAAATTTAAAGAGCTTTAATTAAGATTCTTAGTAGTTATAACAATATTTTCCAAATGATCAATTCCTGATAATCCTAAGTCATGGATAGGTAAAAAAGATCCATTCAAAATGCAATGTATTTTTATGTAACAAAGTATAAAAAGTTTGCTGATAGGATTTTATATTCCACATTCCAAGTAAGTTTTAAGAAAGTACCACTCATGGAGTTCTGGTGTAATATCAAAAGAAAATCAATGATTATCTGAAAAGAATACCAAAGTATGTCTCTCTTATCCAACTTCATAGATCTGAGTGAGGATGGATTCTTTTCATCTGCTTTAACTGAAATAGTTTATCGCAATGGAATGAATGAGAAGATTTGAATGAGAAGATTTGAATGAATGAGAAGAATCCAGCTGTATTCTCTTCAGCCAACTATTTTTTTTAAAGATTTTATTTATTTATTTGACAGAGAGAGAGAGATCACAAGTAGGCAGAGAGGCAGGCAGAGAGAGAGGGGGGAAGCAGGCTCCCCGCTGAGCAGAGAGCCCGATGCGAGGCTCGATCCCAGGACCCTGAGATCATGACATGAGGCGAAGGCAGAGGCTTTAACCCACTAAGCCACCCAGGCACCCCTTAAGCCAACTATTAAATGGATTTATGAAAATATAAAATAATGTCTCTTTTCATTATTTTTTTAAGTTTGGGAAAATAAAGTTTTTTAATAAAGTAAAAATATGTGTTTAATATGATTTTTAAACAAATTAATAAATATTTTAATTTTTTTCTCAGTTTTATGTTCAAAATGATAAATTTTGGTAGAGAAGGCACACCTAAACAAAACCTCTTTGAAGTCCTTAACAATTTCTAAGAGCATACAGGGGTACTAAGACCAACAAGTTTGAGAACTGTGAGCTGGACACATATACAGTATGTCCTTCCATTTAAACCCTAAGTTCCATGTAAGACCACCCACCTAAGTTTCTCTTTCCTCTTAGGGTTTTCTGACAATTCTCAATTCACTTGTACAACAGAGATAATTGGCATGTCTTTATGTCCTTAGTTCAATTCATGATCAAGATCAAGTTTACTAATTTCCTCTATTCCCCTAGCTTCTCTCTGTTGAGTTATTCTTGAGGCAAAAGAAAACATATTCTGGTCTTAACTCTTCTACCATCTCATTTAACAAACATGTACTGAGCACCTGCTATACCTCAGGTATATACTAGACTCTGAGATAATAAAGATCAATGAAACAAAACCTCTGGCTTTGTTGAGGTACAACCAAGTCCCAAGTTGCATGTTTCTATACAACACATATTAAAAAAGAAACGTCTATTGAAGTACTACGTCCCTATTTTTTCTTGAACCTAGAAAAATGGTACAAACTTTATATTAGCTGTTCTTTTTATCCATTTTATTTTTTATTATTTTATTTTATTTTATTTTATTAGTGTTCCAAGATTCATTGTTTATGCACCACACCCAGTGCTCCATGCAATATGTGCCCTCCTTAATACCCACCACCAGGCTCACCCATCCATCCACCCGCCTCCCCTCCAAAATCCTCAGTTTGTTTCTCAGAGTCCACAGTCTCTAGCTGTTCTACCATAATCAAGATTCATCCAAGAATACAAAGACACAAAACTATAATAAACCTTGTGTCTGCAACTCAGAAGCCATCCTTGAAAAATTCCTATTCATGCCAAAGGCTTAGGTATGATAAGGAGGGTAAGTGAAGATATACAATCGGACAGATCTCTGGAATGAGCAATATCAGAGCCAAAGGCACCAGCCCTCCCCACAAGCATCAGAACTTGAAAAAGAATGCAGATTAAATCATTTCTCTTTTACCCACTGACCCTCTGCTTGCCCATGGAATGGGATCAGCTATGACTCTAGCCAGAAACCTGAGTAAGCAACCCAGAGCCCTATCAGTGCACATGAATAATTAAAAAAAAAAAATGTATTGGAGCAAAGTTTGCACTTGAAAACAAACAACTGAAAAGTCACCTCTGACAACCAGAGGTAACATAACTTATTTTTGCACAATCACAGTAAATTAATTGAGCAGAAGGAAAAAAGAACTTTATTGTATATACTTGAAAGATACAACCAATAATAATATGAAATTCTAGCTCCCAACCACTGCTTTCAATATTCTTTGGAGAAACACATTTGCTTTTAATTATAGGAGTGGTTGGAGCTTGGAAACTCAAACTTGGTTTACAATTTCAGCACTTTAGTTCGCAGAAAATACCCTGACAGTTTTTTTTTTCTTATAAAAAAATCATCATAATGAATTATCCCCAGATTTTTAGATAAATAGGGTGCAGTAAATATGAACAACCTTTTGTATTGGTGTTATCTGATATTTAAAAAGTAACAGACATACTATCCCCTATTACCAGCAAAATGACTTACAATTATTACTTTTTGATCCTCATGCCTATTTAATAAATTTAAGCCAAGATGATTTTTAAATATTTAATGAGTAATTAGCAAGACAAAATAAATCTAATGATACCAATGGGCATTTATTCTTATTCTCCATGTTGTTCTAATAAAATGTAATGCACCGAACCAAGCAACAACCACTGATGGCATAATTTGTTTTACTGTTTTAACAAATTCATCTAAAGTCTAGAAAGACTTAATTGCCTATATTTAATAAATATTTCAGTTTTCTAACTAATTAAATCTCTTTATCTAATAAATAATCCCAGAGAAGGAAGGTAGAAATAGGGGGTTGGTTAATGTGAGAGACAACCCGAAATCAATATAAAAATACACGTAAATCATGGCCTAACTTAAACCAAATACCTCAATATATAAGACCCACGTTAAGATCTTTAAAAAGCTAATTAGGTAAAGGAGGACATTTGGATTACAAGACCCTTCAGGGCTATGAATATAAGATAAAACTGAATTCCAGTTAGAATTATATCTCTAAGAATTATATCTCTATTAAGAATTATATCTCTAATTATATCTCTAATATCCTCTAGGCCATGAATATGCTGCTCTATCTGAAGAACAGATACAGCTATCTTTTATAAAAAAAAATCACGAGGGATTCAAAAAGATAATAATAATAATAAACAAACATTTCAAATGAAGAAAACCCCTCACCCTCCACTGCCCCCACCCCAAAATAAAGAAAGCAAGAAAACAAATATGTAAGCCTCAATTGCACTAGTATATTGTGTCTGGGTTACTGCCAAGTATCACAAACCACATTTGATATTTTGTGTTTTTGGCTAAGTGACACTAGAATGTCTTTGAGGGGAGAGGGAGGGAGAGAAGGAACTTAGAAAACAGAGAACAAGAGCTTTCCAGAGTATAGCTGTGTGATTTCTAGTTGATTATCAAAACAACGCTGGAAGTAGTTCAATGAAAATACAACACAGAGGTAGTTGTAGCCTAAAGTATACCCCAGGGGAGGCCAAGCTTGGAATGCTTTAGGCATACGCTAGAAACCCTAATCTCTTACCCATCAGCAGACAGAACAACATGTGCCTATACTATAGCACTGAACACAGATTTGTATCAAGAAGCGCCCTCTAATCTCTGATAATTCATAGCACATTACATGCTTTCCTTCGAGAAGGAAGAGAAAGGATTACCCTAAGTCAGAAGATGGTGCCTCAAATGTGAAAGCAGATGAAATCAGGAATCTCCCCAAACTTGGCTCAGCACATTAAAATTAGTCACTGTCTATAAAGAAACTGCCAAGACTGCTGAGGATGTGAAAGTTAATACTATCCTGATGTAAACTGCCAGTCGGTACTGTCTTGCCCCTCCTCCCAGAAAGCTATGCTCTAATGCTGATTTCTACCAGAGTCCTTCTTTTTGGAATAGAAATTTAAGTCTGAAATTGCCCATTCTCTAGCAGACCTCCTTACTGAGAGGTGTCTAGTTAGTGCACTGATTCAGCTTAGACAAATGGATTTTTTTTTTCCACTTCTGAAATGGCTAGATTTCTCCCTGGCCTTATACATATGATTGCTATGTCATGAAGCATATAAGCTGTTTGTTGTTTGGTTTTGACCAGGATGAAAGCTAAATTTTATGTGATTCTTGTTCTTTTAGTGACAGAACATTTTATATGCTCCTGTCAGTAATCGAAACAATGAAGGTAAATAATTATGGAAAGTAAATATGAGAGAACAAACTTTCTAAAAAGCACATCAACAAATAATTCATAAATGACTACAAAATCATTACCTCTGCTCTCTGGGTTCTGGGGAAAGCGGTTGATTTTTCTATGGCATAAACATCCACCAGGTAAAGACATGCTCCTTGCTCCCGGTCCAGAATGGCTGCAGTCTGAATTATGCCAGTCTGTCGTCCAATAGTAAAGAGGCGTCCGACTGTTTTTTCTTCACAACGAACTGAAACAATATAATACTCCACTGGGGCTTCGGATCCTCTAGGGCTAGCTGCTTCTATGGATATTACGTTGGTACCAATGGGTTCACCTTCCTTCAAAATAGTTATATATTTGGGTTGAGTAAAAACAGGTCCATCAAGGCCCTGAAGAATGATGGTCAATTCAGTGGTTGATTTCCTCCTTTCAGGACCAAGGTCTGTTGCTGAAACTATGAGGTTATAGATCAGCTGTGAAGGCACCAGCGCTGAAGCCACTCTCAAGTCTCCACTATAACGATCCACAATGAAGGTGTCTGTGTCCCCATTGATGATCTCATACTCCACTTCTCCGTTAGCCCCTTCGTCTGGGTCTGCAGCCATTATCGTTGTCAGAACAGAACCAATCACAGCCGAAGGGTCTGCAGCAAGGGCGTTTTGTGATATAAACATGGGAACGTTGTCATTGAGGTCTGTGACCAAGATGGTCACGTTTTTCAAAGCATAGCGTCTCGTTTCTATAGGCACAGCTTGATCATTGGCTTTTACAGTTAACTCAAAGAGATTGGCAAATTCCCGATCTATTTCAGCATTAGTGTATATAGTGCCTTTGACTTCATCTATGCCAAAGTGGTTGCCCCTGGGCATCTGTTGAATGATTGTATAGGAGAGTTGCCCATTAATGTCTGCATCAGGGTCGTGTGCAGTCACTGAAATGACAGACGTTCCAATGGGAATGTTCTCAACAATGGACTTGAAAATATCCCCAGGAGGAAAGCTAGGAGGGTTGTCATTAAAGTCCCTCACATGTATAACCACTGACATTGTAGATGAACGAGGAGGCCTTCCTTGGTCTTTTGCTGTTATATTTAATTTGTACAAAGACTGGGTCTCAAAGTCCAATTTTTTGGCAAGAAAAATACTCCCAGTGTTTGGGCTGATGCTAAAAGTTCCATGGTTGTTAGTTCCAGTAATACTGTAATGTAAATCAGCATTGTCACCTGAATCAGAATCGGTTGCAGTAACAGAGGACACGAGTTCACCAATTCTCATGTTTTCCAAAACATCAACAAATAGTGTTGATTTAGGGAAAGAAGGGGTATTGTCATTTTCATCTAAAATATCAATATTTAAGGTACAGGTAGAGTTGAGGGAGACTGCACCTGAATCCACTGCTTGAATTACAAGAGAATAGGCAGGTGTTGCTTCATAGTCTAATTTGCCAACTAGTGTCACCTGACCAGAGGTACTGTCTATAGCAAACTGTCTTTCTTCATTTCCTTTCATTACAGAATAATGAATGAGTCCATTATTACCTTCATCGACATCTGAGGCAGATACTCTTAAAACTTGTGTCAGGTTGGCTGCTGACTCTGATATGGTGGCTTGGTAAAAGTCTTTTAAAAATTTGGGAGCATTATCATTTATATCCTTCATGTAAACATGCACTGTGGCCTGATCCTTGAGAGGCTGAGGGAGCCCCTGATCTGTTGCAATGACTGTAAAGCTAAAAACTGCAGTCCCCCTCTGTCTCATAAGAGACTCCCTGTCAAACTGACGAGTATTTGTAATTTCCCCACTAACAGCATGCAACTCAAAATCTGGCTGCACAATTTCAAAAGAATACCTTACTTCTCCATTTGGCCCGAAGTCTTTATCTATAGCATTTACTTTGCCCACCAATGACCCAGCTCTCTGCTCCTCTTCAAAATAAAATGTGTAATTGGTACTGTTAAAAAGAGGCCTGTTATCATTTACATCTTCTAAAATTACAGTAACATTCACAGTAGCACTAAGGGGTTCCACTGCTCTGTCAGAAGCAACAACCATTAAAACATATCTGTCTTGAAGTTCACGGTCCAGTTCACTTTTTATGTACAATTGACCATCTGGGAATATGCCAAAAGCATCCCCTGTATTTCCTTCAGCAATGCTGTATGCAATTTCACCATTCGCTCCTGAATCCTTATCAAAAGCTTGCACTTTAAAGAATCGAGAATTCACGGGTTCTGACTCAGAAAGGGTGACCTCATAAGAAAGTTGATCAAACACTGGTGGGTTGTCATTTACATCATGAACATAAACTGTTAAGATGAAACTAGAGGAGAGCTGTGGGACACCCATATCAGATGCCAAGATCTCTATTTGGTAGGAACCAGCATGAACATCCAGGGGCCCTAGCAGACTAATATTACCATTCTTTTCATTGATAGTAAACAGGTTCTTAGGGTTTTGCTTCAGGCTATAGAGTACCATGCCATTGACACCTTCATCAGGGTCCACAGCTTTGGCTTGGAAAATGCTATGACCTGCTTGCCAATTCTCCACCACGTTTACACTCTCTACAGCCTGAAGGAAATGGGGAGAGTTGTCATTCAAATCCTTAACCGTTATGTTAACCATAGTGTCTCCAGTCACTGTGCCCCCACTGGCCACTACTTTCAGCTGATAAAAGGATTGCTCTTCTCTGTCAATCACACTTGCTGTGGTAAGGTGCCCAGTGACCTGGTTGATAGCAAACATACCTTTCTGATCCCCAGTAGTAATGAGATAACTGATGTTGGAATTGAGATCCATGGTGGATGCAGACACACTACCCACATGATATCCCAGAGCCACGTTCTCAAAGACCACGAAGCTGTAGGCAGCCTGGCTGAATACAGGTGGGTTGTCTTGAGTGTCCAATACAGTGATAGTCACTATTGCCTGGTTGAGAGACTGTAAATTGCCACCATCAGTAGCCACTATTTGCAACTGGTAAGCTGTTTTTTCTTCTCTGTCTAGGGCCATTCTGGTAGAAATAACCCCACTTTGAGCATTGACTTGAAACCGAGACCTGTCCCCAGCTGATATACTGTATTTGATAGTTCCATTGAGACCCAAGTCTGGGTCAGTGGCAGATACTGTAGTGATGTAACTTCCTCCAGGCTCATTCTCCTGAATATGAGCAAAGTATTGGATTGGGTAAAACACAGGACTGTTGTCATTCACATCCAGGAGACTCACATTTATGCGAACCATTGATGACTGGGGAGGGGAGCCCAGATCTGTGGCCAGAACCAATAGGGAGTAGAAAGCTTGCTCCTCTCTGTCCAAGGAGGCAATAGTACTCAACCTCCCAGACACAGGATCCAGCCGGAAGGATCTCTGGTCAGTCTCCGCCTCTTGCAGGGAGAAGCGCACTGTCCCATTGTCACCCAGGTCTCTATCAGTTGCCCCAAGCACCAGTAGTTCTGTCCCTGTTGGGGCATTCTCAACCACAGACACATCATACCCTTCTGGCTGGCTAAATACTGGTTTTTCATCATTCACATCCAGGAGAGTTACCACAAGCTGGGCATAAGAAAACTTGGGATGAACCCCCTGGTCCCGAGCACTGATGTTCAGTACAATCTGGGAGGCCAGTTCGCGGTCCAAGCCCCCGGCAACCCCAGTGGTCACCAGTCCGCTATGTTCACTGATATGGAACCAACCTAGTCCGTTGCCAGAGACGATGCTGTAACGCAGATTAGCATTGAGACCAGAGTCGCCATCAGTGGCAGACACTCCACTCACATAGCTTCCCGGGGGCGCCTCCTCGCTCAGGTTCACTCTGTACACTTGCTGTGCAAAGACAGGGGGGTGGTCATTGATGTCATTTACGAAAATCACCAGGCTTGCCACAGAAGAACGTGCCTGGACCGCTGCGCCAGGGGGCGCCCCGTAGTTATCAGAGACGGAAACTGTGAGGTTGTAAGAAGGGATGCGCTCGCGGTCTAGGGCGCTGGCCACTTTGATGAGGCTCAGGTTCGGCACTTTGCTGCTCTGCACCTCAAAGTGGCGCTGCTCATTGCCCCCTAGAATCTGCACAGAAATATTCCCGTTGGCCGCGGGCGAATCTGCGTCAGTCACGGTGAGCAGAGCCACCACAGTGCCCACTTGAGCATTCTCATCTACAGAGGCATAGCGCGAGGTGGCCGGAAAGTAGCGGAATTTCACCACGGGGTCATTGTCGTTGACATCTAGCAGCTGAATGAGCGCCTCGGCACGCCCAGTGAGGGAAGGCACGCCTCGGTCCATAGCCTGCACGGTAAGCGAGTACTGGCGCCTGGCCTCGAAGTCCAGGGGCTCCCGCACCGTGATAAGTCCCGTTTCTGGGTCCATTTGGAAGGGAGTTCCCTCGTCCTGCAGCCTATAGCGGATGTCCGCATTGGTGCCCTCGTCCGCGTCCGTCGCCGCCACCTGGAGGACGCTGGAGCCCACCGCCGCGTCCTCAGGCACCCCCGCCTGGTAGTGGGAACTGCCAAAAACTGGGGGGTTGTCATTTATGTCTTGCACAGTCACGTTTACCTGCAGGTAGCCCCGCCGCTTCGGCTCACCCTTGTCCTCCACTTCCACCAACAGCTGGTACTGCGGTGTGACCTCGCGGTCCAGCCCCCCCTTGGACACCAGATGCAGAAACGCACCCTCGCCGCTCGGGTTCAGGGTGATGTCCAGGCGGAAGCGACCCGCCTCGTTGCCCTGGATGATGCGGTAAGAGCGATGGTCCACACCATTGGAGCCGATGTCCGAGTCGGTGGCCGTATCTAAGATGACTTGGCGCCCGCTGCTGCTGTCCTCCTTGAAAGTGACCACGATGGAGGGATCGGGGAAGACGGGGGCGTTGTCATTGAGGTCCCGCACCAGCACTCTCACTTCGGTGGGGTAGGTGGGAGAGCTGGAAAGGACCACCAGGTTGATCACGTCGCTGGGCAAGCTCTCGCGGTCGATGGTGGCGGTGGTGTAGAGGGCCCCGGTGCTGCTGTTTATGGCAAACAGGGCGTGGCTTTCGCTGAGCCGGTAGGTGAAGCCGGGACGCGTCTGGATGGTGCCCACCAGCGTGCCGGGAGGTTGCTCCTCCAGCACTTGGAACACCTGGCGCTGCTCCGCCGCGCTGACCTGGGCCGGCCCAGGGAGCTGTGATAGCAGCCAAAAGACTCGGAGGAGCTGAAATACTGATAGAGGGGGAAGCTGGAGCCATGGGCGTCCATGCGCCCTGTCTGCTGCTAAGTCCATGGTCCCGGCTCCCTGGAACGGTGTAATAAAGGGAAGGGAGAGTGAAGCAAAAAGAATAATAGCAGGGATTAAGTAGCCCTTAAAAAAAAGTGCAGCCGATGGCTCTGAGAGCTCTGCTAGTTCAAAGAACCTCCAGCCCAGCACAAGCAAATCGCGTCAGAGAAAGGCTCCAGATAGCCATTTGGACTTGTAGTACGAGAGAGACGCCCGGACGAAAAGCGGCAAGGCATTCCGCGGGACACTCCTGTGCGCTGATGAATTCCCGAAAAAGTTTTTCAAACCTCCTACATTTTCCCCCTTCAATTTGTTTTTTGATTCCGGAGAGTCTGAGCGTTTTCGCCCGGGTGGGTGTGGACTGAGAGAGGTTGCCTGTATTTAAGGTATATGAGGAATCATTGCAAACAATTGTCTTCAGAAACTTTAGAACTTACCCACGGCGAAGAAACTGAAGAGGGAAGAACGAACCTCGGCAGAGATGTGTGGCAAGAACAATTGTGCACGGGGGAGGGGGCGGTGGGGACCCGGGAGATTATCGAATTCCTTTCCCAAAAGCTGGAGACGAGGGATTTCCTCGAGTCCTCACTCCTCAATAGCAAGGCTGCGAGGCCCCTCCAACACGGCTGCAGAAGTGGCGGCTGAGGCCCGGGCGCCGGCGTGTGCGCGCCGGCAGCTAGCGATTGCGTTCCAAGCGCTAGCGTTGGAGCTATGGCTCCGGTACCCGGGAGCGCTCAGCTCCGTCCCTTCTCCAGCCGCCGCCGCCGCCGCCGCCCCTGCTGCGGCTTCGAGCCGGTGGTCGCGTGTAGGCACCATCCGGTGCTCCTCAGCATTTTTTTTTGGTTTTTGTTTTTTACCTCTGCCGAGGTGCCTGCAGACTCATTATTTGTACATCCAAATCGAGCGCAGGTCCGTCCCCCTTTCTTCTCGGCCTCGCAGGGGTAGGGCAGGAACAGCGCGCGGTCCCCGAGTCCCCTCCCCTCACCATGCCAGGGGGATCGTTCTCCGGCGGCCCCAGTCAGAAGCCTACTCCAGTGCTCCTCGCCCCTGCCCGGGTTATCTTTGCTTTTATTGTCCCGTGTCAGTTTCACTTTGTAATCCACAAGCCTTTTTGTTTGGGGCAGGGGGTGGTTGCTCCCTCTTTCTCCTTCACCGTTGGCGGTGGAGGCGGGGAAGTCGGCGCTGGGCTGTGGCGGCGCCTGAGGCAGCTCCGGACCGCGCCGGTCAGCGCTCTCCTTCTCGCCTGCCCGGGACGAAGGTTGTCCCGCTGTGGAGCTGGAGCTCAGCGAGCAGCTCTCAACCTCCGGCTGGTCCCTCACACTCCCCGCCTCTTCCCCGCTGCGCGCACGCACACACACACACACACACACGCGCACACACACACACACACACACACACACACAGCGACCGTCGCTGAAACACAAACAGAGGGGGAGGGAAGACCGCGAGCCGGAGCAGGACTCAGAAACTTTGCTCGCCGCTCATTGATCCCCGCACTTTAGTTCGCCCGGACTCCCCCTAGCTCCCGGTCCTGTCACCTACTGGCCCTCCCTCTCCCCAGCCCCATTGGGCCGGAGCTGAGGCAGCCCCGCCTGGCACTCCTACCGCGAGCGCTCTCCGGCTCTTTGGGCCTCCGACTGGCTTCTCAGGATGCTAATCACTCCAGCCTCCCCGAGGACTGTAGGCGGTCGGGTGTGGGAGCCCGGCGAGTCGGAGGCGCTGAGGAGGGGGATGATTTTTTCCTTTTTTTTTTTTTCTTTCTTTTTGGTCAAATCTTGGCCGGCGTCAGAGCAATAACAGCAAAAAGCTGCCGCAGGATAGATGGGGGTGGGGTCAGGTTTGCAGATAAATAACTTTAGTGGAGGGGTCTGAGGGAAGACGGTTAGGTTGTTATGCTAGTAATAACTCAGGGGTAAGGGGGTCGAGAGAAATAAAAGAAAGGCGGGGGGTGAGGGTCTGTTAGAGCGGGGAGGAAGGATTAAGCAAAGCCTGTCTGGGAATGCACAGTGCAGATTTGCTTTAACCATTTCCTGCCTCCTCTCTTTCTATGGGAGGGGAGGGAGAGAGCTGCTGTACAATGCGACCCAACAGAATCCAAACAAAATCGTCCTCGTTCCTCCTCTGTCCACAGAATGAGCTCCCTGAAGTCCAGAGCGAGCCAAATTCTAAACTTGCACCCACTTGCCCCCTCCCCTCCCTTTCAGGTGACTAGGGGCACCAAGGCCTCAGTACCAATCCCACTTTGGATTTCCTATAGGAAAAGCCAAGGGAACTCAGTGTTTGTTTTGTTTCCCTTCCCAAATGGATCCCAGGTGCCAGTAGCTAAACCTTACAGTTTCAACAATAACAATGATAGGCCTTTGGAAAGATGGAGATCTTTTCCTGTTGCAAAATTTGGAATTTTGATCTCTGTTGGAATAGTTCCCCCTTGACATTTTGTAGCCAAAGGAATCCTGATGAAGTTGTGTTTCTTTTTTTGTTTTTTGTTTTTGTTTTGTTTTGTTTTGTTTTGTCTTGTTGGTCTGGGGAAAGGATAGATATGAGAAAAATAGAAATTAAAACGAAATCAAATTTTTTTAAATGCCGATGTGCCATGTACTGCACTCGGGTTAATTCTGCTATTTACTGTAGCTAATTTTTGTGGTGGCATACATTGCTTCACTAAAGAAAAAAAAAATTACTGGAAATCAGGTGAGTATTCTTTCCCCTTTAAGAGAAATCATTTAGAAAATACGAATTTAAGCCAAGGAATGCAAATATAGGGCATATGCCATACATTTCTGCCACAGTGACCCCACCAAATTTAAAACTTTTCTGAGCCCTGACATGATTCAGCTATGAGTAAATACTGCCCTCTGCTGTTCTCTGGAAGCCTTACACCTTTAGTCGCTGGTTTCTTGCTTAAAATTAAATGCAGAGATTAAAAAGATCTGGTTACAAGGCTAATTCCTCCTTCTTGCCTAGGGATAGTGGCAAAGAAAAAAAGATCTTTAGGATTCTCCCAGTGCCTTTCCTTATTTAAAGTAAAAAAAAAAGTTTAAGAGCAATAGAGCAGACAGCAAATTCAAGTCCTCTGATGTAGACAGCCTGTAACTGGAGACTGATATATGGAAATCTGAATACTATAAATGCTTTCACCAATTCCTTTGTTTAGGTTAGAACATTCAAAAAAAAATTCACTTTTACATATTCCACTACCGTGTGTAATGACATATATAGCATATATAATGAGTGAATTGGAAACAGACAAGAAAGTTAAATTCCAACATTTCTGACAAGAAAGTTAAATTTCAACATTTTTATATTTTTAGGGCTTAAAAACTTTTTAAAATATTGGAAGCTTTTCTTTTAAAAGAGAAACAATTTTAAGCCTTTTCTCAAACCCATATCTCTGCCAACAAATTACAATCTAAATACCACTTTTCTGGTGTAATTTAGCCAACAAAGATTCGTAGATTGAAGCAGAACTAAAAGCTTCTTTCTTCATGTTTTTAAATTCAAGTGTAATTAACATACAGTGTTATATATACAGTGTTATATTCATTTCAGGTGTATACTATAATGGTTTAACAAGTCTGTACATTACTCTGTGCTCATCATGATAAGTATACTCTTAGTCCCTGCATCTTTTTCACTCATCACCCACCAACCAACCCTCCGGTAACCATCAGTTTGTTCTCTACATTTAAGAGTCTATTTTATTGTTTGTTTTGTTATTTTTTTTCTTTGTGGGACCAAGCCATGGCTATGACATATGTTTTTAAAAGAATATTAGGGTTTTTTTGTTTGTTTTTGTTGCTAATGCACCACAATTCAGTCACTCGGGTAGGAAAGAATAGAAAGAAAACAAAAACAAAAAAAGTATTCTCCTTCCTACTTCCTCCTTTTTTTCTCTCTTCTCCCCTTCTCTTCCATTCCTTTTCCTTCCCTTCTCCCCTCTCTTCCTTGTCTTTCTCTCCCTGTTGTTCTCTTCCCTTTTCTTTCCCTCTCTTGCTTCTGCTCCTCTCTTTTCCTCTCTTTTCTCTTCCCTTCTGATTCTCTCCCCTCCCTTCCTTTTACTCCCCAAGGCTTTCTATTTTCCTCTTCTCTTCCTTCCTCTCCCTTTTGCTTCCCTCCCTTTACTCTTCACTATACTTGGCTTACTTTATTTTACTCTATTCTGCCTTACTCTCTCCCATTATAGGACTCCCAGAGGCAAATATTCTAATGAGGGGAAAGTGTATCTTTTTGTTTCCATGTTTTTGCAAAATATATATTATATAGTTGTCCTGTATTTTTGACTGAGATAGATGATTTGGATTATATTGTGTATATATCTTATCCTGTTTCTTATCTTTTTTACCAAACACTATGTTCTAAAGGTTTCTATGTGTTGTTATTACATGTGTACATCTAAACTATTGTTTCTGACTTTTGCCTTTTATTATTAGGAATGTATCCATTACCCTTAACCTGTATCTACTTACACAGTTGTAGACATCCAGTTTGCTTCCAACTCCCTGACATCACAAATTAGTCTGCAGTGAATATCCTTGTAATTGTCCCCATATGGAAATGAATATCTTTGGGATTCATAATGTCAAAGAAGAAGCCTCTATTCCATATCTCAAATAAATAGCTGATTACTTGCTAAACAAGAGAGAGTTGCATTTGTAGGACACAGTATTTCTGAGCAAAGAAGAGAACTGATCTGAGGTTTGGGGAAGCATGGCCATCAGAGCTGGCAAACTTTCAGAAACGGGAGAAGTTCGAGACTGGTTAACTTTTCGCTGTGGAATTGAGGTTACTAGACTATAGTTTTCCCAGATAGGTTGAATTTCAGATGTACGGTTACAATTGTGAATTTAACATTGCTTTGGGATGGACTTAATACTGGTTTTTATAAACCAGTTCTTGATAACCTTGATACAGGTGGATAAGATTTTTGTCCTTACCTATATTATTTCTCACCCTTATTTCTTTGTTTGGTTCTGTTGCTTTCAATTTTTTGTGCTAAATGTTTAATTCAGTATTTTAGGTTTTTTAATTCCTGATAAATATATTTAAAGCTATAAAGTTCCCTCAAAGTACTAGATTAGCCTTACTCCACACACAAAAATAGTTTAATTATAAAATATTATGTGTAGTGATTTCATTATCGTTCACCTTTAAATATTTAGTAATTTATTTTATGGTTTCCTCTGTAGTTAATTATATTAACATATAATTACATTTCCAAATATGTGAAAGCTAATTAAGAGTCTCTCCTTCAGCAAGCCCTGCTGCTTTTCACCACCTTCCCTGGTACATAGAATCTATATCCCTTTGTTACTATTTGTTTAATGTGTTATATTCAAAATCAATAATCTGTGATATAAGGAAATCTTTAATTTCCATCTTCTCATACTTTTCTTTCTTTCTTTTTTCTTTTTTTTTTTTTTTGAAGTGGCTGATTCTTGGCCTTTACTATAGATTTGCCTTTACCAGTGAGATTTTTTTTCTTTCATATTATTTTCCTATATTTAGTTATGGCCCTTTTTTTCCTGCTTAAAAAAGATCCTTTAACATTTCTTATAAGGCTGGTTTAGTGGTGTTAAACTCCCTTAGGTTTTGGCTTTCTGGGAAGCTCTTTATCTCTCCTTCAATTCTGAATGATAATCTTGCCAAGTAAATTATTCTTGTTTGTAAGTTTTTTTCTTTTACAGCACTTTGAATATATCCTGCCACTTCCTGCTTTTTTGTTTTGTTCTGTTTAAGTAGTCTCCACACCCAACATGGGGCTTGAACTCACAACCCTGAGATCACAGAACCCTGAGATCAAGACCTGAGCTGAGACCAAGAGTCAGACACTTAACCAACTGACCCACTCAGGTACTTCCTGCCACTTTCTTCTTGCCTGCAATGTTTCTGATAAAGAATCAGCTGACAGTCATAGAGTTTCTCTCATATGTGACTATTTGTTTTTCTCTTGATGCCTTTAAGGTTCTCTTTTTATCTTTAACTTTTGCCATTTTTTTAAAGATTTTATTTATTTGAGAGAGAGAACACGAGTGGGCAGGGAAGGGACAGAGGGAGAGGGAGAAGCAGGCTCCCCTCTGAGCAGGGAGCCCAATGAAGGGTTTGATCCCAGGACCCTGGGATCATGACCTGAGGGGAAGGCAGACACTTAACTGACAGAGCCACGCAGGCTCCCTACTGAATTTTTTCCTATCATAGTGGCAGTTGATGGGCACTTCTTTCTCCTTGATTAACTTTACTCATTTGCCTTTCAGGACACCATCCTGCCTGATGGAACACTACTTTTCAGTCTCAGATGTTTTACTATTAGTACCTCAGAGTTGAACAGACAAATTGTTTCCTTCTCTTTTCTAAGCTCTCAGTGCCTTGGTGATCTCAACCTGTCTCAAGGCTTCAAATAAGCTGATGACACTCCAAAAGGAATGTGAATTCTGTAGTTCTTGGGTGCAGAGTTCTATCCACAACCATTAGGTTGTTTATTAATCATGCTATTCAAATCTTATATTTCATTACTGATTTTCTGCTTGCTTCATGTGTTGTTACTAAAAGAGGCATGTTAAATCTGCATTTTTGATTGAAGATTTAATCTCCTTATGGTTATGTAGCTATTCTTGTTCTGTATTTTAAGACATTATATATGTATATTATATATAAAATTTTTATGTATTTTTCATGACTTAAACATTTTCTAATTAGGATGTGATTCTTTATTCCAAATAATGTACTTTCCTTTAAAGTCTACTTTTGTCTAATATATGGACAGGTAACTGGTATTCTTTAGTATCATCATGGCAAAATTTTTTCTATCCTTTCACCAACTATTCTCTGTACCCTAATGTTTTAAACGTGTCTTTTGACACAGCATTGTTTTTGAAAATGTTCATTTTTTTAATCAACATTCTAATTATCTTTGTCTTTTACTGGAACATTCTATCTACTTACATTTAATACAATTGCTCTTATATTTCTATCTCCTATCTAATTTTGTTTTGTTATTTTTTCTCTAGTTTTATGTTTTTGCTTATTTCTGTATTTCTCAACTGCTTTTTATTAATTAGATATTTCTTTCACTTTCCTCTACTACATTAGATGATATATACTCTGTTTTGGCTATTTTTGTTTTACCTCTTGAAATTACAAAATACATTTTTCTCAAAGTTTATAATAATTCAATACCTTAAGGAAAAAAGAGGCTTCTTCTTGAACAATACATTTTATATACATTCATTTACTTTCCAACTTCTTAATTTGGTATTGCTTTTCAATTTTTCATTTTATTTTAACTTTGCACAGGATTTTTGTTTTTAAAAAGGCAATAATGTATCTCATACATTTCTTTCTTTTCAATCTGTCTTCTAACACAAGCATTCTATTCTGGACCATTTGTAGTCTGTTTGAAATATATTTTTTTGAATTTCCTTTAAAATAGAAGTTGCTAGTAGAAATACTTTATAGTGTCCCTGTTCCTGGAAGATTTTTCTCTTTAAGAATAAAATTCAAAATTCAAAATTATTTTAAAGTCATTTAGACAAGATTTTTTTTTGTTATATGCCATTCTAGTGCAAATATTAAAAAAAGAAAATAAATGAAGAGTATTTCTAATACTATACATTGATAGCTCAATTCACAGGAATCTTCTTTTCTCAAAATCACCATTTTTCATATTTATAAACAGTTCAATTACACATAAATTTGACTTTCATTTTGCTGTCAATCTTGTTTTAATTTCTTTTTATCTCTTGTTCAAGAGATATTTTTCATGTAATACCATTAAAATGCCTCCTTATTTTTGGTATTTTGCACTTTTATTTTGGTATATGTGTAGATATAAAGTGGTTTGTAATCCTGCTTGGAAATTGAAGTTTTCATGATACAAATCTTTCTTTCATTATTTCTGGAAAATGTTCACCCATTATATTTGCAGATATGACTCTGGGTTTCTTTCTCCTCGTTCTTCCTTCTGTAACTCTACTTAGACATATATTAGTACTTCTCATGGTATCTTCTATGTCTTATAATATCACCTTAATGTTTTTCTCTTTCATTTTCTCTATGCTTAATTCTGAGTAATTTTTCTGACTTGTATTCCAATTCACCAATTCTCTTTTCAGCTGTATCTGACTTACTTATAAACTCATCCATTTATTTTTCAGTTTAATTTCTGAATTCTTATACCTTAATATCCTGTTGTGTTTTGTAGTTAACTATACCCCACAGATATTTTCAACCTTGTTTTCTATTTCTTTGAACATGTTAAACATAGTTTTGATATTGTTTTAAATATGTGTCTGACAATTTCAATATCCGGAATATGTAATCATCTATTTCTGCTTTCTGTTGTTATAGCTAGTTTTTGCTCATAGTAAATTGTTTCTTTATTTAACTAGTTAAGTTTGAATCTTAACTGTTCATTTTAATTGGCAAATTATCTGTGATGTTTCTTGAGGCTTAAGATAGGTGTGGTTCTGTAAAGGAGATCTGATTATACTTCCGTTAGATACATGTGGTTTACTACTAGTCTGCAGCCACTACTGTTTTCATTGAAACTAAAGTAAAAAAGAAATAAATAAAACAATAAAAGCAATAAAAAACGCAGTAGTATTTTATAATTCACTAAGTAATGCTGTCAAGTAGACCACTAAAAAATGCTTTCCCATAACTGGATTTTTATTTAAAGTTATCTTTTGAACTAATTTAGATTGTTGTTATATGTCATTCTTTTATATGT
This sequence comes from Potos flavus, assembly GCA_028534135.1. Taxonomy (NCBI): domain Eukaryota; kingdom Metazoa; phylum Chordata; class Mammalia; order Carnivora; family Procyonidae; genus Potos; species Potos flavus. The sequence goes on from CM052899.1 coordinate 84,625,714, forward strand.
ATCAAAAAGAAGCTATAAGCAAGATAAACCAGACAAAGTACACTTAAGATATTTTTCAAGTTGAAAATCAGCTCAAAGTGAGCATTTAAGGAAAAAATGTTCCCTTTTTTTGTCTTTGATTTTTTTTTTCCTAACTTACTGACACTGCACATTTGATTTTCTTGTACAGTTGATGATAATTAAGTCATAATTGCTGCTGGACCGTTAGCAAATATAATAAATAGCCTAACTGCTAAATGTTAAAATGGGATTGCCCCCCCACCAACAATAAAAAGTGAATCTTGGAACAAACACAGACAGTTAATTCACAACTTGAGTTTTGTTGGTTTTTTTGTTTATTTGTTTGTTTGCTTGCTTGCTTGGGGTTTTGTTTTATTTTGTTTTTTTCCTATGCTACCATGTGATTTTAAAAGCTGCCTTGTCACTTCAACTCTTATGGATGTTTCTTTCTCCACTGCCTATTCTAATCAGTTCCAAGGCATCTTTATTTTCAGTGTTTTGGAGAAGGCAGGGTGATTAGGTACATGTATCTAGTTATCTCAACTGAGAACTTATGATTTGGGGCCTACAGCTTTAATAGAAGATTACCTATTAGACTCCGCACTCTCAGAGAAGTCTGGGCTTTTTCTTAGTTTTCATCTTACCACACCTTAAAAGTCAAAGGTTTTATTTATAAATTTTGGCAAATGTTTTCAGGAAAAGAGCTACTTTAATGTTGAAGTTAGCTCTATAGTTTCTCATCTTTTCCTAAACTTCATATGGTAATTCCTATCATATAATGCCAGCTTTTTGATCTTTTAAGAAAATTTTTTTAAACTTTGGTAATTTTTTAATTATTTTAATAATTTTTAAATAATTTTTAGTAGTAAATAATAACCTGGCATATTATAGAATAAAAACAAAAACAAAAAAACTTCTTTCTTTTCTTGTTTTTTTGTTTGTTTGTTTTTGTTTTTTCAGGAGGCTCCACACCCATCACGGAGCCCAATGCAGGGCTTAAACTCAAGACCCTGAGTTCAAGCCTGAGCTGAGCTCAAGAGTAAGATGTTTAGCTGACTGAGCTGTCTAGATGCCCCCAAACTCCTTTATCTCTTAGAATATTTTTCCTTTTCCATTTTTTCCTCCTTTGGAAAATCTTATTTCTTGGTACTTATCCATAAGCCAGCTCTAAGTTTTTCTTGCTGCCTTCTGAGAAAATTCCTCAATCCGATGTTCCAACTCACTATTTCACTGTTCAAATGTAGCCATCTAACCTACTACTATTTAACTTTCAGTTCTCTTTATATCAACTCATATTTTTTATACCTAATATTGTCTACTTACTTTATTTATTTATTTATTTATTTGCTTATTTGCTTATTTACTTATTTTTAATTTTTTTTTTTTGTTGTTAAGTAGGTTCCATGCCCAATGTGGAGCCCAACAGGGGTCTTGAACTCACAACCCTGAGATCAAGACCTGAGCTGAGATCAAAAGTTGGTCACTTAACCAACTGAGCCACCCAGGAGCCCCTGTCTATTTCATTTTAAATTAATTTTAATTCTTGTTTGGTATTGACAATATCGATCAATTATCCTTCTATCTTTAATGTATTAATTTTAGATTCTTGTTCTGTCTCTCAAAATTATCTCCTTATTATGGCCTACGTTGTCCAGTCTGACTTTCTCTGAGGTAGTGCTTTTCTCATGTGCTAAGTTATTTTGGCTTGTGAGCTCTTGCTCTGGTAGGCGTTTGCTGTTCTGGTAACATGTAATGTGTGCTGAGAAGGAATCAAAAGCCACACTTCAGTCTGAGTTTAGGGCAGGGATTGGCAAAAGTTTTCTATAAAAGGCAAGATAGTAAATATTTTGGGTTTTGAGAGCCAGACAATTTCTGTCACACTACTTATTAACCTTGCCCTTGTAACATGACAGCAGCTATAGATAATATAGAAATTGTTGGGTATGGCTATGTTCCAATAAAACTTTATTTACAAAGACAAGAAGTAAGCCAATTTGGCTTGCAGGCTGACATTTGCTGGCCACTGTTTTAGAGCGTGAGAGATAAGATTTGTACTGAAAACTCTACCAGATGACTGTTGTTAATTGTTCCCCATTGTAATCTCTTGTTTAATATATATTTATGTGTATATGTATAAAGTTAATATTTTGAATATGATTCAAAATTTTGATATCTGTTTTACATCAACTGCACTTTTTTCTTTTTACCTTCTGACCCTCTGCAGTCTTGAATTTTAAACTGTGAGGTGTTATGATTGGGAAGTCAAAATCTCCCTAAATTGTAACCCACAGCACTAGGGATTTTTAGATAATAGGGTGGGATATTCAGTGCCTAAAGGCAACTGGTCAGTCTGTACTTATTTCATGAGGACACTGATGTCTAGGCTGTTGCTGCCAATTTCGGTAGAGAAGCAGGCAGTTATTGCCTCAAGGCAACATAGGGTAGAGACAAAATTATTTTTTTCTAAGCACTTATCCTGTCTAGTCTTTCATAAAAATTTTTTGGCCTATATCATTTTGGTACTTAGCGTTCTTTTTCCATTATCTATATCTCTTTGTTTTACACACACACACACACACACACACACACACAAACACACACACACACAATTATATAATATGTATGTTTGCTCATTTTTTTAATTCTGGCCAGTGTTCAATTTCCAAAGATTATATGGAACCACCAGTGTATGTAAATAAATCTGAAACTACATGATGGAAACTAAAATCATATTTTTTAACATCACACTTATGGGAGAAACAAAATGAAGGGTTAGCTTTAAAATCCTCCATAATATAGTACATGTGAGTATGTGAGCAAACCCGCTGGAATGGAAATTGCTTATACTAAATGTGAGACCAGATTTCTCAATATTGTGGCATTTGCCACAAACTAGTAATTACATACCATAATTTGGAGAATCTGTTCAGTCCAACAACTGCTTGTGACAATCTACTCTTTTGTGGAAATACGTAATATGTCAAGTGTTGGTCATATTTTATCTTTACAGGTATAACTACCAATTTATATCAAACTAAAAATATATTAATATGGGAAATAGTAAAAAACTGCCTTAATATTAAAATGAATCTGACATTGAATTTCATGCTAGAATATAGTGAGAATAAAGACAATGCATGTCTTTGACTTGTAGGTAATTTATATATATTTGTCATGTCAAAGAAATGTTACGTAGCATAATATGATAATCAGTCTAGGTTTACTAGTCTTTCAATGAATGAAAAATTTTGAAAATACCAAACAGTTTCAACTGTAACTTCCACCATCAACACGCGAGTGGAGAATTAGGAGAGTCCCTCCAGAAGAGCTGATTCTAAGAACACAAGTAACCTTGACCCCCAGCTAAAATGTTATCATATTTTCTATTTTAAATTTATTTGAGATAATGAAGCATAGACTGCTATAAGACTACTTTATTTTGTATTATTGCTTAATGAGCATTCCCTTGCCATTATAATAATTTTATATGCATATTATTTTATTGGCTGAATAACATTTTGCCCTATGAATAGGCCAAAAACTAATTGTCCCTTTAATGTTCACAATCAGGATTTTTTAGGTTATTTTGTTATTGAAATTTATGCTTTGATAAACTATCATTCATTCATCCAGCAAAATTTATTGAAAAATAACTACATGTCAGGTAGTTTAAAAGCCAGACAAGATACAGAGATGAGAAAACAGATACACAACTTCTACCATGTTTAGTCAAATTATAAAAAAATAAAAGAATCTAAACTTTTTTAAAAAAGATTTATTTACTTTAGACAGAGAGAGCGTATGCATGTGCACACAGGGAGGAGGGGCATAGAGAGAGGGAGAGAGAGGAATCCTAGGCAGAGTCCCTGCTGAAGGCAGAGCCCAATGCTGGGCTGGATCTCAAGACCCTGAGATCACAACCTGAGCTGAAACCAAGAATACGATGCTTAACCAACCAGCCACCCAGACGCCACAAGAATCTAAACTTTAAATGACCCTTAATACTTATTGCCAAGTTGCTTTCCAAAAATGATATACCAATTTATAATCAAAATCAAAGTATATCAGAATTCTCCTCCCAGCAAAAGCAAGAAACAAATATATTTGAATATAACATCTTAAATCCTGACCCATTTAAGAGGTAAAAAGATGTGCTTTCCTTTAACATGTATTTCTATTTTATTTTTATATATTAGCTATTTATTTTCCTTTTTTAATGAAATCATTCATGTTTGTTGCCTTAATCAATGGAGGTCTCAGATTTTTTTTTTTTTTTTTTTTTTGCTGTTGCTGCTATTGTTGTTAAATCTATTTGTTTTCCTTTATAAACACTTACCTTTTTAAAATTTGTAATTCTCTCCTTTACGCAGAGACTAAATAAATGCTCATAAATCTTTAGTTCTAGTTTCCTCTTTCTATTCTTCCTTCTACTTCTTTGTCTTAATTATGTTGTATTGAGTGGCATACTACCAAATGGGCAGGAAAAATAAATAATTTTGTTTTCTCTGAACCTAAGATGATGCCTGTAATTCAGGTAGTTTCTAACAAGTGTCTGTAAAATTTCAGCTCACAAAGGATGCCTAAAATTTAAAATAAAATTTTAAAAAGCAATAATAAATTGTTTTAATGCCACAGTCTAAAACATTGTTTTCTAAAATGTGGTAAAGTGTTCTCCTCACAGATGAATCTAAGGAGCTCAGAAGAGGATATTGAACAGTACGACAAATGAGAAAAAACAAAAAAAGCAAAACAGCAGAGTGGGTATTATAGCTTGACATTCACCTTCTATTCAAACCTTCTATCCTACCATTAGTATGCATTTCTAGCGGCCTTTTTTCAGACCCTCTCTCATTCGTGGTTCTCACACAATGTTCCTCTATTTAAGTGCATGCACATGGAATCTGTTAGGTAATCATATATAGATGCCACCTTCATTTTGCTTTAGCTCTTTCTCTGCCAGCCAACATAGCCATGGATGCATGTCCACACTGGTGTGCCAGGGTCTAATTTGTGTATATTGAGAAGCAACAATTATAGCATTTGTAGCTGCAGCTAATTCCTAACCTCTAAATCACATTTACTTTGGTGTTTTGTTGAAGTTAATTATTCCATGTGGCCCCCTGTTTTTCCACCTTACTGATTCATGTGGCAGAAATTACAGTGCCCATGGTGGGACATTTCTGTTTTTATCATCATCACAATAATTCTGAAAGTCACTCATTCCCTAAATGTCTTTCTTTACTGAAACAGCTAAACTGCCTAAGAGTTCCTGCACCTGGATCTTGACTGAGACAATCACAGGTGATAAAAGCTATTCCACTTTCACTTCTCTTTCAAGTAAAAGAGAAATTCTATGGTATTGGAATGTTTACCTCCCATTTACATCACATATCTTCCTTTTGAATAGAGTGTTCTGAGTAAATTGTCCTATAGGACAAGCATATCTAATTCAAGATTTGATTAATATGATATTGTTTGATCACAATAAAGACTCTTTAATAAAGAAGATTCGAGTCTCATGAATCAGAAGTAATGAACACAATACACATTGGAATAAAGAAAAAACTCAGAACTTGGAATACACTAGAAGACAAAGGAAAAATAATTCAGGAATACTTAAGCAATTTGATATTTTATGGTACTCAAAACTCTTATTAAAAGAAAGAGTGCATTATCTGTACTATTTAGTTGGAATATTCCAGATGTCTCTAGTCTTTTTAAACATATCACAACATCTTAATTCTTTGTTTATTTGAATTGCTCCTTAGTCATGTCTCTTTTTCATTCCATTCTCAATCACTGAGTCTGTGATTAAAAATGGCAAACATGTGTTTTGAGAAGAAACTAAGCTATGATTTTGGTTATGGCTAGTAATTTTAGAGTGGCAGACATATTAACCCCTTCCTTTCCACTCTACCCATGAATTCATAACAAGATGCAAGGAAACTGTAAACACGAAGTAAACAAACAAGGCAGGGGAAATAAAGTACTTCTCAGCTGTAATATTTACGTGTGGTTATACTAAAGAAATGTTTCTGGAGAAACAAACAAATAAAAAGTGACAGTTTAATATTTATAAAACAATGTTAAGCCAAAATAATACAGATGAATACAAATAAGATACTATTGTAGTCAAGACTCTTAACTTTTGCACTTAAATAAAGACGAATTTTAAGAATCTCACAATCATTGGATCTAATCCTGACTCTGCTTCCTACTCTCTACTGGGTCAAGTGTAAGTCATTTGAATATTCCACAACTGACTTCTTCATTTGTAAAATGAGAGAAATCAGCTCATGTGGTCACTGTAAGTTACCATCTGCCAGAGTGTGAGATATACCTCAATTTAATTAGATAAAGTTCTAGATGATAGTTAAATACTGTTAATCTTACCTATATTAGCAAAAGGTTGAAAATATAATTCCAATTTTTATGGAAAGGAAACAGTTTTATTCATTTAAAAACAGTACCACATATTTACACATATACTATTTCAAAATTTATATAAATTTCTATAAAACTTGGAGCAAAATGAGAAAAATAAAATAAATACATTGAAATATTTACAGGTAAATAAATTCACATGATAATATGATTGTGAGAAAGGAAATACTAATAATGTAATTGTTTTTTGAAATAATGTTTCAAAATGAATTTGAATATATCTCAATGAAGTAGATTCAGATGGGACAACATATTAATAAAATTTAGTTCAAAGAAAACAATAGCCATATGAAGTTGAACAGAAGCCTACATATGACAAATATTTGAGAAAAAACGGAAAGTTTTGTTGTCTCCAAATAAAAAGATACATTTGAAAAAATTCTAATATACTAATACTTTCAGTAAAAGCGATTATGTCACTGAATATTACTGTATTGCAAATAACCAAAATACTACTCTATGTTTTTATCACTATGTTCTTTTTATAATCTATATATTAAATTTGAACAATATTTTATGAAACTGTTTTGTTGCTTTTTAGTCAGGAGATTGGTAGTAGTAAGTTTGTATCAAACATGTTAAGGAGGATGGTCCAAACTCTTTCTGATCCCCTGTAGATCTGTGACATGTTATTTGTTTCTTTTTCAAAGGATTTTCTTAAAAGAACACTATGATTTGAAATAAATATCTTTGCTTTGATAATTTGTGTTTCATCTTTTCCTCTTGGTGATTACATTATTGCCTTATTGTAGGCTAAGGCTCCCAAATGGTAAATCTGTCTCTTTGTTTTTCATCCCTTTTTGATGATTACACTTATCATATAATTTCATAACTCAAGACATTAAATTGATGTTATTAAGAAGGATGAATGAGATGATCTAAGTGTCATGCTGATTCAATTGTTTATGTCTTTCATAATTTTGCCAGAGTTTATGATACTTTTGCTTGTTTTCAATAATTCTGTATTATTAGCCACACAGTTTTGTGCTCAGTGAATTCTAATCCTTACAGTCCACCAGCTATTTCTTAGAATTAAATGTTTTCTTTTCTATATGTATTGGAGGCACGTTGTGATTTTCAGATTGATTGTTTGATTTAATGGATGATGATGGAGAGGTGGCTGTTTCATGCTGGAAAACAGAACGAATGAGATAATGCCCATAAAATGGATAGTACATACCTGGTACCTAGGAAGAGTTCAATAAATGTTAGCTATTATTCCCATCCATATGACAAAATTTGACAAGAGGGTTCACTTAGAGCAAATGAATAAAATCATCCCCAGAAGTTATATTCAATCTTTAAATTAAAAAGAACATTGTAAAACTCAGTGTATTATTTATCTGCTGCTGTTTAATGATAGTACTAAAAACTTAGTGGCTTCCCACAACACACATTCATTGCCTCACAGCTTCTCTGGGTCAGGATTCTGGGCACAGCTTAGCTTAGGGTGTCACAAAGCTGCAATCAAGGTGTCAGCCAAGTGGTGATCTCATTTGAGACTTGACTGTGAGAGGCCCAGCTTTCTAACTTACAGTCTTGTTGGTAGAATTCAGTCCCGTGTAGTTTGCCACACTGTGAGCCAGAGGTCATCCTCAGCTTCTTGCCACATGTCCTTCACATGGCAGCCCACGATATGGCAGCTTGCTTCAAATCCAGCAAGAGAATCTTCTAGCAAAATGGGTTACAATATTTTGTAATATATACACATAATCTAGTAAGTACATCATGTCACCTTTGTCATATTCTATTAATTAGAAGCAATTCAAAATTCCCACCCACACTAGAAGTAAAAGTATTAGACAAAATAAGAACACCAGGGGGCGTGGATAATGAGGGCCACCCTAGAGTCTGCCAACAATATTCCATAAAAACAAAAATCACAAAGCAGTAGCTGTATTTCATTGTTTAAATTCACTAATATTTTTCTTGCTACCCTTTCATAAGGAGAAATATTTTTTCTAATTAAAACATTTGCGGGAAAAAGGTTCTATTGTTAATTCTTTCAGTACTAAAGCATTGGAAAGAGTTAATATCCTGGTTTGTACAGAACTTTAGAGTTGGGACGCCTGGGTGGCTCAGTTGGTTAAGCGCCTGCCTTCGGTTCAGGTCATGATCCCAGGGTCCTGGGATCGAGTCCCATATCTGGCTCCTTGCTCGGCAGGGAGCCTGCTTCTCCCTCTGCCTCTGCCTGCCACTCTGCCTGCTTGTGCTCTCTCTCTCTGACGAATAAATAAATTTAAAAAAATAAAAAAGTTCTCTTTAAAAAAAAAAGAACTTTAGAGTTCACAATAAATTAATATTTATGAATATTATTATTTCAGACTAGAAAATGGAAGGTAGAAGTAATATCAATTTCAATATTGTAACAGATTTAGGCTCCAAGTAAAGACTTAATTATAACATCTTGCTGTTTATTTGATAAATTCAATACGTCCCCGCCCCAACTTTGGCCATTCTTTTAAATACTTTTGTTAATTAAAAGTAATTCATATCAAATGGAATGGTGGTAGGGGAGTGGGAGGAAACCAGATTTGCACTATGACCATTAGCCGTAGGGCAGGACTGTCAAGTGCCAAGAGCACTGTATATTGAAGGCATCAAGATGAGGTGCAGCATAGGTCAACTGGAAAAATGGATGATGAGGATGAATGAAATTGGTGACACAGATCATTTAATTTCTTTGTTTGAAATACATGTTTTGAACCATTTTCTGGAGCTTGTCTACAAGTTCTAGTTAAAAATGATCTGGTGGTCAAGAGAATACTGCAACAGGATGAAAACCAGAACTCCACACACAGTTCCAAAAATACAGCTGCCTTCTATTCTCAAAACTGCTTGCCTTCCAACTAAGACTGTATCTTCTGCTCCAGCAGTAAACAAATGCCACGCATATTTCTTACAGACACTTGGATCTGAAATACTCTCTTCTTGCAGAAAAGTTACCTGGCATCTATGTGTAGCCATTCTATAGACCTTCGTTAATGTAGTTCGGAGTAACATTCATATGGACTTTATCAAGACAGCATATTTCAGTTTGCACTGTTTATCTGATAACTACCCAGATGGTGATTGTTCATGATGGGGTTTGATATTTCTGTCTTTCACTGACAGCCAGTTGATCCTAACTTGGGTCAACTAGATATGCAGAGAACATTTGCAAAATGCAAGTGGAACCATAAACGTAGTTAGTAAAGTATTTATTAATCCATGGAGAGTTGAAACAGCACAGCTCCTAAACCCAGAGGCTATAGTACTGTATGAAAAGATATTCAGCTTTCCAAACATAAAATCCTTGACAACACTTCGATGTACACTGTTTATTTGTTTGATAAACCTAAATTAGAAGACCCTATGCAATTAGCTTTTCTCCATGGAAATCTTCTCTATGTGATGAACTCATAGAGATGATTCTGTCTCATAAAAAGAAGCCTGATGAACACCACAATAAATGTGTTCGTGTGAGAGTTCTACTCTAAACTCCAATGTATAAAGAACTTGTAAGTTGTCAGTCCTGTGACTACAACAAGAAAAGGGAGAACAAACTGAAAATCATGACTTTTCTTGGACGCATCAGAGATGGAGATTACCAGGAAACTTGCACTCCGGAAATCTGGAGAGACAGGCAAATCTGGAGAGTCACCTCTGAGATCTGCTTACCTGGAGCAGAAGCTGCTGAAGCCATAAACTGAGAAGGACATTTAGATGGTCATTTTGAAGAATTGCTGGAGGCTGAGGGAGGATGGTGTGAGAGTAAGAAGCTCAAAGGATCTGCAGTCTTGGATGACCCCAACACTTTGACAGGTTTTATTTCCAGAAGCTTCACCAGGTTCTCACAGTGAACATAAAAGTTCTCTGACCTTGCGACTTTGGTTGAAAGAGGGGAAGAATAATCATTGTGAAATCTGCCTGGAGTATTCTTCATAACAAGAGCCTACTTTTCAAGGGGAAAAGACTTTACCCAGAGCCTTATCCTGGATAAAGGAAGGGAATTTTTCCCACTCCAGCTATCTCTTGCCTTCCAGTTTAACTTGAGGTGGTGGGGAGAAGCTAACTACAGAAGCACCATCAAGGTCTTAGCTCAGAGTTACAGGCTTATTAAAAGAAAAGACCAAGATTTAATCATAAGATGACAGGATGGTTCCCCTGTCCCACATCCGAGCACCACACACACTGGATTCCAGTGTAATAACAGCAGAATATAGTTGAAAGAGCTACAGGCTGCAGACCTACCCTGAGGAGAGAGTACCTAGGGAAGTCCAAAGTGAAAGAGGGAGACAAAAATAATAGCATAATAAAAAATAATTTAAGCCAACTGGCACCTACAGTCACAGCAAATATTAATCACTGCCCAACTTCTACCCAGATTAGCATACATGCTCACACTAAGACCTATTTACCTCGGTTCCTAATCCCTGAGACACCATGACTCATGTTGAACAAAAAACTATAAGCATGCCAAAAAGCAAGAAAAAAAATCTTAAGAGATAAGACAAACATCAATGCCATACTCAGATATGACACAAATTTTGGAATTATCAGGAAAAACAATTTAAGATAACTATTGCATGCTAAGTGCTCCAATTGAAAACATAAGTCCATATTCAAGAAGAGATGAGTAATATAAGCAGACAGGCGGAAACCCTATGAAGTTCAAAAGGAAATGCTAGAAATCAAAAACACTGCAACACAAATGAAGAATATCTTTAAAGCTCTCATCAGTATGGAAACACTGAGGAAGTATTCAGTGAGCTTTGCTAAAGAACAATAGAAGCTTCCCAAACCAAATGCAAAAAGTAAATAAAAAGAAAGAGAAGAAGAAGAAGAACAGAAACTCCAAGAACTTGGGACTTGGGACATTTGAAAAATTGTGTCCCAAATGTCCCAAAGAACTTGGGACATTTCAAAAATTAACATGTGTATTAGGAATACTAGAAGAAGAAAGAGATAATATGGAGCAGAAGAAATATTTGAAGTAATAATGGACAAAACAGCTTCAAAATTAATAGTCTGACAACAGACTGCAGATCCAGGAATCTCAAAGAATAACACAGGATAAATACAAAACAAACAAACAAACAAATTAAAACTATACCTAGGCATATGTTCACATTATAGAAAACCAGAGAAAAAGAAGCAAATCTTTAAAGGAGCCAGAAGGGAGGGAGGGAAATATTTTACCTACAAAACAAAACAAAACAAAACAAATTACTACGAACTTCACATCAGAAATCATACAAACAAGAAGAGAGTGAAATACTCAAATATTGAATGAAAGAAAAGAAACATCTAGAATTCTAAACTCAGTGAGATTACCCTTCAGAAAGATGTCCTTCCAAACAACGTAAAGACTTTCTGTGTCTTTGTCTCTCGTGTATGTACACACACACGACACATATACACACTCACAACTAAGGGAATTCACCCTCAGCAAACTTGCCCTGAAGGAAATATTGAAAGAAGTTCTTTAGGGAGAGGAAAATAATGTAAGTCTGAAACTCGAATCTACACAAAGAAAAAGGTTGGAGAATGAATGAATGAATGAAAATAAAATATTCTATTTTTTTTATTTAATAGATCTAAAATACAACTGTTTGTAGGAATAGTAGTAGCAATGTATTTGGTAATTATAGCATACAGATAAGTGAAATGAGTGACAGAAATGGGAAGGGAAGGAAAGGACGGAGGAATTGTGAATACTCTTTGTAAGAAAGCCATCTTACACATGAAATAGTATAGTGTTATTTGGAAGTGACTGATTAATTTAAATATATATTTCAAACTCTTAGGAAATTAAAAAAATTTTTAAGTAGCAAAATTTGTATGCTAAGAAAGGAAAGAAAACTCAAATTATATAACATGCTTAGTGAAATCCTGAGAAAGTAGAAAAAAGAAGGGGAAAGTAAGAAAAGAACAAATGTAAGGAATATTAAAAAGTTATATACATGGTAGATATACCCCAACTCTATCAATAATCAATGTAAATGATAGTCATCTAAATGCACCAATTAAGAGACATAGATTTTGAGAGTGAATAAAACTACAGGTTGTCTACAGGAAACCCATTCTAAATATAAAAACTCAGCAAGGTTAGAATTACAGAATGGAGAAAAGTATATACAATGTTACACTGATATATGGTGACTAACATAACACGATAAAAATAAAAATAAAAAAAACGGAATGCGTTTATCACTTTCGGAACGAGCAGACCTCAGGACAAGGAAAATTATCAAGGATGATGAGGGACACCATGTACTAACAAAGGAATTAATTCTCCAAGAAGATATCACAATCTTAAACATGTGTGTACTTAGCAACAAAGTATCAAAACATGTGAAGCAACAAGTGATATAACTGAAAGGAATAACAGACAAACAAGTGTTGTAGTTCTGGTCTTCAATGCACCTCTTCCAGTGATTGATAGATCTCAGAAGCATAAAAACACAAATGATATAGTTTACCTGAAAATCACTAGCAGTCAACTTGATCAAATTGACCTTTATAGAATGTTCCATCTAATGATAGTTGAAAAACCTTCTCAGCTCACACAGCATTTGCTAAAATATACCAAATTCTTGGTCATAAAACACATCTTAACAAATTTAAAAGAATAGAAATCATACAAAATAATTCTCAGGCCACTATGAAATTAAACTAGGAATCAAAAATAAAAAGATTAAAAAAATAAAAAAAATAAAAAAGATAGCTAGCAAATTGTCACATATTTGGAATTAAACAACGTACTTTGAAGTAAAACATGGATCAAAGAAGTGTCCCAAGAGAAATTTAAACTATTTTAATATGAATGTAAATGAAAATATAATATCAAAATATGTGGGATGTAGTAAAATCAGTGCTTAGAGGAAAATTTACGTAGCATTATATAACAAATAATGTAACATTAAATTCATGTACTAGAAATGAATATATAAGATCAATAACCTTAATTTCCACCCTAAGAAGCTAGGGAAAGAATAGCAACTGAAGACTGGAGGAGGCAGAAGAAAATAATACAATTTGACACAGAAATCAGTGAAACTGAAAAGAGAAAAAATAGAGACTATCAGCATAACCAAAAGCTGTTTCTCTGAAAAAATTAATGAAATTGATAAATGTTTAGCCAGTCTAACAGAGAAAGAAGAGAAGGACACAAATTGTCAATATTAGAAATGACATAAGAGTTATAACTACTGGTTGTGTGAGTGCCAAAAAAACAATGAAAGAATACCAAATAATTTTATGTCCATGATTTTATTATTAGATAAAATGCACCAACTCATTGAAAGATACCAATTACCAGAATTCATACAGAGAAATAAATAATCTAAATTGGCCTATATCTGTTAAAGAAAAGGAGTCAATAATGAATAACCTTCCACAAAAGAGAACCCCAGAGCCAGATGTTTTCACTGGTGAATTGTATCAAACATTTAAGGAAGAGATGATACTAATTCTACAAAGTATCTTCCAAAAATAAAAGCAGATGGAACACTTTCTAGCACATTCAATGAGGACAGCATTACCTTAATAACCATGCAATAAAGAGTTAGCTTAGCAGACCAAGATCACTCAAACCCTATACATTCCAAAGAAAGGCTTGTCTTCAGAAGGCCTGGTTGTTACCCAGCTACTGAGAAGTAACCTCCAAGAGCTTATAATATCCTATCTGATGATAGTGATTTTGTATGCTTGAAGTCTAGGACCACACTGTTTAAGTTTGATCAGTTTATGCTAACAATATGATTTATGGTGAGTTCCTGTTTTTGTGTGCCAGAAGTCATGGGTCATGCTGTATCAGGTTGACCTCTGGAGGACTGGAGACTGAGTAGCTGTGGTCAGTTATACAGGTGTTTCATGCCTGCTTGACTTACCTCCCAATAAAATCCTTGGACATTAAGGATCAGGTGAACTTCCCTGGTTGAACCTGGTTCCTGGTACGTGGTAGAACCTGGTTCCTGATTATTCTGGAGCCTTAGAAGTCTAAGTTAAAGATTCTGTCTTACTCGTTTCCTAATGATAGCTGCCTTCTACATCCACACATGGTCTATTTTTGGTGCATGTACACACACGCACGCACACAGAGCGTATGAGAGTGAGAGAGAATGCACTTACTCTTAATGTACCAATCCTGTTGGATAAGACCCCAACCTTATGACACCATTTAACCTTGATTACCTTCTAAAATCCCTATTCCCAAATAAAATCCCATTGGGGATTACAGCTTCAACATATGAATGGGGGGGGGACACAATTCAGTTCATAACATTCTGTCCCTGGTCTTCTAAAATTCATGTCTTTATCACATTTAAAGTGCATTCATTGCATTTCAACAGCCCTAAAAGTCTTAGCTCATTCCAGCAACAGCAATAGAACCTAAACTCCAAAGTCTCATATCATCTAATCTAAATAGCATCTAAGTCAGGCATGGCTGAGACTGGAGGTGTAATTTATCCTGAGGCAAAATTCCTTTCCAGTTGTGAACCTGTGAAAGTAAACAAGTTACATGTTTTCAAAATACAATGGTAGGACAGGCATAAGATAGACATTCTCATTCAAAAGGGAGAAATATGTACTAAAGGGGTGACTGGTACCAAGCAAGTCTCTAACCTAGCAAGACAACTTTCATTAGATCTTGAGAATTGAGAATAATCCTCCGTGGTTTGATGCTCTGCACTCTAGGCCGGCTGGGATGGCAGTATTACCTCATGGCTCTAAGAGAGGGTTCTGCCCCTGCAGCTATGCCAGGCCTTCCTGCTCCAAAGGCTCTGCTGGGTGGTCCCTTCCCCACGACTCCAGGTGGTTCCATTCCCATGTTTCTTCCAGGTAGTCCTACTTCCAAGTCTCATAAAGTGGTCCTGTTCCCAAGGTTTCAGGTGGAGGCCATCTGGCCTTTTGAAACCAAGATGGTTTTCCTGATGATCTTTCCTGATGATCCTGATACGTTCAGGGTCATCTTTCCCTTCTTCTTGAAGAATAGAGAACACTTTCTCAACAGAATAATTCTATCATTCCATCCTGTTAAATCCAAGAATTCTGACAGGCTTCTTTCATTGTGTCCTGTCTCCATCTCCTTCAGTTCAAACTGACAGTACTTTTGCTGTGTAATCCCAAAACTCTTCACAGGGTGATAGTCCAGCCATATTCTTGGTGTTCTTTCCAGAACACACCTTCTCAGTTTTTGCAATATAGATAGAGAAGTTTCCAAATCTTCAAGTTCTGGTTCCTTTTTACCTGCCATTTTCTTCTTTAATTTCCCTCTCTCTTCCTCTGTTCTCACTAAAAGAAGCCATGAGGAACCAAGTCACCCCTTCAACACTTAGACTTACCTTCAGCTACACATCCAATTTCTTTGCTCGCAAGTTCTACCTTTTACAAAATACTAGAACAAGAACAAAAATCAGTCAAGTTTTTTGCCACTTTATAACAAGGATCTCCTTGCCTTGCCTTGCCTTGCCTTGCCTTCAGTTTCCAATAACATGTTCTTCGTTTCTCTCTGAGACCTCACCATAATGACCTTTTATATCCATATTTTCACCAATATTCTATTGTGGTTATTTATGATTATTTATGGATTCCCTAAGAAGATGGAAACTTTCTCTCCAGCTCTCCTCTTTTCTTTCTGAGTCCTCACTGGAATCTCTCTTACTGTCCATATTTGTAATATATTCCTCCAAACTCTTCCAGCCTTCATCTGGTACTCGATTCCAAAGCCACCTCCACAGATGAGGTTTTTGTTACAGCAGCATCCCACTTCTTGGTACTAAAACCTATCTTAATCTGCATAGGCTGCCAAAAGAAAATACCATAGACTGGGTGGCTTAAACAACAGAAATTGATTTCTCTTAGTTCTGGAGGCTGGGAAAGCCAAGATTTCTCCAAGAGCTGGAGGCTGGTGCACAGTGATTTGGCTCCTGGTGAGAGTTCTTTCTCTATGTTGCAGATGGCTCTCTTCTCACTATTTCTTCACATATCCATTCCTCAGTGTGTGCCCATGGAGAGAGATCTCTTTCTTTCATCCTCTACATGTAAGACCAAGAAGCCTATGGAATTAGAACCCACCTCAGTCTGTTAAGACTGCTATAACAAAAATACCATAGACTGGATGGCTCATAAGCAGAAATTTATTTCTCATGGTCTGGAGGTTGGGAAGTTCAAGATCAAAATGCTGGCAGATTCTATGATGAGAGCCTTCATCTTAGTTTGTAGACAATCACCTTTTTGCTATATCTTCACATGGCAGAAGGAAGAAGAGAGCTTCCTGGGGCCTCCTTTATAAGGGAATTAATCCCATTGATGAGGACTCCATCTTCATGCCTTAATCATCTCCCAAATCCCACCTCCAAATCCTCCAAGTGGGAATTAGGTTTCAAGATACGAATTTTGGGGGGGACACAACTATTCAGTTTATAGTAGGACCTAACCCTTATGATCTTATTTAGCCTAATTACCTTCTGAAAGCCTTATCTCCAAATATAATCATATTGGGGATTAGGTCTTCAACATATGAATTTTAGGAGAACCGCATTAAGTTCATTACAGATAGTCAGAAAGAGCTAGAGTTGAGTTATGTCCCTTTCCCCTGGTCAGTTAGGCACTGAAAAAATTGCTGTGGTTAGGATCTGGTAAAATAGTTTATTTTGAGGGCAAGCTTTGTTAAGAAGAACAGAATGCTCTGGTGTATTTCAAAACTGATTACTTTTCCACTCCCCTAGCCAAAGGCAAAGAGATTTTTCTCTAATATTCACTGTGAGAACCAGGTCAAGCCCCGAAGGTAAAATTCGCAAGTGGGTGGGGACCTCCCTATGACTGGGAATCCCTGGAGATTTTAACTCTCAGACTTGTCCACACTGAGCCTCCAGCAATTCCTCAATTAGAGTTTAGGTGTTTCTTTTATCCTGGTCCTGGCTCCCAGGGAAGTTTCTGTTCAGGTAAGTTATGATTCTCTGTATCTGCAAGCCCTTCTGTCTCTCCATTTTTGAGGGCAGCAATTTGCCCTATGACCTCACTTCTGATGGATCTAAGAAGAGTTGTTGATTTTTCAGTTTGTTCAGCTTTTGGTTTGTTGTTAAGATGAAGTGGCGACTTCCAAGCTCTTTACATGCTTGGGCTAGAAACCAGAAGTCTCAAGTCGTTGACCATTAAAGAGACAAGACCATTTTTCTTCTGGGATTTTTCTGATTTGTTTGTTTTCATGTTGTTGTTATTTATTTCTCTATCCCTGTATTTTATCGCCACTGGAAAATAGGTTAAAGGCTTCATTATTTCCATACTGTTTCATCATATTGTATCACAGCGGGAGGCACATAATATCAGATATTTCTTGGTATTAATGATACTAAATTTGGTTATTAAGGTGTTGACCACCAGATTCCTCCATTATAAAGGTTAATTATCAAAAAATGTTAATTATCCTTTTGAATTAGCATGTAATCTTTGAAGTAATATTTTGGAAATATTTCAACATCTATAGATGATCCTTGCCTGAATTGACTATTTCACTGGGAGTCACTAAAAGTGATTTTTCTTAATCTATTGCTCTTTTCACATTTATTATTGAGAATACTTCTAGAATAAAATCTTTCCTTCACCAACTTGAGACGTACTACATTTTCTCCAAAAGGCAGAGTAAGTGCTTGTACTTAATCATTAATTAAGAATTTTTATATTAAGGTATTATAATAGTCCATTTAGGTGGTGGAAAAACAGATTTCTCTTCCCTTTCCTCCTCTCCCCTCCCCTCCTCTCCTCTCACCTCTCTCACATTCCCCTCTGTCTGCAAGTATCATTATGAACATATGCATTTAATTAATAGAATATTTTACAATCAAATACACTTACTGTTATTTTCTATGCTTAAAATGTCCCAAATTTGGGGGGACCTGAGTGGCTCAGTGGGTTGAGCTGCTGCCTTCGGCTCAGGTCATGATCTCGGGGTTGGGGATTGAGCCCCACATCGGGCTCTCTGCTCAGCGGAGAGCCTGCTTCCCCCTTTCCCTCTTCCTACTTGTGATCTCTCTCTCTCTCTCTCTCTCTGTTAAATAAATAAAATCTTAAAAAAAAATGTCCCAAATTTGGGGAGTGGGAGACCATTTCTTTGTTTCTGGTTTCTTTGTCCTTTTGACATTCTTCCTTTAGTGCTTCCTCAGTTTCTGGTACATCGAGATGTAAGGGCTCACCTTATACTTTCCCTGCTGATACCGCAATCTGCCATTTCTCCATGAACCTCTGACTCCCTTTAAGGTGAAATGCATTTAGAAATCAAGGTCTCTGTGTACATGTGCTCATTGCTTCTGGATGTTATTGTCTCTAGGCTCTTTCCATTGACAGATTCAGAATCTGTATTTTCTTTTCTTTTTCTTTTTTAAAGATTTTATTTATTTATTTGAGATAGAGCGAGAGTGGGAGAGCACAAACAGGGGGAGCAGCAGGCAGAGGGAGAAGCAGGCTCTCCACTGAGGAGGCAGCCGGATGCAGGGCTGGAACCCAGGATTCTGGGATCATGACCTGAGTCAAAGGCAGATGCTTAAGCAACTGAGCCACTTAGGTGCCCCAGAATCTGTAATTTAAAAAATAAAATATATCAAAATTTTCCTCAAAAACAAGGAACTTTGTTTATAAGCAAAAATAGGATCACATATATATATATGATCAAATTTTAAATAAAATTTTTAGTAAATTTAAGTTAATATTAAATAGGTCATTTTTGGACATTATCTTTGATCTTACAGAATTTTCAATTCTGCTATTACTCTCCATAGAAGTGAATAAGTACTAGAATTATCGTATTCAACTTTGGCTTGCAGAATATGCTTTTTTAAATTTTTAACAGAAATTTTAAAAAGGTACACAAAAATATAGATATTACCTGTCACTCAGCTGAAAAAAATCATCAATATTTTGCTAATCTTGTCTATCTCTTCAAAAAAATTTTTCAAGTTTTGTCAGGTAGAAATGTCAAATATGTCATTTCATTCATAAGATTCAACACATATACATCTCTAATCTCTAACTCTTAAAGGCTATTGAGTTTTACATATCCAGGCTGTCATTACCGCATTCAACAAAATTAAAAATAATCTTTAGTATCTTCAGATACCCAATACCCAATGACCCAATACTACCCCTTACTCACTTTATGCTAGACAGTATACTGATCACTTTACTTAGATCATACCATTTAATCCTTACATAAGATTATAGAATATTGATGAGAATACCAAGAGAGTAATCAGAGAGTTTAAGTAGCCTTCATACACCTCACACAGCTAATAGGTTTGTCTGCTTCTAAAATCCATATTCTTATTAATACTGCTGTATTCTTGGGGCTACTTATCTCCCGACCGTGCAGTTCTTGAGGGCAAGAGCCACCTAGCAATGTTTATTGAGTAGATACTCAATAACTATTATTTGGATCTTTATTCACTGGTATAAGCAGGGACAAAGTGGTTCTTCATGATATTGTTAAATGTCTCTGAAAATAAATATCAGAGATAAAAGGAATATTAGAGTTTATAATGTTCAATTCTGTGCTTTCCACAACACTCTGCATGGATCATCTTTATCAGAATTACCTGGAATTCTTTGTTAAAATACATATTTCTTTCTCTGATGGAATCAGTAACTCAGAAGTAGAAACCCAAATCTTCACCTTTAACAAATGCACATAAAAGATGGAGAACCACAGAGCCTACAGTCAAAAAGGATCCACAGAGTGGTAGCACTGGCAAGTAGAGTTTTATTAGAAAAACAATCCTGAGCAACCACCTGAGCACCAGAACTTTCTGAATCAAAACTACATTTTTACATAATACCAAGTACATTCAAACTGAGAAGTACTTTGAAACATATTGGTCTGTATAATTCTTACTGATAGTCTAATCTTTCAAAGTTGAATTTCTTTAAACAATTGACCAAGTGACTAGTAAAGCAAACAAAAAGCCACATATTAAGCCAATATGCGCCCTTCTCATTTCTTTGATACAATTACCTTGTCCCCCCACGAGCCCAACTCCCCCAAATTAGATCCTCCTTCTGGACCTTTTAACTTTCTATTTCTTTCTAGATCAATGCCCTCCTCTCAGATGCTTGTATAACTCATTCTTTCCTACCATTTAATCCTCCAGCAGGTCAGAAATCCCTTATATAATTACCATAATTAACGTTGCTTTCCAACAGGCATTCACTATTAGAGTGTTTGCTTAATATTCTTTAATGCACTTGTCACTACCTGAAGTTATTCTATTTGTTTACTTGTTGACCATCTGTCTGTTCCACTAGAACGTCAGCTTCAGGTGGATGAAAACCTTGACATAATGAAGCTCTGTCCCTAGTACTTAGAACTATCGATACCATCGGAAAGTAAATATTTAGCAAACATATGTCAAATGAATAAGTAAAAAGTATATTATTACTAATTCTATCCTCCCCGCATGGATTGTGGAAAGCTTCCTTTACCTGCAGTGTAAGCAGCTTTCAAAATCACTTTCGTATGATGGTTGTAGACAGTTATAAAGGTTGTAGTATAAATTGAATACAGGCAAAGGTGCAACAAAAATGGATTTTTTTAATATAGAAAATGAGGGAAGTTGATGTCTGTGGTGTCGAATCAACTTAAATTCTGAGTGTAGCAAATAGTAACAGCATCGTACATTAAGTTTTTGAGCATAGGCTTAAAAATGTGGAAGATCAAATCAGAACAGCAAGTCTCAGATTTGGTGATTTTTTTTATTGTGACTTATAAAAACAAAGTATGCAAATTTCCCAAAGAGAAAAGAAAGAGAAGAGAAAAAGGAAAAGCATTAGGAAAAGTACATTATCTTTTCCTTGACTGATTCTTTACCTAAATTGTGCAACAATTGAAATAATTTTTACAGTGAAAAGTAAAACATATACAATTAGATCTTATAGAAATAGAATCTTTCAATGATGTCATTCTATGAAATGTGAGGAACCATTGTGGTTTATGATATAGGTAATTCAGAGGATAAGAAATAGGCCACCTCACCTTATAAGATTTGTTTTGGGGTCCAAAACATAAATCTTAACAATTAGCAATAATCCTTAATTAATGTAGATTGCTGTGTATTGCTCTTACATAAAATTATTGATACTATCTTACATAGCGAAACGATTTCTTATTTTAGTAGGAAGTTCATGACACAAACACAATGTATGTATTTGTTGATACCATGTTCACATGGTAAATGGGTGTTATTTTCTTTTGGTTTTGTTGTGGTTTGACATAAGTAAAAAAAAAACTTTGAAATCATTAGATACTAGTTCTTAATAAGATGATAATATTTATCCTTCCACTATTAATACTATACTCTACTAAAACTTGTACTACTATTAATTTTATGTCAATTTAGTAAAATAAAGCTTAGATATTTTTGTTATTTGACAAATATAATTAATATACTAAAAAATGCTTAGAAACTTAAAGGCATTGGGGGCAACAAAGGTTAAACCCTTATATATCTAGTTCCAGTGTGAGACACAAGTGGGTTAAAATCCAATTCTGGCATGTAGTAGTCATGTGATGCTACAGATTACAGTTCTTTGACAGTAGACACCCAGTTGGAATCTAAAGGTCCCTGTCCAGGGCTTGTGTCAGTACTCAATGAGAGATGAAGGAAACAATGCTTGCAAATCATAAACAAGTTATATGTATCTACCTCAAAAGCAGGTAACAAGGAATAAATAATGCTTTGCACAGTAATAATGTTCCCACAAACAGGCTCTCTGCACTGATTAACAGCCTGTGGTCTTCCCTTTCAGACAGATCTAAATGCTTAAGAAAAAGAACATCTAAAAATGTTGTTTTTCAAAGTAGCCACATGGTGGCAGACTTCAACCAAAAAAGGACATCATTTCTAAAAAGCCATTTGCAGTATCTTTTTCTTTAGATCATTTGTAAAAGCGGAAAGTTCATAAACTCAAACCTAGAAAAGGCACTATATCTTTACTCATCTTTATAGCTTAAAAATGTAAAAAGAGGGGCACCTGGGTGGTTCAGTGGATAAGCCTCTGCCTTCAGCTCAGGTCATGATCTCAGTGTCCTGGGATGGAGCTGTATCAGGCTCTCTGCTCAGCGGGGAACCTGCTTCCCCCTCTCTCTCTGCCTGCCTCTCTGCCTACTTGTGGTCTCTTTCTCTCTGTCAAATAAATAAATTAAATTAAATAAAAATGTAAAAAAGAGAATTTCATGTATAAAGAAGAGGGCTCTTCCCCATGTTCCAGAGGTTGCTCTGGAGGGTGAAAGATATTCATTTCCTTTCACTGGATAGTTTTTCTCCTCCAAAACTTTTTTTTTTTTTTTTTTTAACCAAGTAGAGACAGGTTCTGCCTCACAGAAAAAAAGCAATTGTGTTATAAGAGTTTAAGAACATGATTATTAGAATCAAAATCACAAAAATTGGTAGGTTCCTATTCCGGCTTTACTCTTTACATTGCTGAGTGACCTCAGGCAAGTTTGTTAATGTTCCTAGCCTTGATTTTCTTATCTGTAAAATGGGAATAATAAAAACAATTGCCTCAAAGGTTTGTTGTAGGCATTGAAAGTGCACGCAGAGCACTTAAAAGAGGACTTACACAAAGCAAACACCCAATGCATGCTGTTATTATCATTAATATTAGTTATAATTAACAAAAGGAAGGGAAGGAATGGAGGGCTATTAAGCTTATCACGTATATCTGAAAATTAGGAAAATGTCATAGAGAAAAGTTGATTTGCAGAACTTTGGAACAGCTCAGTGTCTGGAAAGCTCCCACCAGCACATTTTCCCTTTTCCTTCTCAAGTTATCATTCTGCTCTTCTGTTCCTCATTCATAGCCACCCCACCCGACCATGACTCCCTTCATGGACACACAGACACACATGCATACACACAACAGCTGAAAAAAAAGAATAACATAAGGCATTGCATCTGGAAACATCAAAGAATGAGAAAGCTATGATGAGAATTTAAAAACAAAGACAGTTGTCTAATAGAGATACTGAATTGTGTGTCCAAGATATAAATAAAAGAAGGTTGAGGGGCACTTGGGTGCCTCAGTGGGTTAAAGCCTCTGACTTTGGCTCAGGTCACCATCTTCTCAGGGTTCTGGGATCGAGCCCCGCATCGGGCTCTCTGCTCAGCAGGGAGCCTGCTTCCCCTCTCTCTCTCTGCCTACTTGTGATCTCTCTCTCTCTGTCAAATAAAAAATAAAA
Organism: Potos flavus; assembly: GCA_028534135.1. Lineage (NCBI taxonomy): Eukaryota > Metazoa > Chordata > Mammalia > Carnivora > Procyonidae > Potos > Potos flavus. Next base: position 84,649,370 of record CM052899.1, read on the forward strand.
TCTTTTTAAAAAAACAAACAAATAAATAAATAAAAGAAGATTGAAAAAAATGCCACTATAGCAAATCCTCTCTTTTCTCAACTTCTACTCAGTGTTCTCAGCGTGAGGGAGAGATGGAGAGGAATATATCAGTGTGGAACTAAGAATTTTCTATTTTTCTCAGAATTCACTATAGCTGGTAAAATAAGATAGTTGTTGGGCCCAGAAGTTATGGGAAGAAAAGCCACAAAAAGAATGGCCATTAAGGAACAGAGATGGCCAGTTGAAATTATACATTTTATACCATTTCTCTTATCCAACCTGAGAAGAACTCTAAGAATTTGAATTAGAATGGCCTTCAGATTATCATAGAGAGAGTTAAATATAAACACATTGTTCATTTCTTCCTTCTTTCATTCATTTACTCATCCATCTATTCATACGAAAAGCATTCATGAGACCCTGTTGTGACTTAGAAGCTAGTGGGTGTTCTGAGTGTACGTCTGTGTGTCTAGTTTGAGCAAACATGGATGTGATGGAAAAGCTACTGGAAAAGCTGGGAGAATGGAAAACTGGGATAAGGTGAAAATTAACTGAACACATTGCATATGTTAATTACTAAACAATAGGACAAGGTACAGAAATTCCTATAATTGAAACAATTATATAAAATAATAAAAAGCATTATCATAGTCAAAAATTCATAAACTGATTATGTGGCACAAGATGAATTAAATTGCATTTATGGAGCATAACACTTTCTCCATGGTTCCAGCATTTGATGAATGAACACTAAAAACTAGAAAAAAATTATCTAGAGTATATAACATTTACCTTCTTTCCCTTAACTCATTTTACTAAAAACTATTATCTATTTTTGAAAAAATTTGTCTCCTTTTTTTAAAACAAATTTTTAATTTTATTTATTTGACACAGAGAGAGAGATCACAGGTAGGCAGAGAGGCAGGCAGAGAGAGAGGGGGAAGCAGGCTCCCTGCTGAGCAGAGAGCCGGATGCGAGGCTCGATCCCAGGACCCCGAGATCATGACCTGAGCTGAAGGCAGAGGCTTTAACCCACTGAGCCACCCAGGCGCCCCTTGTCTCCTTTTTATTAAATTTTTCTTCAAATGCTCAATTCACATATGATTGTGTATCACAATATATTATAGTAGTCCACCACTAGTCTAGATTTTACCTTTTACCTTTTCCCAACTGTTTTTTCTTCATGTCATATGTATAGAGGAGCCCTCTCTCTCTCCCATTACATATCACTGCCCCTACCAAAATATACAATGTGCTCATTGTCTTATACAGAAATTGTTACAATATGGGGTGCCTGGGTGGCTCAATGGGTTGAGGTCTCTGCCTTCGGCTCAGGTCATGATCTCAGGGTCCTGGGATAGAGTCCCACATCGGGCTCTCCATTCAGTGGGGAGCCTGCTTCCCCTTCTCTCTCTGCCTGCCTCTCTGCCTACTTGTGATCGCTCTCTCTCTGTCAAATAAATAAATAAATAAAATCTTTAAAAAAGAAAGAAATTGTTATAATATATTATATGTCAATATATACTCATTGTATTATATGGGAATTAATACAACAGATTAAGTTTCAGAGTGGAATTATAATGTTAGGATTTTGATTAATTTTAATCTTATCTACAATCTTATTGAAGATATATATTATTTGCATTTTATATGTTAGTATGGTTTTAAAAGTACTAGAAAAGCAGCTATAATATAAGTAAATTAGCATATTAGCTGTCACTGAAAGTTCTGGTCTCTGAGGAGAGCTGGCAGAAAACAACTTAATTTTTTTCCGTGTCTACTGCCTCCTTGGACCCCATCCATAGTCTACTGTCTCTCCAATCATTTGGATAAAATCTTGATGAGTTGCAGTGTTTCGGATATTTTCAAAAGCAGTCCAGTTTAGTGTAAAATCTTCAGACTATCTACCAATTTAAAGCATTTCTTACTGCCCTACCTTGGGTCTGCCTCAAATATGCATACTGGCAATGTGATGAGAAGGTAGTGGCTGACAATTTCTCTTTTCTTCATGCTACTCTATTTGTCCTGTTCCATCTCCAGGTTTGGAGAATAGAGAGGAGTAGCAGTGAAGGACAGAAGAAGTCTTTTTCTTCGTGGGGTGCCTGGGTGGCTCAGTCAGTTAAGTGTCCAACTTGGGATTTTGGCTCAGGTCATGATCTCATGGCTTGTGGGATTGAGCCCAGCATCCAGCTCCCTGCTTAGTCAGAAGCCTACTTGAGATTCTCTCCCTCTGCCCCTCCCCAACGTGTGATCTCTCTCTCTCAAATAAATAAATTATTTTTAAAAATAAGTCGTCTTCTTTTTCTTTTTCTTTTCTTTCTTTCTTTCTATTTTTTTTTTTTTTTTAAGTCTTCTTAAGTGGCAGAATTGCAATCAGAGGGGACAAATGTCCATAGCTCCCTCTCCGGTTTCCTTAGAGACTCTGTGCTGTGGCCCTCCAGCTGAAATTCTCTATGGGTGCTGCCTTTGCCAGCTGCTCCCTTACAACCTCTCATTCCATATCACACTTAATGTCCATGCCCTCTCTGCTGAGGTCATCTCCTCTTGTCAGGAAAACTGTTTGAATGCATCCTATTCGAGCATACTCGCTTTCATCCAGATGTCCACAGATGACTCATGACCATCACACCCCTGGCTCTCCGTCAGTGAACGTACAGATCAACCCCAGAAGGACCTCTCCTGAAATGCGCACTCTATAAATAGCCCTTTAGTTTCAGACTTTCTAGATATGTCTCTTTCTTATTTATTCCAGAACACACACATCAAGCTCTCCTTCTGACTTCACCCAAGGGGAAATGACATACAGCCCTACTCACCACTGTGGAGGGTTGGGTACAGGGAAAGGCATGACAAATGAGCTTTTCAAAATTCAACTTCAAATCTACTCCTGGTCTTCTCTTCTGTAGGCTGGGTATGGGTGATGCACTGATGCTGACAGAAATAAATTCACGGTGTTCTGAATAGGTGGCCCATTAGCTCACCTTAGAATATGGAAGTTTTGAGGGTTTAGTACCTTGACCTCAGCAGCTAGGATTTTTTAAGTCTATAATACAATGGAAATGTCATATTTAAATCTTATGCTATACCTATTTGGATTTTACTAAACTGAAAACAATGTGCAAGAAAAATTTTTATACAGTGTTTAGTAGTTAAAATATAAACTTGGTAGTTGTCTATGTTTGAGTGCAGAATGGGATTATTATTTGCTGTGTGAAGTTACTTAACTTCAGGGCCTCCTTTTCATCATCTTTAAGAGGGAATAATAAAAAATTGTTATGTATAGAATTAAATGAGATAACACATAAAAAATGCTTAACATAGTTTCTATCCTATTAAGCTAATTTAATAAATGTTAGTTTTTAAGACATCTCCACTTCATTGTTCTTCTGCAACCACACTCTCACTCCTCAAATTAGTCCTAAACCCTACTACCCAATCGATGCTCTAAATATCCCACACCAATCACATGCCTAGTTAACTTACGGATTAGCAGTGCTTCCTTGGTGGAAGTCAAATGTAAATGTTTTAGCCTAACAATCAATCCTGTCCAAACTCTTCACCAAACCCTCCGTTGAGTCATTTCTTTGTCCAAAGCTTTCTTTCTGCACTACTCAGGCTATTTATAATGTTCTACTCTTTCCTACTTTACTTACAGTGTTTTCTCTATCAGAACATTCTCTTTTTCTAAAAAAAATTATCCAAATTTTACCTTTCCCAAAGCTTACAAGTTTTCCCTGACCTTTCAAGCCTGTTATATTCTCGGACTTATTTCCTAAATTGCCTTTTTCTTTCTCTTAGTTGCATGCCATCCAAGCTAAGTTGCTCTTTCTTGTAGAAGTGGATGACACCTAGGAGCTTGGGATACTGGGAACTGGGCAGGCTTTCAGGGGCGCCATTATGGAAGCCAGAAACGTGAAGATTTGGCTCCCCATGGAGTCAGTAAGCCTTGACTGATGTGAAAGAGGAGATAAATTCCTTCCCCTTTTTCTCTCCCATGGATCCCTCTGTGAGTAGCTCCCCCTCACTGTCATATTACTGATGTCTCCTATGCTGTGTAAACATGGCACCCAGTGACCTGCTATATCTCAGAGATTGTCTTGAAGAAAGAGCCAGTACTGTCATGCCTCTTATCACATACAGCATTTCATCTTTCTGTGCCTTGTTTTCTTATTTTTTCCCCATCATCCTAGTCTAGTTTATATCTCCCAAATAAAGGGTCAATACTTAATCTAAAACTCAGGGTCTACTTTCTAAAGGACCTAGGCCAAGACAACTGTGAAAAGTTCCTTTCTCAATGCCTAAAATTATATATCTACAGTATCCATTCAGCACTTAATCATTTTCTCTTTTGTCATTTCACGTGTATTGTTATTTTTCAATGCTGTCATCAACCAAGCAGGTTTTGTCTTATTTATGGGAAGGGTTTATATCATTTTATTTTTCTTCAGCACATTGTCAAGTAATATTATGCCCCAAAAAGAAGCTCACTATATGTTTTTAATAAGAAATATATTAATAGTGGATGCTCTTTATAACCATTCAGTTATACCAGTTACATCAGTATTTTCTATTAGAAATAGAAATTTTTGTAAAAAATTAACTGCACTGAAGAGGATTTATTTCTATTTGTTTATAGACCCAGAATATTTACAGATTTTTAAGGTAAAAATATTTTGTACAAAAGCAAGTCATCTTTACTTAAACCACACTTTGTAGTTCTCTAATTCTTACTTAACTTAGGGTCCCAAAATGAACCAGCAAACATTTAAAAAAGCAACATTTAGCAGGTAATGATAGTAAGCCAGGAACAGAGGGCAGAGGATTTGTCTATAGTAAGATGGAAAAGTGAGGCTCTTCACAAGACAAATAAAGACAAACAGGCAAGCCAAGGAAGAAAATTTCTCAATTACAACACACTTTTAAAGTTTTTCTGGCATTGTTTTTATATTGTTGCAGGCCAAATTTGTTAATTCTGGAATGTTACGGAAGACAAAAAAAAATGACTTTTATAAAAACTTTGGAATGTTTAAACCTAGTGAATACACATTATTATGTTGGGTTAATGGTATTTTGACATAGTTTGAAGATTAGTATCTAGAAATGTCAATTCTCTTAAACTGGAATAGTTGAGCATTAGCATTGGGAGGAACTTTGGAAATAACCTATTCCAATCCAACACATGAGGGACCTCAGACTGAAGTAAGTAAAATGATTCACCTAAACCAATAGAGCAAGTAAGCCAAAGAACCAGTCTTGAATTCATGCATCCTGAAGCTTGGTATGTTGCCCTGTGAAGTAAATCATTATTACTCAGTTGTTTAATTAAAAATAAAATGAATCTGGGGTGTCTGGGTGGCTCAGTCAGTTAAGTGTTAGACTCTTGGTTTCAGCTCAGGTCGTGATCGCCCCCTGCTAGGATGAAGCCCCACGTTGGGCTCTATGCCCAGCATGGAGTTTGCTTCAGCTTCTCTCTCTCCCTCTCCCGTCCCCCCCACCCCGCTCTTTCTCTCTCTCTCAAATATATAAATAAATACATAAGACTTGTTAAAATAAATAAATAAAATGAACTTGAACTGTTCTATAATAATAATAATAATATATTATTATGGAACTAGGGCTATCTTTAAAAAAGCATGTAATGCAATCTTGGAGTTGGTGATGCAAAATTCTAGAAATGAGACCTAGAAAATTTAAACAAAGACCTCCTTCGAGGTTGTTTTAAGAAATAAGAAGATCTTTGGATAACTGTATTTACTGATGAAGATTTATTTTTAAATCTAATATTTTAAAATGTACTTTGTAAGGTAAGAGCATCACAATATAGAATTCATGTGGGTATTAACTTATAATTTAGTACTGAGCAATGGAATTAGTGAACACATCATGTATATCAGTCTCTTATAGAATCAATCAATAATTATTAAATAGGGGTGCCTGGGTGGCTCAGTGGGTTAAAGCCTCTGCCTTTGGCTCAGGTCGTGATCCCAGGACCCTGGGATCAAGACCCTCATCGGGCTATCTGCTCAGCTAGAGGAGCCTGCTTCCCCCTCTTTCTCTGCCTGCCGCTGCCTACTTGTGATCTCTCTCCTTTCTGTCAAATAAATAAATAAAATCTTTAAAAAAATAGTTATTAAATAAATATTGACTGTTTAAATTACTAAGCTATATACAACATAGATGAATTTGTGAAAAAATAGGAAAAAATATGGAGGGAATTGATTGATTCTACATATAAGATTCTTATCAATATTCTAAAAGGCTATATCAGAGGCTTAGAAACAATTCTGATTACTTGGAATGGGAAATGAGGAAAAGAGAATAAAGGAACAGAGAGAACAATTTTTAAGCAGAGTCACCATTTGAAACTAAAATAATGATACTCTGTTGATGCCTTCTCAATAGTGTCTCTCTGTCTCCTCTCTCTCTTTTTTAGTGACTAAACTTTATTTTGTAGAGCAGTTTTAGGCTGAGAGCAAAATTGAAAGAAGGGCAGATACCCTCCACCCGCATACAAGCACAATCTCCCTCAGTATCAACATCCCACACCACAGTAGTACATTTGTTACAACAGATGAACCTATACTGATAAATCATGATCATTCCAAGTCTATAGTTTACATTAAGGTTCACTAATGATGTATATTCTATGGGTTTGGGCAAATGTACAAAGACATATATCCATCCCTGTAGTATCATACACAATAGTTTGGTCACCTATGCTCTGCCTTTTCATCTCTCATTCCCTCATAACTAGCCCCTGACAATCATAGATCTTTTTACTGTCTCCATAGTTTTGTCTTTTCCAGAATGTCCTGTAGCTGGAATATGTAGCCTTTCTAGATTGGCTTCTTTCACTTAGTAATATGTTTTTAAGATTCCTCATGTCTTTCATGGCTTGATAGCTCATTTCTTTTTAATGCTGAATGATATTCCATTGCCCGGATACACCACAGTTTATTTATCTACTCACTTACTGAAGAACATCTTGGTTGCTTCTAATTTTTGTCAGTTACGAATGAAACTATGATAAATAGCTGTGAGCAGAATTTTGGGTGGACTTAAGTTTTCAACTTGTTAAAAAAAAAAAAAAGTTTTCAACTTGTTTAGGTAAATATCAAGAAGTGCAACTGCTGGATCACATAGTGAGCGTACGTTAAGTTTTGTAATAAACTGCCAAACTGTCTTCCAAAATGGGCATATCATTTCATATTCCCAGTAGCAATGATTGAGAGTTCCTGTAGCTCTCTACCTTCACCAGCATTTAGTGTTGTCAGCATTCTGGATTTTAGCCATTCTAATAGGTGTGTAGTGGTACCTCATTGTTGTTTCAATTTGCAGTTTCCTAATGACATAGGATAATGAACATCTTTTCATATGCTTATTTGCCAACTGCATATCTTGGGTAAAGTGTCTGTTCAGGTCTTTGGTCCATTTTTTAATTGGGTTATTTGTTTTCTTATTATTGGATTTAAGATTTCTTTATATATTTAATAACAGTCATTTAACAAATGTATCTTTTATAAATATTTTCTCCCAGTCTATGGCTTGTCTTTTCATTCTTTTGACATTGTCTGTCAAAGAGCAGAAGTTTTTCATTTTAATAAGGTATAGCTTATCAATTATTTCTTTCATTGACCAGAACTCTGGTGTTGTATCTAAAAAGTCATTACCTTACCGAGATTATCTGGGTTTTCTCCTACAGTATCTTCAGGAGTATTATAACTTAGTATTTACATTTAGATCTACAATCCATTTCGAGTCAATTTTTGTGAAAGGTATAAGGTCTGTGTCTAGATTCATTTTTTTTTCCATGTGAATGTCTAGTTTTTTCAGCACTATTTTTTGAAAAGACTATCTCTGTTCCATAATATTGTCTTTACTCTGTTGTCAAAGGTCAGTTGTTTATATTTGTGTGGGTGTATTTCTGGATTTTCTCTTCTGTTCCATTGTCCAATTTGTCTATTTATTTACTGTTAATATCACACTCTCTTGATTATTATAGCTTTATAGTAAATCAAGTTGGGGAGTGTTAGTCCTTCAACTTTTTTCTTCTCCTTCAACACTGAGTTGGATGTTCTCAGTCTATTGCCTTTCCATAAAAACTTAAGAATCAGTATTGCATCTTCCTATTTTTGCACGTGGAATTATCTCTCCATTTATTTGGTTCTTCTTTGATATCTTTCATCAGAGTTTTGTAGTTTTCCTCATAGGTCTTGTACACATTTTATTAGTTTTATATCAAAATATTTCATTTTCGTGGGGCTAATGTAAATAACAATGTGTTTTTAACTTCAAATTCCAGTGTTTATTGATGTTATATAGGAAGCCATTGCTTTTTGTATATTAACCTTATATCCTGAAACCTTGTTATAATCATGTATTAATTCTAAGAATTTTTTTGTTGATTCTTTTGGCTTTCCTACTTAGATAATTGTGTCATCTGTGCCCAAAGACGATTTTATATCTTCCTTCCCAGTTAGTATGCCATTTGTTTCCTTTCCTTGTTTTATTGCATTACCTTGAACTTCTTTGCTTGAAACAGGAAAACTTCATGTTTGTCACCATTAAGTATGATATTAGCTGTACATTTTTTTGTCAATTCTTTTTTATCAAGTTGAAGAAGTCTTCTTCCATTCTTAGTTTTCTGAGAGTTGTTATCATGAATGGGTGTTGGATTTTATTAAATGCTTTTTCTTCATCTATTGATATTATCATTTGATATTTCTTTATTAGACTGTTTATGTGTGGGATTACATTAATTGGTTTCAATCAATATCATCAGTACTGTCCTTTTAGTTTCTTAATTATTGAAATGTCTGTTGTTTGTTGTATACAGTTTTGTACGTAGTTTCCTACCTACAGCGCATCTGCCACATGGAAGAGTCATTCATTTATTCAGTATCTGTTAGCATCTACTCAGTGTCAATCATCGTTCTCATTACTAGGCATATAGCAATAAAAAAAACAGAATAGGTTGAGGTAGATATAAATATAGTTTGTTGTCTCTCTTACACTAAAATCTATGTGTCTATGTATCTATCGAATATTTATTATATATGTAACCACATATTACATATAGTATATTATATACTGATAAATATTAAGGAGAAAAAATAAAGCAGCAAAGGTAAGGGGTTACAATTAAGTCAATTTTCAGTTAGTCTTTTGAAATATTAAATAGAAGGATGAAGGAGGGTCTTACAAAAAAAAGGACATTTGAATAAAAATATGAAGCAATTGAGAGAGTTTCTCCTATGAATATCTAGTAGAAAATCAGATACCTGATCTGTGAATACCTGGTGGAAATGCAAAGATCCTGAAGCAGAAATGTCTCTGGCATATTCAAGGAACAAAAAAGCTGAGGTGGCTGTAGTGAAACAAATGAGAAAAAAAAGAGAGAGAGAGAAAATGAGATACAGAGCTAACAGGGAGGTGGGGGGTGAATCATGTTGGTCACAGAAAGGACTTTGAATTTCATCTTCATTTTAATATTTTGCACTGATTTTCTTCAAACAAAATTAACTAAATATTATATTTCTTGAGAGAAACAGAACCAAAGTGTGTGTATATGTATATGTGTATGCGTATATGCATATAATGTACAATTATATGTATATATTACATATATACATATTATAAGGGATTGGCTTAGGCAGTTACAGAGGCTGACAAGTTCAAAGACTTTCTGTCAGCAAACTGGAGATCCAGGAGACCTGATATTTCAATTTGAGGCCAAAGACAGGAAAAGCCAATGTCCCAACTCTAACACAGTTAAGCAAAAGGAATTTCTCTTTTACTCAGCTTTTCGTTCTGTTCAGATCTTGAACTCATTGGATGAGGTCTACCTATATTAGGGTGGGCATTCTGCTTTATTCAGTTTACTGATTCAAATGTTATCCTCATTCAGAAATACCCTCACAGACACACCCAGAATAATGTTTGACCAAATGCCTGGGCACCTCATGGACCAGTCAAGTTGACACATAAAATTAATCATCACGAGTGTTAGTCCTCATGAATATTTCTTTTTTTTTCTCATGAATATTTCTATATCTAAATTATTATTTAGAAGAAATAAGTATGTGCTACTTTTGCCACCTCGCAAGTAATTTCTGGATAGAATAATATATTCTATTTTTCATGCATATTATTAACAATTATGTAATAATTATATTGAAAAATTTACCTGGATTCTAAAAATCATGACTCTGCCTATACTGCTTTAAAGATCCAAGTAATTCTACCTTTACTTCAAATAGTTCACATGACAGTCAAAATTTCTTTTCTTTCCTAATCTTCTCATTCACTCTACTAAAAGAGACTTAAATATTCATTAGGGAGGAACTAGGTGACATTCTTCAGAGCTTTCTAAGCAATAGCTTAAGAAATCAGAGGTTTGAAACGTGCTGTTGAAATGACGCGGTCTCCATGTGCTCACTCCTTGAATACTGTGACTCGAAGTGTATTGTGTTACCTCAAAAAAAAACCAAAAAAAAAAAAAAAAACCCACTTCTTAAAACTCCTGAGCGTAGTTAACTATGTTGACCTTTCAAATAGATGCAATTATATTCAATAATTATAGCTACTTATTTGTCTTTAAAAAACTCTGAGCCAAAAATCATATTTGTGTATTAAAAATGTCATGAACTTAATTAAAATAATCTTGCTTGTACTTGTTCGCTTTGTTTTGTTTTACTTGTATTTTTCTTTCCTCTTAAATGAACACATCTAAAACATTTTAGCATAGGCATTGATATTTCTGTTTTAAAATGAATTTCACTGTCTCTGGGGTTATTGAGTTATCCTTCCAAGGGTGAGTAGAGCCAGCCTACACTGGATCCCAAGAGCAATTATATATATCTCATGGCAACCCCATGTTCAAGGGTGTCATGTTGGGATAGCTTGAAATTGACAATGATGGGAGTATTTTTACTATGTAAATGGACAAACGCAATATATCAGACTTCTCTTTCCTTCTGTTCTCCCACCCCAAACTCTACAGGCTAGTTGTTAAACATTACTATTTATTACTCTTACTTATGGATATTTTTTAATAACTATACTAAGAGCAACTTATAACATTTAAAAAATTGAATCTCTTTTTAATGTAACTTAAAATAATTAACAAACTTTATAATCTTATTTAGTCAAAATGGAAATTTTGGCCATTTTTTTAGGTTTTATGCTTTTTGGTCACCTTTTAAAAACTCAGAAAGTAGAAAGTGTATTAAATTAAATAAATGTAATAAATGTAAATATTTAAATATTATTACCTAGTCCAAAGAATTTGATTAAATATTAAATAATGCAAATGCTTATTTCAATATCTGCCGTATAGTAAGGGCTTAACATATGTTTTTGCTAATAGTAGCAGAACGAGAAATAATTATATTTGGAGTAAAACAATATGATGCAACTGCCTCCTCCCTCATGCACTCTGCCCCTCCTAATCCAACTGCTCAAGGAAAATTCATGTACTTGTGTATGAGACATTGACTTGTATAAAACAATATAAAATAGAATATACACTAGAATAGCATAAACTTCTAGTCATCTCTATATTTATACTTCTATGTAAACATACGTCCTATGCACACAAATATATATGCATTTGTTTTTAATGGAATTATGCCATGCTTTAAAAACTTTTTTAGAACCTAATACATCACAGTAATCTTTCCAGGCTAGTGCATAGTTGTAACTGAGCATATATTTATAGCACTGCACTCTCTTACTTCAAACCCTTGGAACTAGATGTGATTTGAAATTCAGTTTCTTTTTTTTTAATTTTGGAAAGGTAATATGATACACATACTGTATACTATTATAGCACTTCCAATGAATTATGTCTTGGGTGGCACCCAATAATCAAACAAATTAGTATTTCTGCAGGGACCTGAATGTATAGTCACACTAAATAGGATAAATAAAGATGATGAATAACCTCATGTCTAGTCAGGTTAGGTTTTACCTCCAAAAAGTTCATGTTAGATTTGCAGAAGAGATTATAGGTCTTTGTAATTCCCTGCCTTTTCAAAAGATTGTTAATAAGCAATATAACTTTTTAAAAAATGCACTGAGAAATGACAGTCTGGGTGAAGAACAGAGGAAGCCGGTTCAAAAGGCCAGAGAGTTCTCTGGAACCCCAGTGTTCTCAGAAGCAGCATGATGCTCCGGGCAAGTAAAAGATCTGCAGAATGACGGTTTCGCCCAGTGTCCTTTGTGGCCATAAAACCAGGCACCAAGCCATATTCAGCTTCTTGATCAAATCCTGACATGCAGACTCCACAGGCGTGCGTGCCGTACACTCTGGGAAGGGGGCGGTGTGCAGAGAGCTTTACATGGGAGCTGAAAGATTTACTGAGTCATCTGAAGAAAACCAGTGTGGGAAAATGCTATTGTGCCAACACGGGGAAGAAGCAGGAAGGAATGACTGGGTAATGGTTGTGCCGCAGCGCTCCCATGCAGAAAGAGGCACAGTCATATCTGCTGGTCACACACTTTCAGGAATGTTACGAAATAGGAAAAGATTGTATCCTTGGATTGATTTTGACCTCCTTGAAAGAATTCAAAGAAATGATTATGATTCATGTGTACTAATCATGAAATCAGGCAACATCTCTTTGTAATCTCATGGTGCATACAGTAAAATATATTCTCTTGGAAAAAACAAATCCATCTACTTCCGTCCATATTATCACTGGGTAGTACATGGGCAGACCAACACTAAAGGCATCATGTTCTGGCTTGGAGGGTTCTGCCATTGCCTTTGATTTCTAATGAAAATGCTTGTAAATGATAAAAAAAAAAGTAACTTAGAATGCATGCTCACACCCATACACTTATCTGTGTTTCACATTTATTGTCCACTCTCGATTCTCTAGTCTATTTAGTGTTCAGCATGATTTTATATTTTTACAATATACTGAAGCTATAGTACAAAAAAAATAATATATACTTTATAAAACTGAATAAAATGAGGGGTCATCAGTTAAAATCTCCATGATGATGAAATAGAGATATTGGTTTAAAACCAGAAAACTTGATTTTATTCCTGATTCTCCCTTATACTTTTTTTTAAAAAGATTTTATTCATTTATTTGAGAGAGAGGAGAGAGATCACAAGTAGGCAGAGAGGCAGGCAGAAAGAGAGAGGGAAGCAGGCTTCCCGCTGAGCAGAGAACCTGATGCGGGGCTCAATCCTAGGACCCTGAGATCATGACCTGAACCGAAGGCAGAGGCTTTAACCCATTGAGCCACCCAGGCTCCCCTGCCTTATACCTTTTTTAAAGCTGCTTAACTGCTTTGAAATTATCCTGCTCTTATCAAAGAATTATTGTGAGTGTTGGATATTGTGTATGTTGGATAATGACTGAAAATATTTTATAGGCATTTAAAGCACTACTCTTTTGTATTCACGTAGTTATCAAATATTTCTTGAGTCTGTTAAATGCCAGGCATTGCTAGCTCCTAGAGTGAAAAAAAAAAAAAAGCATTTTGAGAAGCAGATGGTGAGGGAAAGGTGGGGTATGAATGCATATAGAATAATCCAGTAAAGTATATAGCACACATAACATATATTATACTTCACAGTCTGTAGCAATATGTGTGTGAAACTGGGGGGGGAGGCGTATTTTAGTGTGGAGAAATAATGCGGGATTATTAGCTCAATGCCATAGTAGGTGAAAATGCTCACAGAGGTAAAACACTGAGGAAGCCAAAAGGGAATATCAAAAGTTAAAGTGCACTTAGAAGAAGAGTAATCTCCAGTGAAACTAAAAGGGGAGAAGTATGAGGGAAAAGAGTACAACAGACTAACATGAATTATTGTTAATTGTACAGTTAACAGACAATAGCATCAAAAGGATGGTAATCCAGGAAATAAAGGTAAATGAAATGAGCTAACAAGTAGATGTTGGAAATGATTGGAAGAAAGCTCTTCGTAATATAATTACTACAAGTGACCTTTTATGCTTTACATATCCTGAGCCGCTCTTTGAAATAGTCTGCTGGGTATCAGGATTATTTATGAAATTTTGTGAATCGTAATCCTAGTACGGCAGATTCACTATGAGAAATAACAGTATAAAAAGTAAGATAGTCAATGTAGTTACTATATTAAAAGTTTGTCTAAATATTTTGCTGGTGAAATCATGAGAAATAGTAAGGTATAAACACATATTTGTTAAAAACATGAGTTACAATATTTCTGAAAGCAATTTAGGGCATTAGAGAATTGAAGACGTGCATTTTGTCTGATCCAGTAATTTCACTTCTAAAAATCTAGTTTATAAAAATGAGAGTCCCGGTCTTTAATTGCATAGGTAAAAAGATATTTACTGCAGCATTCTTTATACAGATCTACAAACCATTAACCAAAATCCTTGGGGCCAGAGACGTTTAAAAACTCTGATGTTTTGGTATTCTTAAAACAATAATATGAAGCATATCTCATATATTTTTAATACCACTAGGGGGCCAGGAGCAGCACCTCATAATCAAGCACATTCCTATTTCTGCAGCAAAATGTATGAATATTCAAGTTAAGTAGTTTAAAGAAAGATTATAAATAATCTCATATTGCTTCAGGTTAGATTTCTCATTTGAATGAGAAAAAAATTAATTTTAAAATTGCAAAAAAGATATTATTTTTAAAAAAATAATCATAATGACCATAGAAAATGTTATGCTTCTATTTCAAATATTAAGTTAGCTTTGTAAGTGTTGACCTGGAAAAATGACTGTGATAAATTGGGAGAAAGGAAAAAATAGTTTTCCAGATTAGTGTGGACAGATAATTCTATTTCTGAAAAAAAAAAAAATCACTTATTACGTCTGTGTTTTTACTTGTATTTTGTAATAAGCATGGGGAAAAGTATTGAAGCATATTTTCACAGTAAATGACTATTCTATATCATTTTTTTTCAAAGGAAAAAGGTTTAATATAAAGATTCAAGATTCACATCATGATAAATGATCTAAAATTGAATACCTTATTCTATATCATTTTTAAACACAACAGTATACTAGAAAAGTCACAAAACAAAGCAGAACTTACTGAGTGTATCATAAAATTAATTCATTCTTGGCTTGGAGCAATTTGGCTATTTATAGTTTTCAGCCAAAAGTGTGGGTAGTATTGCTGTAAATTGTCCGGTGAGGCAAGCAAATCACCAATGTCCGATTAACATTTAGATGCAAAAATGTATTAACTCAAGTAACAATGCAGACAGCAATTAAAATGTACAAGAAATATGCATCTATTTTTCCTGATAAGACCAGTTCTTTTCACTAAATAAGGAAATGATACTTAGGTCAAGGAAATTTGTAGCCTATAAAGAATCAATCCTCCTTCTCTAAAATAATTAAAATCATGGTATATTAAAATTATCAAATATTTAATAATATATATAATATATAATAGGATAGAGTAGAATAAATTAAACTAAATATTATATCATTTTTTAGTATAGATCCCAATTTTTTTAAATGACTAATAAATTTTAAAAATTAGTAATTTTGCTAAATGCCTTGTTTCTGTGTTATGAATTTAGTTTTTAAGCATTTATGGGCATGTAAACTTCTAGAGATTATAAAATTGTTTCAGAGGTTCAATTTTATGCAGTGGGCTGAGAATGACTATATATATAAGGTCCTACAGGAAAAACACATTAGTAAGTATTACAGAATAGGAACTGCATCTCTTTCATTTAGGAGTTCATACACTGTACCTATCCCTACTCAGCCGAGCAAGGCTGGTGTTCACTTCATTTCCATGGGTAGGGCTCTATTAGGTAATTAAGGCTGGTGACTCTTACAGTTAGCAAGTGTCTGGGACTTACTCATCATTAAATATTATGAGTATTCCTTCACCAAGGATCTTGAAAAATAATATCTCTTCCAAGAAGTTGTTATTAGAATAAAATGAATTATATAAAGTTTAGATCATTTTAGTAGTTTTCAAACTCATCTTTCTGATTATACCATTGCCCTAATATAAGTTCTTCTCAAAGATGACACAGAGTAATTCTGTCAAATGATGATTTTCTTCTGCTTAAAACCCTCCAGTAGTTTCCTATCTCGCTCTGTAAAAATGAAAGAATTCTCAATAATCTAGAAGTCCCTACGTGACCTGTATCTCGCCTAATTCAGTCCCCTCACTTCCTCATGCTCCCACTGCTCTAGCCATACTGGCCTGCTTACTGTTTCAAAGAACACATATGGCCCACTCTTGACTCAGAATGTTTACACTCAGTATTTCTTCCAAATGCAATGTTCTTTTTCTAAAAATCCACATGTTCCAATCTTTCACATATTTCAAGTCTTTACTAAGTTGTTACCTTTTT
Source organism: Potos flavus (assembly GCA_028534135.1). Taxonomy (NCBI): domain Eukaryota; kingdom Metazoa; phylum Chordata; class Mammalia; order Carnivora; family Procyonidae; genus Potos; species Potos flavus. The sequence continues at coordinate 84,665,737 of CM052899.1, forward strand.
AGTAAAGACTTCCATAGTATCTGATATAAAATTTCAAATTACACCCATAGCGCTCTTCATCTCCCACCCTTGTTAATTTTTCTTCATACTACTAGAAACATAAAATACTGTATAGTTTATAATTTTATTTTGTTTATTGTCTGACCTTCTCAACTAGTATATATGCCCTATGAGATCAGGATTTTTGGACTAATTTGTTCACTATTGTAGTTCCAGCACGTAGAGAATACATAGCACTTAGAATGCGCACAATACACATTTGCTACATGAGAAAAATGCAGAGGAGTCAAAGATGACTTTACCATTTCGACTGAACAAAATGAAGGAGTGAGTTGACTTTAAATGCAATGAGATAGATTAAAAGAGGAATAGATCTTTAAGGTGAGAGCAATCAGCAGCTCACTTTTGGACATGTTACATTTGAGATGCCTGTGCAAATGAACATACTGACAAAGGAGTTGGATACATGAGCCCGGCAAAGTTTCACTTAAAAGATACAGAGTTGGGAGTCACTGCATACAGAAAGAGGATGAGATTGCCAAGAGGTTGAGTGTAGATGGAAGAGAAGAGGTCTAAGACTAAGGCATGGACTATTTTAACATTATCAGGTGAAGGAGATAAGTTATTTATGCTAGGAGAGAATAAACACAGCCAGAGGTGAAAGGAAATTCATGAGGACGTCATGTCCTAGAAACCAAGAGAAGAAAGTGTTTTGGAGAAGATAGTGACCAAATACTGCTGACAGATGGAGGAAGATGGGAGTGAGAATGGACAGGGGGATTGGCAGTGTGGAGGGTCACTCCAGGCTTTGACAAGGGCAGCTATGTAAGAGAGGTAATGGTGAAAGCCTGGCTCAAGTGTTTCAAAAAGAAGGGGAGGTAAGGAATTGGAAACAATGAACATAAACATTGGTTTCAAAGAATTTTATTAAAAGGAATGAGAGAACCGAAATGGTCTCTGAAGACAGAAATCAAGTTGAGAGAATTTGATTTTGACTTGTTTAGTTTTCTTCTTTTAAAGGTATCAGGAATTATGGCATGTTACAGAGATTCAAGAGAAGGAAAACCTCATGATGGAGGAGAAAGTGTGATTTTCAAAAGATATGTCCTTGAGTGGTGAGAGTTAATGGAACAGAGTTTACATAAGGAGGTTTTGCTGTAACTGGAATATCAGTCATTCACATATAGCAACAAGAGAATGGTTAAGTTTATGTGGCTGAATGTAGGTAGGTGGAGAGGATTAATGGTGGTAATTCTCTTCTGAGGTTTCACATAGTTTCACCAAAACTGAAAGCAAGGTCATTAGGTAAAACTGAGAAATGGGGAGTAAATATGAAATGATTGTTTAGGAGAGTAGGAAAGTGAGCGGATTAGGAAAATTAATTTGATTTGCATATTATTAGGGGCCAAATCTGAGTTAGTGATCATAGTTTGAAGTGAGGGGATACCTAGGTGACTCAGTTGGTCAAGCATGTGTCTCCGACTCAGGTCATGATCCGAGGGTCCTGGGATCGAGTCCGATATGAGGCTCTTTGCTCAGCAATGAGTCTGCTTCTCTCTCTCCCTCTGTGATCTCTCTCGCTTTCACTCTCTCTCAAATAAATAAACACATTCTTTAAAAAAATAAAGATAAAAAATGAATACATTTGAAGTGGGAAAGGTCAGCATGTTTGTGTGTGCAGGTGTGTTTCCTTTATCCCATACATCATAGGTATAGGTATAGGTATAGAGTAAACTGAGCACGAATTTGGGTATATGGAAGACAGTGGTTGTAATACTTGATCGTGAGACTTAAGTTGGGAAAAGGGGTATATAAGAAAATGAAAGGATCAGAAACAGGGAAAGATGGTCATATCAAAGCCCCAGGGGGCCTAATAAATTATTGGAGTCAGGGTACCGTGGAAAATGAGCTGAAGTTTGGGTGGGAGTTTAGGATACTTGAAATTGTGGCTATGGAGAAGTTGGATCTACTAAAAATGACAAGGTCTTGATCATAACTAAGGGATTATGTGGCTAAGGTGGGGGAGCAAGATTGTTAGTGGACAAAGGACAGCAAGTCAGATCAAGCGTTGGATCAAGTGTTGAATTATGACTGGAATATAGAAGGAAACAAACTATTAAATCTTTAAGAAAAGAGGGAGAATGGACCAGGAGCTGGTGGATCACTGCAAAGAGAAGGGAAAGTTTTGTTGTATTAATCCTATATCATAAAATTCTCCGATGATAGCTCTCAGGGAAGAATAAAGGAGAAGGCTCTGGAAGCATCAATGAGAACCAAGAAGGATGCCTTCAACACCAAATGAGTGGAGAAGTATGGGTGGGATTTAAAATAAACCCTTACCTGCAAGAGCTTTAGTGGAAATATATACTCAGAGAGAGCCTGGTTGCGGTTAGACTAAGAAAGGGAATGGAATATTCAGAGAAAGGTTTGAGGGATTTTTCAGGTAACTGACATTGGTTAATCCAGAAAGTGTCAAGGGAGGGTTGGGAATTTGGGGACATATAGGAAATAAAGTCAGAAATGTGATTTATACAGCCTTATAAGACCATATAATTTATTATCAAAACCTAAAAAAAGGCCCCAATAATAATTAAGCCAAGATAAAAAGTACACACTGGGACTGTCGCAGAAAAAAATTCTGTTAAATGGTCATCCTCTACTCATCAGACTTGCAAATTATGAGTATATCTGTAACAACAACAGGAGAAAAGTGAGTAAAGATATTGGTCTTGATAGTCCCAAGGCAGGATTATCCCAAAGCAGAAAGTTGTAGCTGTGAATGTAGCAGCAATGAGGGTAGCGAAAGGGCAAAGTAGGAATATATAGCGTTCTTAATGATCACTTGAATCCTTTTTACAGAGCTGTTGCCATTAGCATTGAAACTGTATTATTACAAGCTAATGGTGAATGTAAAACTTTTGCCATGCTGTACTCAGGATATGCAGGTCTCCTCTCTTTTCATTGTTTAACAGTTTCATTCTTGCTATTTGTTACATTGTTATCTTTACCTGGAGTTTTCTTTGTTCGCACCACATGGTGTTACGCAAATATCGCCGTTTTCCCACCGAGACTGAAATATCATGGCCTTCATAAACTTGTCCTTGACACTTTCCTCTGAACATTAGCTGTCCCTCCTCTAAATTCTCCCAGCGTTTTATCAATACCTCTATTTTGATATTTGTTAGTTTCTGCCTTTTACAGTATTAAGCTACTTGTGTAGCTTACCTTTCCTTTTAGATGCACAAATTCCTTAGGGACAGAATTTATACCCGCAAACCTCCGTTATCCTACCACTATGTGTTTTACATAGGAGAGGCTTTCAGTAACTGTACAGATAAATAATGGAATGCATGTACTTTGAAGAGAATTCACAACAGTTTTTATTTCTCTTAAATACTGGGAAATAAGAAGACCTGCTCAGAAATTAAGCTGGCATATAGCAAACAAAGAATAAAATGTTACCAAAAAGAGAGAACCACAAACGGTAGGACACTAAGTAAATAACAAGTATCACTGCAACTCTACAGACAAACTTGATGTTTGCTGTGAAATATACAAATGTTACTGTGCATTATATTTCCCTAGAATTTTTTTTTTTCAATTCGTTAATTCAGTAACTCTTTATTAAATACCTACTGGTTGTCAGGACAACATTGGGGACTGGAAAGGAAGTTGTTAACAGAGCCCATACCTTAACAAAGCTTTGATTCTGAGGTAATATTCAGGGTAATATAACACCCATTGCACAACAATTGAAAATTAAAGCCAAAAAAACTTTGTCAAATAAGGATATGCTTCCCTGAGGGTGCTAGAGTTTTAAGAAAGTACAATTTTAATAGCCATATAAGTTTTCTTTAATAAAACTTTATTTGTCTTTAGATCATCCTGTGTGTACATCTTGATTTCCTTTATTCTGTAAAGAAACTAATGCAACTTGTATGTTAGCATATCATGTCTAAACTGAAGACCTGAAGAAATTCAAGACATAAAATATTTCCTCTTTCTCATAATATCAATGTGTAAAATAACAGATTATTAATTTTTAATGGATAAGAACTTATATGCAGATATGATTTTTAAAAATCAATGTTAGTTATTTCACCTATGTATTAAAAGAAATGTGCTTCTTGGATTATAACAATTATAATTAATCAAGAATCAAGAATTATAACAATTCTTGAGACAAGAGTTTATGGATGATGACTAAACATTTGCTTGCTCAAGTTTCTAGACAACACATGTCTTAAAACAGTGAGTCAAATCAGGCCATGTTTCAGTCTTATGTGTGTGTGTGTATGCATGTGTGTATTTTTGTCTACTCTAAATTCCTTTAGATTAATTATTTAAGTATTTTAGGAAGGTTAATACATGATAAAATTGTAAAGTAACAATAGTATATGCAAGAAATCTTTTAGAAAGAAATTTACTTTCCTATCATACTAGACTTGCTCAGTGAAAAAAGGAATATATAGGCTTTACCATTTTTGAGATTATTCTTTTCATAACTTTTTTATTCCAGACATACCTCAAATGAATTAATGGACATTTCTATAGAACTTTAGACCAATTATGTTTTAGACTAATTATTGTATAGAGATTTAAAATGCAACAGATCAAGCATCTCAAAATACCAAATAAGGTAAGGATTACTTAATATTAATCAATAAATGTTAATCATGAGTATTTATGTAACATATTACCCTCTTCAATCACTCATTTGTTCAAGTTTATAAACAATTTATGCCCAGGGGCATCTGGGTGGCTCAGTCAGTTAAGCGTCTAACTCTTGGTTTCAGTTCAGGTCATGATCTCAGGGTTGTGAGATCCAGCCCTGTGTCAGACTCAAAGCTCATTATGGAGTCTTCTTGAGATTCTTTCTCCCTCTCCCTCTGCCCCTCCAGCTAGTGCTCTCTCTCTCTCTAAAGTAAATAAATACATCTGAAAAAAAATCATGCCGACGCATTTCATTTTTGTTTATCTTTGGTGCAGTTTGTCCAGAACAATTCCAATAATTGAGAAGGTTCAGTTTTACCTAAGAAATCCGTTTGAGATGTTGAGGATGTTTTCCCTTTAATAGCCTCTGCATAATTGTACTCTTACATTAATAAAAAGAAGGCTTGTATCAACAAAATACGTGGGAAGTTTTATGGGTAATTTAAGAATAAACATGTATGATTACAGAAATTAGGAAAATTGTGATTGATAGAATCAGAAACTGAGTGTTGGATAAAAACTTAAAGGGTAAATGCAAGTTTCCTTTGACATAAGGAATCCCCTGGGCTGTTGTTAAAACTCAGTGCCTGGCCTTCTTTGTCTTTGGGAAGTTGTAGTTCTGAAACTCAGAGTTAGTTACTATGAGTAAATAAGAAAAACAAGATAAGGATTCTGCACCCAATTCTGATGTGTGGAGAAAGGGATTCGCACATCACCAAGAAATCCCCCAGCCATCAGCTGGCTGTCCTAACAGTTTAGCTCGATTCAGACACCATCTACCTGCAGATGACTTCAGATCCCACAGGTGAAGGGCTCAGTCCCACAAGACTGCTCCTCCACACCCTTTCCTGCTGCCACACACATACTTCAGATACCAATGGCAAATCCAGTGTGTTACGTGTACTTCTGACCAACTGGGTGTAAATCAGAGAGTCCCACAAACCCCTCTTTGAGTTTAATGCATTTGCTAGAGTGGCTCACACAACTCAGAGAAACATTTTACTTACTGGTTTATTATAAAAGGATGTATCTAAGAAGCATCCAGATGGAAGAGATGCATAGGGCAAGGTATGGGGCAAGGTTTCCATGTCCTCTAGAAGTTCACTATTCCCACCAAATTTCCACATGTTCACCAACCTAGAAGCTCTTCAAACCTCATTCTTCTGGGTTTGGATGGATGTTTCATTACAAAGATATAATTGATTAGATCATTGGCCATTGGCTATGGATTCTACCTCCAGCCCTGCAGAAGTCAGGGGATGGGACTAAAAGTTTTAACACTCTAATCATAGGTTGGTTCTCTAAGAAATCAGCGTCCTGTCCTTAAGTGCAACCCAAAGTCACTTCATTAACATAACAATATGATTTTCTATTCTCATCAAGGGATATTAAGTATTTTATGAGCTCTGTTCCAGGAACAGATTTTAAAGAAATTTACTAAATAAATCTGTCAGTCTTGATTCTTTTCTCTGTTAATCCCGGTTCTTATATATCTTTAAATTTGCTCTTATATTAACTCCTACCTATTTTGCCTTAGAGACTTGTACACATTCTATACATTGTGTTACTCAAACATAGAAAAATGGTTGACTCAATAATACTATGTTGATCACTGTCTTTGTTTAAGGAAATGGAATAAATTATTGCTAAAAGACAAAAGCATCCTCTTTTAAGGTCAAATTTCTATGTAGGTGTCTTATTTAGTCCTTTCTTTTAAACCTTTGAGATTATAACTCTCGGAAAAAGTTAAATATTAAGTTTTCTTTGAGAGCAAAATTACCCTAGCTTAGTTAAAGCTTATGAGGTCAGATTTTGGCTGGCTATGCAGTCTAAACTGTCAGAAGCTGCATGCTCGTCCTATATGCCTATTGAATCTAAGCTAACGATCACGTTGTTCTGCTCTCCAAACATGGTCAAAAGACACAAATAATAAATACTTAAATAAATAATAAATATTTAATACTTAAATACTTATATAAATAAATAAATAAATAAATACTTCCAGTTTATTATGTCACCTAACCTAACAGTGACAACACAATGTCAGAAGTCAACATGGCTAAAGATGCACCACAGGGTTTTTTTCTTGTTGTGAGTTTCTCAGATTTCAGGTAATGACGAAAATACTTTTTACAGATCTGTATCACTGTTCTAGACTATTCTACCAGGAAATACAGATCTGTCATCAGGATTAATTATTTTTATTTATGTCTATCAGGCATTCTTTTACCTCACTGAAACTACTGTTGTCAGAAAAGCATAAATGCTAGTCTTTTTAGATGAATAATATTCCCAACTCAGTAGAAGACTTGGTTTGGTTTGGATTAATAGGCTATCAAAGCTTAGCCAAAAACAGGGCTCCTGCAACAGTAACATTAGCTTAGCTTCACCTGGTTTTATTTACCATTCTTCAAATTCGGTATTCAGGTCCCAGTCGTTTAGCGATTCTTTCCTAATTCCTGCCCCAAGTCTGAGTTAAGGTCCACTTTATAGCATCCTTCCTAAACCCCAATAGTATAATGCACTTAATTAGTTATTCTCAAAATGGTTTCCTAGGGGGACGCCTGGGTGGCTCAGTTGGTTAAGCGGCTGCCTTCGGCTCGGGTCATGATCCCAGGGTCCTGGGATTGAGTCCCACATCAGGCTCCTTGCTCTGTGGGGAGCCTGCATCCCCCTCTCTCTCTGCCTGCCTCTCTGCCTACTTGTGATCTCTCTCTCTCTGACAAATAGATAAATAAAATCTTTAAAACAACAATAACAACAACAACAAAATGGTTTCCTAGGAATAGCAAATTCACCATTGCACAGGAACTTGTTAGTAATGCATAAAGGATCATGGTTCCCCCATATCTCTTGAATCAGAAATTCTGGGGTTGGTGCCCAGCAGTCTGTTCTGGTTGGTGTTCTGGCAATCCGGGTGATTGAAATGCACTGCACTAATCATATTCCATTTAATCTCTTATTTACCTATTTAGCTCCAAAAATAGTAAAAAGCCCTAGAATGCGTCCAATAAATGTTTATTGTATTGATTATAGAAATGAAATTTAGACTATATATTTAAACCTCTCAGGTCCAGCTAGCTAGTAAATTTAGTGAATTCCATTTTGTTGTTTTCAAAGATAAAGAATGACCCCAAAATGGAAGAATTAGTTTTTCAAAAAACAGTGAGTGGAAAATAAATTTTGTAACAGATAAAAGGAAAATAAAACTATTAATGAGGATAATTTATTGTTTAGTCTAATTATTATCTGCCTAAGAAATTGTAGATATATATTCCTTTGATCTTTTTCTCACAATCTTCTTATTCATAATCATAGCTAATATTTACATAGGCTGATTCTTTATGAATTCTTTTAATCCTTGCTAAATCCCCATTATCTTTATCCTTGTTTTATAGATGAAAAATGTGAAGTAATAGAGGTAAAATAACAAAATGACCACTTGGCAGGACAATGCCTCAAAATTAGGGAGTCTGGGTTCAGAGTCCATCTCCCAACTAGAACTAATCACTGTGCTTATATTGCTTTTTTTTTAAGCTATATGATGATTATTTTCAAAATGTCTCTAGAAATCCTTTTTTTATTTTTTTAAAGATTTTATTTATTTATTTGAGAGAGAGAGAGAGAAAGCATGTCCTGGGGAGTAGCAAAGGGGGAGGGAGAAGCAGACTCCCCACTGAGCAGGGAAGCCAGACATGGGGCTGGATTCCAGGACCTGAGATCACGACCTGAGCTGAAGGCAGGTGCTTAACTGAGCCAGTCTGGTGCCCCAAATCCTTTCCAATCCATAAAAAATTCTTTAATGATTCAAAAATTACAGTACTCTTCAACTTTATCCTTGAATTTCATAGAATTCCGATTCACTAACTTTCCTAACAAATGGTCTTTGGAGCAAATGTTAAGTTATTGCTGGCTTAGTGTCTATGTTAACTGATATGAAATTGCTTATATGCTGATAACTAACTGCTCTTCAGAATTGCTTTCAGATTTTATACTCTTCAGAAGAAGGCACCACCTATGCCTAGTTGGATTTGTCTAGTGATTCATACTAATTTTTTTGGTAACATTCTGTAATGGTTATTTGTACATTTTTTATAGAAAATTGTTTCAACTTTTTATTACTGCATTGGAAGTTTTATTTCTTTAAGTTGTAAAAAGTCCAGTTTCTTTCTTAGGTAAGAATTCCCCTTTCTGAAAAGTAAATTAGACTTTTTTTTTTCAATTCTGAGGATTAAAGAGATTCCCATCTTGCTTCAAATTTTTTGATAAATTAAGGCCACAAAACAATTGGATTAAATGTTTGAAAGTCAGAATTCACACATCTGATAGCTAAGAATAAGAACTTTGATCTACTAACCCAGTGTAAAGAAGTGGGAAGAAAATAGAAGAAAGGTTTAAAGACAAAAAAGTCAAAACAAATTAGGTTAAAAATGTTAAAAAAGGTTAAAAAAATAAAACAAATTATACATGAGAATTTCAATAATATTGGATACAACCACAAATAGAAATATATGAAGATAAAAAGTGGAGAATTAACCAACAAAATGGAAGAAAATGGAAAATGGAAATCAAAGTTAGGAATAGATAATAGGAAAATTTTAAAAATTTATAATGCTACTTTATTATTTAATCAAATTATTGTTTTGGTTGAGTTATTGACTAGATATAAAATATTCATTCCCTTTTCTTTTTTTCCTCAATGGTACTCAATTTTATTTATTTATTTATTTATCTATTTATTTATTTATTTATTTATTTATTTTCCCAGTGTTCCAAGATTCATTATTTATGCACCACACCCAGTGCTCCATGCAATATGTGCCCTAGGTCTTTTTTTTTTTTCCTTTAGAAATATCACCTGAAGGAATGAATGCTAACTTCCAGCTATCTTATGGGATGATTCTTAGAACACTTGAAAGTATTTTTTCTTAACTGTCACAAGGCAATTTACAGCTATTATGAAATAATTTTACTCGTGGGGATATGTATACATATGATATATGTGAGCACATGTACAGTATTCAGTATGTAGGCATTTAATTCTTATTCATATACATGCATGTTGCATGTAGGTATAAACACCTATGATAAAATAATAATAATTTTCTTTCTTTGTCTCTAAAATCTATTTAAACATTTATTTAGTCAACAGTTGGATCTCCATGACTTTGCTTTTTTCTGAACAAGTCTAACAGATCAGAGTTTAGGTGAGTTTCCAAATCCTAGAGTGACACTAATATTTACAGGCAAGTTTTAATTCATTGCTAATCAAATGTCTTTGAAAATAAATTAGTATTCTTGTGATTATGTACGATTTGTCTATGAATTTATAATACCTTATAAATAATAGAAATGAAGATGCCAGTTTCTATTTCATTTAGAAAGTTTGTACACTGGTTTATCGGTGTGTACAGAGTCTTTTTTTTTTTCTGAGGGAGAGGAGTTTCTGCGAAAGACTGTATTAATCCCTCATCGATTAGACTAAACATTTCAGTAAGTCATTTAAATTTATTTTCCTTTGAATGGTTTAATTTCCATCCTGTTATTTTAGTGTCTGCATCACTAGAGGCCACTGTTGTCTTTTAGATATATTTCATAACAGTGAAAATCTCTAAATAGTATGCCTGAATAATCTCAGAAGCTATCAATTTTAGAAATAGAAGAAAACTTATATTATCTTTTGTGCAGTCAGACTATTTGAAATATTAGAAAAATGATTTTTAGGTACTTTTAAAGCAAAATGTGAACTTTTTATTTAAAAATCAACTCACTACATTTATATATAAGTATATATGTTAGGGGCGCCTTGGTGGCTCAGTGGGTTAAAGCCTCTACCTTCGGCTCAGGTCATGATCTTAGGGTCCTGGGATCGAGCCCCACATCAGGCTCTCTGCTCAGTGGGGAGCCTGCTTCCCCCTCTCTTTCTGCCTGCCTCTCTGCCTACTTGTGATCTCTCCCTCTCTCTGTCAAATAAATAAATAAAATCTTTTAAAAAAGTAAGTATATATGTTATATATAAATATAGATGTTACTCCTTATATGGCATATATTTTCCCCAAATCCTATGTTCCTCAATAGTTATAGAAGCATCATAAATGTACTTTCAGCGAAATATATTTGAAAAATGATTGATTCTAAAAGATATTAATAAAAATTCAAGGTAAAGTAGAATGGTTAAAGTTACGGAATGCCAAACATTATTCTAAGAACATTACATTCCTTATACTATTTAATTCTTATAACAGTCTTGTGAATTATCTACCAGTGGTATTTTCAAAGTATAGTTAAGGAAACTAGGGGACAGAGGATTTAAATAAGTGGCCCAAGATTATATGCCATTAACAGTATGTTGTAAGGACTACCAAAAACGAAAGTAGAAATGGGATATAAATATATGTGTATGTAAATATATATGAAGTTATATCTATAAAATTATAGATTATGTCCATACACACACACAAACTTACAGTTTTGATAGTGATACCATTGTTTCGAGCTATGTAGTGTTGAGATTTTACTCTACTTGCAAGAAAATCAACATATTACTGCTTTATATATGCTGACAAAAAACACAAAACTCCGGGATCAGAGATAAAGGACTTTATTACTCACAGCAAAAACAGCAGGCAGAGCTTCATGTTTATGCCAGTTCCCATACCCTCCAGCTCCCACAGATGCCTGCACATGTAGTGAATGCATTAGAGCAGAGTGACGCTCAGCTGGGGGATTTACTGATTTTATAGCAAGAACAAGCTTGCCATCAGTCCAGGGAGAGATGTTACCCTGTCTCTCAGGGTTGCTCACTGAAGTCAGACCTTGAGGAACTGCTTGGAGAAAGAGCTGTTAGAGTTCTGAATTCTTAGATTATCCAACAAGAACATGCAAATGCCAATGGCTGATTTCCTCTCCGCACAGCCACAATCATCGTATCTCATCTCATCTCATCTCATCTCATCTCATCTCATCTCATCTCATCTCATCTCATCTCATCTCATCTCATCTTATCTTTTTTGTAGCTCACTCCTTGATTTTGGAGGAACAGAGGGAAGAATGATATATGTAGTGGTGTACAAGCAAGATTAAGACAAATCTATTTCCCTCAATTGTATTTTTGCCCCTTATTTGTAGTTCGTATTCATTTCACTTGGCAGTTACAGCTTGTTCCCCCCCATTGTCTTGTTACATTCTCATTCATTTAATAAATATTTTTTCAGTGCCCACTCTGTATCAAGAAAATTTCTGAGTTAAGACATGTTCATTACCAGAAAATAGAAATTTTATTTGATGTAATTACTTAAGGCTGTGGTAGTCTTCTTAAGTCTGATACATGAGAAGGTAATGATATTTTTCTTTTTAACATTATACCAAATACCATGTATCAAAGACAAACTGCATTACCAACTCTTTCCTTGATTTTATGAATATCAGCATCTATACTACCACTAAAATTGTTATTTTGTAAAATACCTTCAATTGTTATAACTATCCATTTGTTGAAATAAAGTATTTTCTTAATACAGCTTTATTCTCAATAATTTAAAAAGTGCTTTTCAATGTAAAATAATTTGAAATCATTATTTATAAGAATTTTGCAAAAGAAAGAATGTTTTATGTATTACCATCTTTCTTACACTCTGCTTAGTATTTATAACATCATCCTTTACTGAAAATCACACAGTACAAAAGCTAACGTCACAAATGGATTTCTAAATGACCTTTAAATGCAAAAATCGTTGAATATAATTAAAACATAAATTCTGGATGGTGGCAACTTACAGTGAAATTAATAATATCCATATGTTATCTAAATCCATACTAATTGATCATTTTTTTCTGGTGAGATTGATGCTAGGATTTAATCCCAAATTTCAAATATTAGTTACATGACATTGAGTTTTTCATGTCTTGCTTCTTGTCTTCATCCATTCTGGAGAAAGAAAGTTTAAAAATGTTCCCTAAGAGTTTTTCTTGGATTTTAAAAATATAATTAACACATACTGGTAAAGAGAATGTATCTTTATATTTTATATATATAAAATTTTATTATGAAAATTTTATTAATATGCATTTGTCCAGTGAAAGAGCTTCTACTCTTAATCAAAATTCCAATATTCCATTTCTTGAATTATTACTGAATGTCAAATTTTGAACTTAATTTTTTTGAGAAATCATAGAATTTTGTAGTTAGAAGATGGCTTGAAGATTTGTTATTCCACTGGTCCTGTCATTCAGGAATGAAGACGTGCCTGCAAGTATACTTATGAGGTAGCCATCTATCCTTTGCATATGAACATTGTCTATACACTTACTCAAATACATGGACCTAAAATTATTTTGTATATAATACAAGTATACTGATACCTGTTCATTCACATATTTTAAATTAGAGTAAGTAACATGCTGTGGAGATAAGAATCTGGGTCTTAGAAGTTGCAACATTGGCTCTGTCATTTAGTAACCAAAAATATTGCTATTTTTTCCTTCCGAATTTCAGTTCTCTCTGTTTTTCTCATCCTTAAAATGTAAGAGTGAAGTGTGTGGCAGATAAAAGTGTCTTCATCATGTGATACAACAGTAGTTAAGAACCTAGAAAGCTGCCTAGAAATCAATCAATGCTGGCTACTCTTTTTTTCTTTTTTGCTATCCCCCTTATATCAATTTTTATGTCTTTATAGCCCAGTATTATTAGATAGCATAATCTTACACACTATCTTATGTACATAGAGCATATAGACTTTAAGTAAGAAAATAAATAGCAGCAGTCTAAATGATGAAAGAAATAAATATAATCATTATAACCATATTAGGTTATTCTAAAGTATTCGTGAAAAGTTAATTTTTTGTGTGTCGATAAACATAATTCAAAAGTATTTCACCAGATATTTCTTTCTTTGAAAGAGCAGAGGGTCAACTGCAGATCTATCATTTCTTGGGCATGGATTTTTCACCTCTTATTGAATAATGATGAAACTATAACTATATTTATCCCTCATAAGTTTTCTATCGATCGCATAAGTTTATTTCTCTAGAAATCTGATATGAAATAAGCTTAAATAATGCTAGACATATATTCCTTTGAAATAAAGAGGAAATTCATTTTTCTCTAGACACTTTTAATTGAAAAACACTGCCTTAAAATTAAATAGGAAGTTGATGGAACACCCGGGAGGTTTATCAGTGCTATGCAAATAGCTAATTACTAGGAGAAGGAACAAGAATATGCTTTAGACTATAGACTTCCTGGGAATGTGAGGGGATTTTGAGTTTATTTCATAAAAGGGCTATTTCCTGACAGTCATATTTTACAGCTAGAATCTATAGGATCCCATAACATGACTGAATTTATTCAGCCAAAGATTTGACTAGATCCTCAAGTATACTGATCTTTAGAGGTAAGACACCTCAAAGCCACTGTTTTAAGAGAAATGAATCTTCTAAGGTATTCTACTGATACACTAACCAGCTCGAATATTTCTCCAGTATACTTAATACAGTTAACCCCCATTTTTTAAAAGTTGGAGTTACACCAGTTTGCTTCTATGAAAGACCTATGTTGGTGCCTGTATTTGCTAACCAAGAGAAATCCAAAGAGGATTTTCACTTTCATGAAAAATGACAAAAAGTGAAAATAAGGATTCAGCATTTGTTTTGCAGTGAGCTGTTACAGAGGCAGCCCAGAGCAGCGAAATTGGTGCCACCAAACTCCTTCCCCAGGAACCACACTCATCATCCCAACAGCAAGCCGCCTGAGCTTTGAGCTGTGTCTGTGGGCATCCGTACTTTATCTCAAGTTATTTGCACATCCATTAGCAAGATGTATCCTAAGTATCAGAAAAGCCTGAGAGGTTATTTTTTGGGTCTGGGAACACTCAGAATTTTTCCATGTAAATGAATGGTAATTACTTCTTTGCTGTAAGCCATTTGGCTAACAAAAGGTTTCATAGGAATGCTCTCCTTTTGGATATCATGGGGAAACGTGTATAATGATTATAAGTAGGAGTTATCGTGTTAGCTGTGGTTTGTGTCTGTACCTGAGCGGGAGGATCATACAATGGATGAAGATAAATCATAGATTTATGTAGGATTGATGACATGGTGTATTTGGGAGAGAATTACAAGCAAATTAATGCAGCAATAGTTGTAGTGAATAAAGGCTCTTGTACAAACAGGTATGGCTTTTGGATTAACTAAACCCGTCAATTCCCATTGGTTTCACAATGCAGATTGTATTTTAAACAACTGACTAAAACAGGCCGTTACTGTTATTTAATTGCTGATATGATTAGAATGGATGTGAGCAGTTTTTTTTGTTTTTGTTGTTTTTGTTTTGTTTTTTTCTGTTAGGAGAAGAAAGCAAGTATTTTTAGTTTTGTGGGCCATAAGATCTCTGTCCCAAGTAGTCAACTCAGCCACTGTAGCATGTAAACAGTCAGAGATGATATGTAAATTAATGGGCATGGCTGTGTTTCAATAATTTGGTTATTTACCAAAACCAGTTAGCAGATTGTACTTGGAGTGTGAGCAGTAGTTTGCAGACCAATCACAGCATTTTAGCTTATGCTCACAAACTGAAGTGTCTTGAGGACAGAGACCTCATCCGTCCTGCTTACCCTTTGGATTTCAGAGTTTTGCATAGTACCTGGGAGACAGGAGGAGTTAATACAACTTGTTTAATTGAAAAGTAAATGTGTATATACTATAAAATAAAATAAAATAAATAAAATAAAATAAAATAAAATAATTATAAAATAAAATAAAATAAATAATAAAATAATTTCTAATAATTCTCCAAACGTTTACTTCATACCGAGAAGTATCAATACTTCTAATGTATCAATACTTCTGCTTTAGAAACATACTAATACATCTTAGAGAATTTTATTGTGGTTCTCAGAGAGATACAGGTTCTAAATTTTGACATGATTTCTAGGCTATTAGCAGTATATACCTTAGATCATCCTGTCTTTCTTATAAACAGTTTTAGGACTATCTCTAAGATAGAAAACTAAAACAATCTTTTTAAAGTATGTGTTACCCACTGAAGGTCTTTAATGGAAAAGAACATTCTCCTCAGGTAATAGCACTCCAGTCAGTCTTAAGAGTTAAGTCCCTTCAGGCTTATGCACTCCTTGCTTGCTGATCTAAACCCCTCGGTCTGTAGCTGAATTAACCTACTTTCCTTGAGATTTGCAGACCACTGGCTTTGAGGAGTGAAGGACCAGACTCTCACATAAGATAAGGCCTAAAGACATTTGAAAACAGCTGCCCCTGGCACCAGCAAGTCTGTTCAGGGTCATGTGGACATTTGACTGACAGTCTAGACACCAGCTTCTCCTGCACATAAGCCTTCTCCTCTTTTCCTCACCTTCCCCTTTAAAACCCTCTGGCTTCGCCTGGAAGGGGAAGATGGTCTTTGAGATGTTAGTCCGCCATCTTCCTAGATTGCCGGCTTTCTGAATAAAGTAACCTTCCTGTCCCACCATCGCTTGTCTCTCAAGTATTGATTTTCGAGCTTCGAGCAGCTGAACCTGAATTCAGAACTGGTTCCCTGTCCGGTAACACCAGTACATAAGCCACGGGGAGTGTTCATGTACATTCTGCTTGTCTCTTGCCTTAAAACACAATATATGTAATAAGGATAGTTCAAAATGTTAAATTGAAAAATGTGGCCATATATGCAGATGATCAGAGTCACAAAGAGATAATTTCAAAGGGAGATGAGAACACAGATGACAGTTACAGGGAGAAGAAATAGTAATTTAGGGCAAAACAAGCCAAAGATTTTAACTGTTGCAAATAAATCACAAGGAAATAAAAATAAAACATATATGAATATTTCCTTGATTAGGATCAAGAGTAAGTTGAGTTACAAAATAAATCAAATGGATTTGTGAGGTAGAATACTAAATCAATAGAACAAGAAAATGCTGGATAACTAAAAATATAACAAAATATGGGACCATCTATTCCTCAAGGAAACAGGTATACTATTTGGCAAACGTGTAAATGAAATAGCAATTCTCTTACTGAAATTCTTTGGTAAGATGATTAGAAATTTTAAAATGAAAATTGACTGAAAGAAAAATATGAGAAATAATAGAAGAGCAACTAACAATAAAAACAGGAAAAATTCTGGAGGAATAAAAAGCTATTAACGCAATGAAAGCATAAAGATTGTGTTATATTTATTTGAATTTTAATCTATTGATATCAGGTACGCTGTTTCTACATGGGACATGAACTTGAGAAATGTAACAACAAATATATTAACTAGGATGGCTTAATCTGCAAATAACAGAAATAAAAACTGTAATGTCTTAACCACTTATAAGTTAAATTTTCATAGAAGTCTGAATTGTGGGTAGCTTAGGGTTAGGCAGCCATCCAATGGAGTAACTGAGATACAACTCTACCTAACTCCCTGCTAACAGGTGCAAAATGGTTGTTTTATCTCTAAACATCGATTCCATATCCCAGATTGAAAGTGGATTGCAAAGTGCCATTTAGTAGCTGAACCTGTCACCTTAACATGAAATATAATGTGCTTTCAAGAAAAATCTGTCTGGCAAGACTTCAACTTAGATCTTATTGGTCAGAGGCATATCATACCAGCTATACTTAGGAGCAAGGAAGCTTAGGGAATTAAAATTTTTTAGCAGGACACACTGCAGCACCAAATAACATCCTGTGTCTTGTTAATAATGAACAAAGAGAATGGATATTCAGTAGAAAACTAGCAGGGAAAAGGCAAAACAAGATAGATCTATATCTCTATATGTGTATCTCTCTACATTATCTATCCCTGTAGAAAACCTGGTGAATGTGGGACCAAATCTTGCTCATCCTTGAGCTCTATAACTCACAATAATGCTGTGTACCTAAAGATGTTTCTTGAATTGACGATAGCCAACATCTTAGATTTGGAAAGGCTTTTAGAGACCAACTTTTCCTCTTCCTCACTTTACATATGAGTCATATTAGATCGTGTAAGGAAACTAACTTACTTAAAACATACAGCAATTTTGGCTCCTGATTCTTTGTTCCTCCAAATCCAACCATGTACTCTTTAAAAAAAAAAAAAAAAAAGCTCCCACTTTAAAGCAAGGAGCTCACAGTGTAGTCTAGATTCAGTGAGGTTTGCGAATAATTCTTATTCTCAATATTCTTATTGTACCTGTATCTGGTCGGCAGATAGCTGAAGAAAGGCTATATAGTTAGAAAACGTTCATTTAGCTAAAACAGAAAACTTGCTTGGCAGAGGTGAAAATACAGAGGTACAAGCTCACATTGATACATAACTATCACCATGCATTTCTAGAATGGGGGAAAGCACAAGGAACACATGTGAGTAATATTCATACATGTGTAGGAATGGTAATAATAGCACATAGATCTCTCTGTGTAACAATAGAAGGACAGAAAATAGAGAAGCAGATCTCTTCTCCTAAGAACACAGGACACATATTGAACAAAAGCAAAACCATATGTATGTAGAAATTTTTTCAGCAATGCTTTCATTTAAATTCATGGTTATTTTAAAGTTTTAAAAGATGTGATGTTTTAAGGTATATGGATTATTTTAAGCATGTTGAATCTATTTTATAGCAATAAATGTTTTGTACAACAAATGTGCCACACATACAGGTGGACAGAGATGAGTAATCCCCAACACGGACCTAATTCTTGAAGAATTACTGACAAGAATTTCTACTGTAATACAAGAGTGCAGTAAATACTTTCCTCCTTTTTTTGGTTTGTCATGATGACTTTCCACCTTTTCCTATGGCTAGGAGGATTTTCTCATATGATTGTTTCTTTTAAAAAAATTATCCTAATAGTCAAAGAGTGATATTTAAAGAGATGAAACTAAAATTATAATAAAAACTGTTTTTTAAAAAATGCTCTTACATTTTATCCAGGCCTTCTTTATATATGGCTTTCTAACGTAGCCCAAATCAGGTTATAAAAACCGTGTTTGTATTTAGGTTTCATGTTGTAATGCACGTTTCAGTTTTATTTATGTTGTAAACAGGAATTTTGAGTTTCTCAGCAAGCAAACATATATTAGTTTCAGTCTTGCAATTCCTCTTAGTTGTCTACCTCAGTATAGTCATTCTAAGGAGGAAAAAAAAAAAATATAGAGCTACCCTACTTACTCCACTATTAGGAATTCCTAGATGTTATCAGGCAGTATCAGCAGACAGGAGTCTGGCTTGGCTCCCTGAAACCTTAGAGCCCACCTGGGTCATGACTACTTTTGTAGCACTTAAACTTGAATCCTCTCCAGCACTACAATGCATGATCTGGCAATAATCTGGAATCGGTCACTTTTGTGTTTTTGTGGTGAGATTGTTTCTCAACCAAGTTGATGCCTAGCAGCTGTGAATATCAAATTTTGCATGAGCTTCTGAAAACAAAAGAAATAATTGTAGCACATGCTTCTAAAACCATAGCGCCAGTCAGCAGGAGTTCCTGTCATATAGTTAGGGATACTTTTAGTTCAAATTGATAAGGTCTGTTTGCTAAATTATCAACAGCTAACATTCCACTCTTAAAAGGATAGACATTGCAATCCTCCAGCTATTCGCGTGGTGGTAAGTGCGTTTGAAACACTGAGCTATATAAAAGAAGAATTAACAAAGTCCTTAATTAAGATCAATCTAAAGATTGTGCTTGTTACATTACTCTACAAATATTAGAAAATTGCTTAAATCCATCTAATTTAAAGGCAGATGTTTCTTAGCTGCCTTCCTTGGTATTAAATATGTTGTATTACTGTGCCAAGTGACAAAGAAAGTAACAACAGAAACTCAAGAATGGACCTTCAGGAGGGGTCCTGACCCCCGTTCCCAGTGCCCCTCCCTGAAACCATCAGTGAAGCACTGAATAGGGGGCTGGTGTCTGGGAGCACAATACCCTAGGCTCTAATGCCCTGCTACTTCACAAGGCCAGACCCTCAGCTTTGTGAGTGTGAACAATGGTGCATTATTTGTTCAAGACCTTGACATGTGACACTCAGGGATGGAACCGGTGGAGGGGGCAGAGGCTGCTTTCTCAGCCATTCCCTCCGAAACCCCTCCTCTCCCTACACCAGCCAGCGCCACACAAAGCTGACTCCATACAGAGACAGAAAATGGATCCCCGAGTTTGCAGTAAAAGTAGCTGGAAAGGAAATGTTCCACAAAGTGTGTAAATACACTGCCAAAGCAACGTTGGGTTTTGTTTTGTTTTGTAGTAGTATTCATTTAATGGCCATCTTAAGAGATTCTGTAAATTTTCACAAATGGTAATCTAAAACATAAATAAGTGAAGGCTCTTCTGCATTTGGATATGTTAGTTTCACAAAACGGGCTATAAAATAGAGTATTTTTGTATGAAAAAAGTTCACGTATAAACAAAATAGAATGTCCATGAAAACATGGTAAAACCCAAGATTATGGTCTAGCTTCATTTAATTCTTAAATTCCCCCCTTTTTTTAGTAAAAATTAGATCCTATCTTTCAAAGATCAGTGTGATTCTTAAAAAGAATAAAAATATTTTTCATCATGAGTAGTGTGCATTAGTATTTTTTGAGTAGAGCACCGAGCTATTTTGATAAGTAGGCTGCTTAAGCATGAAAAGATGCTGAATTGAATTTGAACAATGCAGAGGAGGAAGAAAGGATGTGAATCTAAAGCAAGCGCCACCTGAACATTATGTCCTTGAACAAAGGGAGAAATAGGATTTCTTATCTTTCAACCAAAACCAAAAAAGTACAAAAGCACAACACAACCAACCAAACAAACAAAAAAAACAACAAACAAACAAACAAAAGGCTTCAGGGATGCATCTTCTTAACTTTTTGCAGTAATTTTCATTATATCTCCTGAGAATTTCTTGCCAATTGATGCAGCTGGCACTGGGCTACCCATGTTCTAGGACCCTTCAATAAAAGAGAGGAAACTCGGGCTCCATATCCCCCTCCTTTCAGTGATCCCCAGGTGATTGACTGTCACTTCAAATGTGTGACAAAATCTTTCAGAATTGTACAACAAAAAGCTAGTTGATTTTCTCTTTTTTTTAAAAGATTTTATTTATATATTTGACAGAGAGAGAGATCACAAGTAGGCAGAGAGCAGGCTCCCCGCTGAGCAGAGATCCCGATGCAGGGCTCGATCCCAGGACCCTGAGATCATGATCTGGGCCACAGGCAGAGGCTTTAACCCACTGAGCCACCCAGGCACCCCTACTAGTTGATCTTTTGAGGTCTTTTTTTAACTGAAGGGTCATTAGTTTTATGCTAATTATCCATAATTTTGTAAAACATGCCTTAAGTAGGTAATTTTTTATTGTGCCAACTCAAGACGTGAAAAGTCACTGGTTTCCTTTCACGATAAAGTGATTCCTGTGTGTATAAATTGCTGTAGATCTAAAATGAATACACTCCTAGTTTAAATAAAAATCCTGTATAAATCAATCCTTTGGAAACATGAGTAAGATGTTTTACTAAAGTTCCTTAATCACTACTTCTAACTTTTATTCATATAAATTTAGATCTTTAATCCATAAGGTTAACTAAAAACAAGTTATTTTGATATATGCCTTAAGGTAGGATGGAACTCTTAAACGGAATCCTTGTATTTTGGACTAATTAAAAAAAAATTAAAAATTATTAATTAGTTGACATGGGTTGCAAGTATGGCTAATTGGGCATTTTGGGAACAAATATAGTGTACCGTGTCCATGGCTTCCCTGGCCACCCTATTTATAGTGGCATACCCTTTATTCTATTATTATCTTTCCCTGGTTTAATATATTACTAGGAGGCATCCTCTCATATACAAATCGATCTGCTTTATACAAGACCGGAGGACAAAACCTTTGTCTCATTCTCCATTGTATGCTAGTCTCTAGAACAAGAAGGACATCTCTGGAAGGATGTAGTATTTGCTCCATAAATGGGGAGCATAGCTTTGCAATTCGAATGCTGCTTCGAGAGCTCAAGTGAGCAACCTAACTTCTCTATGGCTCCTAAGTGCAAAGTGGAGATGGTAACACCCAAAGATTTACATCAACTGAGATTTTATTGACCACTTACCAGGCCCTGTTTTAATAACTGAGGATAAAACAGCAAAAACACAGAAGGGACTCCATTGAAGTGGAAAAGACAAGTTATCAAAAAGAAATTCCTACATTATCAAGGTACCATGGCACCAGGTTAAATCATTAAATAGTCACTTGCTGCTATCATTAACATTCTTCTTCCAAGATTTGGAGGTTTTCTCAGATTCCGTAGGGGCTTATTGGTTGAATTTGGGAGCTCTAAACCAAGACAGCCAACACTGAGAGAGTTAAGCTATGAGTCAAAGAAGGGTGGGAGAAAGATGACATCCATATGCCAACAAATGTGTCTAAGGGAAAATCATCTGGAGAGGGGATTAAAGACAAATACATTCAGGTTTTAGAGTGCAGATTTTGGGAAAGGAAGAATCAACTTAAGCAAGCTGGGATGAAATCAGTTGGGAAGGTAGGAAGGTTTGTTGAAACATATTACTGGGAGTCCTGAGCATAATACTTAGGAGGAATAGTCAGGCTTTAAGGGCCATGGGGAGGAATAAATAGGAATTGCCCAGGGACTTAGCTTATATTTTGACATTACTCATAAACAGTGATTTGCCACAGTAACATAGTATAATATTTTTTTAAAAAACACAGATTTGGGACTCAGGAGATATAGGTTACAGTTTATTCAGTTTCTGATTATTTCATGAATCATGTAGTTTATTTAGATCTTAGGTCCCTTATTTTAAAATGAAGTATTATAATGTTACTTGGCAACCTGTATCTTATTCTAGAAGTCATCCCCTTATCTTATAACTACCTATGCTATTAATTTTGAAAAAAATTGATTTCCCATAATTTATTTTTTAATTTTATTTATTTATTTGATATACATAGAGAGAGCACAAACAGGGGGAGTGGCAAGCAGAGGGAGAAGAAGACTCCCCGCTGACCAGGGAGCCCGATGCTGGACTCGATCCCAGGACTCTGGGATCATGACTGGAGCCAAAGGCAGACGTTTAACTGGCTGAGTCACCCACGAGCCCCTGATTTCCCATAACTGAAAATATATTTTGAATAAAATATTGCATTTATGAAATCACAAAATATACTTAATAACTTCTGTAGTTGACACATTTTGCTATATGGCAACAAAAGCACTCTCAATAAAGTACATCTGTTTAGGGAAAAAATGGAGTATATTAAAATGCATTTAGTTAGTAAACTTATTTTTTTGGATTTTATAGAGTACACAGTTTTTTGTGTTTTTTTTTGGCATGAGATTGTGATCACACAAGATGTTTCATTTTTAAGGTAAAATTATTTTAACTCACCTCAGCAAAAACTGTCTAAGTGAATGGTATTACATCGAACACTGACTTTCACACAGCACAGATTTCAGTCCTACTCCCAGTTCAATAAGTTTACGTATCCTGCTTTCATCCATCCTACATCAGTGCCTGCTGTTTCATGGATATGTTAGAAGCCAAATCTCAATGCTCTCAGACACTCCATATTTTTTTGGAGTGTTTGATTCTCCCATTTTTTATATCCATGACAATTTTATAGATCTTACGATGACTCAGAGGAAGAGCTTTATTTCCTTCAAAAATATGATTTTCAATTTGGGCTAAGTGGAATCATTCATTAAATGTTAACTCTTTAATTAAAATCTTTTTTTTTCCTATTCTGCAAACAACAACAACAACAACAAAAACCAAAAAACAAAATATGAAATTAAATCCTCTTCTTTAGTGGATGGTGATGGGTGATGGCCACTACCCTAGTGCTTCTGCACAGTACTAACAGAGACATAAATGACACAAGACTAATAATTGGAAAAAAAAATAGTTATTACTAAAGTTTAGTAGGGTTACCTACCAAAAAAATGAACACAGAACACAACATACAATCAAATTACTAGCTTAAATATAAAGCTTTATAATCTTAAACTTGGTTTCTCCTACAGGATACTATTCTGCCCAGCTCCCACAGGATGCTAGCCACCCTTGTATGGTCAAAGTCTTATGAGACATTTAAAACTTAGCCATTTCCTCAAAACCTAGACACAAGAGAAAGAGTCTCAGGAAGTGAAATATGGTCCCTTCACTACATGTATAAGACCTGAATTGTATGTTTCAATTTTCTGTCATAACATTTGACATTGGTTGCTTGACTTTAAGAATAATCCTCTTCAAGGTAGAGCTTAACTTATCACCAGGGGATAAAAACCTGCTCTGTGATGTCAAAAGTATAAATCTGTCAAAACGATGTATGATAAATATAATATCCATTCAAGAGAGACATATGGAATAATGTGAAGGGTAATATTTTTTTCATATTCCTACTAAGATTTAATTCTTGAAAAAGCAATATTGAAAAACTTAGGCCAACGAAGGTAATTCTGAAAGCTGGAGCTGGTATTTGAAACTATTTTAAGAAATGCAACTATAATGGATGCCTAGAAGCAATTACCACTTTATAGCACTTTAATTTGATTTCCAGTTGAATGATCCTTTTGAAGGAAAACTCTAATGTCTTCTTGTTTTAATTATGTGTTCTTTGTCTAAGAGAATACCGTTTAACTTATCCTGCTAAACCACTAAAATAATGCCCTAGTCTTCAACTTTATAATGATGATGATCATTTTTTTCTTGCTGTGAGTAGTTTTACTGTGTTTTGTATTTATATCTCAACTTTAATCTTTCAGTTTCTACTCATTTGAAAGTATTCAATATTAATTGGATTGTTTAGTTCCTTTGCATTCAGTATAATAATGTGATAATTCACATTTTTCACCTTGCAATTTGTTTTTACTTTGTTCCTTGTTTATTTTTTTAGAGAAATTTATTTATTTATTTATTTATTTATTTATTTATTTATTTATTTATTTATTTGAGAGAGAGCGTGCACACAAGCCCACACGAGTGGAGAGGCTGTAGGGCAGAAGGAGAAGGAGGCTCCTTGCTGAGCAGGGAGCCTGATGTGGGGCTGGATCCCAGGACCCTGGGATTATGACCTGAGCTGAAGGCAGAAGCTTAACCAACTGAGCCACTCAGGTGCCCCTCCTTGTTTCTTTATTTCACCTTGTTGACTTATTTTGGATTCATCAATATTTTCATTCTATTTTTCTCCTTGAATTAGCCTTTTGGTAATCTATTCTTATATTATTCTTTTAGTGATTTATCTATACTACAATATATTTTCCTGACCTATTATAATTTACCTTATGTAAATATTCTCACCACTTTCTGAAAAATGCAGGAAACTTAACATGACTTAATTTCATGCATTGTCTCTTATCCTTTTTGATCTTATTGCCATTTATTTTATTGCTGCGTAAGTTATAATTCCACAGGACATTTTGCTATTATATTTTTTATTGGAGAATAAAATACATAAAGGTGCATAAGATGCTCTGATCTTAGGTTTTCAGCTTGATTTTATACACAGAAATACACACATATGCACCCACATGTATATATTATATATATGGTATATATAACATATATAGAGAGAGGTGCTATTGTGTACATCAGTAGTTCACTCTTTGTAATCACTGTGTAGTATTTCACTGTATACATATATCTCAATTTTTATCCATTCTTTTGTTAATGAGCTTTTAGTTTTTGTCTATTATAAACAATTGATAGCATTTATATACATGTCTTTCTGTGAACATGTTTACTAATTTTTTTCAAAGATATATGCTCAGAACTGAAATTGCTAAATCATAACATGGGTGTGCTTTAGTTTTAGGAGAAAAATGGCAAACTTTTCAGTATGTCATACCAGCAATGGGATAGTTTTAGTTCCACATTCTTGCTAGAACGTGGTTTTAGCAGTTCTGGTGAGTGTATAATAGTATTTCATTGCATTTTCAATTTGCATTTCTATATTAGTTTTCTATTGTTGCTCTAATAAGTTACAACACAATTAGTAGTTTAAAAAACTTCCACAAGTTGATTATCTTGCAGTTTCGTAGGTTGGCAGTCTGACATGGTCTTACCAGGCTTAAGTGAAACTGTCAGGTCCATTCCTTTCCTGAATGAATATCTAGGGGACAGTCTGTTTCTTTGCCTTTTGCAGGTTCTAGAAGACACTCAGATTCTGGGCTCATGGTCACCGTCCTTCCTCTTGAAAATGAACAACCTTACAACTCTGATCTTTCTGTAGTCACTTCTCTTACCCACTAACCATGGCCATCTTTAAGTTTTGTGTTTCCTTCCAGGTTTATTATCTTTAGCCTGAATAACTTCCCTTAATATTTCTTCTGCTGTGGATCTTTTTGTAATGAATTGCCCGAGTTTTTGTTTGCAAAAAAACATATTCATTTTATCTTAATTTTTGAAGAGTATTTTTGCTAGCTATAGAATTTGAGTCTACTAATTTATTTTTCTTTCTTTTAGAATGTTAATGCTAATATTTTCTTAGGCTTTCATGCTGTTTGTTGAAAATCAATTATCACTTATTATCGATTCTTTGATTCTTTGAGGTTAACATTTCAATTTTCTCTATTGCTCTTTTTTTTTTCTTTTTTTCTGTTTCGGGTGGCTTTAGCAGTTTGGCTATAATGTACCTAAGATTATCTTCTTTGTAATTATTCTGCTTGAGGTTTGCAGAACTTCTGGATTCCTGGATTGACAAATACCTTCCATTAATTTTGAAAAAATTCTTGTGTATATTTCTTCAAATATTGTTTCTGTCCTATTTTCTCTCTTTTTTTCTTCTGAAACTCCAATTAAATACATGTGAGACCATTTGACTGAGTCCGGCATCATATCTCTTAGGCTTGGATCTTTCTAGCCTTTTCTGTTTCAGCTGAAATACGTTCTTATAACCATTCAATATGTTTACTAATTCTATCTTCTGTTTTGTTTAGTCTCCTTTGAGGCCTTTCCACTGAGTTCTTAATTTTAGGTTCTAGATTTTTTAGTTATAGGATGTCCATTCAATTTTGTTTTTTTATATAGATTTCGATTCCTTGTTGAAATTCTCAATATTTACACCTATTTTGTATAATTTTCTTTTATTTTAAAAATATGTTAGTCATAATTATTTTAAAACATCTGACTGTTAAATACAGTATCTGGATTACTCCTGGAACTACTTCTATTTTTTTTTCTTTTAATTATCAGTCATTTTTTCCTGGGTATTCACATTTCCACAAATTTTTATTAATGATACAAGAATTATAGAGCTTCAAATGTCACGCAATTTATTTACTAAAATAGGACTTTAGCTGTCAAACCCTCCTTCTCTCTTTCTTGTATATGAAAAAGACAGGGTACAGGTGATAAAAAGTTCACTGAGTTAAATGAATGAACTCAATTACAGTGTACAAAATCCATACCTCTGTCAGTGTTAGAGTCATTTTGCCTTTTAAACCTTCTGAAGAAAATGAGGACCAAAGGAACTTCAAACTCTAATCATGAAGAGATTTATAGATATAAAATTGAGACACTTATTTTTCAGATTCTACTAGGATAAAGAAATAGTAGACACACAAGAAGGATCTTATGACAAGAGCCATTACCTATCTGGGAACATCACTAATGGGTTACCTTGTTAACTGCAAAAATGTGCTTAACATTTGTGTAAAAGATCATAAATCTAGACGTCCCATATTTCTCAAGTTCTCATCCTTTCCATTTATAAAGACTACAAGGATCCATTACTCATGTAAATTTCTCTTTGGTTTTTTCTTTTTCATAATCATTTTTTAAATACTTGAACATTTTAAACATTTTTACCGTTTACAAATTTTTTTTAGTAAAGCCACTGATCTTTAACGTGTCTTAATTTTCTTATCGGTGACATGAAAAAAAAATCAAACTATAAAAATTTTAGGTCTTTGGCTTGGAGAATATGTTATTTTTAATGATGTGTCAAAATGGGATATTTGATAGGACTCAGGCATAAATTTAAAATCACCCACAGCTTACTCTACTCAATAGCTTTCAATATGATATGATTTTTGATAATTAGTTGGTGTCCAGAGGTTCCAGAGGTTAGTGGTCTGGAGTCCTATGGGTAAATCTCATTATTATGATGGTGGATCATATTCCAAGTGAGTGTAGTTTTTCATTGCTCTGAGAATTTCTACATTCTTGAATATATACCTAAAACCAAAACTAAATCCCAGGATGCTTTTAGTTGTTGAATATATTTCAAATACTATATTTCTAACTTTTGAGTCAATGTAACACCCTCTAAATATACTCCTTTTACTTTTATGTCATACTTTCCTGACAACAAATTGTTCGCCACACTGCTGTTTTGTTTCTTCTTAAATAACTTATGACTTCACTCAAACTTATGGCCATTAACTGTACAATTATTCTTGTAATAAGGTATTATCTGTACTATATTAGAATGAACTATAAGGAAAGATTATATATCTCTCCACTCCTCTTGAATTTGGCAACAATTTGGTTCTGCAAACAAATTTGACATTGATGCTTCTTGTTAGCTGGGTCAACTGAGAGTGGTACATCTCCATGATTGTCATGTGAGGAGGGATAATATGTATTAACTTTTACAAATTTACAGCTTTTCCACATATGTAATAATGTGAATTTCGTCTTCGCACCTTTGGTTTTTCATTCAACTACCCCCCCATTGTTCCCTAAGAGAAAGTCTGTTCTTGCTAGCGTATCTTTTAAGCTTTTGGTGACAGAAAGTAGAAAATGTAAGCAGGAAAAGATAAGATCAAAGAAAGAGTTGGAAAGACTATAATAGTATTATTTGTTGGAATATTTCCCAGGCCTTCTTTATTGTAGAAAATGGGAATAGAAAACAGAGGAATAAGAGAAAGTAAAGTTTTGTTCTTTTGAAACAAAGAATAGAGAAAGTAAACCATACCAAACCACCACAAAAAAAGTCAATAAAAATCCAGAAACTGGTAACTTTATCTATTATAGTAAAAAAAAAAAAAAAAAAACTGAGACGGAGTATCCAAAAGTGAGCGACATTAAGCGAAAATTTTGAGGATGTGAGAAAGTTCAGGTGTGTGAGAGAGTGTAGATGGAGAGAAATGAGATTATAAAAACTTTCATTTTGGTTTATGATTTAGATATCTTTTACTATTTTTACATAAATTCACTTCAAGTTTTTTTTAAGGTTTTATTTGTTTATTTGACAGAGAGAGAGAACGCACGAGAGCACAAGCAGGGGAAGGGGCAGAGTGAGAGGAAGAAGCAGACTCCCCGCTGAGCAGGGAGCCCAATTCGGGGCTCAATTCCAGAACCCCAGGATCACTACCTGAGCTGAAGGCAGATGCACAACTGACTGAGCCACGCAGGCGCTCCTACAAGATTTTTAATTAATTATTGTTGGTAACTTGACTGTGTTTTTAATTGTGTCACTGAAGTGAGCCTAAACCACGCAGCAGTCCTCTATGACTTGAACACATCATCACTGCTTTTCCTGTTGCCAAATTCAGTGGTTTATTTCTCTTTCTGTCCTCATATTTCTTAATCTCCTGAGAGAATTCGGCAGGATTCACCACTCCCTCTTTCTGGAACACTGTTCTTTCAGTTCCTATCACACCATTTTCTTCTAGCTTTTCTTCCAACTCTGGCTGCTCTTTACTTTGAGCTCTTCCCCTCTCCCTAGCGGTCTCTCAGGATTAGTACTCACTAGGTCTCTTCTCTGCCTCCATACCCCTCTCCTAATTCTGTGGCTTTAGAGACCATCTGTAGTTGGATGGATCCCAAATTTATATCTGTAGTCCAGAGTCAGATAATTATACCCTTGAAAATTTCCTCGGATGTCAGACTAGAGTCTCAAAATTAAAATTCTAATGTAAAATTTCTGCTTTTACCTGTAAAGCCTCATCTACTGTATTTTCGCAAATGGCACTTTCAGTCAGTTCCAAAATATGTACTCCTGAAAATTATTCTTTTCTTTCTTCTTTTTACTTTGATCCCCACATGCAATCCATCAATTCTTCCTCCAAAGTATCTCTCACATCTACACCCTTCTTTCCATTTCCCAGCATGCCCCTGGTCAACTCTTCATGTTTCTACAGTCTTCCTCTATCACTTTCATTCAACTCCATTCCAAACAATTATGGAATAATATATTTTTTAATATTCTTAGTTTATTAATCCTCTCATGAAAAATCTGCACAATCACCACAGATGAACCCACTGCAGCATCTTTACTCCTTCTATTGTCCAATCTCCAGCTCACTTTTGCCAGCACTCAAATTGGCTTTTGCAGTCCCCCTGACTTTCTTCACTCTGTTCTTGTGTTCCTTTCGCTGTTTTCTTGACGTCTTTTTCTTCTCATACAGGCCATGTCTTGTGAGTCTATGTTTGGGTTAATTTTTCTTTGCATAATCCAAGGAATCATAAATCATGCCAAAGCCAGTTGCCTTGCCACCACCAAAATGGGTTCTGAATCCAAATACAAATATGACATCCAGTGTGGTCTTGAACATTTTGGCTAGTTTTTCTCGAATTTCTATCTTAGGTACTGTTGCCTTTCCTGGGTGAAGGACATCAGTGACCATCCGTTTCCACTGAAGTATTTGGTTGGTCATGAACCTCCTGGTCCAGAGAGTTACCGTGTCGTTCATGACGGCAGCTGAGCTTCAAGCAACTGGAGAGGAAAAGAGAACCACCATATGCCCTGGAATAATATTAAAAAAAAAACACACACAAATTGGGCCATATGATATCCTAGCAAAATTTCCCAATCACTTCTTATTTTCACTTAGAGAAAATCTGATTTTCTAATATTGACATACAGGACCCTAAATCATCTTGCTCATCTTAGCTTGTTCAGTCTTCATATTATTTTCCCTCTGTCCACAATCCACCTACCTGGACATTGTTTACTTCTTAAAATATGCTATTTCTCCTGTTGGTGCATTTGAAAATACAGTTTTTGCTCTCATAAAAACTTCCATTTTTAATTCTTGTTGGACAGCTGTCAAATAACTAGACTAAGGTGAAATATCACCTTTGATCTTCTGTGATCACTCATGGTAAAAATGACCTCCTTCTATTCTCTTTCAGGATAATCGCTGTCCTTTACCACATTTAAGCGTTTACAACTGATATATTAGTTATGTATTGTTTTATTCCTGATTGAATGGGAAGCTCCAAACAAGAAGGGAGTTTGTTTTACTTACTAAGTAAACTGCTTGGCACAAAGAAGTCATGCAATAAATATTAAATAACCTTTAACAATAAATTTATTTCCTTTGGTCTACATTTAGGGGGTGTTTGATGGGTCTTCAACACACAGGTTTTTAAAATTGATTTTTTGGGGGGGAGGAGCAGACGGAGAGGGAGAGAGAGAATCTTAAGCAGGCTCCACACCCAACATGGAACCTGATGGGGGCTTGATCTCACAACCCTGAGATCATGACCTGAACTGAAATCAAGAGTTGGACACTTAACTAATGGAGCCACCCAGGTGCCCCTCTTTTTTTGTTGTTGTTGGTTTTTGTTGTTGTTGTTGTGGTTTAGCTAGGTTCTGTGGAGCCCAGTATGGGGCTTGAACTCATGACACTAAGGACAAGACCTGAGCTGAGATTGAGTCTGACGCTTAACCGACTGAATCACCCAGGTGCCCCTAAAATAGATATTTCCTTAAGAGCATAGTCTTTTGCAGAACTAGTTAATTATTCCTATGACTACTACAACCTCTTATTTAGTATGAATTCTCTCCCAGCCACTGTATGAAACTCTTTTAGATGCTCTTTGTCATTAACTATAGTATTATTTCTATCTCTATTTAATTAAAAACAGAAATTAAAGCTTGGAAAAGTTAAGTTCAACCTTCTTGATTTGATTAGGAAAACAGAGTTGTATATAATGCAATAAAATCTCGTAATATTTGCTATTTTAATCTTTGAGACAAGCTGCTAGTCAAGCAATTATCCAGGGATCATGATGACTGAATTTTTCCATTTCTTTTGGTGGACTCCTACGGTGCTCAATTGTAGATCTCATCACTCCCTACTCTAACAGTCCACATCCAAGGATCGTGAGGATGTAGAAACAGTTTCTGATCTCTGAATTTTCTACCTTTCATAACTTATATATAAACTGAGGTTGATTTGCTTATCATTTAAGTCTCTTTGATCACCTTTGATTTCCTAATGGGGAAAATTTTTAAAAAGGACTAATTCTACCACTTAATCTTGTTTTCAAAAGTTTAAGTTAATATTCTTACTTCACAATGATTAAGGTGTGTAGTGAGCCTTTCAACATTTTCTGTTCGACACATTTTGATTATGTAAAAACTGGTTTTTCTCATTTTAGAAAATGAAATAGCCAACTGGGAGGGGTTAGTCTCATTGTTTGGTGTTGCATTTTTCTCTCATCTGATGAACAGAAAATAAGAATTTAACCTGACGTGAGTTTAGTTTTTTTTCTAAGCAGTCAGTGGTTAGTCTGGAAACTCTGAAAGGGAGGGTCTTTGTTAACACTTCCATCTTTTCTTGTGCTAAATAGCACCCCATTGAATGTAGCAGCTGCCTACTACAACAGTAAGATAAAGCTCATGGTCTGTAAAGCAAACCTGAAGAGTTCCTGTAAAATAAAGAGAGTATGTATATAGCCACACCAATACATTAGTTAAATTCAAAATATTATTAAACTGTTTTCAAATTAAAAAAGAATACACCAAACTTTTTTTTAATGGAGTTCAGCTAAATCCTTAAGATAGGATTGAAACTGAGTTCTTCCTTGATTTCAGTGAATCACTTCATTATCTCTTCTACAAGTTTTCATTGACAAAATAGGAAGATGTAATATTTCTTTTAAATGAACAAAATTAGACATTATGAAATAATTAAGATACTTTGAGTTTCTTTATGGTTTTTAAGGATTAGGTTTTATAGTCTTATTCGTATTTTGTATAGTAGCTAATCTTCACAGATGAACTATACCTTTCTGGCATTCATTCCCTTGTGTGTTCTCCTCTGCCACCGTAGGTCTGGGCTGACTATGTAACTTTTTCATTTTTAATCAGTACAATGTGGGAGAAATGATGCTGTGTGATTTCCAAGCCAAGACACGAGAAGCCTTGCATCTTCTGCGTCAATTTTTTAGAACACTCCCTTTGGGAGAATTTAGCTAATGATAAGTAATAATTCTTACTAACCTAAAACCATCATGCTGTGAGGAAGGTCATGCTGGATATCTGGAGATGTCACTTAGAAAGAGAATGCCTGGCCAACCATCAACTCTTCCAGCTATCCCAGCTCTGATCCAGACATTTGAGTGAGGGAGAGGACTTGGATGTTTAATGCAGCACAATCTTCAAATAGCTCCAAGCCACACCCCTCCACTGCATGTAACATCATGGGAGACCCCTAGTGAGAACCAGCGAGCTGAGCCCAATCAACCCTCCAAACTTTGAAAGATAATAATAAATTATTGTGTAAGCTTCTACATTTGAGATGGTTTATTATACAAGGATAAATAACTGGAACACCTTGTTACTAAATATGAAAGTGATGATAGTTTTTCAAAAACCACTTATTGCAAATAGACCTGCGTAAATAAATAGCAATTAAAAATGTATCTCATCATATCTCTAAAGTTACACACATTTTTGGTCTCAGGGTAATAAAGTACAGATAGAATGTGCATATGTAGTCCAGGGAGGAACAAGGACATAAAAAAAAATCTTATTTCATAAATAATTCAAAGAAAATCAACAAACATACTAAAATTTAAGAGTTAGAAAAGAAAAGCTATTGGATTTTTCACTCTGCTTAGCTGCCAGAGAAAGAAACATTTTCTTACGCTTTCCTTTTTCTACTTAAAAGTTTGTGAGAGGCTATTTGATTTACAGCTGGGAGATATAATTAAATAAATGTGCCTGAATATCAAGAATGAACAGATGCCCTTTAGCATTCACTGTTTCTAAGATCACAAGTAACTATGGTAGCACAATAGTAGATTACACATTCCTCTGTGGAGGCATTGCGCACACAGTCTTAAAAGAAAAATTTTCTTCTGCTCAGGAGCAATTTTCTTATACAAAATAACAAGTGACAGAAAGGAATTCAAGGCCCATAATATAATGTTACATTTTTCCTGGTGAATAATTCTACACGAAAATTTCAGCATAAATAAAAAATTAAGTATATGTGATGGAGTAAGTTTTGAGACAAATTTTATTGAATTCAACTTTAAAAACACATTAAGAAAAACTTATCTATTTTTATGCTTAGATAAAACTACTTGTAACCCAAAGATATATAATTTCTATGTTAGCAATATTACTTTAACTATAAAATTATTTCAAAGTCTCTGAGTCCTTATTGCTAGATTTATATCAGCTGTTAACATATTAATATTGAAGGTGGGGGGTTGGCTTACAATTGGAGACATATTCCAAATTCCAATGAGTATTTCGATATGCAACAAATATTTTCTTAGAATTTTGGCTGACAGGTTGAGAAAATTCTGATTCTGAAATCAAGCATAATTTGTTGATTTCCAACAGTTGTTTCTTTTACTCAATTTGGCTTTCTACTTCTAACACAGAACAGATGATGTGGATATAAATTTTTTTTTCAGAAGTGAAAGTTTTACAAACTTATTTTTAAAAGGTATGTTTAGAATCTTTAACCTTATTATAGTCCCAAAATAGCACTCCCAAAATGACAAAGGATCTTTTTACATAGACACTGTTAGGAATTAGCTTCAGAATGAGGTTGGCCTTCAAGAAAACAATGCTTTATTGTTACGACTAATACTCTGAACTAGCATACTTAAAACTCTATAGTTTATAAAATAACCTCAAACCAAAACAAACCAAACAACAAACAACTAACCATGACAAAAGAGAGAGAGCGAGCTCTAGTTGTGAATCCTTGTATTAGTACAGTAACTTGTGTTCTAGTTCAGCTAAGCAAACTCATTAAACATTTCCAGAGCCAATTCTATGGTATAAGTGGTAGATATGGAAATCAAAGAGCCACATTTTCAGATTTGCCCCAGAGTTATCGGAGAAGTAGTTTGTGGTTTTTCTTTTCGTTCTTTCTTTTTCTTTCTTTCTTCTTTCTTTTTCTTTCTTTCTTTCTTTCTTTCTTTCTTTCTTTCTTTCTTTCTTTCTTTCTTTCTTTCTTTCTTCTTTCTTTCTTTCTTTCTTTCTTTCTCTTTCTTTCTTTCTTTCTTTCTTTCTTTCTTTCTTTCTTTCTTCCTTCCTTCCTTCCTTCCTTCCTTCCTTTCTGCTTTCTTGCTTTCTTGCTTTCTTGCTTTCTTCTTTCTTTCTTTTTTGGTAAAAATTGTAGCATACATAATCAGAAGCCATTACTAGTGTCCTCAGATATGTTTTTAAGGGTTTTATATTTATCCATTCATCCTGAAAATACCTTGTTACATATGGACTGACTCAAGTTCACTCCTGTCTGCTATTACAAATGTTTTGTATCCCCACCTATAACTGTAAAATCCATCTTTGTGCAACTCATAAATCCAGTCAAAGATACTCTGGCAATAATAATGAGAAAAGATAGTACGAGGTGCGACTATGCCTTAATGAATCTTCTTTAGGCTTCTAGATGTTTTTGAGTTGTATAAATAGGAACCATGTATAACACTGTGATGTGAACAACAAAAGAGAATCCATCTCTCTTGCTATATGGAAGGACAAGAAGCCTTGCTGATGGGTTGTTTCATGTAGACTATAACCTTCACAATTTTCACAGTTCGTACAGAAGAATTTGATAGATTGGATAACCTTTGTGAAGGTTTAGTTTCTCAAGCTCCATTGGGGTAGATAAAGATCC
Source organism: Potos flavus (assembly GCA_028534135.1). NCBI lineage: Eukaryota > Metazoa > Chordata > Mammalia > Carnivora > Procyonidae > Potos > Potos flavus. The sequence continues at coordinate 84,701,256 of CM052899.1, forward strand.
ATTTTAAGACATTGAAATGTATTACAAATGAATACCACCAAGCCATGTCTTTTACTTCTTATATTAGACGTTCTTTGAGTTATATGGAGAAGGCTATTATCATGAAGAATACTCTCCCCTTAGAATACTGTCCCCTGAAAAGATGAGTCAAGATAGTTTCAAAACTCCAGAATTGCCAAGAATATGTTGTTAATATACAGCCCAAGAAATCAGAATTTCTTACTGCCTTTCAAGTTTGTATGCAGACACACTCACTGCTTAAGACTTTCATGTTGTATATCTGGAAACAGTTATGTTACAAACTTTGGAAAAAAGTTACCAAAAATTAAATTCAGGGATGGCTACAAAAACTGCTTAAAAATGGTTGATTCCCATGAAAATATCAAAGAATTTAGCTTATATGTAGTTCAGTTTTCTATATGGTATTGTTTTTATGAGGTAAGCCATTAGTGCCTCAACAGCTTCTGCATCTGGTGGATAATCAAAGCCTTCTACAACAATTTAAATTGGAGCAATGGTGGTAGTAAGCGGCCATTAGATCTTCTTACCACTTTCTTTTACAGTAACGACCATAATACAGGATACTTTGCTCTTCAGAGACATTAAACACATTATTCTTTTGGTCAGTGTGAAGAAAAGCTTCATTCTCTCCAGAAACAAACAAGCCCAAAATCTTGAAGAAAAATATGGAACAACTTAGGACAAATTAGAAAATTTGCAAATGTACCACAATAAAGCCTTTCAATGCTCCAATCTGTTTGGACAGAAAAAAAAATTTAGTCATATTGTGGGTCTTTTGAAGGTGCATTTATGACCAATAAATTTAGTATTTGTTCTAATTGCAAATTTACAAGTATAATGAGAGGACATTAATTCTATTATAGAGTTATACCATCTGTTTCAACATTACAATTTTTTGAATTATTTAGATAATTAGACTCTTCATGAGAATATACTTTATTGTTCTAAAAACTATGTTAGGTTAAATCTATTCAACTCCCAGCACTAATACTAAATAGGACAGTGGATGAGCACACGAGGTCTGGCAAAGACAACTAAGTCTCAGTTCTACCATTTTCTAGCTGTGTCATCTCAGGAAACTGCTAAACTTCTCTAAGTTTCAGTTTTCTCATTTTTAAAACAGGAATAACAAAATGCTAAGTATTTGGCATATAGAGAGACTGCAATAAGTAATATTATTATTGCTATATACTCAAAGCAAAACACTAATAATGAGAACACTTATCAGCACTCGTGTTTTCCTCGACATTAATCATTTAAAAATTAATGATATTTTGCTACAGTTATTAAAAGGAAGACTTGTGGAGAGTAGGGCATGAAACAAAGCAGATCTGCTATCATAAAAACTTAAAATTTGGATGTCTACTGAAGATGACAATCTAAACTTTACCCAAGGGAACAACGTTTTATGAACCACAGCATAATACATAGTGCTTTGTTTCCAAATCTTGAGATTCATTTTTAAGTTCTAATGGGATCTATATAGAAAAAATCATTCATCCACTCTAGCACTGAATAGATGTCCAAATGTTGGTTGGATGTTGGAAGGAAGAAAGAAGGCAAAGAATAGAGGAAGAATAGGAAGGAAGAAGGGAGAGAGGGCATGGGGGAGGAAGGAGAATAACCTCAGATTTTGCAGTTGTATTTTTATACTAATAATTTCTCTGACAGTGGAAGGGAAAAATGTGTACTCATCTCTGGTCAGTGTGAAGAAAAGCTTCATTCTCTCCTGAAACAAACAAGCCCCAAATCATCTCATTTTTTGTGATCCACTTCAATATTGAGGAGGATGTGAAAATTATTGTAGTAGAGGGAGAATCACATTGGCTTTGGAATCAGATTAGATCTGAATCCAAGTCTCCATTCTCCTACTTACAAGTTTGTGCAAGTGATCTAGTTTAAGAGAGACACCAGTATATTCATTTGTAAAATGAAGATGATAATTGTACCTATGTAAAGGGTAGTTATAGGTATTAAATAAGGTAATGATTTCAAAGTGCAAAGAATTGTGGTGGGAATAAAAGAATCTAGTAAATATTGAAAAGCTGGTCTCTGTTTTTTGTGTTTTTTTAAAGATTTTATTTATTTATTTGTCAAAGAGAGAGAGAGCACAAGCAGGGGGAGCGACAGGCAGAGGGAGAAGCAAACTCCCTGCTGAGCAAGGAGCCTGATGCAGGACTCGATCCCAGGACCCTGGGATCATGACCTAAGCTGAAGGCAGCCACTTAACCAACTGAGCCACTCAGGTGTCCCCGGTCTCTGTTTTTAAAGAGGTTACTGGTAGGGGTATCTGGGTGGCTCAGACTTGATTTTGGCTCAGGTCATGATCTCAGGGTTGTAAGATCAAGCCTCCTGTCCAGTCCCCACCCCCCACCCCCGACTTCCTGTCAAGCCCTGCCGCCCCAGTGGAGCCCAGCCTGGAGACCAGTGTCAGGCTCTGCGATGAGCATGGAGACTACTTAAGAGTCTCTCTCTCCCTCTCTCTCTGCCCCCCTCCTTTAATAAATAAATAAATAAATAAATAAAGAGGTTATAGGCAGCTTCAGGAGAAGACATATGTATACCTAATTGAAGAATAACCCAATAACCCCCAAACAATGTAACAGCAACAACAAATGTCTACATTAGTTCATGCTGCTGATTAAAGTTAACATTAATAATAACACAATATATTTGTTTTATTTCTTCTATATGTAATATGTTTCTTGAAGGAGGATTTATTTTATATCAAAATCCATGTAATGTTGTGACATTAGTATAAGAAAACTTTCCTAGGGGTGCCTGGGTGGCTCAGTCATTAAGCGTCTGCCTTCGGCTCAGGTCATGATCCCAGGACCCTGGTATCGAGCCCCGCATCGGGCTCCGTGCTCTGTGGGAGGCCTGCTTCTCCCTCTCCCACTCCCTCTGCTTGTGTTCCCTCTCTAGCTGTGTTTCTCTCTGTCAAATAAATAAAATCTTTAAAGAATAAAAAAAAAGAAAACTTTCCTGAATAAGTGCATGCTATTGCATATAAAACTGTGTACCTATACTCCGAGAAATACATGGAAAACATCTTTATTATTTTATGTCATGTATATGAAAGTGATCCTTCTCGAGATGTTGGAAGCTTAAAATTCTGAGTCAAAATAAAGTTTTATATAAAACAGGAGTTGAAATCTATTAGTATTCAGAGATTTTTCCACTCTGGAGTTTGTTATGTTTTCATTTCAAAAGATTGTATCATTTACTCTTTGTGGCCAGTGGATTTGGAGGTTGATTTCATTTTTGGATAACTTTTGCTGGGTTATATTTAAAAGGGAGAATATATTTGGATGAATAAAAAAAGAAAAAATAATATTAATAAATCCTGGAGTAACTAGTAAAGTACGATTGTATCTATATTGTCCTACTTGCCAAATCAGCCATATTCACATAGTTTATACAATTCAAAGAGCTCATAAAATCAGCCATTTTAATCATTTTTCTTTTTAAGTTGTGCAAACTGACTTCACTTATTTTTTTTCTTATGAAAAATTTATTTCTCAACATCCGTAGTCAATTATGTACGTATAACATAGTATGTATAATAAATTTGGTTCTTTCTCAATATGAAATGGTGGGGACACCTGGGTGGATCAGTTGGTTGGGCGTCTGCCTTCGGCTTGGGTCGTTATCCCGGGGTCCTGGGATTGAGTCCCATGTGGGACTCCTCGCTCAGCGGGGAAACTGCTTCTCCCTCTCCCTCTCCCTCTGCCTGCCGCTCCCCCTGCTCATATTCTCTTTCTGTCAAATAAATAATAAATAAAATTTTTTAAAAATATGAAATGGTGAATGAACCTAAATATTAAAATAAACAATGTTCTTTTTAAAAAGTCATATTTATATTTGATTAAATTATATGAACTAAAGCAATAATCATCCAACCAGTTATATACATTCTAATCTCAGAGTTACTTCATTCAGTACGAAATATATGATCAAGTAGCCATCCAAATCTTGGCCTATTGGGAGGATTTTCTCAGCCACTATCTTTCAAGACTGGGATGCAGTGTAACTGCTGTCCATTTTTGACTGTACTCACATGCCAAGTTGACTCATCCATAAAACAAGCTTGAGGGTTTTTTTTTTTTTTTTCTACTCCAATGGTAGAATGTGCAATGGGGTTGGGGGTTCTTTCCCAGGCAGTTTGTTCCTAGCCTAAATTCTTGGACAACTCCTGGTACCAAGTGGCACAGATTGGGTTCTCCAGAAGTAGATACTAGGAAGAATTTTGATGTGCAAGATATGGGATGCCCTGCAAAGGGTATAGAGTTTGGGTGAGGTGGCTCATTGAGACTGAGGTAGCCTCTGAAGGGGTTGGCAGCTGGACAAGTCAAACAGGTAGGGAGCTGCTAGAAAGAAAATCTCTATGATTACCATATCTGTTTTACACCAATGCTGAATATATTCCCTAGGCATGGAAGGCTATTTCCCTGTAGGACTTATTCCTATTCATAATTCAAATATTAACTAAAATTCACTGTTTTGGATAGACTATTCTAGACCACGTAATTTAGAGTGGGTTAACATTCTGTCCCTTTCATCTTAAAGTAACACTCCTTTTTGTTGTTGTTTATACTCACTGCAATTTTTAATTATAGATTTATTTGTCTACTTCTTTTCTATCTCAAGTAGACTGGATGTTCCTGAGGTCGGCACTCATGCACAACACAGGATCAGATAGGACCAGTTGCATAATTTGCTAGGCCTAGTGTGAAATAAAAATGTGGAATTCCTTGTTAAAAAATTACTAAGAATTTTAAGTCAGTAATAGCACAGCATTAGACCATCTGAGCTCAGAGCCTTATGTGACTGCAGGGGTTGTATCCATGAGGTCAGGCTTGGACCTGGTAGATAGTGGGTGCTTGCTATGTAGGTATTAAATAAACCTGTAAGTTATTAAAAGAATCCATGACCCTGAAAGATTAAGAATAACTGCTTTGTAAAAGGTATTTATTCTCTCTCAGAATAATGTCAATGATTATTTTTCTTATTTTTCTGATGAGTCCATTTTCTGAAAGAAATTTAAAAGAGACATTTTTCATCTTGAGCCCCTCAGATAAGGTCAATACACACTAAAATTAGGAGAATTTAAAACTAAATATACTGATTTTTAAAAATCATTTATACTCAGATTCTAAAAAATGGATTTTTTGCCTGCAATTATTTTTCTCATGGAAAATATTTGTGTTGATATATTAAAAGATAAAGATTTTCTATCATTTATAAAGTGCTTAGGATCAAATATATTGAAAATTTTAATGCTCTTCATTTATCTTTGTTTTTTATTGTTTTGTATCTGACGTCCTTTTTTTTTTTTTGTATCTGACGTCTTTTATATAATATAATGATTTGGAAATTCACCCATGTTAGTGTGTGTATCATTAATTGATTCTTATTTTATCACTGGGCCACATTCAATTGTATAAGTATACCACAACTTATCCATTCTTTTGATATGTATTTGGATTATTTCACATTTTGGGCTGTTATGACTAAATCTGCTATAAATATTCTTTTCTAAGTCTTTTTGTGGAGAAATATTTTCATATCCTTTAAGAAAATACAAAGTAGCTGAATTACTAAGTCAAAGTGTAAATATGTAGTGTTATAAGAAACTGCCAATGCATTTCCCAAATGGTTACTCTCCCACTTGAAATATTTCATTTGAGAGATCCAGATGTTCCACACTTTTTTTTCTTTTCAAATTTTTATTTAAATTCTAGTTCCACACTTTTGTGACATTTGGGGTTCAGTGTTTCTAATTTTTTCCATTGTAGTGGGAATCTTATTGTGCTTTTGTAATTCTCGGCTCATAGTATATCTCGAATCCTTCCACTGACAGAAATTTCATTAAAAATTATTTATTAAATTTTATTTGAAAACTCAAGTTGTTAAAGCAGTAAAAGTTTCTGAGGAAAGTTTCAGTTGTAACTTGATATAACTTGTCTGTGAAAAAATATGTACTTTGAAGGAGGGCAATGCAAGTCTACTCCAATCATAAAAAGAGGTAACATGTAGGATAATTGCCTTTTGAAATGTAGAGAAAATAATTCTGCATTCGGTTTGCTTAATATTCTAACTTAGAAGAGTTTTCAACTTCAAAGGTTTAACAGTCCATGTAAATTAAACTATATTACAATCCTGTAATAGGATTATGAAGAAAAATCCACTTTGTTTTAGTCATTTTACTATGTGCTATAAGACAACAGGGTTTATTTCAAGGAACTTGAGAATGTTTTCACATGTCTTAACTGTTCCAGAAAATGAGCTATGAGACTTTTAATTATGATATCATGTAAATGCATGTCCTAATTTAAAGGAGTTAAAAAATGCTGGGAATTGGTTTTAGAAATAAAGTAGCTGACAGTTGGGTTAGAACTAAGGAAGTTACATTTCTTTACAATTTCAACAAATGTAATTTCATTATTGGGGAGTCAGGGCAGTACCTTCAAAATTGCTAAAATCAACACACACATACAAGTACATCTGTATTAACATTTCCATACTAAAATAATAATATGACATTTATTTTCAGGAGTTAATCTAGCCAACCATAAAATATTTTCTCAGGACTTTTTGAAGCATTATTCTACCAACATGCTTTGTGAAATTTCACAATGAATGAGGAAAAATATCAAAATTAAAGTGAAAAACATCATATACCAAAAAAGAGAGAAAACAATTGATCTTGCTTTGACTAGTTGAAGCAAGTTATGTGAAGCTATTTCCATACTGAGTTTTTAATAGAAAAACAGTTTGTCCCCAACTCCCATGAAACAAAATGTTCAAAAAATATTTAATGAGAATAGTTTTGAATGTTATAAAATGGTCAGCTTACCTGGGTACCAAATTATTAGGTTGCCCTGGATGGTTTTAGGTTTCTCTAGCACTGAGCTAAGTATACAGACAATCTCCCACAAATGACAAATGGGAAATTGAATTGTCATACATAAATATATATCTTAAAAGTTTCAGATAGTTGATTAACTAATAGAATTTGCTGAGTTACACAAAATTCAAAAACAGATTTCCAATCTTAGTGTTTTGGTTTTACTTATGATGTAAATTGCTTGAAATTAAAATATAATATCTTTTGGAGCATTAGTGGAAGATGAGAAATGTTTTGGGTTTTTTTTTAAGATTGTATTTATTTATTCCAGAGATGGGGTTGAGGGAGAGGAGAAGCAGAGGGAGAGGAACAGGCAAACTCCGAGCTGAATGTGGAGCCCGATGTGGGACTCAGTCCCATGACCCTGAGGTCATGACCCGAGCTGAAACCAAGAGTTGGATATTCAATCCACTGAACCATCCAGATCCCCTGAAAGGTGAGAAATGTTGAAGCAAAATGGATTTAAACACTTGAGTAGATACAAGAAAGCTATACATTTATTATAACTTCCCTACAAAGAGTTGAGTCTATTTGTTCATGCTCTTGAATCTGTTTTGACCAACAGAATATGATGGAAATGATGTGTTACCAAATCCGGCCTTTTAGAGAAGCAATAGCTTTTGCTTCCTCCTCCTTAAAACCCAGCAGTTAGTCCATAAGGAAACTCCAGAAAATCCACGGAAAGGCCAGTGCAGAGGAGAATTAGTCCTCCCAGAGAAGAGCCAGCACCAAATTTCCTGCTCTTGAGTGGACCATCTTGGGAATTAATTCTTCAGCTGACACCATTTGTAATAAATAAGCTATTTCTGTCAAATCCCATCCAAATCACAAAATCATGAACAAATAAGTGATTATTATTATTTTTAACTTGTAAGAACCAGTCTGACTTGGTTTACACAGCCATTGATAACCAAAACAGAATTTGGGACTTAGTAGTGTGATGGTAAACAAACTAAAAATCATGGCATTGTCTTTACAACAGACATGGGGGTGAAGATGGTGGGATGGGGGCTCCTAACATACCTCGAGGAGACTCTTGAAGGTTTGAAAGAAAGTAAGGAAACTGTTAATTTGGGCTTTTATGTTATGTGTTGGTAGAAAGTTTGGCAACACCATAGTCTGATAATATGGAAGATAGAAAGGATTCCTAACAAATTCATGATTAGTGACTTCCTGGCAAAATTTTAGAGTGCCAACTGGCTTCTTGTAGCTACACAGAAACGGTACTTCTTGTTCTGCACAAAACAGAACTGTTCAGTTTTCAAACAAATTTAGAGAAACTGTAAAGAAATGTGATGTACTACATTTGGAAGTAAATTTTTTTTCTTATTCTCAACCTCTTCAAGAAGTAAAATTTCTCCTCATAAGAAATGGTCTCAGGGCAAAGACCAAATCCAAGGCACTATCTTGAATTTATGACAGGTTAACAAGTTTAATACTTGAGAATTTTATCTAATTGGGTGAATTTTAATTTGATACACACAAGGACCACAACATTTTAAAAGAAATTATAAGATTTCACTGAAACATAAGCACTGGTTCAAAACGAAGAAAACTTTGGACTTCTGATTTCATATGGAAGGGAGCCAGTTTGAAAAGCTACTTAGCAGTAATCACATGCCAATTCTCATAGAAAGGAGAATTCAAAGGTATAAGCCAAGAGCCCAGACAGCAGAAACAAGAGAATTCTTCCAGGGAAAATGACTATGCCCTAAATGAGGAACTGACAGCATATGTCCAGATAGACTTTTAAATCTATGGATAAGTCATGGCAATATGCCTCTCTCTTTTCCTGTAATTGATTTGGTGTGTCTATTTCCCTGGCCCATACACATCATTGTATGTTGCATGTACCAAGGCTAGATAATTTTTCTCTGTAGTTCACAGATCTTTAGATCGAGGGGAACTGCAGCACCCATGGCACGCAATCTCCACTGGAATTCGATTTAGATAATGAGATCCTGGACCTCAGTGCTATAATCTGTGAGGTTTTGAGGATTTGGGAAGTTGATATATGGGAGGGATGGGAATAATTTATGGCCAGAAAGCAGACTGCATTGATTAAAGATAGCCTCAAATTCTTTGTTACTTCCACGACCAAAAATTCTTCTTGAATCTGAGCTGGGCCTGTGACTGTTTTGGCCAATAGAATACAACGAAAGTGTTAAGGTAAATAGCAATTTCTGTTTTTCTTTTCCAGGACCCAAGCTAAAGTAGCCAAATGAAGAGGCTTACTTGGAAGACAACTAAAACCTCAGCAGAATGCCCAGTCAACAACCAGCATGAACCTGCCAGCCATGTGAGTGAACCATCTTAGAAATAGGTTCTCTAGCACCTTTCAAGCTGACAAGATTGTGATCCCATATGAGACAGAGACAATCTCCACTGAATACCAAGCAAGTTGCAAAATTGAGTAAATAAATGATGGTTCTCATATTTAGTCATAAGTATATTTTGTTTTTGCAATGGTGGATAACTGAGATGAACACCTACTGAATTGAATTCACTTTTTACATTTTAAAATATGTTATGAAAACACATCCTGAAATTAGAAGTCTGGAAATCCATTTTTTCTTTGCCAATGGTATTTCCTTGTTTGTATATGTTAGTGTTTTCAAAAGATCATGCTGTCTTATTGATTAAAATATATATGTTTCAAACAAGAAAAAAGCTACTTCTTTTACCCTATGTTGATGAAGCAACATTTTATTCAGAAATATTTCTTGAATATTGGGATAAGACATTCTCAAAATTAGATGGTTTAATTTTTTTTTTTTTTTTTTTTTTTTTTTTGTCTTCTGTTCTTACCCTATATCTCTAAAATTTGATTTGAAGTTCAACCTGTATTTTTTTACTCAGCCTTCTCTCCAATTTCCAAACTGGTACATCCAACTGATGATAAGAATATGTTCAACTTGTTGAAACTGAATTAAGCTCATAATTTTTAACTAAAAATAAAACAAAACAAAGATTCTGTTTCCCCTCCTGTTCTTGACCTCAGGTAACTCAAGAAGCTGTCATTCTGACAAGTCCCCTTTCTTGTATTTCTCCTTTAGTCACCCGTTAGATTACATATTTCAAATATTCACTTTACATCTCCTTCCGTCTGTTACTGTGTAAGTGCAAGTCTTCATAACACTTTCCTGGGACTATTATATGAAATATTCAATATGTGCCATAAAGTAATTGAGAAATCATGCCTTGAACTATCATGAAGAATTATGGAGACTAGGTTTCTGCCCAATGAAATTGATGTTTATATAATTTTTGATTGATAATGTAATTCTTCCTGCAAAGAAAGAGTTAAAATGCTGTTTTCGGCATTATATCATGAAAAGAAAATTGTTCATAGTAAATCGTACCTAGTAACGTACACTTACACTGAAGGTTAGAGAAATCAAAGTTTAAATGGTAATAATAAACATCTTACAGAGCGTATAGGAAGGAAATATATCTACAGAAACAAATTAATTCTAAAAGACTATTTTATAAACAGGTTACATAAGGAAATTGGTAATACAAAATTTTGCTGCCAAAATAATGAATACTACAGAGAATAAAACATGGCATAAAGCAAAACATGATACACAGAATCATAAAATACACACTAGGCTGTTATTCTTGTATCTATCTTAATTGGATTATACTCAATTCCTCAATAAGGAAAAGATGAAACAGGAAATCCGAAGTTAATATATGCCTTCCAAATGTTTTCTATACAGGATGTCTGCTAGGAAGTGATAGGTTGGGATATGAACGCATGTCTATGTAAATATATTAAACCCAAGCCCTACACTTAACTGAAAAATGACCTTAGATAACATTATTGAAACACTCTAAAGCCCAGATTATTTTTTGTAAAATGCAAATGGCACCTACAGCATAGCTTTAGAGGGTTATATGAAATAACCTATGTGCTTTGCAGGAACTTGAAATGTAGTACATATTTAATTAATCAATAAAATGGTGTCTTTAGATTTTAAGAAAATAAAATATTGTCTATATAAGAATTTAAAAATATATATATAACAAAGAAAGAAAAGAGGGGAAAGTAACAATTGTGTTTATTGTGTGTTTATGTGCCCCTAGTACATAATATACTCATTTACCATGTGTGTTCTGGTTTGAATTTTTCAGAAAATTCTTTAAATAAACAACATAACTGACCCTCTTGCAGAAAAGGAAATCAAGGCTCACAGACGTTGAGCAAATTGACCACGTAGGGATCTAGCATTGGGACCCCATTCTCCTTAATTAAATATATGTTCTTACTTTTCTTTTTATTCTACCTCTTAGCTTCATATGAACACATAAGTCATGTTAGTTCTTCGAATTTTAAAACCCTTTACAAATTGTAATTATTTTAACTTCTGTACCCATTTGCATGAGAAAATATTGCTTTAGTTTTATTAAACAATATCTGAGAATTTTTGCATTGTTAAATAAAGAAATTAAAATAGAAAATTTCCAACTTTTACAAAGTTTGAAAAAAGGTAGGGTTCAGTGATGAAAACCTTGGGTTCTGCTGTGTGGCAGACAGACACAAATCCTGTATCTTCACCTGCTACCTCACTCACAAAGTGTCCATTTCCTCATGCAAAATGAGCTAAGAGTGAATTTCTCAGAGTGAAATGGGGCACATCTAGAGTTTCTAGCATAGTGCTCAGTAGACATTTTAAAATTCTAGAAAAAATTTAAGTTAGTGCAAAGAACATTTCACATATTAGCCTGTGTTCTTTTGTGCTCAAACACAAACTGATTTGGAATAGCTTAAGCAACAACAAAAACACTTGCAGGGAAATTTAAAAGATAGCAAGGTATCCCACCAAAGAGTAGGAGACATTCTGGCTTTCACATAATAGTGCAATGAGGAATTAGACAGTCTTCAGTAATCTAATCATATTCCTTCTATACCCCTTTGTTATCCACCACAATCTCTCAAACAGACCTTTTCCTTTCATAGTTGCTTAATTCTCTTTAATTACTAGAAATTTCTTTCTGGCTTCTATGTGAACCTGAACACCCAAAGAATTCTCAGATTTGAAACTCCACTTCAAATGACCAACCCAGTTTCTTGGGATCCTAAGAGTCTATTTCCAAATTCCACCCATGACAATTCTCCATTGTGGATCCAATCAAGCAATGCCAAAGAAATCTGAGTTCTCTAATAAACAATTGCCCAAGGGAGTGGAAGGAAAGGGGTCATACGAAGAGAGGGAAATTCTCAGAGAATTGTGACTGATTTGAGCAAGCACCTGGAAAATGACCACTTTATTACCTTTTCTTTTTTTAATTATTATTTTTTGTTGAGATATAATTGACATATAACGTTTTATAACATATAACATTTTGTTAACGAGGCGTCTTAATAAACCCTTCAAGGTGCTGATTTGTTGAAAAATTGTTTGGATTGTTCCCCAAGAATAGAGCATATATATTTAATAATTTATCACATCTCAAAAGGAGTGGGTGGCAAACATCTTTGGTATGTTTGGAATAAAAGATACATTTAGAGCATTTAAATGAAACTATTTACAAATGAAAACATGTTATTTATGAAGGGAAATAAAATAAATAATAAATTCAAATGTGAATATATTGACTTTGAAAGAACTTTATTTATTGAAGTATAATTAACATACAACATTATAGTAGTTTCAGGAAAAGAAAACTATAAATAGTTATTGTTAAAATAATAATTATACATTATGATATACAACAAAAGGAATTTAACAGTTTTAGTTAGGTATTTATTGGGCACTGTTCTTTAAACAACTGTAGAAGTATTTTTAAAAATGAAATACAACACAATTGATTAATGTATATGCCAGGCAGGTTTTAAATAGGAATGGAAAATAATACATGCTAGATTTAAAATAAAACAACTAACTGGAAATTCTATTAATGTTATCAAGAAATATTCTGTTGGGTTACTAGAAGTAAATTTCTAAAGGGAATTCTGACCATCTCCCTTTAAAGAATTTGTTGAAGAACATGTATTAGTTGAGGCATTTTTAGATGCAGAGAGAAATATATATGAGTCTTCTATTTTATCTGTACAGCCTTCTAAAATGTGTAGTTTAAAAGTTAAGTGTGAGTGGGGCACCTGGATGGCTCAGTCAGTTGATCGTCCAACTCTTGGTTTTGGCTAAGGTCATGATCTCAGGGTCCTGGGATTGAGCCCCAAATTGGGGTCCTTGCTCAATAGGAAGTCTGCTTGGGGATTTCTCTCACTTTTCCTCTGCCCCTACTCACCCCCTCTGAAACAAATAACTAAATCTTTTTAAAAAATAAAATGAAAGTTAAGTCTGAGAATATACAATCTCTCTCCTCTAACGTTTATTTTTTAAATGGCTGCTACCGATTATGAAAATAAGATCAATTAAGATTTCTATCTGCCAAAAAGGTCAAAGTAACTCATACACAATGTGTTTGCTGTATTATCTCCTGGACTCCAACATCCTTTACATGGAAGCTTTTTACCAAGAAACAAGTGCTTTTTTTTAAACTTATTTTCTCTTGGGAAACAGAGACAATGTGCAGCTCAAAAAATCACCTTTATTTTTATGTTTTCGTACTTATTCTTTATCATTATTCTTCATTGCCATTAAAAATAAAACTTTTTCCCATGTGTTTCTCAATGTAATATATGAAAGTTTGCTCAGAAAACCAATGGCAACAATAATGGCCTCAAAAAACCAAAAACATTGTGAGCCCAGGAGAGACATACACTCAGAAAACTTTCTTAGTTTCTTAAAGAGCTCCTGTGTAATTCAAGTATGTGTGCTAAAAATTGATCTTGAAATATATAATTAATAGTACTTTAAGTTCATTAAAATTTTATAGAGTTCTGAAGATTAGTCATATTTAGTAGGAAGCTCATAGTTTTATTTGTTTATTTGTTTGTTTTGTAAAGTCAGGTTGTTTTTTGTTACCAGAAGAAGAAAATATAGGAAGGAGGGGCAAGACTGAGAAGTGGGAGACCCTGTTTCCCCTAAAGTGAGTAAGTATCTACCAGAACACTCTGAACACGCATGAAATCAGCCCGAGATGTAAAATTATACACTTCTGGATCTCTATGGGGGCAGAAGACATCAGTGGAGAGATAAAGTAGAGTGGGGATGCTAGGACTGATATTGAAGGATAAACAGAAGGGGGAGGGAGCCACCAGAAGTGACCCATTGGAAAGTAATACCCCAATATGAAAGTGCCCTGTGATTGGGGACCAGCATTAACTTGGAGTCTGGTTAAAAGAACTCAAAAAAGTAAAAGATCTTAAGGGGCAACTGGAGGAATTGGGCAGTCATGGGCACGGGCCACGTTCCCAGGACAGTCAGCGCCGGGTGACCACCCATGCCAGAGAGTCCGGCGGGGCCTCCAGTCCATGGTCCCTGAGCCTGTAGCTTTCCACTACTTGCACCACCACTCGGGCTGGGTGCATTTCCACCTGTGCTTGAGAGAGCCTGGGGTGGGGTGCCAGCTGGCGGTCTCTAGGACCGCAGCCTTCTGCAACCAGCCACAGTCTGAGAGCACTCCTGCCCACGCCTGAAAGAACCCAGCATGATCTCCAGTTGGGATCCCTCGGTCCACAGTCTTCCACGACCTGCGCCTCCACCAGGTGTGAGCACACTGGGCATGGGCGTAGACTCCAGACAACAGTCCCAGCAAAGGCAGCCACCAGAAGCAGGCTCCCTGGAGCTATATTACTCATAGTTTTAGTGGTACAGGGGTGCAGAGACAAGTGGGGGCCTCGGGTGACCACTGGGATGGTGGGTGGGGGTGTGCACCGCCTACGGGAGGTTGCAGTGTTCAGTGGAGGTTGCAGAGGGATAGTCTGTGTGTTCTGGACCATCCAGGGGGGAGCAGACTGAGGCTTCTCTCTGAGGGCAGACAGTTTACTTTCCACTAAACCTCCGAAAAGCTGCAAAAAGCCGCCAAAGAACAAAAACCTCCAGAGAACAAAAGCCTGAAAAACCAGTTTCCACAGAGCCCAGCCCCTAGATAGCAGGCAGGGCAACTCAACCCAAGCAAGATTGATGGGAAAACAATGCAGCAAGCCCTTCCCCCCCAGAAGACAAGCCAAAAGAACAAGAGGACAACCACCACAGGGTCCCCATAAAGCTGTAAAACCCCAACATCAGGGGAAAACAATATATTAAGCTCCCTGTATTGCCCCCAAACCTGTATATTTCAGAGATACAACTTTTCTTGTTTTCTTTTTTTTTTTAATTCATTCTCACAATTCTTGTTCTTTTAATTTTTTTAACCTACTTACCATTACAACTAGAGATTTAATACAACATATTCCATAATAACTTTTTAACTTGAACTTTGTTCATACATATACCTAGGTTTCTTTTTCTTTTTTTTTTTTTTCAATATACATATAGATATAACCTTCAAGGTAATCCTTTCTCCCTATTCAATACTACCCCTGTATATAAACCAGTTTTAATTTCCCTGTATCCCTGGAAAGTTGAGTCCTTTAACAAAGATAACAAGATACACCCAGGAAGAACCAAAATAACAATCCTTGCCCACATCAAGGATTTATAACAACCTTCCCATCTTATTCTTCTGTCAGTGTTTCTGTGTATTTGTTTTATTATTGATTTATTATTGATTTATTATATAAATCTTATTCTTGGGTTCATTTTGGCTGGGTTCTTCTTTTTTTTCTTGTCATTTACTTTTGTCGGTCTTTTTGATTGTTCGTTTTTATGTACCTTATAAATCTTACTTTGCGGGCTCATTTTGGCTGGGTTTTCTCTTTTTTTTTTTCTCTTTCTCTCTCTCTGTTTTTCCTTTTTCTTTCTTTCTGTTGGTGACTCCCGATTGCTCCAAAACTTTCCAGGGTGCACCTTGCCTGGATTGTGGTTGATATATTCAGCTATACATCCCCTCAACCACCTCTCACCAAAATGACTAGAAGAAGGAACACCCAAAAGAGGAAAAATTCAAAGACCATGCCCTCTGCCACAGATTATCCACCATGACCGGGTGGGATTTATCCCTGGGACGCAAGGGTGGTTCAACACTCACAAATCAATCAATGTGATAGAACGAATCAATAAGAGAAAAGAGAAGAACCACATGGTCCTCTCAATTGATGCAGAAAAAGCATTTGATAAAATACAGCATCTGTTCCTGATTAAAACTCTT
Organism: Potos flavus; assembly: GCA_028534135.1. NCBI lineage: Eukaryota > Metazoa > Chordata > Mammalia > Carnivora > Procyonidae > Potos > Potos flavus. Next base: position 84,717,349 of record CM052899.1, read on the forward strand.
CAATGTATAGGGATAGAGGGAATATCCCTCAACTTCATAAAATCTATCTGTGAAAAACCCACAGCTAATATCATTCTCAATGAGGAAAAGCTGACAGTCTTCCCTTTGAGATCAGGAACACAACAAGGATGCCCACTCTCTCCATTGTTGTTCAACATAGTACTAGAAGTCCTAGCAACAGCAATCAGAAAACAAAAAGAAATAAAAGGTATTCAAATTGGCAAAGAAGAAGTCAAACTCTCTCTCTTCGCAGATGACATGATACTCTATATGCAAAACCCAAACGACTCCACCCCCAAACTACTAGAACTCATACAGCAATTCAGTAATGTGGCAAGATACAAAATCGATGCACAGAAATCAGTTGCTTTCTTATGCACTAACAATGAAAATATAGAAAGGGAAATTAGAGAATCAGTTCCATTTACTACAGCACCAAGAACTATAAGATACCAAGGAATAAACCTGATCAAAGAGATAAAGGATGTGTACTCGAGGAACTACAGAACACTTATGAAAGAAATTGAAGAAGACACAAAAAGATGGAAAAGGATTCCACGCTCATGAATCAGAAGAATAAACATTGTTAAAATATCTATACTGCCTAGAGCAATCTATACTTTCAATGCCATCCTGATCAAAATTCCACAGGCATTTTTCAAAGTGCTGGAACAAACAATTCTAAAATTTGTATGGAACCAGAAAAGACCCGAATTGCTAAGGAAATGTTGAAAAAGAAAAACTAAGATGGGAGCATCACGTTGCTTAATTTCAAGCTTTACTACAAAGCTGTGATCACAAAGACAGCATGGTACTGGCACAAAAACAGACAAATAGACCAGTGGAACAGAGTAGAGAGCCCAGATATGGACCCGCAACTCTATGGTCAAATAATCTTCAACAAAGCAGGAAAAAAATATCCAGTGGAAAAAAGACAGTCTCTTCAATAAATGGTGCTGGGAAAATTGGACAGCTCTGTATAGAAGAGTGAAACTTGACCATTCTCCTACACCATTCACAAAGATAAACTTGAAATGGATAAAAGACCTCGACATGAGGCAGGAATCTATCAAAATCCTAGAGAAGAACATTTCTATATCGGCCACAGCAACTCTTTCAAGACATGTCTCCAAAGGCAAAGGAAACAAAAGCAAAAATGAACTTTTGGGACTTCATCAAGATAAGAAGCTTCTACACAGCAAAGGAAACAGTCAACAAAACAAACAGGCAACCCACAGAATGGGAGAAGATATTCGCAAATGACACTACAGAAAAAGTCTGATATCTAAGATCTATAAAGAACTCCTCAAACTCAACACTCGAAAAACAGATAATCACGTCAAAAAATGGGCAGAAGACATGAACAGACACTTCTCCAAAGAAGACATACAAATGGCTAACAGACACATGAAAAAATGTTCATCATCATTAGACATCAGGGAGATTCAAATCAAAACCACATTGAGATACCACCTTACACCAACTAGAATGGCCAAAATTAACAAGACAGTAAACAATAAGTGTTGGAGAGGATGATGTGGAGAAAGGGAACCCTCTTAAACTATTGGTGGGAATGCAAGTTGGTGCAGTCACTTTGGAAAACAGTGTGGAGATTCCTTAAGAAATTAAAAATAGAGCTACCCTATGACCCTGCAATTGCACTACTGGGTGTTTACCCTAATGATACAGATGTAGTGAAAAGAAAGGCCGTATGTACCCCAATGTTCATAGCAGCAATGGCCACAATGGCCAAACTGCAGAAAGAGCCAAGACGCCCTTCAATAGATGAAAGGATAAAGAAGATATGGTCCATATATACAATGGAATATTACACCTCCATCAGAAAGGATGAATACCCAACTTTTGTTTCAATGTGGACAGGACTGGAGATTATGCTGAGTGAAATAAGTCAAGCAGAGAGAGCCAATTATCATATGGTTTTACTGACTTGTGGAGCATAAGGAATAACATGGAGGACATTAGGAGAATGAAAGGAAAAGTGAATTGGGGGAAATCAGAGGGGGAGATGAAGCATGACAGACTGTGGACTCTGAGAAACAAACTGAGAGTTTTAGAGGGGAGGAGGGTGGGGGAATATGTGAGCCTGGTGGTGGGTATTAAGGAGGGCACGTATTGCATGGAGCACTGGGTGTGGTGCATAAACAATGAATCTTGGAACACTGAAAAAATAAAATAAGATTTAAAAAAAAAGAAGAAAATACAAACTTTTTATGTAAGATTCAATGTTTTGTGTAATACTTTATAGTTAAAAAATTGGATAGATGTAGTCAGAATAAAATTATCATGGTTAATATCACTGACTCTCAAGACACACTCACTCCCTGGGTTTGTACCTGACTTTAGCTAATAACTGTGTGAACTGTTTTGTTATTTAGCCCCTAGGTACCTCGGTTTCCTCATTCCTTAAAGTTTTATAAAGATTTTATTTTTTAATGCATATAAAATACTGAGGACAGTGTAGTAAATGCTGGATAAATATTAATTAATAGGAATATTAAAGTACCAAAAACCAAAAGCATTCTAGTTCCATAAAAAGAACTATGAAAATGCTACTCCCAGGAGCAAAATAGTGTTAGAAAACCACTTCCTTAACTCATTCCAGGTTGCTATTCTGACTGTTTGTTGCATTACCTACTGTTTAGTAAGCTGAAACTGTCCTGCTAGGGCATTTAAGATGAAAAATGAAAGGAAAAAATACCACTTCAACAAGAGTTTGTATACCTTCCCATGAATGATATAACTGGAGTTTGTAAGATATATGTTCAGTCATTTAACAAGTACTTTTTGAGAATTTCCCATGTGGCATGCATAAGTGTCCTGTCAAATCATATTAGAACTTAAAACAAAAGGGAAAATGTATGATCTGAAGTAAATGTTTATATTAGTTTTCATAATTAATTTTTTTCCAGAACATTATAGAAATTTGGAAATATTAAAAAATTTTAAAGTAGGGCTATTAAAACTCACAATAAGTTTAAATATTTTATATATGCCCACAAATGAATTTCTTATAATTTTACTTTCCTTTTAAAGAAAGTAAACTCATCAACAATCTTTTCAAAACTTACTTCTTTCGGAGAGCACATTGGCCTAAGTCAGAGGATTGATATATACTAAAGCCGGTTATATTGTTCTCTACTAAAGACAAGTTAGCTACCACAGATGATTTGTTACAAATAAAATTCACTCTGAAGATAATTCATGGTACAATTTTTATTACATGGGCCCTCATACTAAATCCTCTCTCACACGCGTGTGTGTATGGGAATATACGTGTGTGCACACACATGCAGAAAAATCTATGTAAATTTTTATGAATCACATGTATTCAAACATTTCTTTTAGGCCTAGTAAAAATAGATTTATACTCTTCACTTATGTCATTGTAGTTAACAACTAGTAAAATAGTAGTAGACCTTAAATTTAATATCGTAATGAATTCTCTGAACACTGTTTAACAGACACTTCATTTAACATAACAGTGTCTATCCCCTCTATTCACTGACTTTTCTTCATGGCCTTTAGCCTTATCTATTACATTGTTATCAAGTACTTGCTTACTGTCCATTCTCTTACACAAATCAAAGTTTCTGGAGGGAAGGCGTTTTCTTATTTTAGTCACTGCTTAGTTCCCAGTGCCAGGAATCACGTCTTGCCCATAAGAGACCCATAATAAATGTTCATTGAATAAATGAATGAATGAATGAATATAACAGCATTCGATGCTTCCTACCATCTGTTCTTCTTTCCTCTTGTCCTAGTATTCCAGTTTTCTTTGGGAACCACTATTTTCTTCTTCTGAATCCATGCCTTATCCTGTTTCTAGGAACTTTGGTGCCCTAGCCATCTCCAATTACAGTGATCAATGTGGGGACATAAGACCCAAGAGAGGCCAGTAAAAGCCAGTGACAGATCTGGAGTTTCTATTGGAAAGAGCCATATGTACTGGACTTGAATCTGCCAGCATATAGTCAGAGCATCAATAAAAGTAATAGAGTACTGATGATATTGTTTAAGCCTGTGTATGCAGCCAAGCTAAAGCTAAAGACAATCTGCCCAGTTATGCCAATAAATAAATTGTCTTTTCTGTTGTGGTTGTTCTTTACTTTTTTTTTTTTTTTTGGTTTGGTTTTCCTTAAGTCATTTTGAGTTTGTTGCTCTTTCTTGCTATTATTTTGACTATTGTTTTATGTATATATAATACTACTGGGGAAATCTTACATATCAATTACAATGCTCTTTGTCTAATTACTAAAGTTAAATGCATATTAACATTTTTTGAGGTAAAAAATAAAGAAATTTATACATGGAAAATACATTCAAGTACTGTTATTTTATTCCATTTGAACCTTTAGAGTATCATGTTAAAGAATAAAGGTGGGATTTTAGGAAAAAATATTATACTTAGGGTCCAGAAAATTATCCTTTTTATGCTTACTGAACAACATCTGTGATGGTATTCAGAATTCAAATTATAACTGATGGTACTGCTGCTGCCCTGTCTTGGGAATATGAAGGCAGTCAGACATGAAACATCAACACTATTAGTTAGTGTCATTATTCATACAGAAAATCAAAACAATGAGACAGTTATCTGTTGTTAGCCTCTCTTTAATCACTTTTATATGGATAACATGCTCTTTCTGATAAAGACACACACAGCATTAAACATTTTTAACTTCCAAGTTGAACAATACATTATGGTACTTGTAACATTAAAGATCTAAGAAATTATGTGTGATCATATCATAAGGATATGCAGGAAAGTAAACAGTTTAATATGTAACAGTAAAAAAAAACTGTTTAATTTTGCTCATACTTAAGTTTCATGTTAGAAAACCCTATTTTATTTATTTATTTATTTATTTATTTATTTATTTATTTATTTATTTATTTTTAAGATTTGGAACACCAGTTGGGTGCCAGAGGGCAGGGAGAGGCAGAGGCAGAGGGATAAGCAGACTCCCCAATGAGCAGGGATCATGATCCTGGGATCATGACCTGAGCCAAAGGCAGACACTTAACTGACTGAGCCACCCAGGTGCCCCAACTCTACTTATTTCTGTACGAAGCATTGAAGTAAGACATCTACAACCCCCACCATTCTTTTAGGGGAGCCATTTTGGAATTTAAGGGTTTCTTCTGCTAGTATAGGATGAGGTAATAATTCCTACTGAAGACAAAATACTAAATTGAAGTGGTGCAGAGGGGCTAGAAAGAAAGTAGAAGAAGAAGGAGGTGAGGATGACAGTGGAAAAGAGAATGTTTCAGGAAGAGAACCTTCTATGGGAGACTCTCCTACCTACTAACAAAGCCTGTTACACTGTCTGCCCTAGAAGTCTAAAGAAACAAGTGACAAAGTGTCATCCTCTGGTTCATCTCTACTGGGAACTTTGCAACGATCAGCTTGAACATCAATAAAAGAAGCATGCATGTCAATATATTTGGGCTGTTTCTGGGCAGATTTCTACTGTCATCAGAAGCCAATGATCAACAGTGAGAGATAGAGTTTCCCAGGCATCCCCAGAGGTGAGTAAGGCTCATGCTTCTGAAGTTCTAACTTGGGTTGAATACCATATTTAAGGAACTTGCTGGCTGGACAGTATGTTGGGAAAAAACACTGACTGATAGTCAGGAGACACCAGAGGTAGTTTAGCTCTTCTGATAAGTAGTTGAATAACCTATAAAGCCAGTCTCAAATGCAGATGATGAGTCTTTTGACTTCACTTTTAAAGAGATGCCTACAAATCCAGCACTAATTAATCACAAAGGAGCTGAACTAGCACAAGGGTGCATTCTCATACTCAGCAAAAGTACTTTCAAAGACACAAAGGAAATCCTAAAAATAGCTCAAAGCAGAATTATTGGTTGTGTAAAAGGAGCTTAAATTTATCCGATGTGAATAAAGTGAATAAAAAAGGGCTAATAAAAATGACAGTAATTTTGTGGCTTTAAATATTAAATTGTCTGAATTATAGTACTACTCTTCATCAACACTATTCCAAATAAGGCTACAATACAATATATCCATGAATTATTTTCTTCTATGTGAATTTCTGCATTTCTAAATTTTCTACAAAAAATATATCAATTTGGCCTTCAGAGATTTTCTTAAATGGTTTTTCAAATAACTTTCTATTAAAATATATATCTTCCTTTATCTTCTACCAGGTACAGAAATTTCCAAACTCCTCAAATGTATTATGTTTATTACACCTACCACCATTCAGGTGGGGAAAGAAAAGGCAGCTCCATTCATTTCTATGACTTATTTACTGTTGCACTACTGTTGCACATGAGCCCTACTTTTACTGAATAGTGTTGAGAAGGGAAGAGACTTTTAAAATGTTCCAGTACTTTAGTCTCTTCTAGTTTAAATCTTTTCCAGTTCCAATCTTCTCTTTGGAGTGTCTTGGTTTGAATAAAATTGCTAAGATAAAAACTTATAGAAATTTGTTCATGAAAAATATATTAAAGTATATTTAGTAAATATATAAATAAAGTCATTTTATTTCATTTGAAACTGCAGAGCATTTTGTTAAATGTAAAAATAAAGACAGGCTGTCTCAGCTTCACTGTGTTCTTCTATAAGATGATATTCAGGTAGATGGAGTTTTTATAATGTTGTAGTAGAAGAAGCCCCACATATTATCTGGTTTTCAATATTATGTTTCCCTTTTTTTTTTTTTATTTTTTATTTTTGCAAAAAGGTAATTTTATGAAAACACAGGGACAGGACCTGTGAGCAGAAAGAGCTGCTTTCTGGGGTTATGAGGGGGTGACTGATTACATACTTGGGAGTGGGGGGTAAGGAAAAAGGGAGGCTTTTTTTTTCTTTTCTTCTTCTTCTTCTTTTTTTTTTTTGGATTAGTGTGGTTTTGTAATTTATTATTATTATGTTCAGTTAGCCAACATGTAGTACATCATTAGTTTTTGATGTAGTGTTCAACGATTCCTTATTTGCATATAACACCCAGTGCTCATCACAACATGTGCCCTCTTTAATACCCATCACCCAGTTACCCCATTCCCCCACCCTCCTCCTTTCTGTAACCCTCAGTTTGTTTTCCAAAGTCCAGAGTCTCTCGTGGTTTTTCTCCCTTTTGATTTTTTCCCATTCAGTTTTCCCTCCCTTCCCCTGTGGTCCTCCGCACTATTCCTTATGTTCTACATATGAGTGAAACCATATGAAAATTGTCTTTTTCTGCTTGACTTATTTCACTTAGTATAATTCCCTCCAGTTCCATCCATGTCGTATATACAATGGAATATTACTCAGCCATCAGAAAGGATGAATACTTACCATTTGCATCGACATGAATATTATGTTTTCTGCCTAAGATCTTCTTTGATTTCAGGACCTGCTTCAGACATCCCCTGATCAACTGCATAATCCTGGATGCCTATTGACTTTGGAAAGTCTTTTCCCCTTATATTGTTTTTGTTCAGACTGTAGGGATTCATGGTTGTGTTGACCCTCCACTAGTCTACTTATCATTTCAGCATCTCTTTATTTCCTCACCACAGAAGTGGGAACTTCAAATACCAATAATTCTCATCCCTCAGGCTGTAGAAACCAAGAACACAGCCCCCAATTCATTTGTCCACCTCCCTCTGTGCATTATTCTGGTCTAATGTTGTCCTTCTCCAAGTGATCAGACACATGAGATGTGTTTGAGAAACAGGCCTGGAGATTTGATTTTCACAGTTGCCTTGTTATATTTATCTAGATGTTGCCCAGATCCATTCTTATTGCACAAGGTTGATTTTTATGATAGTAAGGAAAGACTATGGCATCTTATCACTTAACCCTGCTTCCATGTTCCTCTCCTTTCCCAGTCCACTGAAATAACTGGTAGGCTTTCCATTGCTTCCCCCTGGAAGGAAATTACCTTCCATCATGTATTTCTCTGTCCCAAGGTGATATTAACTGTTCCCTTTTCTGAGAGTCATACTAGCAAAAGAAGTGAGAGGAAAGGAAACTGGTATAGTGTGGAGAGAATTTCCAGAGTCCACTCTAATAGATGTAAGTAGGTGGCTGCAATGTGGATAGATACAAACTAATAAAAATATGGATATGGGTAGATATACAATATTCTTTTGTACATGAATAGCTCAGTAACTAGAAGGTGTGTCCCTTCTCTTTGGAAGAATCTGGCTCAATCTATCTTAATAACCCATACATCATTTCTGAGAACTCATGAATATGAATTAAATTGTCAGTGTTCAAAAGAACATTATTTGATTTCCTTCTTCTGAGAAATACAGCATTCATAGGGAATGGTATTAAAATGACAAGTCACAAGATAATTTGGGGCAGTCAGACTACTTCATTGTCTTTCCCAGCTAACCCACCAGAGGGAGGGAAATGCATATATAATGCACTTATAATCCCATCCTTTTGGTTTCTGATTTACTTCAGCAACAATGGGAAATTGGCCATCTTACATGGAAAAATTATTTTGTAACAACAACAACATAAGGGCCAAAGCAATAACAAAGACTTAGTTATAGGAAAACAATCGCTGATAGTTTTGTGAATATGATCTGAAGACAGTTTAACAGAGGAGTTTTCCACAAAGTTAATAGCTACAAAAAGTAAGGCTGCATACAAACTGCTAATTGCTATAAACCAAAAAGAGATTCTAAGAATTTCTTGCCTAATGAGCTTTCGGCAACCATATAAAAAAAAATTTATGTTTTCAATAGAAAAAGCAATTCTCCACCAAACCTTCAGAGCATGTGTAAACCTCTTTTTAACCTAGTTCAGTTTATTTCTTCTTATTTTTGAACTTTATAAAATCTTTAAAGAACAATTTGTTATTAATCAAATATAGAATGTTCTTTCCAGCCCACCCCCTCTCCATCTCTCTTGGAATTTCACCAGGGCAGAAGAGACTGACAAATACTTCGAGTCTTCCCATCTCCTGCCTCATCTAAACTGATGTTCACTGGCCAATATATAGTCCGAAGCAAATTCCCCATTATTCTTAAGAAGTAAGCATGGAAATGTCTTATTTGAAATGCAAGTAAGGAAAATAAAAAATGGAAGTAGGAAGTTAATAGACAAAATTCCCTTACTTTTACTTGACTTCCAGTTTATTCAATTCTCATAAAAAGAACAGGAAGAGTAAAAGGACAGTAGTGCAAATATGGAAATCACCCTCAAGAAAAGTGGTCAATTCCTTATTTAAGCACATTCCTCAGTGTGTGTGAGTTTAAGATAAGAAAACACAATTGCTTCTAAAAATAAAAATAAAGATTAGGATTTCTTCTTTGTATGCTTTTTAGGTTTCAGAATCTTTTCTCTTCAGAAAGGCAAGAGATTTTCTTCAGGATTCCATTGTTTCAGAATAATGCTCTTGACAAAATAATGAAACTGATATGTGAAACATGTCAAATGCTCATTACTGATAGTAACTCTAGGGATTTTCTCTTTCTCTGTTTCTTAAACACAGTAGACATAAATGACAGAATGAGACACCTACCTCCTTATTTTATCAATGAGGGAAGGAAAAGATACTGCAAAGTAATTTTGTGGACATGTTGTGTGTGAATAGTTGAATATTCGTGGCTTTCAGTTTATAATATTTTGAATGAAATAAAATGACAAAAATGAAGATTAATGTTAATATCTAAAAAGTAATAAATAATAGTATGAAACATCTAAATTTATATATATAGTAAATTTATAAGGTGTAAATTATACTAAACCTCTAAATGTATGTATTATATATACCATATGTAAATTTTTATATACACATATATGTATGCATCATACATTTATATCTATTTTTATGTATATAATTTTTGATATACATAATATAATCTTTGATATATATGTAGATATATATAATGTAAACAATATGATGTATATATGCTACATAATACATATCTATACCTATACATGTTATATGTATATACATATACATGTGCATATACATATACATATATATAAAAAATTCTGGTTGATTGTGTGTATGTATATCAAATTGTGTAATCGTCTAATACTTTATTAGTGTTGCCTCTTTATTATCTAATATAGATTATTAAATTCAGGGTTTTTTAAAATACTTTTTTAAAGATGTACTTATCTATTTGAGAGAGCTAGAGAGAGTGGGGGGAGGGGCAGAAGAAAGAATCTCAAGCAGACTTCCCACTGAGTGCAGAGCCAGACACAGGCGGGGTTCTATCTAACAACACTGAGACCATGACTGGAGCCAAAATCAAAACTTGAACATTTAACTGACTGAGCCACCCAGTTGTCCCTGAATTTCGTTTTGATTAGTTTTACAATAATTATCTTCTGTTCTCTAAATGGGAGACATTGGTCCTCTGTATTACCAAAGTCTGAAAATTCAAATTGGATTACATTAAAATAAATTTTTGTCCCACATTTTTGTGTTTTTTAAAAATAATTAGTGTATAAGGATAAAATCTTGAATAATGTGACAATGAAAGATAATAATTTCAGAACATGAAAATGAACGTATTGAGAAACATAATGTAATTTTAGTCAAATCTAATAAGAATCCCTTTTACATGACTATATTTCAAAAATAAAATATGCCAAGACCACTAACTAAAAAGACTGAATTATGTTGTTTAGAAGTTATTAAAAACTTGGAAATAAGGAAAAAGAGAGTACCTACCATTTTTGAAGCCCTATCTCATAAGCACACTAGAAGATTATTCAACTTTCTAGAATGCACTTGTCTTCTAACTGCTCAGCACCCACACACTGAAAGATTACATATCAATTCGCTCATTCCTGTCCAGTTGACAAGATAATTCCAAAGGTTATAGCTTTATTGTTCTGTAGGCCAATGATCTGTTTTATTTTTAACTTATTTAAAAATAATGCTTATAAATCCACAATTCCTCAAATGTTCTTAAAACCTTGCTTGAGATTTTACTTCCTCATCATTGAATTCTAAAACTTTGTCGTGGTCATTCCATATTTGTATGAGAATTATGGTTTTAACTTTAATTTTTTAAATTATAATTTGATACTTCTGCAGAACCCACTAAGTTACTGAAGTCTTCCAGTTGGATTTATCTGAGGGAGCCAATAAAGTGCACCTCGTAGACAATTTATGCTCAGACACACTTTCTTGACTTTCAGAGTGATTCCCAAGTAGGACCAAACTTTACCTTTGTTAACATTCTATTTCTTTAGTTTTTGTTGTTGTTATTACAGATATTCTAATTTCCTGGGGTTTTTGTTTTTGTTTTTGTTTCTGGTTAAGTCTGTTATTCCTTCCCTCTTTTGTCTAAGTCATGCTCACTGCTGTGTCTCTTTCTACAATAGGAACTAGTGAGTCTGTCTTGTCTCAAAATACTGAGTTGGTTTCCATTGCACATAGAGAGAACTCTAAGTAAAAATCTGATCTGTGCAAGGCCAATAAATCTTTCCTCATTAGTGACCGCAGGGTTTGGGAATCCGGTTTTACGACAGTTTGGCAATTTCTATTGGCATAATAGATGCCTATTTTCTATTGGAGGAGGAACAATAGAAAATATAATTTATAAGTATAGTTTTGGTTATTTTGCCTATTTTATTTGTGAGAGCAAATCAATTAGGAAAATATTTTGTGTCATCCAGAAGTAAGAATGGCTCTCTGCAATCTGATCCAATTAGTTCTGTATTCAACTTTCACTTGTGATCCATGTCTAAGATAGGACAAATGAAACTACAAGCACTCTGTATGCCTATAATTCAGAAAAGCCTTTACCTATTTTCCCATTTCCATAGATAATATTAAATATTATTATTACTACTAAAAAAAAACCTATGTTCTGACTAGTATAAAGAGATTTTTATGTACCTACTATGTACCTAATAATCCCCACTAAATACCTAAAAAATAAAGAAAATAAGCACCTAATTCTTCAAAGTGATAACCTTTTAAAAGATTGCTTCTTTCAGAAACTGCTAACTCAGCAGAAGTTTTATATAAGAATTCAAATAAATATGAGAAAATTTGAAACTTTGGATAAGTCAGACTAATTTAATATTTTTTTCTTTCAAGAGATTAGCAATATTTTTTCTCTGTATAGACTATAATATAGAATTTTTTTAAAAAAATAAGATTTTTGGGGCACCTGGGTGACTCAGTTGTAGGGCATCAGCCTTTGGCCCGGGTCATGATCCCAGTGTCTTGGGATCGAGTCCCTAATGGGGCTCCCTGCTCCGTGGGAAGCTTGTTCTCCCTCTCCTACTCTACCTGCTTGTGTTCCCTCTCTCGCCATGTCTCTCTGTCAAAAAAAATAAATAAATAATCTTTAAAAAAAAATAAGGGTTTTATTTTCACTAAGAAACTAGTTAACTCGTTGAGTCTTTAAACTTAGTATATTAGTTTACCCATTAGTTAAGGTAAGACAATATCTACATATTTATGATGTTGAAAATGGTTAAATTTTATTGAATTAAATTTATGTGTAATTATGAACACATTCTATATGAAGAGCAGTTCGGAAGAATTGAGCTTAAATGTAATTTCCAAGACCCTTAGTTACTTTAAAATCTCAAACTAATATAATAAAGTAATTTATGGATATTATCTTGATAACTAGATACTTTCTAAGTGAGATAGAATACTAACACCTCGGTCACTAAGTAATTGATTATGTTTGTGCATGTATATATTTACTTCTTTATGATGTTCCAGAGTGCTTATTCTTATGGATCATATTGATATGTTCATTTTTGCTGCTTGGAAACGATGTAGAAAAAATGTGGGAGGATGTAGTACAGTATATCATGTATGCTTATGGGTATTATTAGTCTGCTAAGATGTTTCGTGTGACAATTACCAGATACCTACCTCCCAGTTTACTCTGTGAAGTAGCAATTATTTTGAATACAAATTATAGTTAATATGGGTGATTAAGATTATACTAGAAGTAATAATAGCAGAAATGTTTAAAAGTGTATGCGAGACAATGGAATGTATTTTATTTATCAAAGATATTGAGTCTAGTAAATTAGTAAATTGTCTAGCCACATGAAAAAGAAGATAGTGAAAATCAAAACCCTAGGGATACGTGGGTGGCTCAGTCGGTTAAGCATCTGCCTTCAGCTCAGGTCATGATCCCAGGGTCCTGGATTGAGTCCCACATGAAATCCCACATCGGGCTCCTTGCTCAGCAGGGAGCCTGCTTCTCCCTCTCCTACTCCCCCAGCTTGTGCTTTCTCTCTCTCTCTTTTTCTCTCTCTCTGCCAAATAATTAAATAAAATCTTAAAAAAAAAAATAAAAACAAGAGAAAAGAAAATCAAAACCTTAGCAGATATACAAAGTTTTAAGTAGCAGAAAGGAACTTTTACTTGTCTGGGTTTATTATATTTGTAAATAATGAGTTTGAAAAGAAGCAAAGAAATTTGTTAAATTTTAATAAAATTTATTCAGTTTTAATGAATTTATTAATTTACCAATGAGAATTTTAAAAAGGAATTTGTGAATATTTTAGTGACATTTTATTTATATATATAAAAATATCTAATATATCTAAATATACATTAAATATATATAATATATCACAAGCTTTACTGTTTAAAATCAAGCTCTGTTTCTCATAGCATGTCTTTCTCCAGACTTTAGATTCATTGGTTCCCCTAAAACCTCATTTCTCTAACAATGCAAGAAAAGTTGTTAATATTTGCAGGGTTTTTTCAGCTTTTTTCTTTATTTAAGGATAGAAATGGTGTTCCTACAAGCTCTGTACCACTGCCTTGAAAATAGAAATCTCAAGCATTTTAAATACTGAGTTTATATATATTTTAGAAGTATATTTTATGAGAAAATGGAGTTATATTGCCTATAAATGATCACAAATGCCATGGGTTATTCTTGAGTTTTATCTACAGATAAGAAAAAAATTAGCTCCCTGAGAAAAATCAGATAAATATTTGGAAGCAAAAAATAAATAAATAAATAATAAGGTCCTTTACCACTGTATCCCTCAAGTTTTCTCTGGTTTAATGTAATAGGAACATTTGTTAATTCACACCACAAATCAATAAATTGCATTTGTTCACTCAGTATTTTAAGGGAGAAGAAAGAATCTGATGAGGTTTAATTCACTAATGTGTTTACTTGGGAAAGGTTCATTAAGCTGAAATTGGTGAATTAACATTGGTTAAACAAAAAAATAATTGAAGTAGGAAATACTTAAAAGAACTGAATGTAAAAGAAGTCCAGTCGGAAAATGGAACTGTTGGCAGATATGTTTGGATTAGTCTTTCAGCTGGAGTGAAACTGAGTCCCAGTGAAAGCCAGGCTGTGGCAGAAGGCGCCGTTTGCAGTAATACTGGCCTTGCAAGGCTCTTGGTTTGCTCACCTCTGATTCCACATCCCTCCTCTGAGGCAGCTTTGCTCTTCAATGGACAGCAAGTTGTTCCTGCAATGTCCTCTGGGAACTTTCCCTTCTGCATGTGTGAGGGGGTATTTGTGCCTTTCCCCCTCTGTTGGTTTTTCTTTTCTTTTCTTTTTTTTTCTTTTCTTTTCTTTTCTTTTCTTCTTTTCTTTTCTTTTCTTTTCTCTCTTCTCTTCTCTTCTCTTCTCTTCTCTTCTCTTCTCTTCTCTTCTCTTTTCTCTTCTCTTCTCTTCTCTTTTCTTCTCTCTCTTCTTTTTCTTTTCTTTTCTTTTTCCTTCCTGTTTCCACATGCTTGAGTTCAGTCCAGTTCTACGTGTTAGGAGATTGTTTCCCAAAAACAGAAAACCTTTTTCTTCTTTTACAACAGCATCAGGAGCAAACTGTCAAGTGGCCTTGGATGCAGATGTGATGATTCCTATCACGCTAATTACACACACATTTTTCCATAGTTTTATCACTTGTGTGGCCTGCTCAGATCCAGCTTAAATGAAGAGTTACCACTATTCTCCAACCATTTACTGATTCCTCCCAAGTAAATATGGCATGGAAAAGATGTCCTAAAGCAAAGTTTACCAAGTGTGGCCCTGAAGGAACTGCTAAAGCATTTTCCAGATGGTTTGGATTGGTGTTTTTCGACATCTAATGTAAGGGGTGTTTATGATTCTCTTAGCTTCACTAAGATGCTGATTCATCTGTCAAAGTTTCCATTGTGTTCTTGGGTATCCTGGATACTTGAGATATTAAAAAAAAAATTTGGACAAACTTTAAGGCTTACCTCAGATTTGGAGGACTTAAGTTAACTCCCTAGATAGGCTTTTATAATGTGGTAGAGAAATCTAGAGCTTTAGATTCAGAAACACCTATTTAAATCCCCAGCTCCGTTACCTAGAAGCTTAGTTACCTGATGCAGTCATATCTCCTCTATGAACCTCACTTCCTCATGGATAAAACAGGAGTAATAACTATTTCAAAAGAATCATTAGAAACTTGATAGAAGAATACCTATTCAATACCTATTACAAAGCTTAGTATACTGAATGCATGCAACGTGGCAAGTATTATAATTAGCCATATTGGAATTATATTATTATTTTTACTCAGGAATCATTCTCATGCCTATCCCCCAATGTACAAGTTGTGAAGTTTTTATTCTACCACAGAACATTTATGCCTATGATGTGACTTTACTCCATCCTTTAAAGCAAGTCGAATGCTGTACACACATACACAACCTGTCAGAAAAGTAATTTTGATGTTCAGGGCAATTTTCTTCATTTCTATTAAAATTTTGGGGCACCTGCATGGCTCAGTTGGTTAAGCATCTACCTTCAGCTCAGGTCATAATCCCAGGGTCCTGGGATCGGTCTCCTTGCTCAGCTGGGAGCCTGCTTTTCTCTCTGCCTGCTGCTCCCTCTGTTTGTGCTCTCTCTCCCTCTCTCTGTGTGACAAGTAAATAAATAAATCTTCAAAAAAAATTTCGTAATATTTTGATCTTTGATTAAGATCAAAAGGATCTTATCCTTTTGATGATTCCCTCAAATATAAAAATAAAAAATCAAGACAAAGTAATAAATGTCAGTCATTGTATGTCATTGCTAAGATGCCACCAGGGCAAAACTTTTGCATGCGTGAGTAGGATATAAAAATTTGCTCTGAGTGAGAGAGCTAATTAACAGAATTATATAAATTTTCTCCCATAATGGCTTCCTTTCTGGTGATCTTGGGCATTTCACTGGGTTCTTAGCTGCATCCTCAAATATGTATTTGACACTTTTCCTAATTCAGCCTTCAAGGTCTCCCCCCAGATCCTTGATATTCCTCCCTGACTCTGCCCCATGATTTGCTTTTGGTTTGAAATTTGATATAGCACCAGCTTACTGATCCTCAAACTGGAGTGCTCCTTGCTGGGATCAATAGGTTTCAAGTTACATCAGAATTCTGCACAATCTTACCTCCATAAGTACTTTAAGGGAATTCTCTGGATCTCTCTCTCTAGACCACCTTTTTCTGTCCTTGTGTAGGAGAGCTCATATTTAACCGAAGCTAACTAACCCTGAGCCTGCTAGCCTCCCCTCTGTTGGTCACCCGAGGCCCACAGGAAAAGTGCCCCCCATGATACGATGTTAGGAACTAACTCAGATTTTGACAACATCTCCTCTCCTGCAGGTACCATGGATTTTAAACTCTTCATTATGTGTTTACTCATCTTTTTCTCCCAGGAGCAGCTTTTGCTGCCTCTTCACTAGATCCTCACTTGTAATCTCTTCTGTCCCTGGAGTCCATGCTTTTTGTTACTTAGATACAGTTCCTAGGATGGGAGATGCGGGTGTTAACTTCCCAATACAAATTTTCTGCGTATTTTACCCCTGGAAAGAAACATGGAAGAGTGACTGGCCTTCTGGCAGGAGAGCTTATTCATGATTTTCCATCACATTTTATTTATAAATAAAAGAGCCATCAATCTCTTTGGAAATAAAAAACAGGTTAACATCTTTGCAGTGAAAAATAAGAAGAGAGCGTATTTCAGATTTGTGTAGGTGTTCATGCAGATAAGTTAGAATTAAAAATCATCCCCTTCTGTCATTTTGCTTGACCAAAATATGCTAGGAATAGTCCTTTGCAGCTTCCACTGACAATCTGTGCTTTGGACTCTGGCCTTGGACGTCTGCACAACTAATTCTTCAGGCTTGTGACCTTAAGTGCCTCTGGTTAACACTACATGGGAAGCCACAGAGTGAAAAATCTCCAGGACTTACTTTGTGTTTTTTTGCCTTTCAGCTTTTTAGTCACAGCTATAAATCCTGTAAGGTATATACCTGGGAGCAGCATGAATAACCTCTGTCCTACTTCTCATTGTTCTCTGAACCCTGATACTGAGCCTATGGAAATTTATTTTTACTTATTTTTGAGTAGGTCTTTGAATTTATTGAACAATTTGAAAAGGCACACAGAGTTACTATAGAAACTAGCATTTGCTAAATGCCACAGTGAGGACACCAATGTGCTACCCGCTTTAGATGTTGCTCTGCCCTCTGGTTTCAGGTCAGCCAGGGGCTTCTATCAGCATCCAGGAAACCACCGTGGAAAGGGACTGTGGAAAACCCACATCCTTACTCACCTCTGACACTGGGCATGAATCATTTCCTTCCTTTGCAATAAGATCCAGGGGAAGGACTTTAAAATAAGATGCATCAGCCATCTTCATGGCATGAACAAATATCAACAAATCAAGTCCTAACAGGAATTAACAGAAAATGTCAACTGGTATATGAGAAGGAAGAGAAGTAGAATGGTAATGACTCAGAGGAAAATCCTTCCTGAAATGAGTTTAGTTCATGACACAAAAGAAAATGTAGAACACATTTGCTTCTTGTTCTTAGTAATATAAAAGAAAACTTTAATTGCATTAAATAAGGACAGATTGGATATGACAGGTATGACATTCAATGAGAAATAATTGCCAAGTAAAATGTTCAATGGGAAAAGTAAAAATTAGATAGACACTGAAGACATCAAATTAACAGTACATAAAATGGACTTACAAAGCATTTCCAGAATCTAAAAAGAAAAAGTGAAAAATACGAGAGAAATGAGAGTACATAGAAAATTAACTATAAAAATTTCAAGTTATGATTGAAAAAGAACATGGAAACTTAAATATAAGTTAATTATCAGAACTAATGATTGAAGATATAAGTCAAGAAGCCTTTTATGATCATATTAGCATTTGGGTCCACTCTAAAGGCCTGAAGATTGTACAGGTGTATGCCATTAATATGGCATTTAATGTAGACCACCATTACTTGGACTTGTGAAACGTGTGGGAACATTCAAGGAAACAAAGCAGTGATCAAAAATGAGTAGGAGAGATAATAATGAATATTTTAAGTGTATTTTAAGAATAATTGCCTATAGAACACTAACATCAAGTGGGATTTAGAGCTTTCCTTTGGTAAAATAAATTCCTAAAGAAAATCACATAATATTTTTAAAACTTTCACTAAGAAAGAGTTGAGTTATGACCATTTCAAATGTTGTCAAGCATTTGAAATTACATACGTTCAGGTATGACAGCTTCTGGGAAAATGTTCAATGAAACACTTTAGATCATTATAAAAGAAATCAGAAAAAATGATTCTATGAGATAATTGGTGTCAAAAACAGAATGAAAAGATAAACATATAAATAAATTTTTATGGCAGACTACTTCTTTATTGTTTTGTAAGGTCTTCTCCCTTTGTCCTCAGTAATTGTACCTCAAAATTATAGATGCGTACGTGACCACACGGTAAAGGCTACATCCCTCTGTGCCCTTGGCATAAGTGTGAGAATATAACTAAGGTCTGGACAACAGGGTACAGATGAAAGAGGTGAGTGAAATTTAGGGGAAATGTGTTATAGAGAGGGATCATGCCTTTCTCTTTCCTGTTTCTCTTTTTTGGCTGGCTGGAATGGTTACCTCTATGGAAAAAATAATTATAAATGAAAAGAAACCATATGCATGTATGTGGGCATGCATGTCCACACATGCACGTGTACACATGCATGCGTACGCGCACACACACACACACACACACTCATTACCCTTACATCAGAAAAGAAGTTATCCATATTGCAGAAGATATAAGACAGATAAGGCATGAAGAATAGAAAAAATAATACAGTGGTGAAAGTGCGGCAAAATGTTGCTATTAATTCATAAACTAATTATCAAATAAAAGGCTTAGAAATTATATAACTAAGCTGTTATAAAGGTGTTTAATGCATATTTATCTATTTAAGAAAATACTATTAATTATTTTATTTTCCACCCACCGTTAATAAGTTTGGCCAAATTCAGACATTTAACCTTACCTATATTTCCTAGTACTTCTTGGCTTGTTTTGGTTTTGTTCTTATGATAGACTTTTCTGCAGATTTTCCTATTGATCCCTCAGATCACCCCTCATCTCTTTAGATTTCTGTTTCTATTATTTTTAATGGTTTTATATCATTGAGCTTCTGTTACCATTGCTTCTCCAAAAACATATATATATTTTAAGGGATTAAACCTCAAATTAGGAATATAACATAAGGCAAATATGTACATACTAGTATTTTCTACATTTCTCAGTCTCTTATGTTAAGAACCTCTGAAGTGTAGCAGGCAACAGCAAAGTTGGCCCAAAAGTCTAGGCAGGTGTAAAGAGACGTTGGAAAGAGTCAAGAACATTAATTCAGGAAAGAAAATGGGTTCGGTTGGAAGAGTGATCATTAGGATAGTATCATTATAAATCATAATAAAATGAACAATAGAGAAAGAAGTACAGCTCTAAAAAAGAAACAGAAAATCAAGTCAATCATAGGTTTTCATGGTGGAAGAACATAGGTCCCATTCTCCAATGGGGATATGGAGAGAACATAAAAAATAAGTAATCAGGGCACCTAGGTGGCTCAGTGGGTAAAGCGTCTGCCTTCAACTTAGGTCATGAAACCAGGGTCCTTTGATCGAGCCCCATATTGGGCTCTCTGCTTGGCGGGAAGCCTGCTTCTCCCTTTCCCTCTCCCTCAGCTTGTGTTCCTGCTTCCATTGTCTCTCTCTCTCTCTCTCTCTGTCAAATAAATAAATAAAAAATCTTAAAAATAAATAAATAAAATAAAAATAAGTAATCAATAAAATATTGAATACCAGAAATCCAAAGGAAAGCAACCACCATCATAGCTTAATGAAAAATTTAAACCTTTCATGTTTCACAATGAATTTTCAAAACACACACACACACAATCACATTCCCAACGTACACCCCCACCACATCCACACACACAGACTACCATATCATAAAATTTCATGCACCAAACAGAGCTTTTTGATATCCACCAAGAAGAAATACAGATAGATTTTTAAGGCATCTTTTATTTAATATCATTTTTTCTACTTTTATCTATATTTAATTTCTATATAGTAACCGTGGTACTTTACCTTTTGTTCCCTGCTTGCTTTCTATAACTGTTTATGTAATGAATAACTTTATTCCAAATGATGAGTTTTGTCACTTATTTTTCTGAGAGATGTAGATTAAGAATCTTGCTAATAAAGTAATCGAATCATTATATTTAAAGTTGATTATCTCTTGAAATTGAGAGATATATTTAATCAAAGTTGAATTTTAAAATTTCTCAGTAGTAGGTTGTACTTCTATCTTCTAAATGAAAATAGAACTTGAATTAGATTCATTATATCAATACCATAATATTAAAACATACTTCCTACTAAAGAGATATTTCTTCATAAAGTAAAGCCTCAAGAAATATAATAAGTAATAAGTTGCATTTCATTAACAATTAAATAGTTTGTAAAATAAAGTAAAATAGAATTTTACTCCTGGGAAGGGAAATCTTTTTAATTTTTTTATTTCTTTAAAGATTTTATTTATTTGACAGAGAGAGAGATTACAAGTAGGCAGAGAGGCAGACAGAGAGAGAGGAGGAAGCAGGCTCCTGGCTGAGCAGAGAGCCGGATGCGGGGCTCGATCCCAGGACCCTGAGATCATGACCTGAGCTGAAGGCAGAAGCTTTAACCCACTGAGCCACCCAGGCACCTCTGGGAAGGAAAATCTAAATAATTTTCTCAAAACTATCACATTAAATTATATTGGTGCGAGAAAACTAACCTAAGCATATTAAAACATGCTCAATCCATTACAATTTTATCATAGCTAAAAGGACAGAAAAACTCCCTATTGTAGCATTTGTGCATTCCAAAATACCTGCCTGGAAGGCCCTTTTCTCTGATGTGAAGGTGATTATTTTTCTGTGCTCTTTCCCATAATGCTTCTATTGTTCTCCAGAGCTCTCGCAGGAAGCTCTGGGTTAGCTATCTAAATATAGAAAACTATTCTGATTTTATCAGATAAACATGATATGTTCACCTGATTCTTTTATTTAATTTTTTTTTTTAAAGATTTTATTTATTTGACAGAGAGATAACAAGCAAGCAGAGAGGCAGGCAGAGAGAGAGGGGGGAGCAGGCTCCCTGCTGAGCAGAGAGTCCCATGCAGGGCTCCATCCCAAGACCCTAAGATCATGACCTGAGCTGAAGGCAGAGGCTTTAACCCACTGAGCCACACAGGCGCCCCAGCACCTGATTCTTTTAATTTGCATTTTCAGGCAGAACATAAACACAAAACCTGGTGAACCCAGTCAAGTCAGCAGCGCAATAGCCAGGTGAGAATGCCCGGCAGAGAGATCTCAGTTGTTGCCGGCCTCATTTTTCCTGTGATGATTCGGTTAACGTGGTATTAATCATCTCTTCATTTGTGCATCGGTGCATCCAAATTCACACCGGTCACTTTTGCAGAGTGAATTTAAGGGCTTCCAGGTATTTTCTGGATATCAGAGTTAAGGATAGGAGTGGCTGAACTCCGTGATTGAGTTTTCCTTATTTTTCAGAGAAAAAAATCAGGGAGGACTTCTATAGAGGAAAGCAAAGGAGCGCCTTTGTTTTGTAGCTCTCAACCTTCCTCCTTAATGGGGGGGGGCGGTAACAAAGGTTGACCCTAAGTGACCCTAATTCTGAAAGATGTACTTTCTACCAGATTAACACATAGATTTTATCCTCATGCCAACCCTGCTTGTTTGATATTGTTTTTGAAACTATTTCTGATATTAGTAAAGAATAGTAGATTTAGTAATTTCAGTTTCCATAATGGGGTAGGAATCTTCATCCATCGCTTAAAAATTAGTGTGTCTGATACAAAAAAATTATGCTGTGGGGCAATATATGATAGGACAATTTTTAATAATGATGTTACTAATAAAATGATAAGCATTAATAAAATAATGGTAAAAGTCAAAAAAAAAATAATGGTAAAAGCTATGTTTATAAAGTGTCATAATATTTCCTTCTGGTCTTCATTTTTAGCCATTTAAATAATAAATTTGGGTTAGTGCATCCCTAAGTCTCATAAACCTTACATGTGTAATAACTGGGATTTTAAAAAATTTTCAAAATAATGAAACATTTTAGTATTTAATTATATTTCTAATATATAGAGGTAAATCTAACTTGTACTCTGGTGAGTAGTAATATGAAACATGAGATGCCCATTCTTGAAAACACATTCTAATTTTCTTAATTTTTTCCACTATACCAAGCCATAGATACAGTTTGGAAAGGTATTTTAATATAATAACTTAAGAACATGTGCCCACACTTTATTAAAATTTATTTGCCTGGCTGGATTTAAATACTTTGAAATAAAGAAATAGATATTTAAGAGTATAAAGTAACCCAAATAGAGTATAAATTTTGAGTAGAGAACATCGTGCTTTGGTACTGAGGAAATAAAATATATGGTAAAGTTTCAAGCATATTCCATAGGTTTTTTCAATTGAATGTAATGAAAAAATAAGCATTGCATATTTGGTCATTTCCTATATATTAAAAACAAAACAAAACTAAGCTTTGGACAAGGTTTCAAGGGTGAGATGATCACAAAGATCACACACACAAAAGGGGCTTAAAGAGGAGCAATTGAGAATGATATATTCATTAGTGTTAATACAGGAATATATATTGTGGGTGGGTTTTCTCAATGTGAAAATCAGCCATAATGTTACCGGGTCACTCTATTCTTGTCCCAGATGCACGAAGGAATTGGAGACCTGAGTCCAGAATGGGAAGATAGAGTTTATTGAGTAGATCAGTATTGTACCCTCTCAAGAGTGGAAGCTGGCCACTGCCTGAGCAAGAGTAGTAATGGCACCCAAGAAGCTCTAGCTGTATTCTTTTAAGCCTGTTTTCTGCAAATTTATAAATTTGTAAATTTACTTGAAATAAATTGTTGTAAATTTGGCTTTGAGTGACATTTTTGATTGACAGCTGGAGGTTATAAAACATTACGGCTTCTGCGCATGTGCATACGGCTTTTAATGAGTTTTGTTGTGGCCCTAAAGGTACTTAAGAGCAAGTTGTAAGTTTTGTGCACATACTCTGCTCTTAAAAGTCCCCTTATGGCTTTTGAGCCAGCTCTGGCTGAGCCTTTCCTATTCTGTTAACTTTCAGGGTTGGCACCGAGGGTGTGGCCAGTCTGCTTTCTCTTCCCCACTCAAGTCTAACAATGATAAATCTATACAGAGCTGAACTCTGTTTTTGTCATGTTGCTTGCTTTTTTCTGCTTTCTCTTTTGCACTATTATTAAAGGCACTCTTGTTTATACATGCAAGTAACAGAGTGCTGTTTTTCTCTTGGAATTCACATGACTTCTTGAGAGCTGCGATTTACCATCTCTTATTGGTTCTTTTGTTACCAGTTTCTTGAACAGAGCCTTATGGACACACTACACGCAAAGAATGTATGTTAAATAAATGGCTTCATGTACAGGTAGCTTAAGTAGAGCTTATATCTTCTGGTATGGTGTATATTTCAGTAAAATGTGTTTCATACATTGCTGGCCATAGAATTTTTTTAAAAATTTATTTCAAAATGACATGGAAAGACCAGTATACTTTGGCGCAAGCATCTTGATTCTATCCTTTTGGTAACACATTTTTAGAAAATGCCCTATTTGTAGCCCTATACTTTTATGAACTATAATTAAGCACAAACAACATGTATGTTACAGAGATGGGCCATCTTAATAGGACTATAATTTTTGATAGTTACATAGAGAAATAAATGCAATGTGAATAAGATAATTTTGCAACCATTCAGTAACATCGGGTTTCGCCATCTAAATAATTATCGCTATTACAACCTTAATTTATTTCATATGGTAAAAATTCTTTATAGTTGTTTTGATAAACATTTAGTAAGATTAGTATTTCAACACATTTTTGGTCAACATTAAAGAAAATTTTCTACTGTTCTCATTATGACTAAGTCTGCTTTTATTCATATAGGTTTATCACCAGGGTTAAAAAAAATCAAATAAAATATTGCAAGAGTAACCACTAACAACCGATCTGACATTGCCAAATTTGTTTTATGTTTATGATTTCAAGTTTTTCTTTCTCTTATATGTAGCAAGAATTTATAGACATTTGTATAGCAATTTGAGTTGAGACTCCTTAGAGATTTTTATAATTTCCCTGCTGATATTTTACGGTTGTATCACCTATACCGGGTTTTATCAGCAATTTATTTTCGAAAACATTTCTTTTACTTGTTATTTCCATAGTATTCAATTTAATTTTTATGAAAGAAAGTATCTTCCGACAACCATTATCATTGTTTTGTATAATATTGAATTACATTGTGTAATTGCAATATTAAGTAACCGGCACCCACAACTTTGAGAATGAAGTCATATTCAGCAAACTCCAGTAAGCAAATACTTCCAGTGTCTTGGAGCCTACTAGCCTTTAGTGTTCAGTATTTTATAGACTCAGTTCTGCAATATTGTGATTTATAAGAAGTTTATATTTGGTCATTCAGATGAGCAGTTAAGGTGTCTTTTGTTATGTTAATGAGGTGACTTTTAGAATGCACCCAAGGCTGGGGGTTAATTGGCAGAAGAACCAACTGTGTGATTAGAGGGTTGAAACTCAGTCTATCTCCTAACCTCAGGGGAAAGTAGAGGGGATGGAAGTCGAATCCATGGCCAAAACAGTCAATGATTAAAACAACCATGCCTATTATAATGAAGCCACCATAAAATTGTCTAAAAGGAGTGGGCTTGGAGAGCTTTTGGGTTTGGTGAACAAATGGAGATTCGGGAAGAGAGGTGTGCCTAGAGAGGACGTAGAAATTCTGTGACCATTCCCCATACTTTGCTCTATGCATCTCTTACATCTGGCTATTCCTGAGTTATATCCTTTAACGATAAACTGGTAATCTAGTAAGGAAATGTTTCTCAGACATCTGCGAGCTATTCTAGCAAATTAACCAAATGCAAAGAGGGGATCATGGGGAGCTCTGATTTATAGTCAGTTAGTTGGAAGTACAGGTAGCAACCTGGACTTTGGCACCTGAAGTCCAAGGAGAATGTTGTTGGAACCTTCGATCTGTAGCTGATCTGTCAGAAGCACGGGTAATAACCCGGACTTGTGATGGGCTTCAGAATGGAGAGGGGCAGAGGTAATCTTGTAGGACTGAACTTTTAACCTAGGGAATCTGATGTTATCTCTGGGTAGACAGTGACAAAACTGAGTTCTTGGATATCCTGCTGGTGTCTACAAATTACCTGGTGGTGAGGGAAACCCCTGCCTCTGCCCACATTGGAAATTGGTCTCACAACACAAGAGCTACTCTTGGCAACCAGTTAAGCAGAAGTCGGTAAGAGAGTTTCCATAATGCTTTCCAAATTCTTCACAACTTATAAGTATTATTTTGAAAAGAAACTAGCAGAAGAATATACCTATGAATGATAAATTATATTTAAAAAACACTAGCATGAAACATACTCACAAGAGTCACAGATTACATGTGGTTGATGAATATCAAGTAACCTGTATCCAAACTATTTAAGATGTGTGTTAAATTTGTGAGATATCTATGTTTAAAAGGATGCTAGAAATAACATTCACAGAGGTATATAAACCAGATTATATTTTATACATAATCAATGAAAATTATGATTTTCAGTAACTCTGTGATCTATGTAAAAAACAAGAACTATCCCGCACGACCGATATACTGAAATATAAGCTAAAAAGAAAGTTAACGAGATATATACATATGAAATGTGTCAATAAGAGAATTAAGAAGTTACTATACTGAATCAATGTTTTGTGTTCCGAAGATTTTTTAAGCATTTGAAAAGCTTATAAAATGGCAAATGCACTTTAATATTATGCCACATTTATTTCAAGGTTGCCAAAGCTGACCCAATATTCATTACTGGGAAATGTTCTCAGAGTCTTTTTTGAGGAGTCATAAAAATTCTAACAAACTGCTTAGTGCTGAAATGCAAGACAGAAGTCTCAGAGGAAAACAGTCTAAGGTCAGTGAAAAGAATCCGACAAGGTTGTCCTACTCTGAAACAAATGAGGGCAGAATCACATAAAACCACTTTACAGTTCTGCTCATATAGCTAACCAAAAGATTCCTTTGGTTTTTATTTGGATGAGATTTAGGTTATCTTTACAAAAGAATTTAAAACGTTTATCTCATTCTCTATTATAGTTTTGGTCCACCTAATATTAATTCTACTTACCTTATCAAGATTATTGCTAGATTTTATCTTTTACAAGAAATACCCATGAGAAGGAATAGATAACAAAGAAATGTCCTCTTACTTTCCTCAAAGTTATAATTTTAGTAGAATTCAAATCTAATATTTACTATTTGCTTTATAGTATTTTTGTTTTATAAAATACAGATTTTTGAAAGATTTAGTGCTGATTTTTTAATGAATTAATAAGAAAAAGGAATATTTTAGCATCATGATATTAACATGACTTTGAAACAAAAACATTAAGAAAATGGCATTGATTTTTGTGATAATCTTAATGGTCCACTTCTTTTTTTTTTAAGATTTTATTTATTTATCTGACAGAGAGAGAGAGAGAGAGATCACAAGTAGGCAAAGACAGAGGGGGAAGCAGGCTCCCTGCTGAGCAGAGAGCCTGATGTGGGGCTCGATCCCAGGACCCTGAGATCATGACCTGAGCCAAAGGCAGAGGCTTTAACCCACTGAGCCACCCAGGCACCCCAACAGTCCACTTCTTAAATCACCTCATACCATATAATAATGCTTTCACCAAACTGCCATATATGACAAAAAATATATGTAACTTGTATATATTAGATATTCTCATAAATATACATGCACATATATATCAAATAAAATCTTATTTTTTTCCTAAGAAATCAGAAATGCATTTTAATTATGTTTAAACAAATGACATGATTGGTCTGTCATCAGAATCATGGACTGGACGTCTTTTCCAAAATTGTATATTATTCGTGGTGTGACAGAAAGAGGTTTAGCAGCAGAAATTATAGAAGTATACCAAGAAAAGAGTGATTTGTCATAACTGAATATGAATGCAACTTATCTTATTCTCTTACTGAAACACAGCTATCTGGGGTGATTTCTGAGTTAAGCTGACTGATAGCTAATGTAATGTCTGATCTGATTGTATGTTTTCATTCAAATATTCATAAAAATCACACAAATAATAAATGTTTGAAACAGCACCAGAAACAAAGTCATTAATTTGACTAGTTTATTATGCACTGTTAATAGGTTCTTGGTTTTAGTGGTCAATCTGATAGCATAATTTTCTCTGCTTTCACAGAATTTCCATTCTAGAGGGAAGAGATAGATGGGAAATGAACAAATACATTACAGTAAAATCCTTCCATAAAAGAGAGAATGGTGCTCTCAATTTAATTGTGTAAAATGAAGGCTGTATTATATCAAAATTAATGATTTAAACTGCCTTAAATGTACAAAATTAAAAACATTGTAGCTGTTGAAGGCATGCTTTTGCTCATCAAATCTAGCATTTTCCCAGTTACATAGATCTAGTAATACACTCGTAGGCGGCCCATCTATTTCATTCCTGGAGGCACCAAGATCACTTTGTCTGTCAGAGGACACAGATAAAACACTTTAATTGCCAATCTGCCTTTCCTGCCCATTATAGTAATTTTACCCACATTGTCTGTTATCTGTTATCAGCTCCTTTAAGAGACCTTTTTCATGACCCAGGATTCCAGAAAGTCCATTTCGATGGTGTTCATTCCCACTACCATTCCCTGCCTTCAGAAGACAGCCACTGCAGAGTCTTTTAAAGATGCTAGGACTCCTCATACCGATGTTCCCAGGGCTTTATTGTAGCAATTATCCTCTTGGCACTCCTCCCACAAGTGCTTCTTACTGGCCCAAACTATCCACAAACAACTGGCAAGAGAGTCCAGTAAATGTATTTGCAGAAGTCGGTTTCCTAAGATAAAACCAATACTGAGGAAGTTCAGAGAATTAATCATAGAGCAAATAGGTAAAAGAACACCATAATCATGCATAAATCTTGTTTGTTTTAGCAGATAAGGATAGCTAAACTTAGTTAGAAGGGGGCGAGGATTAGCCACTTCCTCCATAATCTCAGTTCCAGATAATAGCAAAATCAGATTTCAGAGTGAAATTTGTCATAAATTCCAATATTTCTCTACTCCTTCATCTTCTTGTAATGAGGTACAAAATCATTCATACATTTCTTCTTTAAGCTTGATTATGTTTCAGCTTTTTTTTTTTTAATGTTCTCTAAGGATGCTTTGCATGGGTCGCTTACAGATGACAAGACAACATTTTACAGACAAAGTCTGATACTTGTAGTTGATACCAAGCAGACTTCTGGCCACAGGATCATTTAGAATTCAAATTACAGCACTATCCCTAAGGATACTCAGAATGCATTTTCTAGAATGTAATCCATGTGCATGCAAAAGTGAAATGTCTTCTCTTTTAAATGGATCAGTTTTAACTGGTGAACATATTGGCTATCTCTAATACGACCTATGAGAGCTCCTTTTTAATAGCTATTAAGCTAATTACAAAACTACAAATACCACTAATAAAATTTACTGTTTCCAAGATTCATCACACTAGGTTAACAAAGTCTGTCATGTTAAGGACAGAAATAATTCTTGTAGAAGTGACCTGAAGTATGGCCTTTTAGAGTTATTCTAGCCAACCATCTCTTCAGTGTGAATCCCTCATTAGGTCAGATGATTGTTCCCAGAATGTAGCTGAACTAATGAATATACACATTTCAATTACCGTCTGTGCTGAAATATTTTAAAATAAATTACAGGCATTGCAATGATTTTTTTTTTTTTTTGCTTTGGTGGTGGGGGTTGGGGTTTCTTCATTTTCCAGATTGAATCCAATCTCTCACCTTTCTCTCCCACTTTCAACAATGGAGGGTGTGAATGGTGTAATTAAAGAACACACACAGTGGCTAGACTCCTAGCTTCACCAGCTGTCCTAACTTCTTTCAGACAGAAGTTCATTATCTTTCACAAATTTTTCTGCCATTGAATCTTATTTAGTTTCTAACCTTGTAGTCCTGCCAACTTCCAGTCCATTAATTATTTATGTTTGCCAAAAAAATATTTTTCTTAAAATTTCAATTCGGATAAAGGCAGTCCCCTTTTAGAAATCTTTCAGCGAATCCTCACTGCTTCCTCCCAACAACTAAATCCTAAACATTAGATTCAATGCTAATAATGATCTAACTTCTACCTCTCTCTTGATTTTTATTGCTTAACATTCTCTCTTTTTTTCTTATATTCCATCTATTCCAAATTATTTATGTTTCCCCAACATGCTACATTGTTTTAAATGATCAAATATTGACAGACCTATTCTTTTTGCCCAAATTCACTCTTCCTTCTTCATCAGGTTAATCTCAATTCATCTTTTAAATTCAAGTTACTTTCCCAAAATATTTTCTTCTGATGGCCTGGGTCTCAATAGGTCAGATGCCCCACACATGAACCTCTGGCACATCACACAGTTACTTAAAATATAAAGCTTCACTACTATATTATAATTATCTTTTTATCTTTTCTCTTCTAGCTGGCTGTGAGCTCTGCACGGTCATAGATTTTATCTATGACCTTTGAATCCCCAAACCTTAGAACACTGCTTAGCAAAATGAAGCGTAATAATGGCATCTTAATGTGTTTCAATTAAATTTGTAGGTCTGAGATTTAGGGCTTGTACTTCCATTTTCCTTACTTTGATTTCTTTACCTATGAAGTAGTGGGTAGCAATTCTCTTCACTTTTGCCAGGTGTCTTATTTATCATTTTTTTATCATGATGAATGCACCAAAAAATCCATTTAATTCATTTACTTTATAATGCAATGCTTTGAAATATTAATGCCCAAAGATTATTTCATTTGAGATAAGAAAAAAAGGACATGAATCCTTGCTGTCTTTAAAAAGTTCTGAAATTTCTGAAAGTGTGGAAGCAACATTAACGTCTCATCAAAATAGAATTGGAAGAAAATAATTTGAAATATATATTTAAAATAGCAATAAAAGTTGTAGATGGTGGTGTTTCTTTCAAACAATCAACATGCACTGTCTTCAAGGCTGATTCCTGGAGTGAAACTGTAAAATTCTACTGTTCAGAGACATTAGTGCTAAGCTTTGATGTACTAAGAGATTTTCCATGCAAGCTTTCAATTAAGCAGACTGTGCCTCCCTTAATGTTTTCAAAGCTACCCCACCTAAACTGAATTGTTGTTCCTTTGCACTGGCATTCTTTTACTGATTTTTTTTTTTTTTTTGCCTGTCTCATCCTAGTGCTTTTACATCATGATTTCATATCTGCTTGACTTTCACACACACATATACATACACACATGATGGTACACAGATGCTTCTTTTGGGGATTTAATCATCAATTCATATATTGAAAGATCTCCTTTTTCCCTACTACCTTACAGATTTCCCATGTAGTTTATAAAAGTAGTATCAAAATTATGACTATCTTTTAAGTTGAGGGAAATAGCCTGCCTCGTCAAACCAGATCATAAAATTTATATTAACATATATTTATACACACAATATTTATGCATACACACATGTATATATGATATAGATTGAAATTTTATAATACATATTATTAAATATTATATAACATTAGAATATTACATATTGTATACAATTATCTATGAGTACTATATTCATATTATATAAAGGATGTACCTTTTTTTCCATTTTAGAAATTTACAGAGTTTCTGCAGCATTCTATGATTCTAAAATCTTTCATTATATATAATATATGGTCTCAGTTCATAAAATACTTATAAATAAATCAGTAAGTTAGGAAAAACACACATATAAATACTTCAGACACTGGACTTCTTTCAATTTCTCAAATAAGTCATCCTTTTTCCCACTTAGGGGCCTTTGCATGTGATGAATTCTCTACCTGCAAGTGTCAACATTTGCTCTTCCTCTGGTTTCAGCTAAACTTTTGCTTCTCAGGGACGTCCTCCCTGAACTTTTAACCTAAATTTTAGTTCTCTCTTTTACCTTCTCTCATAGTACTGTAATTGTCTTTATATAGTATATATCAATCTGTTTATCTATGGTGGTATACCTATTGCCTAGCACAGTGCTAACTCTTCAAAAATACTGTCATCTTCCTTTGTTCCTTCCTTCGTTCATTCCTTCCTTCCTACCCTCCTTCCTTCCTCCCTCTATCTACCCATCCATCCACTTATTGACTGAATGAATACATGAATCAATTTATGAATGAAAGAGAAAGAAGAGAAAAAAAGAATAAAGACTGGTGGGAATTCCTAAAGTGCAACTACATAATAGCTTTCAACTTTTCCTTGAGACCAGGTCATATACTGCCTGAAGAGCTGAAATGATCTGGGGACAGAATGACGAGATAAATAAGGCCAGGCAACTGTACATACAACTCCCATAGCTGCAGTTCTTCCTCTCTAAAGAAAGGTGATCCATTACTGTGTAAAGCACTCATTCTTGTCTGAGACTCCCGTCTTGGGACTTTGGCACTCACTACTCTTCCTCATTGTTGTCAACTATCCACCTAAAAGCTGTATCCCTTGTTCACTGAAGGCATTGAGAACTGCAGAGTCTTCTTTGCATCCTGAAATTTTATCATAAAGTTGAGAGATTTCCAAGTCCATGGAGAAAATTCATCTAAAAAGACAGTATTAGGGAACCTGGGTGACTCAGTTGTTGGGCATCTGCCTTTGGCTCAGGTCATGGTCGCACGGTCCTTGGATTGAGCCCCATGTCAGGCTCCCTGCTTGGCTGGAAGCCTGCTTCTCCCTCTCCTACTCCCCTGCTTGTGTTCCCTCTCTTGCTGTGTTTCTTTCGATCAAATAAATAAATAAATAAATATATCTTTAAAAAAAAAAAAGCTAGTATTAAAATGTGCAGTGTTGGGGCACTTGGGTGGCTCAGTCAGTTAAGCATCTGCCTTCAGCTCAGGTCATGAACTCAGGGTCCTGGATTCAAGCCCCACATTGGGATATCTGCTTGGTGGACAGTCTGCTTCTCCCTCTCCCTCTGCCTCTACCCTTCTGCTCGTGGTTTCTCTCTTTCTCTCAAATAAATAAAATAAAAATCTTTAAAAAAATAAAATAAAATGTTGTTTCAACATGGACTGGACTGGAAGAGATTAGGCTGAGTGAAATAAGTCAAGCAGAGAGAATCAATTATCATATGGTCTCACATGTGAAGCATAAGGAAAAACATGGAGGACATCGTGAGAGGGAAGGGAGGGGTGAATTGGAGGAAATTGGAGGGGTGATGAACCATGAGAGACTGTGAACTTTGAGCAACAGACTGAGGGTTTTGGAGGGGTGGAGGTGGGGGGTTGGGCGAGCCTGGTGGTGGGTATTGAGGAGGGCACGTATTGCATGGAGTACTGGGTGTGGTACATGAACAATGAATCTTGTAACACTGAAAAAATAAAAGCTTTTGGGGAAAAAAATAAAAAATAAAAAAATACTATTAATATTTAAAAAAATTTAAAAAAATAAAAAATAAAATAAAATGCGGAATGCTATTTGATATGATAACTTTACCTCCATTGACTTTGGCAAACAAAATCTAGGACCAATCCTGGGATCTGGCCATCACCTGCACTAGCTCTACCTTACGCATCTAAACTTGAACACTTCAGTCTGTTGACAAAGCCTTTCTCCTTGTTCTTTCACAATCCCTGTCCCATACCAACTTCTCTTTAACCTCATAAGCAGTCCTTTGAGCTTCCCATTTATTCCCAGTCTGTCAGCACCGCCACCCTTCATCCTAGCTAGCTTGGACAAGCCATGCAGCTGACACTTGCCTTTTTGTTTCTTTTTTTTTTTTTTTCCCTTTTCCTTTGGCTGCTAAGCCCCTTGAATATGTTCCTAAGGTCATTCTTTTAAAGGCCAGACACTTGCTTTCTCAGACTCTGGTGTATAAGATTTCTTAGCCTCTTCCGCTCAAACACATCATGTCACATTAAAAATTGGTGATGTAAAACGTGATGAGAAAAGCTGGCACCACAGAGAATCCCTTCTAGCAAAAGTAGTGTGAACTGCATCTAGTTTCAGTGGAGCCAGTGACTGAGGTTCTACTGATAGCAACCAATATCCAGTGTTGGTTCTCACTGTGCTGCGATTGTGTCGATCTGTGTCGTCACTGGCGTTATCAGGGTGTTATCTATGCTAAAGTGTTTGTGCCCTGGAAAGGCCCCTGTACACCGCCCCTGTACCACTTCTCGGGGTGACACTGGGTGCTTTCTCTTTTATGCAGCTTTTAAGCCTTGCATTCTGGTCCATCCTCAATAAACTCCTTTTCTTACTAAACTAGTCAAAATTGATTTCAACAAATTATACTCATGATGGAGGCATTCATCTGCTCGAGTTTAAGAGTACAAGATTTGGACTTTGGTTCAAATGCTGGCTATACAACTTAATAGCCACTGGACCTGGGACAAGTTATTTCCTCTTCTTTGTGCCTTAGTTTCTTCATCTGTTATATGAGGATAAAAAATAGTAGCTACCTCTGGAGGATTCTGTGAGGAGTGCTTGGCACACTATGAATATTTTGTGAGTATTTGCTGGCATTACAATTAGTAATTGCATTTGGTTGATCATATAAACTTCTTTCCCACCAGCAACTTTAATTTTATTGTGCCTTTATTTTAATACAGTTAATTTATTTACTTACTCACTTACCTACTTGTGGTATTTATTGTGGTACTTATTTAATATATATTTCGAATATAGTCACCCAGAAAAACCCAAGTCTAAATCTATATTACAAAATACCCTCTCCAGCACTCCATATGACTTTAAGGGAGTCTTAGGAAGACTAGGCTGACTTGTTGCTGTGTCAAATGAAAACTCATTTCGGTCTTGACTACCGCCTTTCGCTGGTGCAGGGTCAACCCTCTTGTATCCCCTGAAATGACTATTCCAGAACATGCTCATTCTTTTATTTTGAAATAATTTAGATCAGTTGATATCATTTACTTTATAATCTTGCCACTCAAATTTCTTAAATGTGTGACTTTCATGCTTTGTCTCTGCTTCCTTAATTAACCCCTCTAATATGCCTTGTGACTTCATGACACTGAGATCATGCTCATTAAAGTCACCAAAAGTCTCCCAATTGCCAGACGTTCAGTCCTTATTGCACTGTAATTTGCTATATTATGTGACAGCATTGAACACTTCATCCTCAAGCCTCCTTAACCCTTTAATGTCCATAATCACATGCTTTCCTGGTTATTTTCAAATCTCTGTGCCTCTTGTGGACACTTCTTCCATTGTTCATGCTTGCATTTTTGGTGTCCCTTATGATTTAATACAAAGCACACACTCCTTGACCAATCTCCTAAACCAATTACCACAACACACTGATGTTCCCAAATTGATCTCTCTAGTCCCTACCTTTGTCTGAGCTCCACCATCTATTCTAGGCATTGTGTACTTGTACTTGCTTGAAAGCATGTGTATGGTTATTTTTCAGTAACCGGGGTAAGTACAAGGCTTTGTAGTCAGTAGAGACAAAGAATCTAAAGGTAATATGCATGGTCATTGGAGAAATGCTATAAATGTCTGAGGGGAAAAAGGTCAGAAAATGGAGAAATATGAGAAGAGAATTGTCTAGCTAATGATATTGTAATTTCTTTGTAAAGGACTCTCGTACTTTAATGCCTGACTATAAAATAAGCATATGACTCCCATGGTCAGGATTTGTGAATGTAAGAAAAATGATAGTGAGGAGAAAACGATTAAACAGCAATGTCTACTGCAGCCAGAAGAACACTGTTTAATGGTATTCAAAATAAAGAGTTAAATTATATTATTTCTGCTCAGCAGAGGATCTGATTTTAGCTCAGACCCCCTCAGGAAGTTACTTTCTCTACCATCAGAGATGGAATATAATAGACTTCTCTATCCCTGCAGTGTGACCTAGAATGTAAAAGGTACCAATTATATTAGCACATCAAAAGTCTGAGAGAAACACCATTTCATGGCTCCTGAAATTAGGAATAGGCATTTTTCACAGCAGATGGGGGAGATGCAGTTTCTTTAACAAATACAATTGATATTTTGCTATTCAAAATCTGACAGCAGAATAAGAGCAGTAGGGTGACCTGAGCAATCACTATCCTGATATAAGGAAGTGACACCCAGGGCAAACCAAACAGCAATGGGAATACTACGTGTCATTGGAAGGTGAGCAGCAGGACTTGCATGAAGATAGAAGAAGAACTGAAACAGACAGATATTATGTCAGCCTCTGATGATGGGCTTTACTCAATCCTTAGTAAAGAAAAAAAAAAATAGAATATGAAAATCGTGCATATAACTTATATATTCCTTATATTGTTATGACTAAGTTTCTCTACAGTACATATTTCTCAATTGAGAATTTGGGTCAAAATTTATTGTTTTCATAGAAATTAAATTAAATGACCACTGTAGGGACTGAGATGTGGGTTAGGTGAGACATTTCCTGAGTCATGCAGTGAAGTTTTACATACTCAGAGCAGATAAAACCAGGCCAGGCAAGCAAGAAAATCCACAGACTGGTGTTTTAATAAGTTAACTTTTAGCTGAAAGTTCTTTCCTTTTCTTTTTTTTAAGATTTTATTTATTTATGTGACAGAGAGAGATACAGTGAGAGAGGGAACACAAGCAGAGGGAGTGGGAGAGGGAGAAGCAGGCTCCCTGCTGAGCAGGGAGCCCGATGTAGGGCTCGCTCCCAGAACCCTGGGATCATGACCTGAGCCAAACGCAGAAGCTTAATGACTGAGCCACCCAGGTGTCCCTGAAAGTTCTTTTCTGTGTGCTGGACAACACCTGTAAGGATAGTCACTGAGTGAAACACTACTCACCCCCATAATGCTATTATTATCATAATTTGTATAAATTTAAATGGTTTATGAATATATTTTATACTAAATTTAAAAAGAATGATTTATAATACACAATTTATGTGTGAGCTTTATTTACTCATTCTTTTTTGTATTAAAGTTGTATTGACACACAGTGTTTAAAGAAATAATCTGTGACAATAACGGTATAAAAGGGTGAGTGGATATGTAGTTGAGAAAAATTTTTGTATAGTTGAAATTAAAATGGTATTATATAAACTAGACTGTTGAAAATTAAGATTCTAATTATAATACCTAGGGAAACCACTAAGAAAATTGCTTAAAAATACACGAATTCAGCAAAGTCACAGGATATAAAATCAACATACAAAAATCTGTCCCATTTCTTTTTTTTCATTTAAATTCATTAACATATAATGTATTATTAGTTTCAGAGGTAGAGTTCAGTGATTCATCAGTCTTATATAATACCCAGTGCTCCTTACATCATGTTGACCAACAAAGATTTATAATAATTGTTTTATGAGGTTGTATTTTAGCATGGATAAAATAAAAAGATACAAACAAACAAAAATAAATAAAATTTACTGAGTTCCTACTAACTGCATACCTGATTTTAGGTAATGTGGCTATAACAATAATTTTTTTAAAGATTTACTTATTTATTTTAGAGAGCGAGATAGGTGAATGGAGAGGGGATAGCGGCAGAGGAAGAGCGAGAATCGTGAAGCAGACTCCCCGCTAAGCACTATGTGGGGCCCCATCTCAGGATCCTGAGATCATGACCTGAGCCAAAATCAAGAGCCTGCTGCTTAACCCACTGAGCCACCCAGGTTGCCCCTGGATATATCAATAATTAAAACAGATGGAGTGTCTGCTTTCTTGGAGTTCTTATTCTAGTTGTGAGGAGAGTAAAATAATACATCAGTGAAAATCAAAATCACAATCTGTTATAAAGCCAGTGGTAATTAGGAAAGGTAACAGTAGTTAGGCAAGTCTTCTCTGAGCAGATGAGATTGGTCAGAGACCTAAATTAAGTAAGGGAGTGAGGTGTGAGAACACAGGGAGAAGAGCACTAGAGGCAGAAACAGGAGCACCTACCATGCCCTGTGGAAGGAAACACTGAACTCAGGTGGCAAGAAGGCTCTGGGGGAAAAACGGTGGGAAAAAAGGATACTTTCAGGAACATCTGCAAGACTTGTCTTGAACTATTGGATAAACAAAGGTCTTAGTTACAGAGACTACAAAAAGTTGGAGAGGACAAAGGTCTGGGTTAAATTAGTCAAAATTCAGTCAGGAAAACAGATAAAATTCTCTGACGTATAAGAAAGCAGCAAGAGGAGATTTAACACAGAGAATTAAATGATAACAAAACCACAGGAGGGGCGCAGGGAGCAACTCAGGAAAAGCTGCCAAAAGCTTCAAGATATCAGGGAGTATAGAGATGAGAACAAATTGCCACGGCTGATTTCTATTTCCTGAAGCAGCAAAATGAGTGATTCAGAAGAACGTATCCAAACACTTCGTCCAAGAAAACCCACTTCTATTGACTGCCGAAGTCTATGGATCTTTATTTTCCTGCCTGAACAATATTGACTATTGCCACATGTCAGGATGAAAAGCATTCTGTTGGTTGCTCCAGTAAAGAAACCACATCATACCATAGCTGATAGTGGAGTCAACAATTGATATTCCTGTCAATTTTGAAGTTATATTTAAATATGCCAGATAGGTGAGTTAAATGAAGACCTACCATGAAGATCTACCATGAAAGACATCTTTTAAGTCTTTCATGGAGGCACTAAATTCTGTCATTCTTCCAGGGATGTAGTACTGGGTTCAGTTTTCCACTTTATTAAAGCATAAATTAATAAATTAATGGTGTAGGGAAACCAGTTCCAGGAACTTCCACTTGGCCTCTCCTAATAGATGTTAATTCAAGGGACAATTTAACTAAAGAAGGCATTTGTGAGCTTCCAAATAAGGAGAAAAATTCATGAGTAAATCCACAAACACTGAGTTCACTCTAACATAGACTTTATCCAAAACTCCAATTGTCATCAGACTGTCAAAATCACATCCCTGATTCATGGGCCATAGTGATGTTTTACATCTCTAAAGATTTTCACTTCAAACACACCATTAAATCTTCAAAATCCAGGATATTTTCTTTCCCTAGACCACAGTCACTCTCTTAAATGGCCACAGGAACATTATAGGAGAAATGGGAAGATTTAGAGTACATGTATTTGGCAGTGTTGCTAGTACTTCTTCAAGCAGATCCATCATCCACTTCTTTCAAGGGATATGGGACAGTAAATTTCCTCAAGCCTAGAATTGGGAGAGAATTCATGACTGTCCACTGTAATGACTCAGTCAGGTATATTCACCAAACAAGAGATTTTTTTCTATTACACAAATTAAGGAAGAATTTATTAGTATGCTCATTGGTTTCAGTTCCATAAACCCCATGATCAATTAGCCATGGCCAAATATTGCTGCTCGCCCAGCTTACTGACTTTAGCTTTCATTAACTATGTCATCAGCAATGAAGCACTAACACGTGGTCTCTGCCCCTCCAGAACCTCACCGTTCATGTAAATATCAGCAAGCCATATTCATGGCAACATTTCTTACCTTCATTCCTGCTCGCTGAGTATAGTCCCAGAAGTTTGTAAGAATGTCCCTTCACCAATGTTCTTAATGTTGTGGTTAAGTGAATTGTCCTTTGGGCCCTCCCAAGGGAAATAGTTGGGTGAGCAATTCACCATCATTAATCTGTATAAACATATCTATCTCTCTAATTCTTTGGATTCCTTGTTATAAAAGATACCAAAGGATTTCTGGCATCTCACTTTTTTCTAACAAAGATCACTATGGTGTCCAGGATTTGGTTAACCAACTAAGTCAACTGTTATTTCCACTCCCGGATGCTTGAGCTAGGATGGAATTCTGAATGTATAGCGAATGTTTCTATGTTGGTAAACATGGCTCAGTCTAATATTCCTTCCTCCTTATTCTCACATTCTTATTTAAGTTTTCTAGATTTATGCTGATACACTTTTGCAAAATTTTGCAATTCTTTTGATATATAATTTACTTTGACCTAGATAGGATCTCATTCACTTTACTGGTTTCTAAGTCTGCAAATAAAAATGCTCATATATGTGGGATTTACAGAGAGTAGATATCCCCTTATAAGACAACTGTTTTAAGTAAGGACACTGGAAGTATTTGAGCAGTGGGAGGATAACCTTAGATGTGGGAGAAGGTGGTGACTCTAACTGCAAATAAATTTGAAGTTTTAAGGTATTCAGATTCATTGGCATTCACCCAAATCTGCCGCACTACAATTCACAGATCCTTCAATCAGACCTAAAGTTTCATATAAGGTTACCAATAATATTGTGAATGAACTTGTGCTTAATTCAACAGTTCACAGTTGACTGATTGTTCCCCAAAGAGGTATGTGGGAAGAAGAAGGGGACCTTAATCATGGAATCACATTAGTTCTCTGAACCATGTCTTGGTCTAAGAATGTAGGCTGAACTTGTTATTTTCATTTTGTCACCTGCCAGTTTATTCAGAAGCAATCCGTCCTCCCCAGTTTTTTATACTCACCTTTTCATGATACCATTTTATAGTAATAACTACTTTATCATCCCAAATCTGCTTCTGATAAAAACTTCATTCCATGTATCTATAGGACATAATTTACTTAATTAATTTGCTACTGCATACCATGGAAAAAGTTTCTCCTTTTCCACCAGTGAAGAACTTTATTGCCTTCATATCCAACCAGAACAAGTAATCAGTTAATTCCACCTCTGAGGGTCTATCTCTTCACTGATTGAGAAGTCAAGATTTGACCCAAACCTAGGAACTACGTGATATAAACAAGAGGACATTCAACATACGGAATGAGAATCTTAGAAATTACTGAATAGCTGGGGGACAAAAAGATCAGGGGTAATCACTGCTAGCTTTAGGAAATCACTAAGTACAGGCATCATAAAAACTGCTTGCATTTATCTCAGCTCCCTTTGGCAGCAAAGTGAATAATTCATAAGAGAATGTGAGGAAGGTGCTGATCAAACTTTACATATGCCACACGTTTCCTTATCACTACCATTGAAATAATTGGTTTTCTTTCTATATCGTCACTCAAATTCCAGACAAATGTCTCCCATTGGCAGAATCTATATTGGAACTCTGGCAAAAGATCCTGTAAATAAATTTCCAATTTTTCTAGGCTCTGATTTCTGTACCGGGGCAGGAGGGTAGAGGGTGGGATTAGTGAAAATGAATGCTCCTAAAGAAAAGAAAAGAAAAGAAAAGAAAAGAAAAGAAAAGAAAAGAAAAGAAAAGAGAAAAGAGAAAGCAAAGTTTTGGATACCTTTTAAGCATGGATGAGGTGATGATGACTAGACAGGTGGATATATAGCTTTGGAAATTGGGGGAAAGTCCCGGATAAAAATCTATAATTTCAAGTACGGAGTATAGATACAATTTAAAATCACAGTTGCTTTGTAATAAGAACCCTAGAAGTACGTATAGGTAGAAAACAGAGGAGGTTCACTGACTATGCCTTAGGACATTCCAATATTACACGTGATGAAAAAGCATAGATTAGTAGTTACTTCACCCGTGAAACAGAGACGAATCAGGGATTGATGAGAGAGGAAAGCTAAGAGAGCGTGGATCCCAAATTCAAGCAAATAACATGTTTCAAGAAGTAAGAAACCATTAATCACGTTAAATGTAGTTGAGAGGTTGTGTAAGACGAGGACTCTAAAATGACCGTGGGTTTTAGAAAAATAGAGATTATTTTACTTTGACAAGAGTACTTTTGGTAGATTGGTGGCAGAATGGAGACCTTTTGTAAATTTAACACTGATTTAAAAAGTGACCA
The DNA here is from genome assembly GCA_028534135.1 of Potos flavus. Taxonomy (NCBI): domain Eukaryota; kingdom Metazoa; phylum Chordata; class Mammalia; order Carnivora; family Procyonidae; genus Potos; species Potos flavus. The sequence continues at coordinate 84,758,478 of CM052899.1, forward strand.
CTAATCATTATACAAGATACATATGTTAGGATTATATAATCAGTGGATAACTTCCTCTCATCATAAAAACTAAACTAACTATCCAACAAACTAAATAATCCTGTAAATCCATTATGGCTGTAACCAAATACCTTAGAAATTAAATAACACTTTCAATAATCCAATTGGTAGATGATAGAGTCTCAGACTTTCCTGGTTGATACTGAGATAGAGAAAAGTAGGCAAATAAGAGATAGGGAGGTAAGTTACCTTAGTAAATAAATCTGTTGACAAGAAAGCATATAAATCATCCAATTTGTTCAGTGTGAGTCACTAAAAATAAGCTTTAAATAATTTCTCATGGTAGAATTAGTACTTATTCCCATATTATCAATGCAGTACCTTCTAATTGAATAATATACCCTAAAGAAAATAATATTTAGAGTCAAAAGTAAAGGAAAATAACTTTCGAGCCCTGCTATGTATTAGGTTGATGCATGTTTAATCCTCCCAAGCCTTCTTTGTCAAATAAGGTAACTGAGTCTTCCAGAGATGATAATTTGTCCCCAATCTAGTCAGTGCTAGATCTGGGGTTCAAACACAAGCCCAAGCTAACTCATTCCACTTTGACTACCCTTGGTTTTATGTTTCTCTTATTCTTGAGAAAGTGGTGTATACATATATTGTATAGGTAATAAAATATACTTATTATATTAAAATATATATGAGATAGAAACATCTCACCTTCTACATCCTGGACTTTATGATAAATAGGATTAAATGAGACAGTATTTTATAAACCACAGAACTATAGAACATTAGAGACAAAACAGGATTTACAGATAACTTTTTTATAATATTTTTAAAGTAATGACTTTGAATTAGACCACTTTTTCAAAAGGGATTTATTTTTTGTCAAAGTCAGATATAAGACAAACAAAACAAAAAACAAGAATACTAGAATTATGATGAGCTGGTGAGTTTAGGCAAATCCTTCACTTACCCAGGGAAGATTTCAAGGATGTTCAACAATGTATTTTCAACAAAAAGAGTCTCCCAGGTCTGTGAAGCATACAGAAAGATGAATAAGCATCAGAAACGTAGAGCAAAAGCTTGCAAGAGAGAAGGAGACTGAGTATTCAGGATAATGATACCAACAAAAGATTCCAATGACATTCTGAACATTTACACATAATTTCATCAGTAAGCTAAAAAAGCAAAATGTCTGTTCTCTTAACCTATTTAGAGAAAAAAGCCTTATGCATATTTTAATAGGACTTTAGGAAGGAGTTGGTCTGAAAAATCAATAAGCTTAGCAATCTGAAATGTCAAATTTAAAACTTTTTTATAATTAATTATACTGTGAGACCTATTGATCTGGTAGCTAAACAACTAAAATTTATAGATAAGGTAATATCACTATCTAACTTTTAATAGATTTTTTTAATTCTCAAAAATAATTACACAAAGCTTCAGATGTATTATTTCAAATTGGAAACATAAGATAAAATGATGATCTGAGTTCATCATCTCAGAAATTTTAAACAGCATGAATTAAATGTCAGCTACTTAAATTTTGGCATGAAATCAAAAGCTGTTTTATTTCTTATTCTATTAAAATCAATATGATTTTTTTCAGAATATATTAAGTACATCAAATACAAGAATATTTATGTAAAAAGACTACATACATTTAAAATCAGTATTTGATTTGCTTATACAGGTTTTCTATGTCACTTATATCGATTCCTCCATTTACATATTAAATGTTTAGTCCAAAACAGAATGACAATAAATACGGACCAGCGAGCTAATGTTATAAAGCCTGTCTGTGATTTTAAAACTTTAATATTATGCTCTATGCCAGTGTCAATGGTTCCTTTATAAAATAGAAAGCTATGAAAAAATATCTTAGTTTTAAAACATATGTCTCCAGTAAAACACTTGCATAATTAGAAACACGGCAACATTTCAGTGAAGTTAAAGCTAGACATAATCAGGACCAAAGCAATTAAATTATAATAAAGAGGATGGGACCCATTGGTATTATAAGATAAATGATAGAAGTACATTAGAGATATTGACAATAGATTTCACATGAGATGGGAAAATAATGACTTCCCTATTGTATTAACCACATTTGTTACTACCAAATTCTCCAGCTTTGTCTTGTTATATTTTTCCAACTGTCAGCATTAAAAGTTAAAGGCACTGTACTGAGACTGGGTTTAAAACGGTCATGACAAAGGATGCTTCCAAACTTTTCCAAGTATTATTTGCAGCAAGCCTTTTAGCAGAATTCACAGAAGTTAATTCACACTACTGGAATTGTGTGCTCTAAGCAGCGGAAAAGAGAAATAAAGAACAATCTACCAGAATGTGTTAAGAATTAGAGAGAATCGAACTGTTTAAACAATCCAGAATATTCGAAGAGTTAGAGAAAAGAAAATTTGATTTGTTACCTCCTCACTAAGGCAAGTATAAAATATGAGCATATTTATCGCCAAATTTGGAGGATTTTTTTTCTTTTTATGGTTTTATTGTGTTTATTTCTGTATGCAAACTGCCACATAACATAAAACCAGAAAACACATCTTGAACTTTGGGGAGACATGGCATCCTTCACAGATAAATCTTGGTGCCTCTTTATCTTGATGGCTAGTTTATGTATTTTGGTCATAACAATAATTTGTGTCAAGCTTAACTATTTTAATTCCTCTCAGAGTCCCATTATAATGCCCATTAAAGTAGTAAATGCTGTGGGGCATTATAATAGCCTTTCCAGATATAGTTCCATAGACACTGATTATTTGGCTTGATTAGAGGTGAGCAAGTTTCAGCCATGAAATTATTTTGCATCTCTTAAACAACCTTTCCTCATTGCAAGCAAATAAAGGAAACAATAAAAACTTAAAAAAAATTATAGGGCCAAAGGGATTAAGAAGAGTATATAGTAAAAGACAAATTGCTACCATTATAATTTTAAGCTGTTTTTCAAAAACATATGTATTACTATAAATATAGTTATTAAACAAAATTATAAGTATTTTCATATCTGTAACATGTAATATCAATATAAATTCACATATATTATATGTCGATATAATAAATTCCAAGTGGGAGTAGAATAGCTAATTTAGAGTGGTGATATTAAAGAAAGAAGAGATATTTCTAAACAAGGGTGTCTTACTTGAGGACTCATGGCCACCTCCAGACATAATTCTTTTAACTCCACTAAATTCTTTTTAACTTTTCTCATCAGAGAAGATGAGAAAATTTGACCACAGATTGATGACATTTTAGTCAGGAAAAAATTTGAAAAATTAATAAACTTCCAGTGAAGTACCTAAATTTTATCTCTGCTGGTTTTTTTCCCCACTAGCAAATATGAAATTAACTGCAAAAAAGTCTGTTTTCCACAGGTCAGGTTTTTTTTTCTTTTAATTTTCCTAATTGCTGGGCTTTGACATGACAGTGAAAATAAACTTGTTGCCCATCTTTACTTTGGCACTTAAAGGCAATTCACATTGAATTAGTAGTAATATCCTAGTGAATTTGTTTTTTTTATTCTTATTTTTTTACAAGAGGTGGCAGAGGCAGAGCGAGAGAGAATCCTAAGCAGGCTCCGTGCTCCGCAAGAGCCCAACGTGGGGCTCGATCTCACGACCTGAGCCGAAATCAAAAGTCGGATGCTTAACTGACTGAGCCACCCAGGTGCCCTTCCGAATGAATTTTTAAGATGGACTATATTTTTAAAGAACAAATTGTGTTTTAAAAGAGGTATGTGTCAACTGGAACTATCTGCTATGGTTAGGACTGTTTCGAAGTATGTCTCTCTTCAACTGGCTAAGGTAGCATGTAAAATTAAATATGCTTTTAATCAGGTACATTCTGGCTTCCAGTCATTCTCCCAGCTCTGCATAGATTTCCTATGCAAATAGTACCATTGGATATAAAATTTTTAATTTTCTATGAGGAGCTATGATATCAAATGCTTTTTTTTTCTACTAGAAAACATAGACATCAGTTTAAGTCAGAGTGATGTGCTAGAACTTTCTGGTGCTTGGTAGCCACAGACCTGAATTTCAGTCCTTACTCACCCACTTAAACTGTTGTGTTACTTAAACTGTCCAGTCTCAGTTTTCTGTAAAATAAGAATATGTATGATAATGTCCATCAAATACAATTTTTATGATGATTAGAGACAATTTATTAGTTCTTAACATATATAGTGTCTGCTGCTTAGTTGACACCCATTAAATGGCAACAATATTATTTTAAAATGTTTTCCAAAGAAAGGGAATGAATATTTGAAGATCTTCATATATCTGTTTATCTAATGCTGAAAAACATGACAGTTGAGTATAGTGTCTTTAACATCAGTTTCTTATACTTTGCTGCTCTTACCTCTCCTTCTCTTAATTACAATTCCTTTAAATATTTTCTTTGGCCCTAACTGTTTGAAAGGCCTTGTATTTATATTTAAGTGTCTGTAGAGGATTTGGGCATCAGTTTTGGCAGGCCGGAAGTGACAGGAGATAGAGTTAGCAGGCAGGGGTCTCTGGTTTCTCACCACCTTACATAATGCCATGCTTGGGCAGGATCCAGAAAGGTTCCCTTGGGGTCTCTCCAGAAGAGGGATTCCAATCTTCTGTGGCTTTCCCTTTTGTGCACAGGCAAAAGAATGGATTTGTGAGGGAGGTGATAAATGTTTGGAGCCTAAGAGCCAAGACGACTGGATTTTGGTGCCAGCATTTGAGAAGAATGCTGGGGAATGCCAGCTGCCCAGAAGCTGGAAAACTTGTGCTTTAGCCCCATAAGATTCTGAGAACAGGTGCAGCCCCTACAGCTGGGGGTACTTAGATAGACCATTGAGGATTTTCAGGGTGGTTGACCAGGCAGTGCTCCTGGTCTCTGCAGCAGAGTGGGTGGTGACCATATGCTCTTAAGGTCTCTTAGTTTCCTGTTCACTACTACTGGTCCTTCAGTTTAGTGAGAAGTAAATCCTACCATTCTTGAAGTTGTCCTGTGAACATATACCCTCCAATGACCTTGGAGGGAAAAAAATTAAAAGAACCACTGGCCACAAAACCTATAGTACAAAATTGGATAAAAATGCCATGGTGTTCTGTATTAAGGTGAAATTCCCTATATGATCAATATGTTTTTATTAATAAATTTTACTTATTTATTTATTTATTTGAGAGAGAGCATGCACGCATGAGTGGGAGGAGGGGCAGAAGGAGAGAATTTCAGGCAGACTCCCTGCTGAGCACGAAGCTAGGCACAGGCTAGAGCGCAAGAACCATGAGATCGTGATCTGAGCTGAAATTACGAGTTGGTCACTTAACCCACTGAGCCACCCAGATGCCCCTCTCTGTGATCAATATATTATATCAAATAAGATTGGGTAGATTGAGTAGTTGGAACCAAGAGCAGTTTGCATTAGAAACTTCTCCGTTTTCCTGGGAAAGGGCTGTCTCAAGACAAAAGCTGCCAGACCTTTGCGTGCAGCTCTGCCTTGCTAACTACTCTGTAGGTAACATTTAAATGTCACAGGTGCCATTGAGATTATATATGATAAATAAAATTTTTAAAGTGCTTTGTGAATTTTGAAGGGCTATAAAATGTTAATAATTTTTTTTAAAGATTTTATTTATTTATTTATTTGACAGGGAGAGAGATCACAAGTAGGCAGAGAGGCAGGCAGAGAGAGGTGGAAGCAGGCTCCCTGCTGAGCAGAGCGCCTGATGCGGAGATCTATCCCAGAAGCCGGAGATCATGACCTGAGTCATCCAGGCACCCCTAAAATGTTAATAATTTTAATAGCACTTCTGAAGATCTTGAATAAGATACATAAACCCCAGTGTTTGAATCAATATTTTCAAGGCCTAGAAGAAGATAAATGTAATTAAAAACAAATAATAATTATAGGAAATTTAGATTTGTCTCTGTCATAAGTTTTGCTTTTAGTTATTTCCAACAATATAAGTAGTAAATACTATTTTGTTTGCTCTTTTAGATTATTTCTATAATGCTGAGTGATATGTAGATAAGTGAAAAACAGAACAAAAGCCTTACAACCAAAAAATATTAACAGTGGCTTTTTCTGGTAGGAAGAGTTACAGGGATTTTATTTACTTCTTTTATATTTTAATATTTATAATTTTTCCCTAAGTTCTATGTGTTATTTTTATAATAAAACATCTGTCTAAAATATGATATAAAATTATTTAACTAATAATGCTTTTATATTCTTAAATATTCAAAAATCCATGTTGCCTACCTGATTTTTGTTCTGTTCATGATTGTGTGCTGAGATCATCATTCTTTCCCTCTGATTTCAAGAGATTTCATTAACTTATCATGTCAGTTTTCAAGTAAGTTATAAAATATAGCATTTTAAAAATCATCATGGAAATTATTAGTATCCTCTGTTTTCTACCCTTAAGTATGTTAAAGATTTAAGGAACACTTACAAATCCATTGCCCATTTACATTGTTACCAAAGATGCTCTTCTCTGCCAGAAATACAACTTCAGTCTTCCATCTCCTCATTTTATGATGTATTCAAGTATAAGGTCAACCTTAATAACCGAAGCTTATCCATGTGTACTATGAAAATAATGCTGTCTTTTTTTTATGCTTTCTCGTTGTTCCTGTAATAATGCTCTAACATTCCTGAGTCATCTTTGACTTGCTGTTCCTACTTGCTGTTTAACAAAATGAACGCAAAATTGAATGTTACTAAACAGATGAATTTTTAAAGGTTTTTTAATGAAATTATATATATATAATATTTCTATATATTTTATTGAAAGCTCATTAATTCATAAAATCATTTAAGAATATAAACTGTTACTTAAACAGAACTTGCAGTTGGTGCGAAGCATATTTTGATAATTTTCATAACAGTTGAGATGTGCTTTCACATTGATCTTTTGAGCCAGGATCATCCTAATTTGATGGTTCTTCTGTAGCTGATACATGTAAGTGTTTCTGAATTGCTTCCAAACCTCGTAGAACTGGTTTCCACTGAACTGTTCTTTTACACTGTGGCCTCTATTGAGACATTTTAATACAAACATCAACCTACAATTCATTATTGTATTAATTCTGGGGCTATAAATGAGAACTTATTCCACCACATAACCCAAAATCCCCTTTATGAGAACCCACATGAAATGCATCTTTCATTATTTAATGTCAAAGAAAAGCTGCATATAATTACACTGGTGTATTTCAATTTATGAACATAATGGAGAACTTTAATGTCTCAAGATTCTTTGAATACCCTTGCTGGTAGGAAGCATGCAGTCAATCTATAATGCTCCTACCAGCAACTGGACAGAGCCTGATTTTACAGAGTGTATCTAATTATTGCATTCCTGGAAGAATTCAATACAGTATTAAAATTTATTTCCATTCACCCTTATTTACAAATTCATTTAATTTTTTTCTCTTGTATTATACTTGACTCTGTACTTCACCTTATATTTCTTTTTAAAGAGAAATGTCGTGCAATAAGTCACAAGGAGGACAGTGCTTTTTTTAATAAACAATTTACATATAGCAACATGGTCTTACTGGGAAAAGCTGGACAATTGAGAAGACAGTAGACTTCAAATAATGTATATTCATTTGAAAGTACATATTAATTTTTTCCCTTATAATTTCTACTTGTTCCTATTTTTTAAAAATTTGAAACAGTCACATGGGGTATGACGTACAAAGTTCCATTCCAGTATATCACTGGCTATTAAAGTGCTTTCTTAAATTTGCAATTTGTGATTATTTTATATTGATAGATAAGGGAGGGAGAGCAAGAGTGATCATATTTATGTACTTCAACAAAAGAAAGCCAAAACTTGCATTCTTGTCAGTAACCATTGATTATATAATTCCATTAATTTTTGGTATTGCACATACTGTAGAGGCAATAAAGGTAGAAAAACTAGTGAGGTTCTTGGCAATTAGCTCTATATACTAAGGAGAGAGGAGTCTTTAATTCTGACTTTTACATAGCAACTTTGGTGAGGATGGACCAGTCATCAGTAGGTTTCTTCTGTCCCTAGGAGAAAAGGAACCTGGCCATAGGTCCTTATGAAGAACAACAAAAAGGAAGACCAGGAAAAGCTAATCTATCTCAAGACAGTTGCTACTACTTCACCAGAGGGCACCATGGGATCTTGAGAGAATCCTTGCTTCAGAAAATAGAACAAACGATTAGAAGGAGCAGTTAGTAGGTGACTCAGTCTTCTTTGGTTAATTCCTCCCCTCTCCCTACTAAGGTAGGTGTTAGGAATTCTTAATATAATCTACCTGTGTGGCTAGGGTGTATGGGGATAAATTATCTCCTTCCCTCCATCTTATTCTTTCACTAGCCCTGGGACTTTCGGAACATTGGATGAAGCTCCAATTGTACAAAGATATCAGAACCATACTAGACACTTCTATTGAATGCTTGGCCAACTGTGATATATAGCAGATTGGGAACTATCCCAAAATTTAAAACAAAGCTTTTATCTTCCTTAGAAATTACCTATATAAATATTTATCATATACCATCATAGTGAATTGAATAGTGTCCCTCGAAAATTCATGTCTACTCAGAATCTCGGAGTGTGACTTGATTTGGAAGTAGGGTCTTTTCAGATTTAATTAAGGCAAGGATTAAGGAGAGATTATATTAGAGTTCGGTAGGCCCTACATCCAAAGAAAATGTCCTGATAAGATATAGAAAGGACACAGAGAGATACAAGGAAGAAAATCATGGAAAGAATAAGCAAAGATTGGATTTACAATAGCACAAGCCAAAGAAAGCCAGGAGCCACCTGGAACTAGAAAAAGCAAAGAAGGATTCTCCCCTCGAGCCTTTGCAGGGAAGCTGGGCCTGCTGACATTTGACTTTGGATTTCTGGCCTCCAGACTGCAGGAGAATAAGTTTCTGTTTTGAGCCACCCATTTTGTGGTAATTTGATATGGCATCCTTAGAAAATTAAATAATCATCTACAGGCCACTTTAGACAAATTATTTCAGGTGTGAAATGATCCAGAAAGGTCTTTGATGATAATATTTCAGTTTTAAATAATTTTTGGACCACTACAAACATTCAAAAAGTAAGATACTTCTACATACCTGTGGTTCTTGCCATCTTTGTCATGATTTTTCATGTTATAGTTGAAACACCTTTTGGGCGAACAGGCCCTCGCTTGTGTAGTATCTCTGGAATCCTCGTGTCCGCAAGAAAACCAATTAAAACTTCTAAAGGGAAATAATTTCATCTGAAGAGTGAGGGGTTGAATAATGGGTGCAAATAAAACCAGAAATGACAATTAGTGCTGGCTTAGAGTTTATTTACTAGGACAACTTTTAGGTGTAGGGCTCATAGAATGCTCAGTCCCCTGGACTCTATCCAACACTTGGAGAGAGGTCTTTGAGCTGTAGAGGCAGAAAACAAAACGTGTTGTGCTTCACAGAGGAACCCAGAGCCTCTGATACCTCTCATAGTAAAAAAGGAGTTGGGAGTTGACAGGGACCCCCTAGTTGATTTAGAAAACTTGATTTGCAACTGGGTTCCAATCTTGCTGGCATAGGAAACACCTTCTCATGGAACAACACTCTCTAGGGCAGCTGGCTGACAAATCTAGGTTTTTGCTGGAAACCTCGAAGGCCTCTGTTGAACTGGCCTATTATAAGAATGTTAATACTGGATTTATACAATAGTAGATAGAGAGAGACTTTTACCCTGAATTTAGTAGATACCCTTAAAATGATGTCTACTCTTAAATTTTGAGGGGTAATATAAACAAATATCATCAGTACTTAAATTGATGTCCTGTTAAAAATTAAACCAACATGCCAATGTACCTGAACTTCTCGTTCTTGCTATTTGGAATGACACTTTATATTAATATATTATATTAGATAAAACATCTAAAGCAATTTGAACTTCACATTATTTGGTGTGACTTTATGTTTTACAGCTTTTCTTAGACCAATAGACCCTTACTATTACCTAGGTCACATTTCATTCGATTCAAAATGAGCATTAAGTAGCACTTCAACTCTATTTATCAATGCAAAAAAAAAGTTGTAACATTCTGAAGCTCACATAAATAAATGTCAAACTATTTATAAAAGACTTCAGTATTACTGTAGATCTTGGTAATAGTATGTCATGATACTTCTATGTTATTGCTTATTGATTTAATGACTTTATATTATTTAATGATTTTTGTTTTTTGTTTTTCCAAGATACTAGGCTGTAAAGAACTGAAAAGCACTGGAATATAAATAATAGAAAATAAGGAAACACTGACTTTAGAATTTTTATAGACTTAAATCATAATTTATCCTTTTCGTTCTATCACCTTCACCAGATGGCTCAATGACTTTGTTTTCCCAAGCCTGAAATGATAGCTTCTTTGTAAGCTTAGAACACCCTATCATTCCTTTCTTTCCTAAGATGCTTTTGTATAATAGCATCATTCCTTATAATGGAAACCTGTAACTATGTTGCTAGGCAACATTGTAATAGAGACTTAACAGCTATCACTTGATCTCATTTCAGTTTTCCCAGTTGAAAGCTTTTGATCATTGACATTCTGATTCAAAATTAATTTCAGGGTGCCTGGATGGCGCAGTTGGTTGAGAACCTGGCTTAGGTCATGATCTCAGAGTTGTGAGATCGAGCCCTACCTTGGGCTCCATGCTCAGTATGAAGTTGGCATGAGATTCTCTCTCCCTCTCCTTCTGCCCCTCCTGCTCATTCTCTCTCTCTCTTTCTCTCACATAAATAAATAAAGCCTCAAATTAATTTTATCTAAGTGGGTATTTTGGACAGAAGATGGTAAGATCATCAAAAGCAGTTTTGCTCAAAGTGAAGACAAAGTAAAATGTGTAAGCCTATTTTAAAAGTCCATCAGAATATACTAAGAAAGAAAAGGCTGGTGATCCTATATAAGTATTGCTTTAATTAGGAATTTCTAGTCACAAAACATAGAGAAGTAGTATTGAAATTAGAAAAGTAATTTCTATATTCAATTCATATTTTTGCCTCTGTCTTGAAACAATAAAATTCAGTAATTTAGGGGTTCGCGATAGTCTGTAATATATGAACTATTTGAAAATGGAAAGCTCTCCTTCTGTGATAAGCTGACTAATGCCCCACCCCCAAAGCTATCCACATCTGATCCCTGGAACCTATAATGTTACATAGAAAAGGGGCTTTGGAGTTGTACTTAAATTAAGTATTTTTAGAAAGTAGATGAGATTATCCAGGTGGGACCAATGTAATCACAGGCATCCTTATAAGAGGGCAACAAGAAGGTCAAAGGAAGAAGGTGATGTGATGCCAGAAGCTGGAGGAGAAGTGATGGAAGCTAGGCCACTACCTGAGGAATGTAGATGGCCTCTAGAAGCTGAAAAAGTAAGGCAATGGATTCTCCTCTACAACCTTTAGAAGGAGCTAGCCCTGCTGACAACTTCAGACATTTTCACATTTCAAAATTCTAACGTTCGGACTGTAAGAATAAATTAGAGTTGTTTGAAGCCACATAGTTTGTGGTAATTTGTTATGGCACCAGTAGAAAAACAGTGCATACTTCTTTGATTCCTACTACTTCTAAACCCTAGCAGTTGGTGTTCAGTGCCCGTGTATTCATGCTTCCTTCCTCACAAGTGGTCCTCCCTCCTCCAAGGCTCTGAGAAAGGCAGAGACTTTTCTTCTATAGATATGATGAACCCAGCTTAGTGGTAGGCAGAAAATAATAAAACTATTATCAGATTATCTATATTCATATTATAATTAATAGGTAAACAAGTATTAAAACTACTGATGCTTTAACTGAAATAATATCATTATACTTAAACATACAAAAGAAGCTTAAAAATTATCTCATTCTTTTTCAATAATAATGCCCTCCATTTGTGTAGCACAGAATTTCAAAGTATTCAGAGGCACAGGGTCTCATTTGCTCTTCACAACAACTGTGTTAAGTAGGCTGTTCAGGCACCAGTATCCCCACATAAAGATGCTACACAAAGTAAAAGTAAGTCAACTGCCTTACATGACAAAACAATCAAACAAGAGTCCAAATCCAAGACTTTCAATTAAAAATCTACTCCTCATAATCTCACTAAAAATCTACTTCTTTGTTCTCACTGAGCTAGATATATTTCACTTACCTCTTCTTGTTTATTCTCCAGCTTACATAGAAAACATTTTATCGAAAGAATTGGCCTCCCATAATCACATGGCTAATCAGTTATCAGAATCAAAACATAAACTAAATTTTATGAATTAACAAAAACTGAGGTAAAATTAAATCAACCATCACACAAAATGAACCTTGTGTGCTGGTCTTGTGTTGTCAAAGATAAGGTATCCCTCAGCAAGATTATTCAATAATGTAAGATGTCACCTTGTAGGTGATGTAAACAATGTATTATAGTGGCACAAGGTTTCCAAGGTGATGAAATAGAATTTGTCACCCATAAATCCTGGAAGAGATGAAGAGTCTTAGTGAATAAGCCTAGAAATATTAGATGGTTTTTAAAAAAATGCATACTATAAGCATGCATTGATTCTTATAGTCCTGCTGTGATGCACGAAATTAATGGATGAGTACTTCAGTAGCAAGGAACCATCCACATTCATTTACACATCCTTATATATATATATATTATCTTTATCTTTATAATATACTAATTCAAACTATTGGACTGGAAGATTCATGGGGGACATGGAGAATCAACATTGTAAGCAAAGAGAAAGGTCAGGACAGCCAATCATAGAAGGGAAAGTGCAAGGTCACTTCAGAAAATGAGTAATTCAGTTTAATTTATAGGAAAGATAAGTGAAAGGGAACAGTAGAAAATAAGATTGTAAAATTAGGTTGGGAAACGCTTTGAATGCCAGCCTAAGAATTTTATATATATATATATATAATTTTGTATATAATTGGGGCGCAGTGGATGTTTTTGTGTATAGGTCTGACCAACAATCCTGAACATTGTTTCTTTGTAAGGTAACAAGACATAACAAACATGTTTTTGTCATATCAAAACATAAAGCATGTTCTTGACATAACAAGAATATGCTTTAGAAAGATTTTTCTGAATGGAATGTATGTAGGATGACTTGGAAAGGAAAGGATTAGTGATGGGGAGGATACTATAATAGGTCAGATGAAATAAAATAAGGGTATAATGTTATTTCTATTTCGTATGATATAATAAGCAATAATAGCCAACATAAATATTGCACTAACAATGCACCAAACACTTCTCTAAGCACTTACATGAGACAGTTCATTTACTCCTTAGAGCTCATTTATGAGTAGCTATGATTTTTATCCTCGTTTTTCAGGTAAGGAAACTATATACAAGTTATAGATTTGGGCGCCTGAGTGGCTCGTAGGTTAAGAGTCTGCCTTCGGCTCAGGTCATGATCCCGGAGTCCTGGGATGGAGTCCTGTATTGGGTGTCTTTGCTTGGCAGGGAGCCTGCTTCTCCCTCTCCCTCTGCCTGCTGCTCCCCCTGCTTGTGCTCTCTCTCTCACTATCTCTCTCTCCCTATCAAATAAATAAAATTTTTTTTAAATCTTAAAAGAAAAAAGTTAATAGATTTGCGCAATGTTATACAACTAAAATTTTTTTTAAATCTTAAAAAAAAAAAGTTAATAGATTTGCCCAATGTTATACAACTAGTAATTGGTAAGGCTACCACTTTGAATAACAGTCTGACTTTAGAAGTCATAACTCTGTAAAACACTGATAAGTAATAAAGAATATACAATTTTGTAGGGGTTTCTGGGTGGCTCAGTGGTTAAGCGTTTGCCTTCGGCTCAGGTCATGATCCCAGAGTCCTGGGATCGAGCCCCATATCGGACTCCCTGCTCAGCAGGAAGCCTGCTTCTCCCTCTTCCACTCCCTCTGCTTGTGTTCCCTCTCTCGCTGAGTCTCTCTCTGTCAAATAAATAAAATCTTAAAACAAAAAAAAAGAATATACAATTTTGTAAACACAAAAATAGTCTCTTTTAATAGCTATTTATCATGACATTCCATTCTAGGTATGTATGTATATGTGTTATATTTTGCTTATTTTTATTGTTGATCTGAATGCATCTAGGTTCATCTTAGAAAGAATCAAAATACTTTAGAAAGAAACAACGTTCAGGATTGTTGGTCATTATTATTACTCTTTTATTTCTCCTATTTCAGTGATAGTTATTGAGCACTTGCTTTGTGTCCAGCACTGTGTCCTTCACTAAGATACAGACACAGTTTCTGCTCTCATGGAGCATGAGCTTTTGGAAGGTTTCAAATTCTCTATAAGTCCCAGTACTATTGGTGGACTTGCCATATTCTTCGTGGAGCAGTTGTTGCTATATCTGTCTGCATTTTCCAACTGGTATCCTTTTTTGTATTATATTTAAAATATTAACATACTATAGTATAGACAAGAGGTGTTCACGGTTATAAAATGCCGAGTCTCAACCACTTTCTTTCCTTTTTATTCAAGTATAATTAACATACACTGTTATGTTAGTTTCAAGTATACGGTGTAATGATTCAACAAATTATATACATTTCTCAGTGTTTATCATGATAAATGTACTCTTGATCCCCTTTATCTATTTTACCCATTCTCCAACCACCTCCCCTCTGGCAACCACCAGCTTGTTTTCTGTATTTGAGTCTGTTATTTGGTCTCTTTTATTGTTTATTCATTTGTCTTGTCTCTTAAATTCCACATATGAGTGTTTCAGTGGCTCTCCAAATCTTGCTGGGACTCTGCCATCTCTTGATCGTCTCCACCTCACATTAGAGTGACATGATACTAATGCAGTGGATTCTGTGAGATACATATGAAAATCACAAATTGGGGGTGCCTGGATGGCTCAGTGGGTTAAGCCTCTGCTTTCAGCTCAGGTCATGATCTCAGGGTCCCGGGATCAAGCCCCGCATCAGGCTCTCTGCTCAGCAGGGAGCCTGCTTTCCCCTCTCTCTCTGCCTGCCTCTCTGCCTACTTGTGATCTCTTTCTCTCTGTCAAATAAATACAATCTTTAAAAAAAAAGAAAGAAAATCACAAATTGTATGCAGCTGTAAATTATAGATTGTTATTAACATTATTCAGACCTACTGAAAAATCTAATTTTTAACAATTAAAGGTAAAGCGTTCTTGTGTTAATGGTATTGATATTGGGATTGAACTCCTTAAAATTGTTTTGTCTTTATCTTACTTCTTTACTGTGTCATTCAACTTTTATTTGATGATTAACTGCTTAATTATATGTATATTTTTTGCTTACAGCTAGATATGTTTAGGGACATTGAATGTATATGACGTATTGAACATTTTTGTATATATCAAAAAATTATGACATTTTCACATCCTGCTCAGTATATTTACCACACTTTAAAGTTTTTCTTAATTGAATATCCCTTCTTATATCACTGTGAAGGATATTTTTCACTTATGTATTCTTCATGTTCATTCTTTCAACTTGGGCACACAGAAAACATTTTATGAGAAAAGATTACAAAAAATATAAATAACAAATGCTTCAAAAATGTTTTAAGAACCATATAAATATATGAGGCTCCATTCTCACACATCCAATTCCTGAGACTTCATTTTTTTCCCTATACATTTTAAATATATCACATTGCTAGACCAGGCAAATTCAGTAAAAATAGTCTCATAGTTCAAACGTAAGGGTGAAAATTTCTCTTGTCAGGGGCTAGGCAGTGTTTAAGTTTTAGTATATGAATGCATTTTCCTAGTAACTTTATAAGCTCCCTGGAACAACTCAATTATAGAAGAAACCATGATTAGTTTGTCTTCCAGAATTGCTTCTTTTATAATAGAAAGTAAGACATAAATAATTTTCCCTCATTGTCTCTCTACAGACTGTTGATTTGCATTTGGCTAGTGCGCCGTTTAACAATCTTAATTGGATCATCCTTTTATTCACCTAAAAATAGCTATTGAAGCATTATACACAATCATTTTGTACCATTTTGTACCAAGCAAGTCATTTGTGAAAGAACAAATCTTTCTATAAGCAATGTCATGTAGTCTAATATGCATTGAGAATAAATGACTAGTGGTGAGTAGCAAGTCCATAGAGAAAACTACACTTTTTTTTTTTATTTTTGTAAGTGTAGAAAGGGGAGAGAAAAGTATTTTAGGTATCTGGTACATTAATTAATCAAGAAAATACTGAAATATACATTTTGTTTTGAGGACAACTTTTATCCTGTGAATATTGCACATCACTTCTTTATGTGAGAGAAAATAAATTAAACTTCACTTCACTAAACTTATTAGTACTGACAGCATATTATATGAGAAGACATTAGAACATGAAACAGCAAAAGTTTCCCATCTCAAAGCAGGTTCAAAGATGGGAGGAAATTACATTTTGTTCACTTTATATTCCCATTTCTAATCACTAATTTCTGCAATCAGCTATGAGTGTGATGAACTGTGGAACTGGGAAATTTCATTTTCCAGAAATCTGCTCACAAAAAGCATGCAAAAGAAATCCATTAACTTCTTCAGAAACGACTTCCATCTGAGTGGCAGTTGCATAAGCTCAAGAAGCATAGATGCAAAGGGTTCTTTGCCTGATCAGCTCTCGAAGGGAGCAGGTATGTTGTTTAGGAAATTTTCCACAAGGACAAACTTTCTACAAGAAATGAGTCACGTTAGAAACTCTCAAAGTTTGGTTTGGGTTACCTCAAAGGGTTGAACAGTTATAATGAATAATAAGTACCTGGATTTATTTGATTCTATCCTACAAAGAGTTTCCCATTGAGCTACAAACCTTGTCTTACCTACTCTTCATTTCTTCAAGGTTCTAGAGGGATGTCGAGTCCTCCACAATGTTGGTCCTCATTCATTTGGCTTCTTACATGATGTTAGATATTTTCCTCTTTGATCTCCCCTGGCATCTTGTTCTTAATTCTATTATTGTCTTTACCATAATACTATGTTTATTTTCTTATGCCTCAGTAATAAATTCCAAAATATAAATTTTTTCAGACTTGGATAAAATCTATTCATTTATCTTCCTATCTAGTGTAGTATATTATTTGGGGTTTCCCCAAAAGTGAACTCTAAGTTAAGGATTCAAATGCAAGTAGTTTATTTGAGAAGGGTAGAGTACCCTGGCATGAAAATGGGGCAAGAAATACAGAACAGAGAAAAATTATTAAGTGGTGAACTATTGAGTATATTAAATGTTAGGGGAAACTTGAGAAAATGGTCCAAAACCTAGTCCTCAGATTTATCCTTCCTGAGGACAGAAGGAGTTGGGTAACTGAATACCAACTACTGAGAAGAATTGATTGAGGGCTACTCATTCCTTGGCACTTACAGACTGCTGCTTTGCAATCATGAGCACCACAGCTTTCTGGAGTTTAAAGAAAAAAGCCCCTTGGGCACATGTCTACAGATATTGACACTTGGAAGTCTACCTGAACGCATCAAGAGTGTCAAGGGATATGAAATACAGAGTGGATGTTAAAGTCTGCATTTTGTGCTGCTCTGATTTATTCATCCCTCGTGTTAAATTTCCTCCCTCTCATTCCTGCTTCTTTAGTATAGATTCCAGTCACAATTTTTAGGGAGGAGAGAGACATCATAAAGGAGGGTTAGTGGAACAAATTACAGTTTCCACTACCGCAATTGATATCCATCATCTTTCTCTTCTTCTACCCATTCCAGATTCGCCTCACTCTTCGCCAGCACTTCTGTTTTGGAATGTTTGGCTGATGGCATAATGCAGATCTCATTCCTGATGAGTTGGGGCCCCTCGCTATCATGTCCTTGGCAGGCTAAAGTGGCTGCAGGTGCCCATTTACAATTACTACTAGATATAGAAGCATAAAAAATCTGTTCAAGTGAATCTCCTTCTCCACATTATAGAGCAGCAATCTTAGCACCCCATACTAATCAGGATCAATTTTCCATTCTGGCATAAGAATGACTTTTTCCTGCTAGTCTACTGGCCAATCAAGTATAGCCATAACTTTCATTCTGGTGTGCAAAATTTAGTGGTGCTACCAACCTTCCTAGACAATTCATCTTCTGCATTTTGTTCTGCAAACCACACCTCTGCTGTGGATGCTCTGTGGTGAACATCAGCGTGGGACACAAAAGTGCATCATCTCTGTGCCTGATCCTAAAGGTTCATCCATCTGCCTCCCCCCCACCTGAGAATAGTGTATCTCATGTTTCAATGTTCTCTCGGGTCCCTGGCCAATCAGCTAAGTCATTTGCTGCTGCTCAGAATTTTGTGAACTTATTTATCTCAGGTCAGCTCTTCCTCTACACAAATTTGATTATTTGAAGCTCTGCCCACTGAGATACAATCTCTCCTCACAGTCATTCAGAGATACACGTCAGTGGGACTTTCATGCAGCAGCAGTGCATTGTAAGCTTCTATCCATACATCTACCCAGCCATTATGAACAGGCTCTTAGTTTTCCTCTTTACCAATAGCTGGTCATTGGGGACTTCCTAAGAGACCATAGGTATAAACTGTGGGAGAAGCAGCCATGAGACAAGATGAGAAGGCATGGCTACCTGCATTGTAAGTTACTTCTACCCTCTAAGTCTGACTGGGTCTGATTCAAAGTGTTTAATTTTGATCCTGTGATGGATTATTCTGCATCCAATCACCTCTGTGACTTACTTGGTGGGTTTTGTAATATTCAGCTCATGATGGGCGGCTCTGCTAGCACAGCCACTTAATCGTTCAGGCTCTGTTGCATGGCATGTGCTGGGGCTGAATAGCAAGTCAGGAACTACTTTTAATAGGGTGACTACTTCTTTGCTGGAGTTAAAACGTCTTTGCTCTAAAAGTCCCAGGGTATGTGCTGTGACACTTCTACTGGGCTTGCCAGAGATTTTAGCAAAGCATTTTAATATTTTTTTAAAGACTTTATTTATTTATTTGAGAGAGAGAGAGAGAGAGAAGTCTCAAGTAGGTAGAGAGACAGGGACAGAGAGAGGGGGAAGCAGGCTCCCTGCTGAGCAGAGAGCCTAATGCGGGGCTCAATCCCAGGACCCTGGGATCATGACCTGAGCCAAAGGCAGAGGCTTTAACCCACTGAGCCACCCAGGCGCCCCTAGCAAAGCATTTTAATATGCTAGGTAACTTTAAACTGACAGCTTTCCAAGCCATCCACTAAATGGAGTGGGGTTGTATTTTCAAATGTGATATGTGCTTTCTTCAAAACATGAAGAAGCTGGAGCCCCCGGGTGGCTCAGATGGTTAAGCGTCTACCTTCGGCTCAGGTCATGATCTCCAGGTCCTGGGATCGAGCCCTCTGTCAGGCTCCCAGCTCAGTGGGGAGTCTACTTCTCCCTCTCTCTTTGTCTTTCTCCCTGCTTGTGCTCTCTGTCTCTGTCTCTCTATCTCTCTCAAATGAATAAATAAAATCTTTAAAAAAATATGAAGAAGGCTACTAAGCTCTGTACATTTTCTTAGTGGTAGGGGGTGCAACATGTAATAGCTTGTCTTTTATCTGGGAGGAGATATTTTGACATACTTCTAAACTCTGGGCACTTTAAAACTGTACTTGTGTGACATTCTGGAAACTTTTAATGATTTATCTTCTACCCCGTGATACATATGGCCTTATGAGGGTATCCAGTGCACATGCCACTTACCATTCTTTAGGTTAAATTAACACGGTGCTCTCAGTGTAGTAGATCAGTGTGATGTAATGTGAAATGTCCTGATGATCAAGGTCCCGTCTGACTTTCTTGTGATGAAGAGAGTCAACCTCATCCAAGGACAAAACTGAATCTATACTGTTATTTATTCCAAGTTAATGTGAATGATTCTAACTCTCTGTGACAGAGATTAAAGGAATATATTAGTTAAATCAATAGCTAGATACCAAGTCCTAAAACTTATGTAAAATCTTATAGTAAAGATACCACCTACAACACAATAGCTCTGATTAGGACTACCAATTGAATAATTTATGGTAGTCTGTCATTGCTATAATCCATGTGGTTTTTTAGGGACCAGACTAGTAAACAGGGATATAAGGGGTACCATAACCTCTAGATCCTTTACGTTATTGAGAGTAGCACTAATACTTACCACTTTATCCGGAGTAGAGCATTAGTTTTGACTTACTACATCAGTCAAGGAAAAGAGAGTAGTGTGAGGGCTTCCTCTTGGCTTTTCCTATCACTCTGGCTTTTACTCCAGAGGACAAGAAACCAATGTGTGAATCAAGACAACTACAAATTATCTCCATCCAGAAGTAGGCCTGGAAAACAACTGGACAGATTGTGAGATGGGCTTTAGTTAGGATCCCAGTTATCACCTCGTCTTTATCATCACATAGGTCAAGGAAGATACTTGTCATCTTTTTCTCTATCTCACCTGTTGGAATATCATGGCATGTTAGCTATTACTATAGATTATTTCAAGTCGGTTCCCCTCAGATGACATCTACTTTGCTTCTGAGAGTTAAATGTTTCTCCATGACCCTTATTATCTTAGAATTGTATTATCTCCTTTGACCCTAGTGAGCCAAATACCATAGAGATTTAGCCTGCAGTCAATCTTGATTTACAAAGAACAGCCGACAATGAGCTTCTTAATGATGCTAGGGCCTTCTCACCATTGTTACTGTTATAATAAAGTAGTTGTTTCTGGGGTCTACTAGGGAATATAGACAGCTGGTATGTCTTTGGATCTTTGGGAATAAACTCTTTCACTCTTCTCCTTTTGTACTTTCCTCACTATTCTATCAAGGCACCCTAGTCAAGCATCCTTATGATCCATTCCCAGGAAGCTTCTAATGTTTCCTGGTAGTAGATACATTAGTTATGTCTTGCGGCCCTATTAGTGATAAATATTTTTCTTCTAAAGCAGAAGAAACACTTCCCTTGGGCCATGCTGAAGTACTGTCCTAGTTATTTGCCTAGAAGGTGCAAGGAAAGATGGGGTCAAATGTCAAAGGACAAATATTATTTTTTGAGGCATCTGCCTCTTGTAAGTCCTCTGCATGGTCCTCAGACAAGAACAATTTTCTGTTCTTGAGCAAGGGGCAGTAAACCACTTCTACGGTCCCAGAGCATTTATGGAATGTGGCGGTTCAAGGTTGCTTAGTACATTCACACAGATGTTCTCATCTAAATTTCAAGGTCCCAATGCTTCTGCATCATAATCTTTACTCTATAACAAAGGCATCCTGGGACTTAAAGGGAGAAAAAAGGGAAAAACAAACAAAAACTGCAATTCGCTTCACTCACAATATTATCCTGAGCCTTGTTTTTAGCCCTTAACCAGCTACAGGAGGTGAAAGTCTTTGGCTCCACATAAAAAGCTCCTGACTCTTCCACTGTGGTCTGAATTGGTGGTTGGCAAACCTAAACCTGTCCTTTCCTTTCTTTATTGCATCATTGGCATTTATTGAGAGCCAAGGAACTCCATATTTCTTGAAATTCCCATTATTATCGTATAAGCCAAATGTTGAAAAACTGCATGATCAATGCATCCCCCTTTATCTCTATCTTATCCCAATTCAGTACAGGTGAGACTTAATAACTGTAACACTATAACCTTCCAGGGATTATGTTTCCTCTACCAAAACCACCAATGGACTTCTTGTGGTCATTTGACTATAGTGATCCAGGAACCGCTTCTTGGGACCACTTCTGATAAACTGTCTTAGAGTGGGTTTTCCAAAAGGAGATCCAAAGACAAGAATTTGAATGTAAGTAATTACTTAGAAGTGCAGGAAACATGGTTTTAGAAGTGGGGGACATAATACAGGAAGGGAAAGCTGTCAATAAATGGTGAGCTTTTAAATGTTCATCAGAGCTATTTAATATGAAGTTAAAGCATGGTGCAATTCTGAAGAAAGATAAATAACATATCTAAAAATTATTCTCTCCAAGGAATAAGGGAACTGGAATATTTATATATCATCTTCTGACAGTAATTCATTGAGAGCTGCTGGTGATAGTAATGATAGTGGGTTCCATGATGAATATTACGACTTTTAAGTTTCAGTTAAAAAACCCCAAAACTCTTGGGCCCAAAGATGAACATGTCGACATTTGGAACTTAATGCATTTAAAGAAGGTAATGAGTGGGCATGAAGAACATCTACTACACAATGTATGTAGGATATATTAAATGTAGAAAAATATATGACTAGTATTAATCATTATGGGAAGCTGGCTCTTAGGAAGTTAATTTTCATATGAAGATAATTAAACTTTCAAAAGACACTATATTTAAATGTGAGCTTTTATGAAAGCACAAGAAGTTTACTGTTGAATACAGGCAAAATGTAATACAAAAATACAGCTTCCAGAAAGATAGGATGGGTTTTGACACATGGAGTCAAAGTCATTCTACACATGAGAATTTGCATGATTTATTATCTCTAGTAGTAATTTTATCTGTATCAATCTTGACAGATTATTTAAACTCTTTGAGTGTCAGGGAACTTATTTGAAAGCAGGAGTTAATTGCAGCCCATGTTATGGCTGCAAGTGACAGACTCAAACAATGAATAGCATATTTACCATCTCTCATAACATGAAGTCTGGAGGCGAGAGTCTCAAAAGTTGATAAACGCACTAACTTAAGAGTTCATGTGCCACATTTCTTCTGTCTTTTTGCTCAACCATTCTCAGCCTGGATGTTTCATAGCATGCATTATAGTTTGGCTCCTCCTCACAGTTCAAGGGGCTCACGTGCAAAGGATAATATCCAAACAAAAAATATATCTGTTTTGTGTCCACATTTTTACTCTGAAGAAAATCTCAAATATCCTGTAGCAAGGTTTTCCTCACTTTCCATTGCCAGGGTTATATATATGCCCACGTCTAAACTAACCACATGGCAGTTGGGAGACAGTTCTCATGTTCTCATGGCAGTTCTCATGGCAGTTGGAGCGATCTCATGTTTCTGCACGTATTGCAAGCAGAGGTACCGAGTACTCTCTGTTCTGGGCCATCTTTTGAAGGATGTTTGCATAATGAAAAAGCTGTGAAAGATAGAAATAGTGTGCCCCTCTGGAGCAGAGAGTAAGTTCACTTAGACTCTTGGCAAATAAAGATAGTGTCTTCCTTGTGATTAAAGACAGGTCTGCTTATTGAACATTATAAAAGCCTGAGGTTCCTTAAGTTTCATTTTCCTCTTCTGTGTTGTACCCCACTGTGTGCGCAGGGGTCAGCTGTCCCTCTATGTATCACTCTTTGGGGATCAGGGCTCAGAGAACCAGTGCAAAAGCCGCTGGTATTCTGGCCTCCGATAATGCAGTCGGTGTTAAACTGTGCTTCATCTGACTCAGAAATAGTGTCTTCTACAAGAAACTGTGGAACTACGGTGGGCTAACTTGTTAGCTAGCAAGTCGGGTAGAAGCTCAGACCTGTACAATTCATGAGACAAAAGGAATAAAAAGCTCAAATATATAAAGGCTTACACCCTGAATCTGGGAATATTTTAGATCATTTCGCCTAAGAGTAGAGTAAAGAAAATTAGAACTCTATTTTTAAAGAAGTGCATATCTGGAGATGGCTATGGGATGAATGGCAACAATAACAACTACAACACACATACACATAAACACAAACTATTTTCCACAAGGCTAATAAATACCTTGTAAAATAATTTTTATTATTAGATGTGTATTTAATAATTCTAGCCCTTTGAGAGATATTTAACAAGTGCATAAACCCTTTTATAACAATGGATTATGGCATGACTATTGCTTTTCAAAATAATTTATGAATATATAAAGTAATATATAAATATTTTAAAAGTCCAAATACAAAATGCAAGTTAAATATCCATTTTTGCTTCACAATGGCTGAATAAATGCAGATTTTTAAAATCTCTCTTGTCTTTCAAAATCTCTCTGAGAGAAGAAACATAAAATTTAAAATAAATCTTTAGCAATATTAGGAAATGTGTAAGGTAGCCATTAGCAGATAAAAGGAAGAAAAATTTCTGAGAAGGTAAATAAAAATGAGAATAGGTTATACTGAGAATCAATTCTAATGAAACCAAGATGCAAAATTGGATTGAAAGTATTATTTTTAATAATATGAGAGTATATTGAATGGAAACTTCAGAATTTATGCATTCTTATGCATAAATTAAAATTTGCCAAAAATAGAACTACTCTACAATCCAGCACTACTAGGTATTATCCAAAGGATACAAAAATACAGTTTCAAAGGGATATGTGCACCCTGATGTTTACAGCAGCCTTATCAACAATAGCCAAACTATGGAAAGAGCCTAAATGTCCACTGACTGATAAATGGATAAAGGTGTCAATCAGAGATGCCAGTCAGCAAAATAAGTCAGTCAGAAAAAGACAAATACCATATGATTTCATTCATATGTGGAATTTAAGAAACAAGACAGGTGAATGTATGGGAGGAGTGGGGAAAAGACAAAGGGAAACAAACTGTAAGAGACTCTTAAGGATAGAGAACAAATTTAGGATTGATGGAGAGAGGTGGGTGGGGAATGGGCTAGATGGGTGATGGATATTAAGGAGGGTACTTATCTGATGAGCACTGGGTGTTGTATATAAATGACAAACCACTGAATTCTACTCCTGAAACCAATACTGTACTGTATATGTTAACTAAAATTTAAATAAAACTTGGGGAAAAATTTTGCCATAAGATTTGTTTCAATAGTTGGAACAAAAGAAATGTACATTTCCAATTCATACCTATGCTTAACAAGAAATCTGGGTAAGTAAATCTGGGTAAATATAAAATCTCAATAAAAAATATCCTAAAAGCAAAACTACAAACAAAAACAAAAGAGACTGTTCTTTGCATGGTGAAAAACTTTCAAATGAAAAAATAAATCCGTCTTCATAAATAGACTTTGGATGTGGAGGGCCTTTCTAAAAAGGAAGGGAAAAGAGCTCTAAGGAAAAAGACTGGCAAATTTGGCTGAATAAAAAAGTCTTGTGCATGTCAAAATTCATCACAATCAATCTCCAAATAAAGCCATAGTTTGAAAAAAATTTGAAACATCTACAAATCAACATAAAAAAAGACAAGTAACTTAACAGATAAATTTTCAAAAAGTATGAAAAAGTAATTACAAAAGATGTTGAAACTGATGCTTAACTGAGCTGGCAATAAAAAGGATTTAAAAATGAGGGACGCCTGGGTGGCTCAGTCGGTTGAGCGGCTGTCTTCGGCTCGGGTCATGATTCCAGGCTCCTGGGATCGAGTCCCATATAGGGCTCCTTGCTCAGCAGGGAGCCTGCTTCTGCCTCTGCCTGCCTCTCTGCCTGCTTGTGCTCGCGCGCTCTCTCTCTCTCTGTCAAATAAATAAATAAAATTTTAAAAAAAAGGATTTAAAAATGAGATATTTTAGAACTAATTACCTAGGCAAAATTACTCAAAATTGATAATATTGAGTGTTAATAATGGAGAAAGATTTTTTTCATACAATATTTTGTGGAAGAAGGAATTGGTACAATCC
The DNA here is from genome assembly GCA_028534135.1 of Potos flavus. NCBI lineage: Eukaryota > Metazoa > Chordata > Mammalia > Carnivora > Procyonidae > Potos > Potos flavus. Next base: position 84,783,975 of record CM052899.1, read on the forward strand.
TTTTGTGGACAATTTGACAGAATACATTAATTGTCAAAATTTACCTATGTGTTGCTGCAGTGATTCCAATTTAAGAATCTGTCCTAAAGAACTTAGTATTCAGACATGCAAAATTTTTTCTCTACTAGAATATTCCTTACAGATATGGTAATAATAGTCAACAATTAGAAAGTAAAGTAAGTATAAAATAAAAGTGATTAATTAATACATTTCTATGGACTATTTTATAATTAACAGATCAGCCAAATCCCATCAGACTGCTGGCTGGATGTGTGGATGAGCCCAGTCAAGACCAGGAAAACTTGTTGGCAAGCCAACTGTCACAAACTGGTGGCATAAATATATCTATTTTACATGCCACTAAGCATTGATGTTTAATTGTTATGCAGCATTATTGCAACAATAATTACTGAAAACACATATAACTGAGAAAATACTAGTAATCAGAAATTTTAGAGACTTTTTATATAACTATTACAAAGAAGAAAGTGAAACAACCAAAAAGAAGATAGTCTCGTCTAAGTGACAACAAACCAAAAAGGATGCATAATACCATTAAAAATCAGAGGAATGCAAATTAAAATTACACAGAGATCCTATTATGCATCTACTACATTGGCAAAAATTTAATACTGACACTATTGTGTATTAGTAAGAAAGTTGCAAGAAATGAGAATTTTCTTTGCTGTTGGTGAGTATGTAAATTGCTACAAATTTGGAAAAGAATTGTCTTTTATTTATTACCCAGCAAAGTTGAAGATACATATACCCAATATCTAATAAATTTTACTTCTAAGTATATACTCTTACACATACGCAGCAGGAAATATATATAGTAGAATGTTCATAGTGGCACTGTTCATAATAGCAAACACTGGAATTCAACAAGAGGCCCTATTGATATTATATTAGGTTAATACACTGTGGTATATCTACTTATCAGCATAGTTAGTATACAACAGTGAAAATGATCAAACTACAGAAAGATCAGTCATGACAGTTAAATCTCACAGAGAAAGTGTTGAGTATAAAAACAATCACAGAAGAATAAAAAATGTGTGTCAATCCAAATAAAATTTTTAAATTTAAAAATTTAGTATATTTGATGGATTCATACATAGATTTAAAAACCACAAAGAAAAATTGTGAGAATAATCACCTTAAAAATCACAATAGTGGTAGTGTGTAAGGAAATGCTGTGGGATAGGACACGTTAAGTGGTTCCAAGTGACTGCAATGCTTATTTCTTAACCTGAGACATAGATGATTTATAGATTATCTTTTCTTTTTTTCATTTTGGTAGTCATTGACATTCTTCTACTAAATGGAACTGTAGAGGAAAATTGAATTTCAGGAAAGGGATAAAGTTATTATAATTATTAGATAATCTATACAGTTGTTTTATATAGTTTCAATTTATATACATTTATATTTGCATATAGATATAAATACATATATTTATGTCTAGTTTTCATACATTTATATATAGTTATATTTATTAGTTATAATTTGTATAGTTATATATAGTTTTAATACATAATTTATGTATGGTTATATGTATTTAGTTTATATGTATTTTAATTTATATATAGCTTTATATATATAATTATAATATAGTTATAAAATACAGTTATATATAATTGTATGTATATAATTATAGCCATTATAATAAAATGTTTTTGTCATAGAAACCATTTTATTTATTCCATGTCTCTTTTGTATTCCTATGTGGAAATATATGGGTGTGTCCATGTATGAATGTATATATGTAGAAGTGCCATTTGAAGCTCATCATTACTTGAAATGAGTCAATCAATACATTTTTATTGAACTCTCAAGAGTTCATATCATGATAATGTATGTATTTCATAAAATCGGCATATATTTTGCTTTAAAGGAAAAGGTATCTCTTTACTTATCCTGACGACATAATAAAAGTACTATTAAAAATTTCCAGGAAAAAATAATAAACCTTAAATATTCAATTATCCATTCTATAATAAGCACATGGAATATAGTAATATAAAAAGAAAGATGTTGGGGAAGAATACAATCCTATAAATGTAAATTAAGAACAAAAACAAATAGAACCTCTGAATGTGGTGATAAACATTTCCTTTTTCTAGTTCAGAAAACTTAACACTATGAACACTTTCTCATCTCTAGTACACTTACAGTGATATTTGAAATAAGGTTTTGATCACAAACATAACTTCCTTTATGTAAGTACATTTCTATGATAAGAAAACAAAGAACTCATTATAATCCTTCCTTAAAGTTGATTAAATATATACATGAGACATTTTTTAAGCAATAAAATGCCAAATAATACATTGGTAAATGACATACTTATCATTGATACTACTCGAAGTTTAAACATTGACGTCTGGAAGTTTAAACATTCATAAAGTTAAATTATGAAGTAGAAAACCAAAGCTTAGAAACTTGTCTAAAGTAGCCACTGTGATATGTGACAATAGTGTAATGATGTGGAGTGACAAATGTGGCACTTGAAATATGGATTTATCTTGAGGTATCTCACTTGACTGTTTTTGACTGACCTGTTCTATGTTTTATGTGAACTTCATAGAGTCTTGCCAGGTGTGCCAACGCTTACTTAAGTCCTTCGATTAGCAGGTGTACAGTTGATATTTCATAATGCCCTTCCTTTTTCCTTGTATTGGTTCCTTCTTTACATACAGTAAGAGAAGTCAATATGTGCCTGTAGCAAATATCTTTATCTAGTTTCCACCAGAAAAAAAAAATAATGAGAATAAGAGGAAAAAGGATAATGTTGTACAATCTCGATTTGCATGAAAACTTATTGGTTAAAATCACTTCAAACTTGGAGATTGCTCAGGACTTGCAATGAGGATAACATTATTTGGCATTTCCTTTAGTTGCCTTTTCTTAAGTGAACAACAGATTTTACAGAAAGAATGCATGAAATAATTTCAAGGAAATGTATTTCTAGAGTGTCTGTACTTAATATAACCTGAGTTCTGATCTTTATCCTACGACTTACAAACCTGACTATAGTCAATTAATGCAATCTTTCTAAGCTCTGGTTTCCTCATTTGTAAAGAGGGAGAATACACACATGCAGTTCATACATACATATGAGATCTGAGTATCAAATGAGATAAATGAAGTCTGTAGTGTGGTATCAGAACCATAGTAACGAATCAAAAACTTCTACCCAATTATATTGTCTCAGAAGTGGGAAAATAGATGTACGCCTTCTTAATTGTCTTTGAACATTGTCATTTGTCTTTCACATTTTTAATCTCAGAAATTCTTTCAGCTTCTTCAGTCTTTTGGCAGTGCTATAAACAAAGAGGGTATTCATCACTTTTCATGTTGCCAATCATCTCTCATTAACAGAAGATTTCTTTTAATTCATATAGTTTTTATTTTAACCATCTATGATGGCAAAATAGAATCAAATTGCATTGTTATTATTACTTTGGGTTCCTAAAATTGAAGTGACTATCAAAATTGTATCTAGGATTTTTCTGAAATTTCATAAAGTTCTAAAAATGGGGGGCACCTGTGTGGCTCAGTCAGTTAAGCTTCTGCCTTTGGCTCAGGTCATGATCCCAGGGTCCTGGGATCAGGTCCGCATCTGGCTTCCTGCTCAGTGGGGAGCCCGCTTCTCCCTCTGCCTCTGCCTGATGCTCTGCCTACTTGTGATTTCTCTGACAAATAAATAAATAAAATATTTTTAAAAAATAAAAATAATGGTCATGCCTATGAATATCTAAGAAGGCATTAAAGAAAGTATTATTTTCCTTCTACATCTTTTGTCTTCCTCCTAATAGCTTCCAAGAAGTGTTGAAACAACTGAGTTAATGTTTGGAAAACTAAACATCCCTACCTCATGTCATAATTCAAAATAATTTAATCTTCAAAGGAATTAAATATGTAAACAAAAAGTTTAAGGAATAAAAGAAAATATTGGCAAATAGTTATCAAACATATGGTTGTAAAGGTACTAAGTGTTGTGGCTAATCTGAAGCAACGAAAGGACCCTAAACCATAATTTAGTTCAAATGTCAAGACAGATGATGTCACACACATATGAAGATGATACGAAAATGTTTATTACTCACATAATGAGGCTTTTGGGGAAGGGCAGGACAGACTTTCCAAGCTGACCTGAAAACAGCTTGAGAGAGCAAGAAAAGGAGATTGGGTTGGGGTTTTTATTATTGTTAGGGAGTGTGGCTTGGATGAAGGTTCCCAAGTGCAAGCAGAGGCTTGCTGAGATAGAGCTTCCCGTGCCAAGCACCAAAGGAGGAAGCATCCAGGCTTTCTTATTAGCTTGCCCAGATGTAGGGCAGAAGGAAAAGAATGAGAGTTGAAGCTTAAAACTTGTTCTAAGTCAAACACCAAAAAACGGAGTCAGAATCCTTACTGTATTAAGCACTCATTCAAACATAGATATAAAAAAAAAATCATTGATATATAGTTTTGTATTCAACAAACATCTAAACCCTCCATAATTAAAACAAATGGTATTAAAAACTGTAGCATATTTTCAATGTTTATTAAAATGTTAATAGGGGTGCCTGGGTGGCTCGGATGGTTAAGTGTCTGCCTTCGGCCCAGGTCATGATCTCAGGGTCCTGGGGTCTAGCCCCACATGGGGCTCCCTGCTCAGTGGGGAGCCTGTTTCTACTTCTCCTTCTGCCACTCCCCCTGCTTGTGCTCTCTCCCTCTCTCTGTCAAATAAATAAATAAAATCCTAGAAAAATAAAAATAAAATGTTAATAACAAAGATTCCCGACAAACGGATATAAAAAAGATGAAAATTGCTAAGGAAAAATAATCAAAGACCATATATAGCTAATTCACAAAAGAAGAAATGCAAATGGCTAAATACACACACACACACACACACACACACACACACACACACAAAGACCCTCAATTGCATCAAAGAAATATTTTTTTTTAATTTTTATTTTTTTAATTAACACATAATGTATTATTTGCCCCAGGATACATGTCTGTGAATCATCAGGCTTACACATTTGTAAGTGCTGTGAAATGTGAAAAGAAATATTTTTTAAAAGACTACAAATTATATATGATATTTGTCTTCTGGAAAAATGGCACAGATTAAAAAAAAATAAATTAAATTTTGGTCAGGTGCTCATCCTGAGAAATGACACTCATGTGAACTACTGATGGAAGTCGTGATGGTGCACACTTTGGGGAGCAGTATTGCAACTAAGTGTCAAAATCTTTAAAAGCGTAAAAACTCTGTGATCTGGCAATTTCATCTTCGAAATTTTCATTCATGGAAATTAAAAAGATATGCATAATTATTTATTTTCAAGGATGACCAACATAGAGTTATAAATAATAAAAACAAATCCAGGAACATAGTAGCAATGACATGCCCAGCAATACATGAATGATTGCATATAAATTATGCTACATTTATATAATATACATCTATGTAGTCATTAAAATTATACTTCAGAAATAAATTATATAATTATGACTAAGCATAAACATAAAAACATGGTGTGTGTGTATATATACATGTACACACATAGTGTGTGTGTATGTTTGTGTCTATATATAGAGAAGTTAAAGATCTATTTGACACCTCCATCTGAACATCTATCAAACATCTTTTGAATGTAGTGTTTTAAACAAACAAAGAAACATTTTGGACAGAATTCTTTCCCTTCTAATTTTTTGCTTCTATCTTACCTCCTCTCTATTGATGGCACCACCATCCACTTGACCTAGGTGGCATTCTAGATCCATTCTCTTTTCTTAATCCTCTCCTGTCATCCATTCCATCCTTAAGTCCTGTGATGTTACCTCTAAAAACATAATCTTACCTGCTTTTCTTTACTTTCACTGATATTTTTCCAATCCAAGCCACTTTCTTTCATCTGAACTAAAGAATAGCCCACGCTTCAATGCTCTGCCTCTGCTTTTCTCTCAGCCCACCATGTTCCATTCTCCACTCAGAAGTTACCTTTTTTGTAAATGCAAATCAGACGTAGCACTCTTCTGCTTAAAAATTCTTTAATTATCTTTTCCTTAAGTGAAAAGTAAACCATGTGAAGTAAGTAAATCAGCAATGCCTCCTCTGAGTATATATCTGAAAGAATTGAACTCAGGATTTGCAAGAGATATCTGTGCTCTCATGTTTACTGTAGCACCATCACAATAGCCAAGACATGAAAACAACCTAAATGTCCATTGGCAAATGAATAAAGAGTATGAGGTATATACATATAATGAGATATTATTCAACCATAAAAAGAGGCAATCCTACCAATATGCGACAACATGATAAACCTGGATGGTATTATGCTTAGTGAGACAGGCCCATCACAGAAAAACAAATACTGCATGATTCCACTTATATAAGGTATTCAAAATATTCAAACTCATAGAAACTGAAAGTAGAATGGCGGTTGCTAGGTTCTGGGGAAAAGGGAAATGGAGAGTTCCTGCTGTTCGATGGGTATAAAATTTGTTATGCAGGATGTGTACATTCTACAGACCTATTGTACAACATTACCCCCAATAACACTGTATTGTGAACTTAAAATTTTGTTAAAGGATAGATCTCATGCTAAGTGGTCTTACCACAATAAATTTTTTTTTTTTTTTTTTTTTTTAGTAAAATAAAACCCAAACTTCTCACCATGGACCCAAAACAATCTGGTCCAATTGCTTTTCCATTTTCACCTCATTATCAATCTCTCCCTTGCTCAATATTTTCCATAATTTCTGATGTGGTGAGTTTTTTTGTTCTGTTTTATTTTGTTTTTTTCTGTTCCATTACACTGAAGCTAATTCCCGCTTTAGGGGTTTGCATTTTTTTTTATGTTGCCTGGAAAATTTCTCTCATGGATGACTACATTTTATTATCCCGGCTGTAGTTTGAACATCATATCCTCCTCCTTTCTTGATCACCCAATTGAATTACATGCCTTATGTCCTTCGCCTGTCATGTTTTATGTTATCATTTTTTTCTTCCTATTATAATTATCAGACATTTTGTTGTTCTTACATGATTTATTTTCATTGTCCTTACTACCGTAAATGTAGGCTCCAAAAGCAGAAGGTTGACTGTCTAGAATAGTATTTGCACATAATAGATGCCCAGTTAATAGCCGTCTAGTGAATAAATATATAAGGAGCAGAAGTAGTGAACATCAATATGTTGTTGTGTTTTGGGACACCTGGGTGGCTCAGTGGGTTAAGCCTCTGCCTTCGGCTCAGGTCATGATCTCAGGGTCCTGGGATCAAGCCCCGCATTGGGATCTCTGCTCAGCGGGGAGACTGCTTCCCATTCTCTCTCTGTCTGCCTCTCTGCATACTTGTGATCTCTTTTTCGTTGTCAAATAAATAAATAAAATCTTTAAAAAATAATAATAATAATAATAATCTTCCTTTCTTCCTTTCTTAGTAGTCTCTAGACTCAGTGTGGGATTTGAACTCACAACTCTGAGATCAAGAGTTTCATGCTCTACCTACTGAGCCAGCCAGGTGCCCCCAATTTCTCTTTATCTACTCCTGAATCTTCAAGATTCCCTCCAATCAACACACAACATATTTGTATAAAAAACAGTATAAAAAGTATGCAAACAATTTAAAACCTTTAAAATGCCAAAATTTATTCTCCTACTTTAAAATCCTGCATACTGAATTTAATTTAACCTCTCTTGCTTATTTAGCACTTTGAGTGTCTCAACAAAATGAAATAGTAATTAAATGTACTTGATGACTTCTAAAACACTTTCCAGATATTATGATCAAATTCCATAGTAGGTGGTACATCTAGAAGGTGAAAAAGATAAAATTAGTCAGTACAGATCATATAATCTGGATTTGCCTTTTATAAATTACCATAAATGTAATTACTGTGATTTCTCTCTTGCTCTCATGAGTTAAGGGAAAATGTTTAAATAATCATTTGAGGATTTCCACTACTTGCTTCAAGTAATCACAAATTGTTTTTGTAGGGAAAATAGAATACTGACAATAAAAAGTATTATGAAAATGAAATTAAAACATTTTTCCCTTCCTTCTTTTCTCGGATCTGGGAATTGTGCATCTTTCTTTAAACTGCATATTTTCTAACTTTTATGAAGTGAATTATAATTAATGACAAAAAGTTGTAGTAGCAAAACCTAAGCCACAGTCTGTGAAAATCATTACTGGTGTTCTAACTATTGACACATGCCACAGTACTTGGCCAAATGTGTAATTTTATTAAGATTGTTCTATATAATGAATCATTAGTTTCATAGAAATATAAATTGGGCCCCCAAAGACAATAAATATCCAAAAGTGAGTCATTTTCCATGCTTACTAGCAATTTGAGAAATGTAGATTTTAGAAATAATCTAAGTAAAATATATTGCTATATTACTGGTGATTTTTTTATCTGTAAAATGAATTTCTCTGGTATGAAAAATTACATGTTCAAACTTTCAGCATACGCACGAAGAAGAAATAATTTACAAACAAGAAGTGTTATTCTTTTTTTTTCCCCAAATACTTTTATTTTTTCAGTGTTACAAGATTCATTGTTTATGTACCACACCCAGTGCTCCATGCAATACGTGCCCTCCTCAATACCCACCACCAGGCGTTATTCTTATAAGAGCTTCTTATTCACAGGAATTCTTTATATTCTGTGTAATCAATTACCTTGCTTCTTATCTGAATATTTATTGATTTGGCCTAATAGCTGCATAACTTCCTATTCATGCTGTATAATATAGAATGGAAGATTAATAAAATCAATAATGGATATAGCAGAGGAAAGAATAAAAAAACTCATCTCAGCAAGATTGTTCATGGATGTCAAAACAAATCACCAAGAATACAGAAGGCTCTGTTTCAATTATATTTAGAGGGAGGGCATGAGAATGGAGAGGGAATGAGTTTCCTCTCCTTATTGCTTAAACTATAAAACTATGAAGCATTAAATGTCTTCTGGGAGCTCACCCAATTTTGGAAAAATAAGCTTGATTCTCTGGAATTTGATGCATTCCTCTCCAGAATATAAGCTCATCCAGAGTTAGTGTGCTAAATAAATGCTGAAACAGAGAAACGAGAGGGAAAAAAATCAATAAAATAAATTATGATGAAAAGATAATGTACAGTGCCTCACACATTAATAATACTTATTTTGAAAGGTAATATTTAAGTAAGCATGAAAAGTGAGCCACCGGGGAATTGAGAATAAAATTAATCACATGCTTGTTCAATAATTATTTGAGTAAAAGCTAAACACATTCATTCGCAAATGCAAATGATTCTTTTAATTAGACATCAACAAATGAGGTTCAGTAGCAGAAGTCATGCTGTTTGGTCTCAATAGGTTTTTATTCTAAAGCTCCAGCATCTCAGCTTTCTCTGAGTTTCCTCTATAGTTGTACACAAAGAAAATGAATTTAAAACTTTTAAAAACCATGTTTTCTCATTTCCCCAGCTGAATATTTTGAGAACAGTTTATCATTTTCTTCTCTTTTTAGTCAAGAGCTAACCCCCCAAAAAGCGCTTATCAATTATCCAATAAATTTGATCAATAAAAAGTAAAATTATGATCTGAATATCTCATGCTATCTGTGGTGACGTATTATTTAAAGTCAACACATTTACAGTGAAAACTATTTTATAAAAATGTATCAGGCCTGGAACCTGGTGCTGAGTTTAACTCAAAACAAAAAAGATTTGTTTGTTTGTAACCCATAGAATTCATATTCCACAAAGGAAAGGGAAATTGTATATATATATATACAATTATATATATATATATATATATAATTGATATAGTATCCTCTGTATCATGTGCTTATATTTTTTATTTCACTAAAACTTCTCAGTAACTATGAAGCACTAGTGATATTCTCATATTTTATGACCAAATAAATAGTGGTTTATAAGACTAAGCAACTTGCTCTAGCTTACACAACTACTAAGTGGCAGAGCTGAGATTTAAGGGACTATATGACTAAGGATCTCTAAAACAATCTAACACAGAGACAGAAATTACTTTTTCCTGATCCATACGGTTAGTTTTAAGACTGTTTACTCAACTTAACATCATAATGGGCTGCTACACTGAGTACAGACCAAAGTAAACCACCTCTACCTGCACATCTAAGACAGACTCTTCTCCAACATCTCTGACCTCGGGAAGTGGCACAACCTTGCATCCAAGTAATTACAGCTGAAATTTCACTTTCCTTCTTTCAGAATTCCCCAAATGAGGACAACTCTTATTATCTCCAAAAATCTTTGAATGTAATGTGTGAGAGTTTTAAATTGTCATCTAAAAGGAATTAAGGACAATGTCTCTGGCTAAAATTAAGATAACTAAAATTTAATTCCATTTAAAAAATTCTATTTTAAAATTCTCACTTAAAAATGACTTTGTTGGGACACCTGGGTGGCTCAACGGGTGAAGCGTCAGACTCTTGGTTTCAGCTCAGGTCATGATCTCAAGGTCCTGGGATTGAGCCCTACATCAGGCTCCATGCTCAGCACGGAGTGCTGAGATTCTATCTTCCCTTCCCCCTGCCCCTCCCCACCACTCGCATGCACGCACACTCTCTCATTCTCTCTCTCAAATAAATCGATAAATCTTAAAAAAATAAATAAAATGATTATTTTTTGGTGGGGTACAAAAGAAATGGTGTAGAAATAAATTTTAATATATCCATAGATTTGTTTAACCTCTATGACAATCCAAGTTAAAAGGAAATTTTGTTCCTTTCTAATTAGTATTCTGTTGTTCAGATATACCTGAATTTGTTTATCCATTTACCCATAAAAGAATATTTGGGTTGTTTTCAGCTTTTGCAGTTATGAATAGAGCTGCAATAAACATTAATGAATAGGTTTTTGTTTGGTTGGTTGATTTTTGTTTTTGTTTTTGTTTTGTAACATAACCCGAGAGTAAGATTGCTGGGTCATATAGTAAGTGTATGTTTAACTTTCTAAGAATTGCCAAGCTTTTGGTACGCCTGAGTGGCTCAGTTGGTTAAGCGGCTGCCTTCGGCTTGGGTCAAGATCCCAGGGTCCTGGGATCGAGTCCCACACCGGGCTCCTTGCTTGGCAGGGAGCCTGCTTCTCCTTCTGCCTCTGCCTGCTTGTGCTCTCTCTCTCTCTCTGACAAATAAATAAATAAAATCTTCAAAAAAAAAAAAAAAGAATTGCCAAACTTTCTTCCAGAAATGCTATGACATTTTACACTCCCATCAACAATGTGTGAGAGTTTCGGCTGTTGCAAATCTTAGCCATCGCTTGGTTTTATCATCCCTGATATTCCAGGTTTGCTTCTGATATCATTTCGCTCTATCTGAAAAACTTTAGTAGTTTTTCTAATAAGTGCAATGTCAAAAATTCTTTCAATTTTTCTTTATGAAAATGCCAAATTTCCCCTTCATTCTTAAAAGATATTTTCTCTGGATATAGAAATCTAATTCAATTTTAGCCCTTGAAAAATCATTATTGGTTTGAAGAATCTTTAAAGAAAGCTAGAATCATGATAGTGTAATATTAGACCATTGTAAATTCATTATTGAAATAGAGCTTAAAACTTTAATCAGAAAAAAAGATTATAGATTAAAAGAATGGGGACAAGTTATTTCACATATATAATTTTCAGCATTCAGTAAAAAGTGTATTAAAAAAAATAACCAAGAGAAAAATCAGATCATTAAAAGAGGCCCACAGCTTATCTGGATATTATAATTATGAAACACTGAAATAGCTATGAATAATACACTTAAGAAAATATTTGACAAAATATACTCTAGAAAAGAAATACACAGAAATAGGGCAAGAATCAACAACTAATTAAGAAGCCAGTAGATGGACTCGGTGTGGCCACTGCACAGACGAGACATTGCTCCCCCAGATGCCTTGATCCACTTCCTCTGCAACCGAATTTGACAAACCTGATATGGCTGAAATTGAGAAATTCGAGAAGTCGAAATTGTAGAAGACAGAAACATAAGAGAAAAATCCACTGTCTTCCAAAGAAATGACTGAACAGGAGAAGCAAGCAGGTGAATAGTAGTGAGGTGTGCACCACCAATACGCACCATGCATTCCACAAGCATTGCTTTCTTATTTTACTTCTTTTGTCTGTTTAACTTTGTAAGATGCAAAGACGTTAGATCAAGTTTAAATGATTGCTGCCCCTTTTCTCATCAAAGACTCTGGGGGCGACTGGGTGGCTCAGTAGGTTAAGCACCTACCTTCAGCTCAGGTCATGATCCCAGGGTCCTGGGGTGGAGCTCCTCCACCCCTGTGAGCTCCTTGCTCAGAGTTTGCTTCTTCCTTTCCTGCTGCTCACCCCTTGCTTATGCTCTCCCTATCTGTCTCTCTCAAATGAATCATATGTTTTGAAAAAGGAAGAAGAAGAAGAAGAATCTGAACTACTGTCCATGAATGAAGAGCCTCCTCTCCAGTCTGCCTGTCTGGCTGGCAGGGAAGGAAAAGAACTGGCATGTTGGTGAAGGAAGAAGCTGAGTAGGGACAACCAGTAAAAACTACGTTGGTCCAGGGTGTCCTGCAGGATGTAAAATACAGTCTAATCAGAATGCCATTTTTTTTTCTTCAAATAATTTTAATTATTAGAATGCACAAATTTTAAATATGCAAATAAAAAGTTTAAAATGTGAAAAAAAAAGAATTCAGTAGATGGATTAAAGCAGATTAAACCCAGGAAATAAGAGTAATAGTGAGTTTAAAGTTGGATCCGAACAAATATACATTAAGAAAGAAAGAAAGTAGGGGGCAGCTGGGTGGCTCAGTCGGTTAAGTGTCTGCCTTCGGTTCAGGTCATGATCTTAGGGTCCTGGGATTGAGCCCAGCATTGGGCTCCCCGCTCAGTGGGGAGCCTGCTTCTCCCTCTCCTCCCTGCTTGTGCTCTCTGTTGCTATCTCTCTCTCTCTCTCTCTCAAATAAATAAAGAGAATCTTTAAAAAAGTAAAAGAAGAGAAAGAAAGTAGGGAAATAATGTAAGAGACATGTGGGTCACAGAGTAAAAAGTCTAAGAAATGTGACTAGATCCCCAGGAAGCAACCTAGCCGAAGAACCACAAGTTTAGAGAATCAAGTATTTTATAATGAGCTGAAAGCGAACCTGATGAAACTTTAACCTGAAAGGAGACATTATTTTTACTATACTAGAAGTAAAACATGCCCTTTAGTATCTCTTTCTTATAAGGCCATTCACCGTATAAACATTTGTGAAGTTCGTCCAGAACAAAGGCACCGGGGCCACTATTTGCAAGATACGCAGAAACATGAGAGATCCAAGAAAAACTGGCTTCCAACAAACAGAAACTTTATATAATTCAACTCTTCTGTATGTATGAGACAAATTGAATCCATCGTAATTGTCTCGAAAAGAAAGCTTAAATCCAGATGGCTTCCCCGATGAGTTATTCCAGCATTCAGTAATTTTACACCAACTATAAAGAAATAGAAAAGAGGACTATTCCACTACTTATTTTATGAGATCAGCATATGTTTGATACCATACTAATATGGGCACTGAAAAAAAGAATTACAGGATGTTTTTTCATAATCATAGATGAAATAATCCTAAGCAAGAGGTTAGCAAATATCTAGCAACATATTAAAAGAATATGACTCTGGGGAAAGTTTTCTGAACAAAAAAAATTCGTTGTGACATGCAAAATCTATGTCAATCACCACACCAATGGAAAAAAGAAGAAAAATGCCTACGAACTTCTTACTAGATTCAGAAAAATCCTTTAATAAATTTCTGCAATCTTTCATGAAAACCTCTTAGCAAGCACATGATAGCAACTTCCTTAATTAAATTAAGGCTTGATACAAAACACTAATATGTAATATTTTGCTTGTGGTGAAATATGAATAGATGCTGCTGTCAGAACTTCTGTTCTGGCTAGTAAAATAAGGTTTTATTTAATTTCTTAAGTAGAAAGCACACATAATTAGCATAAGAATATGGCATTGTTAAATGCATTTCACTTAAATTAAAAATCTGTTCATCAACACAGTAGGAAGGTGAAAAGGTAAGTCAAAGTGGGAGAAAATTTGCAAACATATCTAATGCAAGATGTGTACCAGAATATACAAACAATTGCTACAAATCGGTAAGAAATGATAGGCCATCTAATTGAATATAGGCAAGATATGAACCGATATATACACAGATTATGTATAAATGGCCATGCAGGGAATGAAAAGGTAATCATTTTCATCGTTCTTCAGGGGAATGCAGAGCAAACCCCTGAGCTATCACTACACAGTCTCCAGAATGGCAAAAGTTGAAACAAAAACAACAAAAATAGGTCATGTGGGTGAAATGAGATGCAAATCGATCTCAAAGTGCTGGTGGGAATGTAATTTGATACAATCAGTTGGACTCCTTATGTGCCACTGTCTACACAAACTCAACGTATGCATACTGGCACTTTTACCCATAAGGTATCTTCCCAAGAGAGATGTGTCTGTCTGTGCACAAATGGATATGTACAGGAATGTTCATAACCACATTATCTATAATATTCCAACACTGGAAAAATCTAAATGGCTATCAATACTAGAAGGAAGAAGTAAATGGTGTATTCATGTAATAGAAGACTGAACAGTAATGTAAAAAAATATACTAGGGCTACAAGCAACTAAACTACACAGAAACAATACTTCCATTTTAAGTATTTGTTCTCCCTTTGCCTAGAAAAAGAAACAAAGAGATTTGACGTTTGTTTTTAATTATTATGCACTTCACATAAAGCATGTTAGAGATCAGTTAAGACATTATTGCTGTGAATCCTTCACAATTTACAATCCCCCAAATCAACATTCCCACACAGCCCTTATTTAGGAATTTTGGCTATGACTCAGATTTATTTCAAATCATTTTTAGGGGGATCCTTAGACAACTTTGTCTCTTTATGAGGATTATCTCTGATGCTGTATGCTGGAGGTGACAGAAAAATCGGTAAGGAAACTTTATTTATTGTTAATTGTCTCTTGTTTTTGAGCACTTGCAACTATTTTTATAAGAAAGAATTTGAAATTATTATGCTATTTTGTTTACTCATTTAAGCAATTTTGTTTATTCATATTTGCCACTACTTTTATAAAAATTACTAATGCAAGAATATGGATTTTGTTGGGGTGCAAACAATTTATAGAATACTAAGCTATACAGTATTATATGTGTATTTAATAGGTCCAATTATAGGAAATGGCTTGTACTGATTCACTATATCCCCTACTATGTTCCTCACTATGATCAATGGCATATAAGTCGCTAATATATTCTACTAAAACACTGGATTACTTAAGATTACTGGTTATTGTCTCGGGTAAAACAGCAATATTTATTTACTTACTACTCCTCATACAATTTTAGAATCTTTTGCAAAGCCAAAATTGAACTGTAAAGGAGATATTTTTATTCCAAAATAAAAGTACGTTAAAAAACATTTTGATTAGGAGCACCTGGGTGGCTCAGTGGGTTAAAGCCTCTGCCTTGGACTCGGGTCATGATCTCAGGGTCCTGGGATGGAGCCTCACATTCGAGCTCTCTGCTCAGCAGGGAGCCTGCTTCCCCCTCTCTCTCTGCTTGCCTCTCTGCCTACTTGTGATCTCTTTCCCTCTCTCTGTCAAATAAATAAATAAAATCTTAAACAAACAAACAAACAAAAAAAAAAAACATTTTGATTAAACAAATATAGTGGAAGTGTTAATCACTGGTCTGGAATGATTGATCAAAGATCAAAGCATAGCTTCCTGCTTTAAAGACTAAAATGAAAGGAACATTTAATATAGGTAGAATAGAAAATAAAATGACAGAAGCAAATCAACTTGGGACGAGTCTATGTTAGCTTTCTCAGAGTAAATCTATGAGGCGAGGTGTGTATTGTATTCCTCATTCTTTTGGGAGTTCACTTAAAATAATTGTCCTTAATTTGGGAACGTACTGGAAAATAATTTGTTGTGGACTCTTAGATGATTAAGTTTAACTAAAGAATCAGATAAAAAAATGCCCACAATGGTAAAAATGCATATAGTACATACATAGATATCTATCTCTATCTCTATATATCCACATGTATATGCATGTATGTATATGTACATATATATATATGATGTATACAGATACTCACAGATATACATATGTATAAAGCATCATATGTACGTAAATATATATCTATCCATCTACATATATTCATGTTGCTTGCATCTGAGATATTATAATCATTGTTTTGCTTAAAAGACTTCACATACCTGATAAAAATAAATAGGCCCTTTTGAAACAAATAGTATTTGAGCATATTTTCCATAATAATGTTTGTCAGGTGGAATGTATCTCACCTTGTCTCTTCCTGAGATTGAGATTCTTAAGTCATCTTTCATCAGCAAAACTAGGGGTCATAAACACCTGACACTTTTAATTTCTAGTATTTATTGAGGTCTTGCTATTCATTTTTGCTTCTGTTCCTGATAATACCTTCAGGAGCTCTCATTCAAACTATTATATTAAACTGGTCCAAAATGTGGGATCATTGCTAACTAATTCATTCAGTGGCTATTTATGGAATGTCAACTATGCACTATGCACAATTATTCTAGATTCTGGGGTTATATCAACCAACAACACAAACACCTCTTTTTGAAGCTTGCGTTCTTGTTAGGGGGTGAATTAGATACAGAAGGTGATGAGTGCCATTGGGAGAGGGGAATATAATTGCAGAAGTAAGAAATTAATCTTACTAGCTTATCCATTAAAAAGAAAAATCTCCCCCTTTTTCATTTATAGAAAAACGTTTAGAGATAATAAATTAATTAATTAACGAAACCTAGAACTTTTCTAAAGCACATGGTACTTCAAAAATCCAGGTCCCTATAATTCATTGAGTTTAGTGGAGATCCCTTAAAAAGACAGTGAGCATGCAGACAAATTTAAAGATTTTATTTATTTATTTGACAGGGAGAGATTGAGATCATAAGTAGGCGAGAGGCAGGCAGAGAGAGAGAGGGAAGCAGGCTCCCCACTGAGCAGAGAGTCTGATGCGGGGCTCAATCCCAGGACCCCGAGATCACTACCCGAGCCAAAGGCAGAGGCTTTAACCCACTGAGCCACCCAGGCACCCCCATGCAGAAAAATTTAAAACACAGTTCTCTTGCCTTTAAGGAACTTCTGCCCATATTGTATGGCATTATTTAAAAATCCTAGGAGTCAGCTTTTCTGTTGCTTTGAGGAGTATAAAGTGAGAAACTAGTAAAATGATAATCACCCACCACCAACGCCCAGAATGGGCCACTGGCTCAAAGCACATTCTTCATTTGAATACTTTAGATATTTGGGGAACATTTATTTTGACTCAAAAGATGTTTTCCTTTTTTAAACATTGGATGGATATCCCAACTGAAATTGATTTTCAGTAGCATTTGACTTTTAGCGAAATAAAACGAGTTCTGCAATATATGGAAAACAACAGTCATTTTGAGTGAAGCCAACTGTGGTAGGAAATCAGAAGCTTTTGAAGTCTTTCAGTCTTGTGTGTTTGCTTGTTATCAGAATAGCTTTTGAGGGCTGATGCTTAAAGATCTCTATCTAAAACAGGTGTAACTTTACTAAATCTTCTTGTGGAAAGCTTTGTCTAAAAGAGTGCATTTTAAAATGTAGCCATAATTACATTTATTTTATTGAATAGCCCAGAAAGCCTCAGAATATTCTCCCCCCACACCCCGCCCAGAAAGGGACTGTTATAGATCCATTAATCCATATGTTAAATATGTCATAAAAGTCAGCTACAAGGAGTGACTTTAAATAATTTGCCAACAAAAAGGATTTCCTATTTGATCATTCTTACCCTGCATTTGAATCATTCTGTTGGAAAACATGACAAAAAAACATATTTGTCTTTTTATTTCCTGCAGAAGGCTTTGCATTCATTGTGAGTTCATCTCAAACTATAAGTCTAAATCAGTTTTTAGTGGATTTTCAAATTCTTTGAGCTACTTTTAGGTGGGAGTAATGAAATCAAAAGAACACTGGGGGAAAAAACTCACTAACGTAGTATCAAGTATCATCCTTTCTCGCATGCTGCTGTGCAAGAGTGTTCATTCCAGGCACATTTGACTAAAAGCTAAATCTTCTGAGAAATCAACCTCTCAACATCAACTAGCTGAAGAGTAAATGCTTCCATGTGTGATAAAAGCAAAGACTCTTATTTTCCCCCTAGCTGATTAAGAAAAGCATGTCTTTCTTACACAATTCTAGCGGAGAGATTGAAAGCATTAATAGTTCTGTCAGAAAGACTAGTGAAAAACAGGAGAACACAGAAAAGATTAAATTACTTAAATGCTGGATCCAATTGATTCACAGAGTAAAGTCACATTTTCTCTCATTCTGCATTCTTTTCACAACACTAGATCATTGTTCTGGAAATTATGATTTGACTATGTGGCTGTGGAATCTGTAAATAAGATCCTGAACATTTTTAGTGCTCTTACTAGCTTGACATTCTAATATATAGATAAGAAAACCTAATAATGTTGCATTTATCAATATTGTATTTTTAAAATAACTTTATAAATAGAATTGAAATGATTCTGAATTTTACATGCATAACTAAAAAACAATTACCTTTCACGATTTTAAGCAAAGTTCCAGTTTTATTTGTAACAATTCCACTCATAAAGAAAGAATAAAATAAGCAAACTTTCTTTAGTGGTTCATAATCTATTCCAAGTCATGGCAACTATTGAGTCAGTATTGCTGCCAAAAGAGAATTCATGTTGATTACAGCATTTAATAGAGTCAGACAGCCACTTCACATCTAAAAGAAACACATGAGCCTTTGTTTTGTGTCCTCCAAGCAGAAATGTCACCTGTGGAGAGTAAACAAGGAAAGTCTACAGTTTTCAAGGAAATTTTCTTTTCTTTTCTTTTCTTTTTTTTTAACCAAACTGCACTCATTATCTCTACTAATTTTCCTTAAAATGTTATATTCATAAATTGTTATGAAAAAATGAGCCAAGAATTTCATGGCATTATCACATCATAATGCACATGATGCAATAATAAAGAATTTCTCATCAAAAAAAGCCAGGAAAAATGTTTAATAAACTGAAAATAATATTTATATTACCTAAAAGGAAAAAAATATTATCTGAAAAATGTCTTTAAAACACATTACCATAAATATTTGCTAAACTTCAGATTTTTCACCTCTCTGTGTCTTCCCTTTCCATTCTTTCATAAAGAATTCCAAAAACTCCACACACTCCTAGCTAAGATTGCGTTACAAATTCTAAACCTCTCTCACGCTCAAAACAATATAATTAGTTCCATGAAGCAAAAATGGAAAATGAATGCTTAGAACCGACAAAAACTGAAGCTGCAGATCTGCTAGATTCTGAGTCTAGAAAAAACAAAAAAGAACACAACACAATTTAAAAATATTTTTAAAAAATAGTTACTGAAATTAAAAATAATCTACAAAAGGAATTAACTCTATAATGAAGTAGTTTCCAAGTGGTTTAAAAAAAAAAAAAGTAGTGAATTGAAAGACAATAGGAAGGAATCTTAAAGAATCAGGATTTTAAAGAGTTCTCAGAGGCAAAGAGATAAGAAATATGAATGATATAAAGTCTCATTTGAAGTAAATCAAAAACACAATGGAGATATGGCAGAAAAGTAAAACTTAAGGAGTTAATCGCTGAAAATCTTCCAGAATTGAGTTTTCATATTGAAAAAACATCATGATTGAATCACTAAATTCTACGCCTGAAACTAATACTACACTGTATGTTAACCAACTGGAATTTAAATAAAAACTTGGAAAGAAAAAAAGAAAAGAAAATACATCATGATTATTGACCAGTATAAGTTTTTAATTACTACCTAGATTCATCACAATAAAACTGTAGAAAATCAAAGATAAAGGGAAAACCTGTAGTAGCTACTCGAGAGTAAAGATCACTAGATGGAAATTGGATTACTGACAGATTTCGCCATAGTAACAATAATGCCAATGTATGTTTTCAAAATACAAAGGAAAGATTTTTAACTATTTCCATACTCAGCTAAGTCATCATCTAAAAGGAGATAAAAACATTTTAAGACATTTAGGAGTTTAGTACCCCCAGATTCAACAGTAGGAATTATCTAGCATGTATTTCAATCAGAAAAAAAATTAACTCAGAGGAAACAAACAGGATGAACAAAACAAAAAAATAAAAGTTACAAATACTAACAGAAGTTGATAAAAAATGTTTCTAAATTAGCTGATTTTAAAAGAGTGAAAAGAATAATTGGTTTCATTTTTTTTTCTGTTTAGAAAGGTACATCTAAACTACAGATAACATAATAAGGATAAAGTGAGGATATATTCAATATATATTTATTCTTTATTGCTGTGTAACAAATTACCCAAGAACTTGGTGTCTTAAAACAATATATATATTATATAAAATATATATAAATATATATATATATATATTTTAATCTTACAGTTTCTATAAGTTTAAAATCAGGGCTTAGCTAAGCCAAATCTCTGCTTTGAGGCTTCTTCCATGCATTAATAAGAATGCTGTCCATTTAGCACAGTTATTGTGCTAACTGTGTCTTTCATCTAGCTTGTGAGACACCTATTCCAAAGTATTCTAAAAAGTTCTGTATAATCACTGCAGAATGGGTGGATCTTTCCCTCAGTGAATTAACACTGTGATGAATGTGTTTTTCATCTAGTTGTGAAAACTTATTTCTATATTTTCTTTGAAGGGTTTTACGGCTTTAGGTCTTATATTTGGGTTACTGATACATTTTAAATTAATTTTCTATATGATGTGAAGCAGGTGTTCAACTTCCTTCTTTACCTTGAAAATCCAGTTGCTCCAGAACCATTTGTAGGAGAGGTTGTTCTTTCCCATATGAATGAATTTAGCACCATTGTCAAAAATTAGTTGGCCACAGACTTATGATTTATCTCTGGACTGTCAATTTTATTTCATATCAATGCCTATGCCAGTACCATATTGTTTTGATTACTATAGTTTTTCAGGAATTTTTAAATCATGAAATGTGAGTCCTCTACCTTTATTCTTCTTTTTCATGATTGTTTTGACTATTTAGGACCCTTTAGCATTCAGAATGAATTTGAGGATCAGATTTTCAATTTCTGCAAAAAAAGCCTGTTGGAATTTTGATAGTAATTGTGTCAAATTTGTAGATCACTTTTGGGGGTATAGATTTCTTGACAATACTAGATCTACTGATACATAGACATGGTGTTCCTCTCCATTTATTTATGTCATTTTTAATTTCTTTCAGCAGTGGTTTGTAGTTTTCAGTGTACAAGCCTTTTACCTCCTTAGTTAAATTTATTCCTGTATAGTTTTTCTTTTCGATGCTGTTATAAATGGGATTGCTTCTTAAAATTTTCTTTTTGTGTTGTTTATTGCATGTGTGTAGAAACAGAACCACTTTTCCTTTGTTAATCATGTAACTTGCAATTTGGTGAACATTTTTTTATTAGATCTACAAGCTTTCTTGTAGATTCTTTGTAATTTTCTATATGTATGATTATGTCATCTGTGAGCAGTTTTACTTTTTTCCTTTCCAATGTGGATGCTTATTATTTCTTTTTCTTGTCTGATTGTTGTGGTTGGAACTTCCAGTGCACTATTAACTAACAGTGATGAAAGTGCACATATTTTTTTTTTGTTTTAAATGTGTTTAAATAAATATTGAAAGTAAATATGTTCATCACTAGAAAGTTAGAAAATAAAGCAACAAATACATATAAAACAAATATAACTGAAAAAGACTAAAAGAATATAATAAATATGAGAATGGAATTTATTGAAATAGAAAATAAATAAAAGAAATATAAGTAGCTAGATTTTTGAAAAGGACTATCAAGCAGATTACAAACCAATATGAGGTGGTTTTTATTACTTCTATAGAGTTATATAGGAGAATTGTATTAGAATGTGATACTAAGCAGGCTTTAAGTACATCTATAATTTTTTTGAATGACTAAAGCAAGTATGGTGATTTTGTGAATATTTGTCATGTAATTCTTTGTGTTTTTTTAGATAATCTAAATATGTATAACAAAAATTATGTACATGTATTTTAAAAGAAGATGCAGCAGAATGTGTAGTTTTTAGTGTTCATATATGTTTTAAAATACATTTGTCCTCTAGTTCTGTCACATGAAAAAAGATTCTAAGTTAGAAAGAAGAAACAAGGGTCTAAATCATATTCTTTCAGAGAAATTAAGTGATAAGCACAGGAGTTGGGGGAAATCTAACACCATAACAGACTTCAAAATTACTGTTTTTTTTTTTTTTTAAGTTTGGAGCATTTGTGAAAATTAATTTCCATATATTTCCAATCTGCTTACCCTTAGCAATTATTATTATTTTATTTGGTGAACTATGAGGCTGGACTATAGGAAATAGGAAACTGAACATGCTAGAGATTACCGAAGGAATGAATGTATGAATGAACAGAGCATATACCTCGAGACATCAAAATATTACAACTTTTTTAAAATATACATTTCCATCTGAAATACCTTTAAAGCTCCATTGAACTTAACTCTCTTCAAATTAAAACAAACTTCTTATTTGCTTCTCCTAGGATAACTCAAAACTTAACATTTTATTTATAAAACACTCATTCCATATTTCTTTTTCAGAAACATATACACGTGTTATTACAATATTATCAAAAAGCAAAACGTTAAATCTGAGAAATAACCCTGTGATTTTTTTCTCTTTGAAATTTTAATAATTTTCCTATATTTAGTCAAATATATAAGCCAGTTTGGGATTCCTCCCCTACAGCAGAGTTAGCAATATTGTGCAACAAAGCAATCCACACTTGTAATGATGACATCTTATTTTATGAAGACACGATTACATTTCAATGAATAAATTCATGAAGTCTCACCGCTCTGTGACCCCATATCTACAGTCGTCTTTATCTGGTCCCATTCTAGCTCATTACTGTCATAACAAAAGTAGCCATTCTATTTCACTTCTGATCTTATCTGTCCTTTAAAGGTGAAGAAATATGAAAGCAACAAAGAAAATAAAAACCTCACATTTTTCTTTCTTTAAATGGCCAGTAAACTCACTTTTTTTTAGTCAAATTCACTCCAAATAACTATATGCTTTTTTAGTAGAGGAGTTTATTAGATTATGAAACTGTACTGAAAATATAATTGCCCTATCTTCAGCTCACCTTTTTCAAAGATGCCTTTTTGTGGATGAAGTCTCATTAACATTCAGAAATTATCCCACCGAAATCCTGAAGATAGGAGGTAAATAGATGAGTATGTGAGCTGTCTCAGTAAGGCATTCACAAGGTCAGAGACAACTCATTAAAATACAGCTAAAGGGTCTCTTAATGATAGAGTACAGCGTATCATTCTTCTTCACTCTCTTCTAAGTCCTGACCCCTAGAATCTTGCTAATTCACACTTATGTACAGGTTCAAAGATACTATTAAATATTTAGGATCTGAGAAGCATGAGGTGATTTGCAATGAAATTAGTCACCCAAAAATTCTAATAGAAATCAGATAAATGTGGCAGATTTACTACAGAGAATTATCACGTCTGCATCTCAAACGCTCATAAGAAGAAAGTGATAAAATAATTTTTAAAAAAAGTGTAAACCCACGAGGACAGAGAGGAAAGAAATAACACAATAAATTTTAATAAATCTTTGGAATACCGGAAGTTGGGAGAAAATTGGCGAATTACTTAGGTAAAAGGAAATTGTTGTTACCTAAAGCCTTAGAGTGGAAGAGGGAAAAGTAGCTAGAAACTTTTTTTATTTTTTTAATTTTTTTTAAGATATATATATATGTTTTAATTTATTTTACAGAGAGAGACACAGTGAGAGAGGGAACACAAGCAGGGGGAGTGGGAGACGGAGAAGCAGGCTCCCTGCTGAGCAGGGAGCCCGATGAGGGGCTCGAACCCAGGACCCTGGGATCATGACCTGGGCCGAAGGCAGATGCTTAATGACTGAGCTACCCAGGTACCCCCAGAAACTTTATTTTTGAACCACAAAGATGACCCAGGACTTGGAAGTGTAAGGGAACAGTAGAAGGTAGGGAGGCAGTTCCAGACTGTAAACAGAGTGGTTTTAAAATGCAGATGCCTTTTCCCCACCAATGTAGCCTTATGTGTATCTGTCTCCCTCACACCGACCTGCCTTACCCTTCCTGCAGCCATTTATTTTTAATTTCTCCTACAGATGCTCTGCATGTAGAGATGCAAAGTACAGCAGAAGATGGTGATGAAGCATGACACTAAAAACATGGGCGTTAAGTGGGAATTCTCAGGCCCTTGCCCCTTCTTGCTACTGGAACACTTATAGCAGGCATGCATGTCCCAAGGACAGACGGAAAGCAACTAGTATAGGAAGAACACCCAAACTGGAATAACATAAAAGAAAGAACAACCAAGTGGGATAATCTTAATTGCTATAAAGACTGATACTCAAAACAATCTTTACCATCATTCTTATTTATTTACTTGTAGTAAATAAGAGGTAAGCAAGTAAACTTTTCATTTGTCTATTTGTTTTATAATCTATAACAAATATTAGAAAAATGTTTCCTGTGTTATTACATCTTACTTCATCTCTGAAATGCCCGTTGCTTGAAAAGATTCGATCATAATCATATTCATAATCATAATCATATATTAAAGCTCTACTAGCCCTCTTTCTTGAAATGAGGCCACAAAATTTTAAAAATATGACAACTGTGCCCTAAAAGACAACTGTTTTTCTGTTGTTTGGTTGCCATTTGTGATTAATGACTGCTCGATGAATAGAGGAAAGCAAATCTGGAACAAAAGAGTCATAAAGTGTTATTAAAAGTGTATTTCTTAGTATTTTATTTAAATTTATACTTCAGTAGATACTTTTGGTTATACACTATTAATTTTTAAAATCACTTTTTCAACCTTATAGCCTATGAATCTTTTTGGTTTGTCATAGAGTAACAGTTCCTTGAGCTGCTTGTATAAGAACATCAGTGGATAGATTGACTTCTGTATTATAGGCAAAGTGAAAAAAAATTATTTTTTAGGGGTGCCTGGGTGGCTCAGTGGGTTAAAGCCTCTGCCTTCGGCTCAGGTCATGATCCCAGGGTCCTGGGATCGAGCCCCGCATCGGGCTCTCTGCTGAGCGGGGAGCCTGCTTCCCCCTCTCTCTCTGCCTGCCTCTCTGCCTACTTGTGATCTCTCTCTCTCTGTCAAATAAATAAATAAATAAAATCTTTAAAAAAAAAAATTTTTTTTTTAAATCTACGGTAACAAAGTCACATGTTTACATTATGCCCAAAGAGAAAGGTTAGGCAGAAAACAACTTGTCAGCCCTCCCTACACATAGATGATGTCTTCAGGGCCGAGCATTGTTTAAATCTCTGTCTCAACCAACCTGAGGAAAAGAATGCATTTACTTATCTCCCAAATCAAATAGCAAATAAAGATTTGGCCGATTGGGGGAGAGGGCGGGTAAGGGTTGGAGGAGTGAGAGCTATGCAGACTACCAATTTGATTTCATAATTTTTCATAATGATTAATCCATTTCTAACAGCATACTACACACTTTAAAATCATTTATAAGGTTTAGTCTCTGTTCTTTGCGATTTTTATGGCTAAGCGATATAATAAGTCAAGGACAATGTAATTAGTATCGTTATGTGCAGAATGCCATAAAATGCTAAGAAGTGCTTTTGCCTCATTTCTTATTTCCCCCGGGATTCAAAGGAGGAGTAGATAACACCATCCGCAGGAGTGAGAATCGATGGGTCAGTATTGCTTTGGTGTAGGTTTTAGTAACTGCACCATCTAAGGTTCACCCTTAGGCAAACAGATGCTGAGTTTGGCTGAGGCGTTTTGATAAATATTTTGTATTTGTACTACTCCATAAAAATCTAATGTAAAGTCTGTCACTGCATGATCCTTTATAGACAAATGTTTCTCATAATACTATATTTTCCAACGATGCCAGAATGCTATCATGAGAATATAAATTTAGAGATTTGCCTTCAGGGTTGACTTTTTGATAATATAATTCTGGTTGTATTTCAGCTACATCCATGACTTCCTCAAAGATAGATTTTTGCTTTCTAGTTTCTGTAGTTACTGCGAGATTGGCAAAATTTCTGTTAATGAAGAATGAAATGTCCATATTTAAATTTTACCCCTATTTTTTAGAAGCACTTCATATTTCATCATCATGGAAAACTGATAATGTAAATTAGATGAGAATGGATAACTTTTTAAAATATTAACTATCAAGTTTGAAAATATTTTTCTAAACTCAGAAAAAAATGTTACTTCAGATTAGCTAATGAGAGCATTTTGAAACATATCTTTTCATTATATGCACCTATTGATTACATAGTAGTGAACTGCCAAGAAGATACTCTTTTCTTCACTTTCAAGAGCAATAGCTACCAATTTCTGAGTGCTTGCTATAAGCCAGAAAATGGCCTGCACAATTACATATTTTAATGTATAATTTTATAACAAATGTATAAAGGTAGATGTCATTGCTCTCATTTTTCAGATAAGGAAACTGAGATTTGGAAGAATCAAGTAACTTGTCCCAAAAGAGTTAGAAAAAGGAGCCAGACTCAATTCCACATCTCATTAACCCCCAAAACTCTGCCCACAGACTATATTCTATACTGTTCCTTTTTAAAGGGGAAACACCATTCGGTGTTTCAGAAGTAAGACCTGTAATCATGCGAAAGATTGTCACAATACTGAAAAATCTTAAAACTAGTTTTCAAATGCTTAAGCTAGCATATTAATAACAAAAAAGCAATGTATATGGTTTGCTTATGGAAGGACACACTTAATACTATGGATAATATATTTTCATTCTTAATTCCACTTTTGCTTCTTCATAGCCTGACCTTTTTAAGAAAAGCTGACTTGATTCAGATCAAACTACACTAATTTGAAGAGTCAATTCTTTCATAAATATTCTGCATAAAATACAGATTTTTTTAAAAAGTAAAATTACATTATACAAAGTGATTAAGGAATAATTATTTTGGTTTCCATATTTCAGAAGAGGAAATAAAACTTGAGGTCAGATGTTACAAAGTGATTGCTCTAAATATTTAAAGTTATCATTTAACTAAAGAGGAGTTACTTCTTTTGGAAAGATCTCAAAAATTAAGTAATGTAGTACTTGACATTTTCTTTGTTTAATGACAATTTAATTTTCCAATGTCTCATTCTTTTCCCACATTTGCCTTCTGTTACTATGTTGAAACAGTCTTCAGTTTTTATCTCCAAATCTATATATAAATCCAATCTTAATATATCCACACAAATGTTAAGTACATAAAAAGCACAAACATATACATATACCAGCATAATAACTTCTTGTAGTATGGCCTATTATCACTATCCACGTAATATGATAATTTATTAGCAAACAAAACACATGTATTTTTAATTGAATATTGAAGTTAGACACAAGTCAAAGACCTGCATAACTTAACAAATGATGGGCTGAGTATGTCCATAACAAAATGTGCTCCTTCTATAACATGATATTAATCATAAAGTATCAATAATGAGAAGTCTTTCATGAATAGCTTTAAAAATGTTCTGATACTGGGCACCTGGGTGGCTCAGTTGGTTAAGCATCTGCCTTCGGCTCAGGTCATCATCCGGGGATCCTGGGATCAAGTCCTATATTGGGCTCCCTGCTCAGCAGGGAGTCTGCTTTGGCCTCTACTGCTCTCCCCTTCTTCGTGATCTCTCTCTCTCACACTTTCAACTCTCTCTCAAATAAATAAATAAAATCTTAAGAAAAAAAATGTTCTCACATCATTTCACTTGATTTTACAAAAATCCTGAGTAGTAAAATAACATGTGTTTTCACCATCTGTTTATGAATAAGGAACTAAGAACTCAAGTGAAATTATTTATCTTGTACTGTGAATCCAGGTCTTCTGCTTCTTGGCCCTCAGCTCTTTCCACACACATATTAAGTATCTTTTAGCCAAATTGAATGCTGCCCAATTTTTCTATAATCTCTAACTTTATTAGTATTTTATGTAGAACTTTTGCTCCTGTGTTAGTAAGAAGACTAGTTGGTAATTTCATTTTATCATATCAGTCTTTCATGGTTTTTGTTTCAAGGTTAAATCAGCCTCAAAAATGAATTTGGTGAATGGATCCTTTTTTTTCTTTCTCATAGATACTTCATTTAAGATGAGAAATTATAGGGGTGCCTGGGTCACTCAGTTGGTTAAGCATCTACCATCAGCTCAGGTCATGATCTCAGGGTCCCTGCTCAGCAGCGAGCCTGCTCCTCCCTCACCTCCCCGTTTGTACTCTCTCACTATCTCTGTCGCTAACCCTGTCTCTCTCTCAAATAAATAAATAAATAAATAAATAAATATGTAAATCTTAAAAAAAAAGATGAGTAATTATATTTTTCTCTATATTAATGGCAACAACCACATTAACTGAAGCATTGAATCTGAATCCTCAAAGCTCCTACCCTGGCCACAGCAGAAACCTCACATTCCACATATTCTTTTGGGCCTCAAATGCCAGGGCTATGCCATTCCTCAAGGTTACTGACCATGCACCGATGTGTTGGAGCTTTATGGGGACAATAAATAGCACTCTTCTTATAATAATTATCTACTGTGCTATTACAAATTACCACAAGTTTACCATCTTAAAGTTCTGGAGATCAGAAGTCTGAGATCAGTTTCACTGGGTTAAATATATAGTGTCAGCAGATTCTCCCCTAGAATCTGTTCCTTGCTTCCTCCAGCTTTTAGTGGCTACTTGCTTTCCTTGGCTTGTGGCCATACCACTTTTATCTCTGGTTCTATCATTACACATATTTCTTTCTCTCAGTCTGACACTCCTCTTACAAGGAAACTTGATTATATTAGGTCCACCGGGGTTATTAGAAATAGGATTCCCAACATCTTTAACTTAATCAAATCTGCAAAATCTCTTTTGCCATGTAAGGCAACATAGTCACAGACTCTGGGGAATAGGATGCAAACCATCCTTAGATAAGCATTATTCAGCCACCATAATCTACTCTCTGTCACCCGATAAATTCACATCTATCTCACATGCGAAGTGCATTCATTCCATCTCAAACTCCCCCCAAAACTCAACCCATTATATTATTAATCTCACCTAAGTTTTATCAGTTCAAAAGTCCCGAATCCTATGATCTAAATCATCTACATTAGCTATGGGTAAGTCTCTTGGTGTAATATATTCTGGGGCAAAATTCCTTTCCATATGTGGGCTTGTGAAAATAGAATACAAGTTATCTACTTCCAAAATAAAATAGTGAGGCAGGAATATGGTATTAGTTGTAGACATTCCTATTCTAAATGGGGAAAATGGAAGAAAAAGAGGAGTCATTAGTCCCAAGAGATTTCAAAATCAACTGGGCAAATTCCCAAAGGTTTCAAGGCCTGAATATAATCCTGTGTCTTAAATTTCCGCCTCCTAAGACTGTGCCTCTGCCTGTGAACTTACTTTTCCTTTTTCTGGACAGATAGCATGTGTTTGCAGCTGAGTAGTGTTATCAGCCTGCTTCCTTCAAGTAGAATTTTCAGAGTATGAGAGCCCTTTTAATTATGTCCTCTCTCCGTCCCTTTCAGTCCAAGTTGGCACTGCTTCTGCTGGGATAACATTCTCAGAGCCTTGTAGATCTCCCATCTGTATTTCCTAGATACACTCAATTAGACAAGAGGATCCTCCAAAGATCTTTCCTGCATAATCCCAATTCTATTTTTGATTTGTGTCGAGATGACTGAGAGGACGGATCCATGAGAAATGAGCCCAATTTCTTCAAATATACCTCTGCGTGACGGATTACTTTGATCTTTCAATCCCTCGGAGACACTGAGAAAGAAGTGTTCAGTTATACCTTTGGTGCTCTGTCTAGAGCATGCTTTCTTGGTAATGAATCTCTAATTTTAACAATCTGGATAGCCTGAGAATTTCCCAAATAGAAAGCCTTAGATCTTCTTTGCTTAACATTTTTTTCCCTCAATACATCCCTTTCCTCACATTGTACTCTAAGTAGCAGGAAGAAACCAGCCACACTTTCAACTCTATACTTGGTCATATCAG
Source organism: Potos flavus (assembly GCA_028534135.1). Taxonomy (NCBI): domain Eukaryota; kingdom Metazoa; phylum Chordata; class Mammalia; order Carnivora; family Procyonidae; genus Potos; species Potos flavus. The sequence continues at coordinate 84,814,168 of CM052899.1, forward strand.
CTAATATTGGAGTTCATCATTCCCATGTCTTATGTACCATTTAACTGCAGAACTCTAGTTAGCTAAGCTTTTTGCCACTATACGCCAGTAAATAATGCTACCTTCAGTTTCCTGAAGTAATGTGTTCCTCATTCCCATCTTAGCCTTCATTAGCATCACCTTCATAGTTCAATTCTTTACCAACTGTGTTTTTGATAACTTAGGTGTTTTCTGATATGATATATATCACCTCTACCTTACTCATTTCCTTCTGAGTCCTTATTAGCAGAGTTATTTTCATCTATATTTCTACTAACAGTTCAAGACAATCTAGGCATTTTTTAAAATCATCCTCCCCCAATCCTTCCAGCCTTTGCCCTATGCCCAATCTAAAGCTGCTTCCATGTTTTTTTGTTATTTGTTACACAGCAGCAACTTACATCAAAATCAGTATTTGTGTCTGATTATTGCCATAACAAATTGCCACAAACTTACTGACTTAAAATAATACAAATCTTATGGTTCTGGAGGTCAGATGTCTAAATTAGGTTTCACTGGGCTAAAATCAAGAATTTGATGAAGACTGTGTTTCTTTCTGGAGGGATAGAATATGTTTCCTTTTGTTTTCCAGCTTCTAGAATTACCCACATTCCTTACCTTATGGCCTCCTTCCACCTTTAAAACCATCAGTTACATCACTTTGATCTCTCTTGCTGTCAATCACACCTCCACCTTTGTCTCTGACATTCCTGCCTTTCTCTTTCACAATAAGGATGCTTGTAATTTCACTGAATGCATTATTGTCACCCAGGACAATCTCCCTATCTCAAGAGCCTAACCCTTTAAAAATATATATTTATTTATTTATTTTAAAAAGAGAGCAAGCAGGGGGAGAGGGAGAGAGAGAGAGACTCTCAAGCAGACTCCATGCTGAGCATGGGACCCCATTTGGGGTTTGATCTCATGACCCTAAGATCATGACCCAAGCTGAAATCAAGAGTCAGACGCTCAGATGACTGAGCCACCCAGGTGTCCCAAGAACCTAAACTTAATCACTTCTTCAAAGTCTCGTTTGCCATGTAAAGTAACATATTTACAGTTTTCAGGAATCAAAATTTGGATATCTGTGAGCAGCCATAATTCTGCCTACCATAATGTTCCAAGGACTAAGTCCTCTTCCTTTTTTGGTAAGTAGTTGAACACATGCTTACTCTAAAGGGTATACTTAACAGACGTTGTTCACATACACAGAGCTCTGTCTCAGACATTCTGTATAAATGAAGAACATAAGAAATTTTTAGCAGCTATTCCATTAATTATTTTTAATTGTGAAAGGGTCACAGACTGTTCCTCCTACAAATCAGAAAACTATCATTGTAAAACAGAAATACCAAAATAGAAATAATATCTATCTCTGAAGAAATAGAAATTATTTAGGAAAGCAAATTTCTCTCAGTAATTTGAGAAGATATATCCATAAAATAAGAAATGGATTCTCTGACAGTAAAAAAAATCACTGAAAAAGACCTTAAATGGGCTGAAAAATTTAACTGTAGATTTTGAATAAGAAAAATGAAATGTAAAGATCTGGAAACTAGCCATACTATAGACATTAAGAATAACAGAGAAAAGGTAAGCTATCATGAGGACCTAGGAAATCGATGTCATATCCATTTGAGCAAAATCCTAGACAGAATAAATGAAATGAAAGGGAAAATTACTGGAAGAAGAATGCAAGATATAAGCTTTAAGTTGGGAATATCACACTGAATATTCACTCAATGGCTGAAAAAGCCACCTCCAGACAGATGAAATCACAGAAACTTCAAGACTAAGAGAGGATATAGAAAAAAATACATATGTAAGAACAAAAAAAGAGATCAGCACAGAGTGTAAAGAACAAGAATGACTTCAGAATTCTAATCAGTAATTGACAGGGGGGAAAAAGGATACCGATGCCTAGCAAATTTATTTAACAAGTAAAAGACAAATTAAAGACATTTTCAGACATGTCATTAATCAGAAAATTTTCATTTCTTGACCTCTTTCTAAAATGTTACTGGAGGATGAGTTCCTATAGAACACAAAAATTATAAAAATGTTACAATTCTGTAGATACCACAGATTTCAAGAAACAGCGAACCTCACCTATAAGTACTATGAGAAACATCCCAGGATGATATCCAAGAAATAAGCTGATCTAAATTAGAATAATAATTCAACAAGCCCCAAAAATAATACCTCAAAAAGAAACTGAATTCAACTGAGCAAAAAGATAATTTGAATGATAAAGTAAGCACAGGACATATAGACAATTCTTGTCAACAAAACTGAACGTGATTAGAAATTTCAGAATAAACAAATGATGGAGAAACTGTGAACAAAGTGTGCAAAATGTGAAGCTAGAGAAAATTTGACATTATTTTATTTTTAATTTTTTAAACTTTTTTGGCATTAATTTATATAACTGATGGAATTTGGAGAAAATGTTTGTATTTTTACCTCCATATTGTTACATTATTCATTATGTTGCCCTCACTGGTGGCATCTTAAGACCTTTATCACATAACTTATTTCTTTAAAGATAAATCTTCGGGGCGCCTGGGTGGCTCAGTGGGTTAAAGCCTCTGCCTTCGGCTCAGGTCATGATCTCAGGGTCCTGGGATCGAGCCCCACATCGGGCTCTCTGCTCAGCAGGGAGCCTGCTTCCCCCTCTTTCTCTGCCTGCCTCTCTGCCTACTTGTGATCTCTCTCTCTGTCAAATAAATAAATAAAATCTTTAAAAAAAAAATAAAGATTAATCTTCCAACAATCATAATATTTAAAATGCAGTTTCAACGTTGTCAAAGTTTAGAATTAAGTCTAAATGGATGATGGATGGTTTAATAAGATTATAGATTAGAACATTAATCACATAATTTTTCAGAATGTAACAAGTAATGGTGACACAGAATTGAGTGTTTAAGTTAGGTAGAGAACTGGAGCCAGAATTATTTCATCATTGTATTTAATAGAGGGATAATAAGAACTTTAAGAATTTGATGAATCAAGAGAGATTTTAGTTATGAAGCTTATAAATAGCAAAACAAAATAAAAATATTGAAAGAAAAGGGAAAAAGACATTAGAATAGAGAGATATTGGATATGCTCCTCATTTTCCATAGTAGAAAATCAAAAGATATGATTTTAAAATAAAATAAGAAATAGACTTGGAGCAACAGAAAATCCACCAGAATTATGCAATGTGCTAAGATTAAAACTGGCAAACCCTGGAAATTAGGACTCTGAATAGAAGTTTGTGGAAGTACAATCTACAGTTTTATATCATATTTTTATTTACTGCCTTAATCATTCTTTATAACTGGTTTGTTTACATTTATAGTGAATTAAAATTTCACATACCCCTCTTTCCTACACCACCAATAGAAAACTTTAAATATGGCTAGATTAGAGGATGTTAAATGCAAAGCAAAAAAAAAAAAAAAAAAGATCGGGACTCGTATGACTTTTGTTCTCCAGAGGGCTAGAGGATTGGTGAGGTGATTTAATTTATTACCTAATTTATATTATTCTAATAAAAATAGTTCATATATAATTATTCCATCTTTGCAAATCTTATCTTTCTTAAAAGACTCGAGATTATATATTTTTAAAATATTTTTAGGATTGTCTACTGTTTCTAGTTTATGTAGAAATTCCATGGTAGGAGATTTACATGTACTTATAAAAGAGAATTATCTTTATATTAACTGACACATAGGAGATAGACTGAACTGAATATAAAACTCTGAATGAGCAGAATGAAAAGCTATCAGAAAAAGATTGGAGTCATCAGGAAAGAAGAGGCTTTTGACCTCTATCTTTAAATAAGTGATGAGCAGAACTGACCACTGGGAGGAAAAATCCTGACTTCCTGAAAAACAAACCTATTTGTCATTCTAACGCTTAAAAGGACTATGGAATGGGTTGTTCCTTATCATTTCTAACTTAAATTTTCACCACCCTAGCGGAATGTAAAACTGCCAACACAGTTGTGCTAGACTGCTGCCAATTCAGCCAATTTCCTTCTACAAGAGCCACTTGAAATGGTGCTCCCTTGAGCTGCAGAGGAAAAAGCTGGACCCTCATTTCTAGAATCCCTTTCCAATAGGACTCCCATTCTTCCAATGAGCGCCACTCGTGAGAGACTGACAAGGTGGAAGAGGAGGCTAATCTGATACTTCAGGGTAGAAATGTGAGAATGAATAGACAGTGGGTAGGGGTTTTGCTAACAGCTTCTAAGTGAAATCTTATAGCAGAGAGGTCACTGACAATGTCTTCTCTGTGTTGGCTTCTTCATCTGCACTGCATTACCTACTTAATAATCTGAAGCAATGCATGGAGACCATCACATATAAAGTATGAACTAGGTATTCCATTTCAGTGCTAGAAAAATCATTTTTAGCATATAATTTTATTACGTATTTTTACTTATGTTTTTTTTGAGAGAGAGAGAGAGAGTGCATGCAAGTGGGGGTAGAAAGGGCAGAAGGGAGGGAGAGAGAGAATCCCAAGCAGTTTCCACACACAACTCAGAGCCCGATGTGGGGTTTGATATCAGGACCCTGAGATCATGACCTGAGGTGAAACCAAGAGTCAGACGCTTAACTGACTGAGCCACCCAGGCACCCCTTAGCATATATTTTTTAAATTAAACTTTTAACACCATTTTAAATTAAATAGATTTATTCCCTGGCCAAATCTTTGAAACTAGCATAGAAGATCACAACTACAAGAACTTTCTAGAACATTTAAATTCTAATTGTCAAATTGAAGTCACTCCTTTTTTTTTTATAAGTCTGAAATAAGAAAGCTCAGTATCTCAATGTGGTTTTACAGTCTACCTTTGTTATAACATTCTTTATGCTGTAAAATCTACCTGTTTAGTCATATTCTTTTACTCAGAATTAAATGACATAAATACAGTTAATATTAACCGAACAAACTTTTGTCAATAGTGCCTCCTTTAACTGAAGGGCTATAATTAATTTACTTACTAAAATCTGAATTTCTTTTTTGAAATTTCCCAAAAGAAAAGAGCTATCCAAAAAAGCATTAAAAGTGTGACAGCTTAATCTTTTCAATATGTCACTGTAAGAATTGTAAACTGCTGTCACATTTTGCTGCTTTTGAGACTGATAGAACTGGTATTACAAAGATCAAGTGCTGGAAGAAAGTGTCACATTTCAGGGTAGCTTGGAAATGAATATTGAGAAGAAGAATAAACAGAATTGCACTTAAGAGATTAGATCAGTAAAACATTATAAAAATTTAGCACCACCTATGCAGAATCGCAAGGATAATGCTAAAAGCTGAATGTTTTGCAAAGTAGACAGTCTATTATTATTTGAATTTGTGTCAAAAGGTGCTCTTCCAGATTCTAAAGTAACACTCAGTACAGAAGTAATTGAATTCCCTTTAGCCTTTCTTTCTTCAGTTGTGCGAATGGTACATCTATTCTTGGCTAAACAAAAAGCAGATATCAAAATAGATGTATGGATACTTTTTTCAGGTGAAAGATCACAATGCCTGTCAATTTAACCTTATTTTACTGTCCATCCTGTCGGTGATGATGCCATTAACTGATGGTTCCATTAGCGGATTCAGCCGAGGCTGAACACTCTGGAGTGAGAGTCCCCTTGTCTTCTATTGGTTTCCTCGGGACTCTACTTCAGAGATTGCACAAGATTTCCATTCAAATAGATCAATTCGATTACTGCTTTGTGAGTTGTTTGCTGCTGCTTTTCTTCCCTGAACCCGGTCATGCTACCTCATTTCATCCCTGATTCTATGTCATTAGAACACATGTCTGCCCTTTCTCTCTCCCCCTCTGTCTCTCCTTCAACTTAATTCCTGTGAGCTGCTTTGATTTTCTGTCATCAGATGTGGATTAAGGAGTGGGTCAGTAAGGCAGACGCCTGAGGCAGCAATCTTAAAGGAATGTATTTCAAAAAAGAAAATTGTATTTACCAGAACTCCTCCCCAGAAGTGCGCAGTGGCACAGAATTGGAAGGAAAACTTCGACAAGCCCTTTAGTTAGAGGATCAGGTTACCCAGAGACTTGCTTAAGACTGGTAGCTGGTCAATCACTTGTTTTTCACCAAGGGTAAAGCCTGTTAGAGACGGAGCTTTTCTTTTACTGCCTTTTCCTCCTCCCCCAGCTTTATTTCTTTCCCCAAGAGCCATTGGAATGATGCTTCCTTGACTGTAGAGGAAAAACCTGGAGCTTCATTTCTAGAATTCCCTGTCAGTAGGACCTGCATTTTTCAAATGAGCAGCACTACTGTGAGATTTGCAATTTGGGGTTAGGACTGAATTGCCTGGGGCCATTAGAAGCTGGTAGCCTAATGTTCCTTCACTGTCTTCAGGTACACTCAGTGTCCTTCAAAAATATTCATAGACTATCAGAAAGATGGGATATAAAATCTTTCCACTCCTGCCCGCTATTACCTGTTTTCCTTTCATGTTCAGCCTGGCAGGAGAGTGATGCAATGAATAGACTGCTTGAGAACCAACTGTGAGGAAATTTCCAGTGGAGTCCATCTTATGACTCAAGTAGTCCTTGCTCTATATCATAACAACTTGGAGAGAGAAAAGATCATACAAATCAAAGCCCTTCTTGTTATAGAGGGCATAAGCGTCTAGTACCTGAACCCAGTCAAATTAATGGTAGATATAAGATTATAAGCTCTTTCCCAGTAAAATGTTCTTTAATCCTTAAACATCTGTGATATACTTAGTATAATCATGCAGATTATACTCCGTATAATATATGCAGATACTTGGATGATATTTTGGCCAACTATGTATTCTTTGCAGTTTGATGCCACATTTTGTTGTATTCACAAAAATTACCTCCCACTACAACAAAACTAAACCAACTCCGTAAACAGGCTTTTCTTTTATTTTACATACAGATGATGTATTTGTCAGAATCCAAACCAGCTGTTTGGTGACACCATCAATTTCTAGAATGTCAGTACATTCTAGATGCCTTTCAGTGTTTGCTGATTTAGTTTTATTTAGGTCTTTAACTGTAGTACTCTCACCAATACAAAATAGTTTGTATTCTCAGGGAACCTGGGTGGCTTAATCGTTAAGTGCCTGCCTTCAGCTCAGGTCATGATCTCAGGATTCTGGGATCAAGCTCCTCACTGGGCTCCCTGCTCAGCAGGGAGTCTGTTTCTCCCTCTCCCTGTTGCTCCCCTTGCTTGTACACTCTCTCTCTCTTCCTTGGTCTCTCTCAAATAAATAAATAAATTCTTAAAAAAAATAGTTTATATTCTCTCTACATCTTAATTTAGCTTCCAAGATACTGTTATCACACAAAAAACTTAGTATTATAGCCTCTATACTAGCAATCATTGTGACTATATATATTTATACGTGTGTGTGTTTTGGGGAGGTGAGTGTGAATTTCATATTTATTGTTATATTATTGAGAATGAAATATAAACTCAGTAACAGCAGCCCTGGTAAATAAACTTATCACTTTCATGGATGTTGAGAAATAAACCAGATTAGATGACATTGACATTCCCCATAAATATAAAGTGATAATTATAGAGTAATCCTAGAATTTATTTTTTAAGATTCGCTTCTTTATTTGGGGTGGGGGAGGGACAGAAGGAGAGAGAGTCTCAAGCAGACGCTGCGCTAAATGAGGATCCCATGATCATGATCCCATGATCCCAAGACTATAATCCAAGCTGAAACCGAGAGTTAGGTCCCCAACCAACTGTGCCACCTAGTCACCTCTAGAGTGATCCTAGAATCTTAAAGTCTAAAACTCTAAATCTACAAAAAAGAAAAATTATTATTCATCAATTCATCTCAAAAATGACCGTGAGGTATCAGGATGTATTTTAGTTGTTAAAAATTGTGAACAATATTTGTTTCAATGCTTATAATTTTTATTAATTTAATTTTTATTTTATTTTTATAAATATATTTAAATATATTATATATTTAAATATATTTATACATTAAAATTATATTTACATTAATAGTTTGTAACACATGGTATGTGTGTTAACTATTATCATACTAATTATTATATGCATATGAGTGAGTAATGGAACTTCTCTCAGAGAAAAACAGTATTGAATGAATGAATGAGTGACTGAATAAATAAATGGAAATGCTCATTTTCCATGGCAATGTTAAGCTTTTACTATTTACTTTTTAAGCATTCTATGGTCACTGGCAAATATTTACAAAAACTCAGTTTTGTTTTGTTTTTAAATAGATGATGCAAAAAAAATCATCAATTTTGAAATGCTCATCTTCATTGGACTGACTAGGAAAAGCAGCTGCTCCCTGCTCACTTTTAGAATTAATTTGGGGTGGGTTTTTTTTGTTTTTTGAAGTAGTCAAAACACATTTTTTCCACTTATTTTTCTGCCAGTTTGTGACATATGCGTGCAGAGTGGACATTGTTATCCAGTACATATAATTTTTTTTAACTATTAAGGAAACTGCAATTTTATTTATTGTTTTTTATTTTATGTATTTATTTTTTTCATCATAACTGTTCTCTTTAATCCCCATCACCTATTTCACCTCTCCCCTCACCCACCTCCCCTCTGGTGACCATCAGTTTGTTCTCCTCAGTTAAGAGTCTGTTTCTTGCTTTGCCCTTTCTCTCTCTCTCTCTCTCTCTCTCTTTTTTTTTCCTTTGCTTGTTTGTTTTGTTTCTTAAATTCCACATATGAATGAGATCATATGGTATTTGTCTTTCTGTGGCACACAATTTATTCTTAAAGCATTTTCTTATACCTCCAATATAGAAGATATATACAAAATCAAAATTTTAATAACATTTTGTACTATTGTTTCTATTCTAGCTAGTACTAAAATTAAGCACTTGAAAAACAAATCTTGGAGATGTTTTCCAGTACTTTTTCCCCCCTCTCAACTCAGTGATCTCTGTGAAAGAATTTGACAGCTTAATCTTCTCAATGTGTCACAGCATGAACTGTAAACTGCTTGCGTGTGTCGATCTGCTTCTGTGACAGAAATGGTATCGAGTCAAATGTGTGAAAATGAAAACATTAAATATTGGTTAAATCTGCTTTTATTGCTACTGCCTATAATTTCATACTCGATGAAGTATAATCTTAATTATTTCAATAATTTATTTAATAATTCAATAACTAATTGTAATATAACAACATAAGTATAGAATCAGTGTCAGGCTTGGGGAAAATATGATGCAATGACATTTTCTTCAACATCTCAATGACTCCTAATGCTCTTTCCTTTAACCACTTACATTATCTTATTCTCCTGCTACATGGATCAGTGTCTTATTAAAAGGCCAAAGTTTCCTATATGACAAATCGTATATAAGAAAGTGTCTTCCTTAAGTACAAGCCAATTAAAGTGTCCATGTCTTAGACTTTCTTCTTAGAGAAAGCCCTTAGTTAATTGAGTGCTTTATTGACACACTTTCTACCATGTAAAAAATAATTCTTACTAGAATATCAAATATTAATTGCTCCAACTAATATTTTAGTCTTTCTGGAGTTTTTCACATTCTAAAGGACAATTTCTGAAAACATTTGAAGTGTATAAGTAGCATTTCAGAAACTATGTAGTTCAATTGGAAGAGTATCTCTTAAGATAATTAATCTTCATGTACTATTTATCATTACACTTTGCCATATCATGCCTGCCTGGAGATTTCTTCAGCTCTTTCTGCATGTAAGTCTTCGCTTTCCTCATTGTCAACTCTTCACCACTGATATAACATATGACATATAACAGATATATGTCATATATATGTCAATATAGATATGTCCATCGGTTATCCTTGACACCTTTCTATTTATTTTTATTTCTCCTTCATCCTTTTGTATCAATTAATAGGACCTCTGGTTTTCAATTTATACAACTCTCTACTCCTTTCCATCAGCACCACTACCAGTCTTGCCCAGGCCGTTCTCTTCTTTCTACACAATCTACTAGGATAAGTTCTTAAACGGACTTCTTGCAACCTATTTTGTTCTGTTCCATTTATTTTTAATAGTAACAAGATTGCAGGGGTGCCTGGGTGGCTCAGTCAGTTATCCCAGGGTCCTGGAATCAAGCCGTGGGGCAGGCACCCCGCTCAGCATGGAGTCTGCTTCTCCTTCTCCTCTTGCCCCTCCCCCTCCCCCTGCTCATGCTCTCTCTCAAATAAATAAATAAAATGTTAAAAAAAAAAAAACAGTAACAAGATTGTAAAAGTACTAAATCCTTTTAGAGGCTCTCCAAGCTACAGAGAAAAGAGTATTTTACATGTGGAGTAGATAATTTTGTAATGAAGCCCCTCCTCTGTATGACTAACTACTTCTAGCAAGATCATTTCATAGTCAATAATTATTTTTGTTATTCATTCTTTAGCTTAAAATTTTAAAATAAAAATAAATTTTGATGTCAAACGTATCTTAACTCAGTTTAACTATTTCAAGCACGAACGATATTTGCACTTTAGTCTTATTAGTCATACACTTTTAATCTTGTTAATCTATAGTCCTAATTTCTTTCTAATTTGAAAAAAGTTATAACCCTTTATCATTTCTTATATAAAATCAATTTCAGATGATATTTAAGTGGTAAATATGGGAATATTAAAAATACTTAACGTATCTAAGTGAAAGCAAGTGTTTATAATATTAAAGGCAGGTTTTTCTTTTTTTTTTTCTTTTTTTTGTGGACAGATTTTTGTATCAAACTAAAACTCATGAGAAAATGACTGAATACAGGAAAAAACTTAATTTTCTATATAAAAGATATGATAAAGAGTAAGGAAAATGATAAGCTGGGAAAAAAATTACAGTGTACATCACAAGGAAGTAAAAATAAGTACATCATAATCCTTATTATTTATAATGGGCAAATGAATGTTTACCAATATAGATTTAAAATAATAAATTTCAAAAAAATTGTGAATAAAGCAAAATTAGCAAACAAATTTAAATTGGACAATGCATAATAGATGATTAGGCTAACCTTGCTGTCATCAGGCCCTATAGCATTCTCTCTCCAAAGCCATAGCCACTGACTTACCCCTGCAAATGGGTCTATCTTAGGTTTGGGGATCAGTTGTGCCCTCAATCAGGAGAAATTAAATAAGTATTAATTTTTAAAGTCAGGTGGCTCAGAATTGAATTCAATTTTATCCTATTGCTATCCTGCCATGTTTCCAGTTTTAACAATAGGGCTTCTGTTTATTTTGTTTGTTTGGTTTTGGTTTTGTTTTTCTCCCCATGAGATTCTAGAGCCAGGAATTGGATTTTTTTGTCCATTTCAAATCACATGTTCTAATTAAAAAACAAATATTTTATATCTCTTTCTGTGAAGATATCCTAAATGATTCCTGAGTTCAAATAAATTATTTCATTTGAGAGTATGGTTTTTGAAAAGGTTAATACTGAGTGTAAAAGATCATTTAGCAAATGACAATATATTTTGTTAAGCAATGACATCTAAACAAGACAGAAAAATTAAGTATGCATACATATCTAATATATATGTGTGTATACATATACACATATGAAGAAATATACATGCATAGACATACAGACATATACATATGTGTATTTATATTAATTAGAAATTTAAAACTAGATGTGATGATAATTTATTTTTTTTCCACTTTTCTTCAATTCTGGGATATTTAATAGGCAATATCCTTTGGAACAAAAAAAAATGGTAAATTCTTTATTTTAGCATAGTTTATATTTTGAAAAGAATGATGAATAGAAGCAGGCTAGGGGGTAAAGTAGATACATATCAAGCATAATGAAAGATTAAATCTAAAATGATTTAAAATAGAATGCCACCCATCTTATATCTATGGCACCAATAGTTTTGTTGCCATATTATAATTATTAATAGTACCCATCTTTTAACTCTTGAAAGTGTCCTGTTTTGGATAATAATTCATATGCTTGCTTTACTCATGCATTTCACAGTGTTAGGAAAATGGACAAGCTCCTCCCCCCCTCCCCAAAGGTACAGAACAAGGGCCGGGGGGAAGTACATAGATTTGCTGTGGAAAGAAATTAGTCTCTTTCTTTCATTCCATCTCTACCACTCTTAAAATGACTGGACATAATTCACCAAACAATATCACAGGCTCTCCCGTGAGTGGGGAATAATTGAGATGGAGTTTACTCTTGTCCTGTTGGTGAACCATTATTCCTAGCACCATGAAGATACATTATTTTGGTCTGTTCTAGCTCAATGCTATAATGTGTTACATAGTTCCTGTGTTTCAATTTTATCCTCCATAAACTAGAAGGGTGGCTTCTTCAAAGATGAGTGATGAAGAACAGCCATGTTTAAATTATATAAAGGTCATAAGCCCCATATAAATGTAGAGTATAGCAAATGATCATCCACAGACTCTTGCTGGCTTCTTACCAGGATAGCAATCACATTCAGAGCAAATGCAGAGAGCATAAATTGAGAATATAACATGTCTGAACATAGAGGATTTGCATTTGTTATGTGAATTCATTTAATGTTTCTCTAATTCCTCTGAGTTTTGCATTTCATAGACAGCCGGCTCAGTGTCAAAGCTATGAAGCTGTTCCAGAATCATCTAAAAGAAGTATTTAGTAACAGATGGCAATAAAAACACTACAATGGGCCTTATTTTGTTTTATTTTATTAGACCAAGGTTATGGCCATAGTTATGAACTTAATCTGTCTTTTTTTATAGCCATGATAGTGGTTTACATTGCTGTCATATCACCAGCTGCCTTTGCTGAATCAAATGCTCTTTACTGCCTAATGCAGCTGAGCAATGGAGCAAATAACATATTTGGTGTAGCGTCTCATCGGTCTGAAAATAGGGGTATTTCTAAGAAGGCAGTTGGAGCCTGGGTAACACACACACTTGGTTTTAAGTTAGATACATCTCTAAAACAGAAAATAAAAATAAACATCAATTTCCAATAAAGAAGAATTTTTAGTAAGATTCATGATTAAATCACAACAAGCTGAAACAAGAGGGGAAATGATAGGGGATTGGCAAACAATGAAAAAGGTAAGGTGAGTGAAGAGACTCTGGAAATGTAAAGTATCTCTAAATTAAATAAGATTATCTCATTTTTTAATAAATGTCATAAATAAATTTATTTATGACATAAATAAATAAATAAATGTAAATAAATAAATATAATAAATAAATGTAATAAATAAATTTATTTAAATAAATAAATAGAACAAATTCTTATTTAGTCTAATTTTAGATTTGGGTTACTCTCTTTCATTTTTGAAATAAGACACAGGATTCAAAATGGACAAAGGACAGCTAAGCTCTTATGAAACAAGAGTCCACAATGTGTAAACAGATTGTCTTCATTGTTTACTTAGATCCAAACACATTGCCTCGTGTAAAAGACAAAAGAGTAAATTAGAGATACTTACAGTAGACTAGGAGATTCTAGTTAATCAACAATACAGGGGAATTTATACAATCGGTACCACTGATTTCAATAACTCCAACATTCTTAAACACCCTTGCTTTGTCACACTTGTGCCCATTAAATTTCTATTTATTTCTTGTGCAGAGCAGTTTCACTCTCTCCTTTTCTCCCTGCTGCTACCCAACCATCTTTTGATTACTAGTTTGCTTTCCAGATAGCCCGACACCAAGAAGAGGATGGCACGAATGTTGTAGGTACAAGCATGTAACCCTTGTCAAAAAATTGAGGTACAAATTTTACTGGCATTTTGCTACATGCATCAGTCATGATTGAGTTTTGTTAGAATTATTTAGGATATGAAATCCAGATAAACTCTGATTACACTACAGATTTTAGTCTCTCAACCCAAAAACTGAGGATCAGACACAGTGAACTTAAGTGCCACCAAATCTTCTTCCTTAATTGTAATACATAGTATCAGAAATAAAGAGATATGCTAAGTGCACTCATTACAAAACAATATCCAAATTCCGTTAGCTACCACTTATACTTGTGCATTAACCTCCTTTGTGGCTGATTACAGAAAAGATATTTTTTTTAATTATCAAAAATTTTTGAATTTATAGTTTATATCTACCAAATTAACTTACAACTAACTACCAACTGCTATAAGATTGCAGAGAAAGCGCAAACACTGCTTGATTATATGGGCCTATATGTTGAGAGTTTCTAAAAATGGTGACTAATTTCAGAGTTAAAAATGAAATGCAAAATAGTTCCCAAGTTGTATTTTTAAAACAATTGTTTCAGAAGTATTTTTATGATAGATAATAGAATTCACAAGTTGCATTTAAGAAATAAATTTTAGTGGCAATAGAAAGTTGGATTTCAAGAATAGCACTGAATTTTGTGATAAAATAAAATGTCAGTAGTAAAAATGCAAAGTCAGAATGGAAATAATGTAATTCTTTTCCACTAGTCTCAAAATGCATGTGACTATGATTTATGCCAACTTCAATTAGCTAACCCCCACCCCCCAATTGTCTACATTACATAAAACGATAGAGAATTTGGCTGTCTGTTCTCCTGCTCTGGTCCCTCTAACTGCAGAGACCTTTTCTGGGCAGAATGGTGTGCTTTGAAAGGGGGGCAAAGGGACATTTCTGCCCCCTCCCCCATGAATACCACTTTACTTTTCAGCTAAATCCAAGCCTCCTTAAATAGAAGCACATGACTCTGGCAGATCAGCAAAACTCTGATTCTGCCTTAGTAGCTAAAACTGAGCCTGTAAGGAAATTAAGTTTTCACAGTTGCCCTGACTATACACTTTTGCTAAAGTTGTTACAGACCTGAAACAGTCTGCGACTGGAAGGAGGTCCTTCTAAATGGCTAGAAGACCCAATTCCTCAAGCTGGGGCTCCCATGGACCCATAACAGTGTTTGGAGCTATTTGCTAAGGGATGTTTACATTATTTGGCAAAGGAGATGAGACACCTCGATTTAAATCCTTTCATTGTGGGGCGCCTGGGTGGCTCAGTCGGTTGAGTGGCTGCCTTGGGCTCAGGTCATGATCTGAGAGTTCTGGGATCGAGTCCCACATTGGGTTCTCTGCTCAGCGCTTCTCTCTCTCTTCTCTGCTGCTCTCCTGGCTCTTGCTCACTCTGTTAAATAAATACATAAAATCTTTAAAAAAAAATCCTTCCATTGTTAAGTATTAGCTCTGTGAGCTTTCATCAGTTACCAGATTGCTCTATCCATCAGTTTAATCATCTGTTAATTGGAGAAATGGACCTCACCTCGCTATTTCAAAGGCTAAAGTACTCTCTGTTATAGTATCTGACAATGATTAGGGTTTAATAAATGTTGCAGGGGAAATGACTTTCTCCCTATGACTGATGAGTAACTTGATCCCCAAATTCTCCTTATTTTTGATGCTCCTTTATATAACTAAGCCCAAACACTCTCTGGACCTTTTTCTTATATACAGTGAAACATACAGCTTATTCTAGCTAGAATAAGCACTTGAGTCTTTCCTGAAATAGTGGACATTGTTTAGAATATTAATTACAATTTTGGCCAACACGTTTTTCAGCAGAGATATACACAGGATATAAAAAAATATAGTATAAACCTATTTAAATCTTCCAAAAAGTTTTAATATTCTGATTAACTAAATATCTGTATTATTGTTTACATTGTAGATTCCCTATAACTACAAGTGATTGGCTATAGCTTTTAGAGATGGTGGCTCCTGAGCTAGGCCTTGAATAGGGTTTTGATAGATGGTACACTAACATGGGCTAGAGACATCACAAAATCCAGAGTTGGTTCAATCTATAGAACTAACACATATGAGAAATCTCTGGAAGAGCAAAAAATGGCAGGCAACACTGAAGAGCTGCTGAGTCCATGAATGTGCTCTTTGGTAAAAAATGATTAAGTAGGGGCACCTGGGTGGCTCAGTGGGTTAAAGCCTCTGCCTTCAGCTCAGGTCATGATCTCAGAGTTCTGGGATCAAGCCCCGGGGCTCTCTGCTCAGCGGAGAGCCTGCTTCCCCTTCTCTCTCTGCCTGCCTCTCTGTCTACCTGTGATCTCTCTTTCTCTGTCAAATAAATAAATAAAATCCTTAAAAAAAATGATTAAGTATATCCTTTTCTCTTGCTCACATTGCTCTGGATGGAACATTGCCACTTTCAAGGCCCTACAAGTGAGAACTCTCCAAGAATTCTAGGTCAGTGAGGAAACTTCATAGTGACTGGGACAGAAATACTTTAAAACAGGAGCAGATGGACTGGCCAACCCTGAGAATGTTTTCCTTTCAGCATGCCCTTCCACATCCTAAAGTAAATAAGTATAATTTAAGGAAAAGCTCTTGGGAAAAAAAAATGAATCTCAGCAGAAGCATATGTTAAAACATTTAAGTTTTCTGTGCTGAGGCATATTCCCTTCCCCTAATAAGTATCCTAGATATAACATAGGGACATAAGGTAGGGTACAGGTGTTATAAACCTCACCTAGACACACATTATCAATTGAGGTACTAATACCTCCAGGGGACTATAAGTTCACAGGGAAAATAACAATGTATTAGCAGTGTGGACTCTGTCATGAAAATACTACAGCTTAATACCTGATTCAACAAGGCAGAATTAACGAATCAGATGAAATAAAGGATAAAAAAAAGCATGTTTATATTTTTAAAAATTAAGGATGGAAAATTGAAATGTGAAGCAGAAAGAAGAAATTATGAAGAAGGGTTTTCAAGGTATAATAGTTACATTAAAAACTCAGTAGATGGATTGAGTTGCAGAGCGATACAGCTGGAAAACAAAACAAAACAAAAAAACCCAGAACCTATGAAATCTTTTACAAAATGGAAGTTAATGGATATGAGATATAAAAGTCAGTATATGACAACATGTATTATATGTGCTCCAAAAAGTGAGAAAAAAATGCATAAATGAATGTAAAGGAAGTCTGACAAATGAAGACCACTAGCTTTTTAGAATTAGAAAAAGATCCAACATTTCAGGCTGAAAGTCTTTCAAGTGAAGTCTTTCAAGTCCACCAAGATTAATGTTTTGAAATCACATGTTATAGTGAAATTAAAATCATTAAACAGAGACAAAATTATAAAATGTGTTAGAAATCACCTATAGGGACACCTGGGTGGCTCAGTCATTAAGTGTCAGCCTTTGGCTCAGGTCATCCTGGGATCGAGCCCCACATCAGGCTCCTTGCTTGGTGAGGAGTCTGCTTCTCCCTCTGCCTCTGCCTGCCACTCCCCCTACTTGTGCTTTCTCTCTCTCTGACAAATAAATAAATACAATCTTAAAAAAAAAAAAAAAAAGAAAAAAGAAAGAAATCACCTATAAAGGAATAAGAAAAAAACATTCTCAAGATCATTACTGGATGGAAACAGTAAAGTCATATTTTCTACTTGTTGAAGGAAAAGAACTTTAAACATACAAGTTTTTTACAAGCTAAACCATCGTAACAACCTGGAGACTAGTGACTCTATTATCAGGAACACACTAAATGTCTCAGAAAGCTTATCATAAACAGACTCTCTGATAAGAGTCCTCAAAAATGTATTCCATCAGGAAACATAAGATCGGAAGGATACTGTGACACCTGAGAAGTAAGGGTGAGTAAAGAATTTAGAACATGTAACAACGTGTCTAGATTGGCAAGAAGCATAGACGATGGGGGCGAGGGTGTGATATGAGGAAAAAAATAAAATCAGGCAATAGTGGAAACTTGTATAGACCAAATAAACTTCTATGTAATGAAACAAGATGTATGACTGTCTAAGAAAGAAGAGAAAGATGAAGAAGACAAAGAGAAAGAAGACCAAGCAGAGAAAGAGGAAGAGAGAATGGATATGAGGTGGATCATGATGGAAGTTCAGTGTAGAAAGATTGAGTAGCCCAGTGGCGCCTGGGTGGCTCAGTAGGTTGGTTAAGCATCTGACTCTTGATTTCAGCTCAGATCATCACCTCAGGGTCATGGGTTTGGGCCCACGTCAGGCTCTGTACTAAGCTCAGAGTTTCCTATCCCTCTCCCTTTGCTCCTCCCCCAACTCACTCTCTCTTTTTCTCTATCTCTAAACAATAATCTTTAAAGGAAGGAAGGAAAGGAGGGAGGGAGGGAGGGAGGGCATTCCAGATTAGCAAGAATGGAAGTTTGATCTTGTATCACAATAAAAAATAAAACTAAAAAAGTGAGGGGCCAACTAGTGAAAATTTGAAAATTAAAAAGTAAGCATTTAATCTTGAGGACAATGGGATTCACTGAATGCTTTTGACTAGGCAAGTAACATGATCAAACTATATTTTAAAAAGATAACATGAGCACTAATATTTAAATTGGTCGATGGAAGAGAAGCCAAGAAGGTGTTAAAAAGGTATTAAAACAATTCAAAAATTTATAATGCCTTGAAATAAGATGATGGCGTAGCTTACATGACAAGGAGGGGAAGAGTTAAAGAGAAGTGTCCCCTAAATTGCCTTATCTAGTGTAATGCTGAATTAATCACACAGTATTGTCCCTTTGATATACAATGAGGAAACGCATTGTTTTCTCACACCCCAATAAGAAAATTTCTCTTTTGACAGTGTGTAGAATATACATCTTTTTTACCAAACTGTAAAAAAGAAAAAAAAAAATGCAGAGCATCAAAAGAGAAATTAACACGGTTCATAAAGACACAGGCAGAATGAAAGGCAGAGAAGCCAATCCTAGATCCACCAGTGGGATAAAATAAACCAGATTCCAATTACCCTTCTATCAGGGGAGTCAACTGGAATGAGGAAGAAATAATTGGAGCTGGCACTATTTACAACTGTTATGGCTGAGAACAAGTCAAATACTTTCAGAAATAAATTCTTAAGTGCCTGGTTAAAATCACACTAACAGGAATAATTTGTTTCTTCGTTTGGCACTTGCCCAGTGATATGGGATTCCTTCTCAGCTAACCAGCATGGCCTCAGTTCTAACTGGTTAGGAATTGAACCAGAATCTGAGCATTAACCATTTCCCGTTCAGAAGACGGCAGCCCACTGTCAGCTCCCTTCAGAGTCAGGCTGAGTTTGAGCGGAGAGCCTTCCTCAGCACAAGCTTAAAGCCTGAGACCTTTGAAATGATCCCCTAAGGAACATTTCTTCTGTCCGGAGTATGGATACTAATAAGATAGAACCATGGGCACATGTGCTTGTGAAAAGATGCTAGGGAAAGAGGCGACATTGGAGAAAAGGAAGGAGCTTAAATGGGAATCTTCTTGTCCCAGGTTTGAAAGTAAGATCAATTTGTATTGTTTATCCTACTCAGCATTGTCTTCTGAGATCAGTCAGTTCAGAAAAATGTGTAATAATCTCACTCCAGTCTATTGTGGGTTTTGTTTGGAGAAGGATAAAAATGGATAAGAAAGAAGGTATTTAGAAAAAGGAATGTGTTAGGAACAGAATTGTGCCTCGCCACCCTTCACCCACCCTCCCATCCTACCCTCCACCCAATTCATATGCTAAGTCTCTAAACTCCACTGTGACTTTAGGAGATAGAGCTTTTAGGAGGTGCTCGATTAAAGAGGATGTAAGGGTGGGGTCTTAATCCAATAGAATGGTGGTTTTATAAGAAGAGGAAGAACAAGAGCCGTGGACACAGTGCGAGGACACAGTGAAAAAAAACTGCAGTGTGCAAACTGGGAGGAGGGCTCTGGCCGGACTGACCACGCTTTGGCACACAGATGGAAGACTTCCGGCCACGAGAACAATGAGAAAATATATTTCTGTTGTTTAAGCCACCTAGGCTCTGGTATTTCTTTATGGCAGCCCAAGCTAACTAATACAGGAGATAAACCCAGTGCCTATTCTGTATGACCTTCATCCTTGATGTTAGAGAGACTTTGCTGAAAATGAAAATATCTGATCATTAGCCTGCTCCACTCCCAAATGAATACACGCACAGTATGTCTGAGCGTTGCATTTGTGTGTGAAGCTTCTGGAATATTATGCTTGCTTTACGCACCAGGTTGTATTCATGCAGAGTGAAATGAATTTTAGAGCCTTGTCTGCATCAATTCCTGACTTAAAATTTAAGATGTTTGATGAACCCAGTAGGTTACCATTTACTAAAAATGCTTAGCACCAAAAAGTTTGAAATTCTCAATTTCAACGTTTACATTTAGCAAGTAAAATAAAAGCAGGTAATTTACTCTTGCTTGCTACAACTGAATGGTTATATAACAAAAGACTGTCCTTGTGTGGATGGGAGACTGTATGTGCCTACAGCTAGGACCACATGTTGTTTCACTTCAAAAATCTTAAGAGTTATGGTTAGTATTTCATTTCTTTTTTTTTTTTAAAGATTTTATTTATTTATTTGACAGAGAGGAGAGAGATCACAAGTAGGCAGAAGCAGGCAGAGAGAGAGGGGGAAGCAGGCTCTCCACTGAGCAGAGAGCCCGATGCAGGGCTTGATCCCAGGACCCTGAGATCATGACCCGAGCCAAAGGCAGAGGCTTTAACCCACTGAGCCACCCAGGCGCCCCATAGTATTTCATTTCTTACATAATTATTAATCACTAACAGCATGATGAAGCATAAATATTTTATAAAATAAAGTTTTATGTGTAATGTCACCACATACTTTATTTCCTTTGGCAGTGCTTAAAATAGATGTTTTACTATCTTGCTTTCCTGATAGCATTCCCCTTTAAATTTATCTTTTACAGTGAAATAAAATACTGGCAATGTAAACTAGTGTTAAAGTTCATATTTTTTTCTCCAGTTCAGGCAATTTGTATTACCTATTGCATACTTTTAAAAGAAAAAAATAGATCCTTCTCATCCCTGATCAAAATTCATAGTTGATTCAAAATAAATCAGCATATGGGAAATTAGTATCTACTTACATCGTATCGCAGAAGAGCATTCTTTTTAGTGGCACTAGTCCACATGATAAAACAGCTTGCAAAATTTTATATCCTCTATAAAACCACATATAGTTAGAGTAATTTTATAGTAGCACATTAGATATCCCTACAAAATGAAAAAAAAAGATGTATAGATTTGTAACTGTATTCTCCATGTATTTTTTTGTTTGTTTTAAGTTATTGATCATGGCTGAGTTTCTTAACCTTTTTTTTTGAAGCTCAAATTATAATAAAATTGTAATAGTTTATGTAAGACCCTGTTTAGAAGCTACAGTCCCCAGTAGATTAGCATCATTTGCTTTGTAATTTTTGTGAGTATATCTAAATAATACAGTAGTTTTGCATATGTGTTTACTTTGCCTCCCTTTATCAGAATACAAGTTCTCTGAATGCAGGAATTATGTTTTGTTTATTCTTTTGCCCCAAACCCCTGCACAATAATTGACAGTAAGCATGCCCTCAGTAATTGCCCACAGAATGAACAAATATTCAGTAGAAATGGGATCAGGGTCTCTGGAGCCTTACTGTGTGGGTATAAATTCTAGTTTTGGACTTCCTCTGTTACCTTGACAAATTACCCTATTTTTTGGGGGGATGGGATAATAGTAGAATTCAGTTCATACGGTTTTATTGTTAATCAAGTTAATACTTGTAAAACATTTAGACTAGTGCTTGGATCTTAGGACTCGATCAACATCTAGGATTATTATTCAATATAGGAAACATAAAAAACTGTTAAACTATATTTTTTCCTGAAGTTGTGCTAAACAAAATAAGGCAATATGTTCTTATTTATGCACAGTGCACAATTATTTCTACATTCTGCAGTTCTCTAAAGGTTATAAACTTTTATCAGTTTAGTTAACTTGTCTCGAATTCAGTTCAGTTCATCCACTCGACAATCGTTATTTGGTAGAATATGAAGTAAAAATAATCCTGACCTTTAAGATATTCACAGTTTATATGAGAGTTTGGCAGAGATACTCACAGAGATAGTACTTTCTGAAAATCTTCATTAGCATTTACCTCAATATTTTGTAATTATGTGTCTACTTGTCTTCTGAATAGACTCTGAATTCGTTCAAGAGTTATTTTTAAAACCTACTTTATCATTCTTATATCCCTAACTCCTGAAGATTTAATAAGGTTTAACAAATAACATATATGTAATAATATAATTGTTTCAGATTCATCTAAGGGATTAATACAGGAAGATGATTAATATTTTTTAAAAGATTAGTTATTTATTTGAGAGAGAGAATGCACAAGCGTGGGGGAATAGGGGTGGGGGAGAGAGAATCTCAAACAGCCTCCTCCCCTGAGCAGAGACTGATGAGGTGCTTCATCCCCAGACCCTGAGATCATGACCTGAGCTGAAATCAAGAGTCAGCTGTTTAACAGACTGAGCCACAAAGACACCCCAATTAATATTTTTAAGGCAAAGAATTATTTAAAAATACATATTCACCTAGACGCTTAAATTCAGTTTTAAACAGGGGAAAGAAAACTAATTGGTCTACATTTTAACCCAGAGTTCAGGAGTTTTCTATTAGTAGGGATGTCCTATTCATGTTTTACAATATTCATGCTTTATATTTCTTGTATAAATAGTAATCATAGCCACTAACTAGAATTTCCTATTTCTGTTTTTATGAAGAATTTTAAAATATTAATGAAACAATTTGAGTGCAGAATAATTCAGGAGTTCCCCCCCCCGAGTTCTTAAATAAGTCTAAACATGAATTCAACAGTAGTGTTTTCAATTATTTACTTTCATATTTCAACCAAAAAACTTCAACTTCATTTTCTTAGATATAATGCTCTTTGTTTTTTATGTAAATTTAATGAATTAGCAAGAAATTTAAACCTCATAATTACAATAACAAATGCAATTGACATATTTTGGGGAACAAAGACAATGCACTATTTGTAAACACGAGTCAACCTGCACAAACTTTGGGGCTTGGTCAATGGATACCACACAGGCATGCAGTAATTGAATGTTTGAGAGAACAGAGATGTTAGTTAATTAAGTTCTGTCACTGGAGATCTATTAAAATAACTTCCATTGTACATCTGGTTGTCAGAAATCTGGAAATTCTTTACAGAGCAAGTGTTATTTAAGGTGGGCTTAAGGAACAGGAAATAGCCTGAGAAATGACCTCAAGGCTAGAAAAAGTGTGACTCCGGAGAAACTCAATTAGTCCAACTTCAACATATGAAGATAGAGGTTTGAAAGAGTAAATTTCTGGAAGGTCTTGAATACTAGGATGGTTAACAGAATTTAATGCCTTAGCAAAGCTAGAAATGGAAGACTGGTGAACAGAAACATGGTATATTAAGAATTAACCTTTTATCAACATAAGATAATTTAGATGAAATGAAGTACTAATAGACAAAAAGCTTAAATAAAGCTTAAATGAGGATGATGGGGAAAAAAGCAAGATTTTTATTTGAGAAATGCTTAAAGATTTATTAATCTATATAATATATATGCATATATACACATACATATACAAACATACAAATGTACCATATGTCAAAAGCCTAACTCCTAAGGCATTTAACGGGTTTGATTAATAATAATTATATAATCTCCATTGTTCTAAATGATTTACATGAATAACCATATAAGCTACATGATAATTTTAGTAGGTAGTTACTATTATTATGTGCAAAATAAGTTGAAGAAACTGAGGCACAGAGAAATTAAGTAATTTGTCCATGGTCATGCAGCTAATAAGTAAAGGAGCTAGGTTTTGAACTCACACTATGGCTTCAGACAGCTTTTAACGCCTAAACTACAGAGCCATTCCATAAGAGAGATACAAGCACAACAAAGTGAAGTAGTGGCTGGAGCTTTTACAGAGGTACATGCTTGGGGAAATTTTTTTTCGGAGCCAATCATATCTTCCGTGCTATAGATGCTGCTTCCCCCCCCCCCCCCATATAGTTTCCCCTTCTTTTCCCAAATGCTCCCAAAATTCCATTGAGTGTTGCATCCTTTTCCCACTGTGTAGAGCTCATGACTCTATTTTCAACACCAAAGGTAGGTCCCGATTGGTGTAAGTCATTCAATAAAGTCCATCTTCTTCCCATAGTAATTAACTCAGGGGTGGGCAAATGATTCAATTGACATGATGAAATATTTTGGAAAGTAGCTTCTTTGTTCTTCAAGAGAACTACCAAAAATTTCTCTCTCTGCCCACCCCTTCCCCCAACCCTTTGGATAGCACCAAGGAACTATTTGGCCATGGTATCAATCCCTGCCTGCATTTGTGGCTATGAGGGAGCCCTGACTGAGATGGAAGCATTTATCCCAAAGACAAAGCAAAAACAACCAAATCTTTAAAGATACTGCAAAGTTACCATATTTGTGAGTGTCAATAGATCTCCTTTTGGTATGTAAGCCATTCTAAATTGGATTTTAGGTTATTTGCAACCAAAATTATTCTGTTGCTTTTATAATTTCTGTAACTTTTTATATCAGACAATGTCACTTAATTACAAAATTTGTAACATTGTCCTTTTATGATCCATTTATAAAACATTTACAGAGTAATATCCTTGATTCCATACTGATTTCTTCTCCTAAAGTTATGCAACAGATTTTCCTGTTTGGACTATATAGTTTCATCTTTGTTGGCTTGCATCCTATCTAAGGTGTTTTCCTCAACACATACCAGGTTAAAAAACTTGACAAATTACTATACTTAAAGTTGTTGGTATTGAAAAAAAAAATCTGTCAAGGATACTTACTTTACTCATCTGGGTCACAAAAATAAATTAATTCATATTCACTGGTTTTATCAAACTAAGTCTTAATTTACATTGCTTTTATTCTTATAATAGGATGTTAGTTTCTAATTATATAGCTCTTTAGTTTAATTATTCCATAGGTTGAAAGCAATTTTTATATATATCATCTTTATATTTAATGGAATTGTCTCAGTCTTTCAGATGAATGGTCTTTTTTAAAGATTTGACTATAATGTAGCACAATCTGAAAGTATTGAGTCAATCTCCTCTAGAACACTCTAATCTAAAACAAAGTCAAAATTATGATAAAGTAGCATACATTTTACTTTTTTTTAAGATTTTATTTGTTTATCTGACAGAGAGAGACACAGCGAGAGAGAACACAAGCAGGGGGAGTGGGAGAGGGAGAAGCAGGCTTCCCGCTGAGCAAGGAGCCCGATGTGGGGCTTGACCCCAGGACCCTGAGATCATGACCTGAGCTGAAGGCAGAGGCTTTAACCCACTGAGCCACCCAGGTGCCCCAGAAAATACATTTTATTTTGAAATAATTTTTAAATAGCTTTTGAAGTGCACTTTTAGTTTCTAATAAAAGCATATTGAATGTCAAATAGGAAATTGGAATTCTACATCTTAATATCAGAAGCAAAATTTTCAATCAGATATACATATTTTTAAAACCCAGGAAATAAATTGATCCAGCCTCGGTTATCTTTTCTGACATTATGGTGGGTTAGAGGGCTTAAGAAGCCTCCTACTTCAAGAAACTAAATCCTAGTTAAAAAAAAAAGAAAAAGAAAAAAGAAAAATTCTGGACCTGCAAAAAGTAGAGGAGTTCTAAAACAAAACAAAATAAAAATAAACCATGTTACTTTACCTCTGCATCTTTTCCCCCAAACACTTATATCTGGAGATAGAGCTAAGGCATAAAACTGGATAGACAGGAAAAGAATTTCTCCTAAGGCAGATGCTTATAATAGCCCAACAAGTCTTAGGTAAGAGATTGAATTTGGGATCCCCAATGGATTTGGTTCCCTCTGTTGGGAAAGGGAGCAAAGTTGTTCTGGGTCTTTGGCAAATTCTAGCTGCATGTAAGAAGCAGACCAAAGTCTTTTCTAGAAGAAAGCATCCCCCAAAAAAGCATGGTGGTGAGATACAGATTAGCAGCAAGCAATGAGCAGGTACACTAACCAATGGGTAAAATAAAAAACAGATTTCCATTCCCCAACCCTAAAAGATGATGATATAAATTGCAAAATACAGATAACACTAAATATTACCATGCTTAAAGAAATAAAAGATGACATCACAAAGATGAATGGATAATGAATGGATAATTAGAGACTATGAAGAATGACCATTAAAATTGTAAAAATAAGAAAAAGATCAAACTGAACTTGAGAAGTCAAAATCATTACTGATTGAAATATAAAGCTCAATGGACAAGTTAGGTTAATAGATGACAAATGATCTCTCCAGATTTGGAGATAGGGGTAGTGTTCTAGTTCTTGTGTTGATAGTTGTAGTTCTAGTTTTTGTATATTTACAGTTACTCATATCACTACTATGCATCATAATGCATAAGGAAGGATTAATATATGTTTCAGTAATATATAAATAGTTACATTAAAATTAAGAGAACATTGTATATAACTTAAGATTGTGTAACAGGTGAGGCAGTGTCTTGATTTTGGGGAAGAAAATGAGACTGCAGTGTAAGTGGCTTGAAAAAATTTCAAGAGGGAAAGTTGAATAATAGCACAGGCAAATGACCTGAAAAATCATCAGTGGAAAACAAAGTGCTAATAACAATAACTATTATATTCCTGCTGTTTACTTATCACTTCTTTGTTACATTCTCCTTTGAAATCAGTCAATGGACTTCATGTCATTTGAGGCAAGTCCCTTCTCCATTCTAAAAAGGGTTTTTGTGGGGCACCTGGATGGCTTGGTGGGTTAAAGCCTCTGCCTTCGGCTCAGGTCATGATCCCAGGGTCCTGGGATTGAGCCCTCCATCAGGCTCTCTGCTCGGCAGGGAGCCTGCTTCCCCCTCTCTCTCTGTCTGCCTCTCTGCCTACTTGTGATCTCTCTCTGTCAAAGAAATAAATAACATCTTTTAAAAAATAAATAAATAAAATAAATAAAAATAAAAAGGGTTTTTGTGTGCACAAAAATAAACACACAGATCGTTTAAATTAAAATGAATGTTTAGTTTTGTTTGTGATTTTCAAACTTTCCTCTTTAGTACCTTCCGAGGGCCCCATAAAATAGGGGGAAAATTCCAGCTTGACTTTGAGCCCCTCCATTCTATTTCCAGTGGTGCAATCATTCTGCAATAAATTCCTTTCACTGTAGTTCCTGGTAAGTATCAACATAAATATTCTTTAAATAATTAAGAAGCCTAAAAAAAAAAAAAACCCAAAAAGCAAAACACTTGGTTTCTAAAAATCATTTCGTTTTTATGTATTTATAAGTCTGTTGTAGTCAAAAGATAAAAGCACCAGTGATCTGATAGGTCTGTGTCAAAAAAATGTTCTACATTACAGAAGAAAAAACTGGATTAAGTAAAAGCAAGTGATCTATTTGATGCAAGAACTTATAGGTATAGAGCAATAAAATGTCCAAACCAAAAAAGACCTTAGAGATCATCTACCCCAATATGTCTCCCTGACCACAAGCAATTTTACAGAAGTCAGAGAAAATTAAAAATAAATAAATGTATTGGGCAAGGTGAGAGAAAAAGAAAAACAATATTAAAATGTTTTGATAGCTTTTTTAAAAATTGAGAATAAAGAGCCATAGTTGACAGACTATTTAATCATATTTTTGTCTATGCAATATTTTTATCCTTGAAATTGTCTCTAACACTAGAGTGAAAAAAGTAAAAGTTGCATAACAATAATAATGTGTGTTTATAGCTTTGGAATAAATCAAATAATGTAAACAAATCACTAAAAAGTATCCTTTTTAAGATGTCAGATACTTAGGATGATATTAAAGGTTTTTTGTGTGAGTAGATAACCAAGCCGGAAAATACTACTTCTAACTATACCAAAGAATGTCAGTCCACCAAGTTCCAAGCTTTCAAAAAGTTAGTTTATCCATGAAAACTAATTTAAAAAATTTAATGGGTAAATACGGCTATCTAGTATTATATTCTACTTATATTCTAATATGTAATATTTAGTATTATATTTATATTTTAATATACAATATAAGGGACAGGTGGGGCTAGGTAGGGAGAGATAGATAGAGAGCTATGTAATCAGGCTCACAGAAATCCCCAAAATGGAGGTGTAGGGAAACTAGAGGTAAGGAACACACTGCCCTAGGCCTGTGGGGTGGGTTTCTTTTTAAGATAATTATCTGTGACCAACAAAGAAAAACTAGACCTTAAAAAGGAAGTAAGCCATTGAAGGTGTTATCACTAGTCCTTGCTCAATGGTGATATCAATTGAGATGTTAAAAGGATTTAAGTTCCCAGGTTAGCTTTCTATAAAAGATGAACCCTAAAGGCCCTCAGTGGCAACCCTGTCGGGACCCCTCTCACTCCTAATAGCTTTTTCTGTATCCTTGCTTAATAAACTTCTATCACTTTACTCACCTTTGTCCATGAGATTTATTCTTAGACTCCGTGAGACAAGAACCTAGCTCTCCTGCTTCAAATACATCAGTAATATGCCCATTTATCTTTTCTATAAATATCAACAGTTTAAAGAGAAAAAAGTTGGTATACAGGATGATTTCTATGAGCACTTTATGTAACTTGGAAAATTTTTAAACTTTATAAATCATTTCTCCATGGAATGATTGCAACTTTTTGTTGTTGCTGTTCTCGGTTATAGTCTAAAAACATTTCCCAAGAAAATGTTGACTGGTATTGATGTGGTTTTGGAATATAGGGGAGGTTCAGTGGGGTGAGGTCCAGAGCCGATGACCAAGAAAGAATTCTTGAGACATGTTTGGTGCAAAATGGTGGTTTATTAAAGCACAGGGACAGGACCCATGGGCAGAAAGAGCTGCTGCAGGGGTATTTGAGGAATGGCTTGATTATATACTATGGGGTCCGGGGAGGTAAGGAAAAGGGAGGTTTCAAAAAGATTTTCATATGATAGAGGACCAACCTATAAGATACTGGAGGTCTTGCCATTGTCAAGTTAAGGTTGTTTTCCCCTCCAGCAAGGTAATAACATTAAGATAGTTGGGAGATATCTGGAAGAAAGTCAGACATGTCCCACCCAGAAGTGGGGGTTGAGGGCAGGTTAGAGGTTGTCAGCTTATGCTTTGTCTTCAGCTAGCCTTCTGCTCCCTCATCAGAAAGACATATTTGATTCAATAAATTAGTTCATTTACATTTTCTAAACCTGTTGGTCAAAAGTTGTCAGTTTTATAGGGATGAGAAATAAGAACAAGTTAGATTAAAATATGCAAACACAAAAAACAGCATTACAAAACATCTATGGCACGAATATATCTATGAATCTAAAGTAATCACCATGCTTTCCACATGAAACAAGGGGTTTTGTATATATACAAGGAAGGAGATATAAGAGTGAATCTAATTTCTTCTTTGGTTTTAGAACTCAAATTAGCATATTAAAAGAGATGAATAAAATATGTGGCTGGGCTATGAACCAAAATAAAGATTTCAAGCAAATGGCAAACATAATTCTACGAAATACAGATAAAATAAAAACTAACTTTCAAAGGTTGCCAAATCCTTTGTCAGATATAATTGGTTTTCCAAAGCCTTCATCTCACCTTTGTCTTTGTGAACTATCCATCCTATCTTGGGGTGTTCTGCTAATTTGGCTTTTATTCCATGTACTTCTTGATTCATTTCCTACCTCTCTGAACTCTCCTTTTAATCTTTAAGACAAACTTGAAGTAGTGCCACTATTATGCCCATATACTGGGAAAAATAAGTCTTAGAAAAGGTAAGAAACTTATCCAAAATTCCACAGGTAAGAATCTTGTCCAATATCCCTTAGCTCTTCTGTAGCAAAGCCAGGGGATGTGTCCACATCTGTCTGGGTGCATACTTCAGAATATTTATCCCTGGGACTGCACCATACCATATGATAGGGAGCATAATCAATGATTAGAGATTCAATTACGGACAGGTGAGATTACAGAATAAACTGTCTAAGGAAGAAGCCCATTAAACCAACTGAGGCTCTCTATATGGCTGCAGGAATAATTCTCGTGGAGATGCTATCTTCAAGGAGTGACAGAAATAGGGAATTTTAAAAAGGAAACAAGATAAGAACAGAATGTCTGAGAACAGAGAAGCCCTGAGTCTAGAAGGAGAAGGGACTTGATAGATATTCAGTGAGATGCTGAAAAGAAAGATAAGTGTTAGTGAACTTGAAAGACAATAGAGATAAATAATAGTCAGAACATCACTCAAGTGATAAAGAAAGAAGAGGTGATTAACATTCCAAAACATTGTAAGGAAGAAACCAAAGACCCTGGATATCTATAACTTCTTCATTAATTTCAGGCAGTGCTATTTTATTAGTGTATTGTTGGAAAGAATGAGGGAAAGAGGGGATGAGAAACAATTGCCTATCAGCAGGCTTCAGGGGCTTTTTGCCCCTCTCCTAGTAAGTAGGGCAGGAGTTATCAAATAGTAAAAACAGTGTGTGGTTAGGTAGCTAGAAGCTCCCAAAGAGGGAGTGGTGTGAGAACCCCCACAGGGTGGGAAAAAGTGGGGCTGCAGCAAGGATGTTTTCCTTGACCAACCTCTAGGTTGTGGGCCCAGTGAGGTGCTGCGGCACCAGTGCAGCCATAGCTCAGGGTTCACAAGGGGGGAAATACCCATGGTATGCCTGTGGCACAGTGAAGTGGTTAATCCAAACCCAAGTTAACCCTCTTAAATCTTTGGAATGAGATAAGTATCTATACATACATATGCAAAGTGGGCATACAAGGCAGACTTTCTCCAGCTGCTTCTCTATAACATATTCTATAGGAGCTTATTTGGCAGTCTTTATTGATTTGATTTCCACAGACACTGATAGAAATCTTTCTGTAATGCCACAGTAATTTTGTAATGACAAATGGCATGGATAGTTTTACAGTTTGTGAACAGCAAAGAACATTCTTTAAAAAGTTAGCAAGGTTTTCAAATATTATTCATAAAATGGTCTCATGACAAGAATATTTTCATTTTGTTTTCTTTCATCCTTGCTCATTGATCTCTGTGGAATTACCACTGAACCGTGAGATTACTGATCCAGGAAAATCAGCTCCCATGCATTACTAGGTCATAATTCAGCACAGTAACCCAGGGCCACACCAGCTTTCCTCTTCATCCTGCCTAATGGATGGTTAGTTTTGTTTTGTTGTTTTTTTCGGTGTATGACTGTGTGAGCTTGAATAAGAGAGGGAGGTGATTGAAGCAGAAAGAGACAAAGAGAGGATAAAACCAAAGTTTTGTTTTGTTTTTGTTTTTGTTTTCATTTTTTATTCATTTGGAGGGAGAGACAGAGAGATCATGAGCAGGGGGAACAGTAGAGGCAGAAGGAGAAGCAGACTCCCCGTTGAGCAGGGAACCCAATATGGGGCTCAATTACAGGACAATGAGATCACAACCCAAGCTGAAGTTAGAAACTTAACCATCTGAGCCACCCAGGGGGCCCTAAAACCAAAGTTTTTAAAAAGATATCTGCTATTTTGTGATTTGACTATACAACTAGGAAGAGTATTTAAAAGAATGCCACATTCCAATGAGAGGAAAAAACCAGCACACATAGCCATTAATAATCTGGAAATAAATTTCTAATTTTAATGTTAATAAGAAATATTGATTATAATATGGTTATAATGGAGGATAGTTGGAAGAAAAGCAGGCAGAGGCAAGGGACCCTGTCCTAAGAGGAAACTGCTTTTAAAAGGAAAAAGACCCCATCTTATTATTCTACAGGACCCTGGAAGAACCCATCCCCTCTTTCCCATGTAAACAACTACCTGATAAGTAGATGATGAGCATGGGGGCAAAAACCTGATTGGATGACAGGAGCGGGGAGGGTTAATCAGATTAAAACAGCCTGCCATTATTCTCATAAAAACCCCTAGACTTAGAAACTCCCATGGCAACCCTCTTGGGTCCCCTCCCTCTTCAGGAGCTTTGTATTATCATCACCCAATAAACTTTGCTTTGCTGCCCACCAGTCTTCTGGTCTACCTCCTCATTCTTCTCATTGGTGTGACCAACAACCACAGATACTAAAGGAAAAAAATTCCTGAAACAGTTATATAGAAAAATATAGATATAAGTAAACTGAGCTAGTTAAGAGAAAATGCCGTGAAAAGCTGTTACCATTACAACTCTCGAAGCTTTTGTTTTGTTTGTTTAAATATGATGCTAATTTTATTTTATTTTATTATTTTTTAAAGATTTTATTTATTTATTTGAGAGAGAGAGAGCATGAGTAGGGTGGAGAGGGAGAAGCAGGCTCCCCACCAAGCAGGGAGCCCAAGGTGGGGCTCCATCCCAGGACCCTAGGATGGTGACCTGAGCTGAAGGTAGACCCAGGTGCCTCTGTGATGCTAATTTTAAATTAGTTTATGACATTGGTATTAATGTTACAGAAATTAAAAACTTTTGAGAAAATTTAGATTCATTTAACTTTAGTTGTAAGTGTTGTTTTAAAGGTTCTTTAAAATGTTCTTAGCTTTTAAATGATAATAATATATGTATTAAAATGCAATTGAGATTGCATCTAAATGATAATAATATCTTTATTAAAATATAATTGAGATTACATTTAAATGATGATGACCACTATGTAAAATTATTTATTCATATAGACAAGAATTGGTAAGAAATATTTTTAAGGGGCTCCTGGGTGGCTCAGTGGGTTAAAGCCTCTGCCTTCAGCTCAGGTCATGATCTCAGGGTCCTGGGATCGAGCCCCGCATTGGGCTCTCTGCTCAGCAGGGAGCCTGCTTCCCCCTCTCTCTCTGTCTGCCTCTCTGCCTACTTGTGATCTCTCTCTCTCTCTCTGTCAAATAAATAAATAAAATCTTTTAAAAAAAAGAAAGAAATATTTTTAAAAAAATCAATGCTGATATGTTAGGGTGACATGAATACATTTTTATTTTTTATTTCTACTCAAAAATTATTATGTTGCTACTAAAATTGTTTTATTAAAGTAGGTAACATGTTGATAACTTTTTTACACTGTATAATACTATATTACTCAATTGATTTAGCACCCTACAACTAAAATCTAAAAATATTTGAAAGTATCTATTTTCGTACAAAATACAGCGATATTTCTTTCTGGTAATTTACAGATAAATATCTCTATTTATGTATAGAATCCATCTGTACAATTAAACAGAGGGTAAAAAGAGTCTTGGGTATACCAATAAGATATATATCCCATATATGATCTTGTGGGTGCATTGATAAGCCACTGTCTACCTTTGGGCAAGAAAAGCTAATTCACTCAATGTTGCTAAGTAATGGCAAAGAGTCATCTTTTGAAGGATGGGTTTTGGAAATATTCCCGAGTCATCCATAACCAAAGAATGGGGAAGTGATTAGTCTGTTAAAACTTTCCTACATGAAATTGAATGGACTGCCTTCTGTAATTGACTAGACTTTCTGACTGTGAAAAAGTTTAGACAAAATCTCCTTCAGGTAACTTAAGAGTTTTGGTAGATGTTCTTGCCTTTATTGGGAGTTTTGCTAAAAGTCTGTCCTTTCCAATTTGTTTTGGAAGTAGGGTGGTGAGGGTGTAGCTTCAAAGTGACTTGGAATAGAATCTTAAAAGAAAGGATCTCCCACCGCCTTGGTAAGTGGCGGTAATGTTTTGAAAAATCTGCATAACCTACCAGTATGACAATTTCGAAGGCATACTCTTGGATCCTGGCATTCTGATTGAGATACCTTTCTAACTACATTTTAAAAATTTAAAAATATATATACATATATATTTTAAAATATTTTATTTATTTATTTGACACAGAGAGAGAGAGAGATCACAAGTAGGCAGAGAGACAGGCAGAGAGAGAGGGGGAAGCAGGGTCCCTGCTGAGCAGAGAGCCCGATGCGGGGCTCCATCCCAGGCCCCTGAGATCATGACCTGAGCTGAAGGCAGAGGCTTTAGCCCACTGAGCCACCCAGGCACCCCAAAATTAAAAATATTAATACAAGAAGCTGGTGTCTCCGGCGAGCTGGTGTCACTTATTCAAATACATTTCCTCTCCATAT
The DNA here is from genome assembly GCA_028534135.1 of Potos flavus. Lineage (NCBI taxonomy): Eukaryota > Metazoa > Chordata > Mammalia > Carnivora > Procyonidae > Potos > Potos flavus. The sequence continues at coordinate 84,848,021 of CM052899.1, forward strand.
AGTGGCTGAGGGTGAAGAAATTCCAATTTTATCAGGACAGGAGCAGAGGGGGTGGTGAGGAGTGGTGGCGTGCTTTCCAGAAGTCCTCTAGTCCTGTTGGGTGGACCTTACTTTCGGTTTGTCTATTTCACTGGTGTGTTTTCAGATCCTCTTTGTGGAAAGTGGTGGCTCATTCACTGGATTTCTTGGAAAACTGAGACATATGCCATCCTGTGCATGCCTTCTCAGAGGAGAAAGGTAAATTTTTGTCCCTTCCTCTCGACATTTTTTCTGTTTTCTTTACTCTTACTATAAAAAATTGTCTCTATAGTTTATTATTATAATTATTATTATTTTTACACTCATCCACTCTTTTACTGTCCAAGGAGGTTCTCTAATGCATTTCGATCTGAACTGTATATGGTTCAACTTACCATTTTCTATTAAATGCAAGAAAAAAATCTTGATATACTTTACATTTAAACACACTTAGATATCTTCTAATACAGTTAGCATAACTTCTATCCTTAGGCTTCCATGCATTGTTAAAAAAAAAAGCATTGGTTAATTATTTAACCTGACATGAAAGAAACTTTATTTGATATGGGTTGGGGCAGAAAAAAATTTAGGTGTTTTGAATAGAATTCATGAAGATAGTCACTTCTCAAACTTTTGTCACTCCCAATACAATTAAGTTCAATTAAACATAATTTTATGAACAAAATAAGCAATGTTGCTTGCAGCTGTTGTTAAAATCACAGTTAATTTGGTTTGTATTTTTGTATAACTGTATCACTGTGTGCTATAGATTCCAAAGCATTATATACATGTTTTCTCAATTTTATAAAATAGGTACAAAGAAGTCTTCATTGCTTCAAGATTATTATGAATATTATTTGTGATCATTTTGATTAATCTCTACTAGGCTTCTGTAACATAAATGCTGAAAAAATGATGTGCTGAAAGTCACAATCATTTGTTAGATGGTAGTTATTACTGTGACAGATCCTATCATCTGTTTTCCAAATCAGTCGATGGGGAATGATAAATAATCTTTGTAGCTCATTGCACAAAATATATCTCCATAAAGAAAATACTCAGATTTTCTAGTAGCAGTTTTGTCATCGTACTGTATATAATTTGGCCTTGATTTTCTTTAACAAAATTTCTGTTTATATTGCATGGCTCAATTTTTTAATCTTGAGTATATGAATGAACATAAAGAAGAGAGCATGATCTTTGTTTAGAAGAGTCCTCTCTTTGTAATCATCCTTTTTGAGAGGAAAATCTTCCCCAGCTGCATGATGCTACAGAAAATAATTAAATTTAATAGTAGCTGCCCTTAATTTACAGCCACAGAGGGAAATAATCACATTTGAAATAAAAGCCACAGCTTTAAAATGAATATATATGCCACTGGGGCATGTCCCTAGTAAAAGCAACTCTCACTGTCATTCACAAGGATGGCATTGGAGATATATTTTCCCTTTATTCCCATCCATTTTTACTTTTAAAGGAAAAGTAATCTCTTTATTGAGAACATCACTGTTCTCCTGACAAGTGCAAGAGAAGGAGCTTCTCTTTTCACTCTAAAATGTCTGAATCAAAGCTTCGGCACCATGTTCTTGTGTGTTTGCTTTTTTTAAAGTGCTTCCTCAGCTTATGCTTTGGCTTTCCCATCTGCTCCAAAAGAAAGCATTTAAAAGAGACATCAGTTTGCCTCTTAGAATCAAATGAGGTATTGATTTTCATTGGATTTAAATTCAGATAATTTATGTCACAAAATTAAGAGAAGGATATTCTTATGAAATTCTACATAAAACTGACACTTAGAAAAATCATGGGCAGATTATATATACTCTTTTTCCCTAAATGAAAATAAAGCAAAATTAAAATTAGATTACATGATGTCAATGATAACAATTATTTCCGAAAAAATCTAAATAAATTAATTTGTGGGCTTCCTTGTTTTCAAAAGCAAAATAAATAAAAGTAACTTATTTTCAAGAAAGCAGCTATTTCAAAAAAAACAAAAAAAAACAAAAAAAAGAAAGCAGCTATTTCTACAACATAAGATGCTAGAAACATTCTTTCGATAGTTACATGGTTTGCAGAATGGAATGAAAATGGAGCAGGACACGTGGATTTAACAAAATGTTGCATTTATCTTATGATGATGCTGAATTGGCTTCATAGTACAAATCCAAGGGAGTATCTAGTTAGTCAGTTGTTAACACCACAAATATTGGAAACAACTTTATTTCTACTTGCTGAAACTTTGTTGACTTTATTCCCAAGGTAATCTTTGGGTAGAAGTAGATTTAATTATATCTCACTTCTTACTCTTTTCCATAGTAATGGTTTCATTTTTTATAATTCATGTCTTATTCCTTTGAATATTTTACTAAAAATTTCTATCTGAATTATCTAAGTGAAAAAAAATTAAATTTATTTAAATGTGATTAGGCCATTCTCTGAAGCTGATAATTCACAAAAACTCCTTATGAACATTTTCATTCTATGGTTCCTCAGAGTTTTTTTTCTTTTTTTAAAGATTTTATTTATTTATTTGAGAGAGAGAGAATGAGACAGAGAGCAAGAGAGGGAGAAGGGTCAGAGGGAGAAGGAGACTCCCTGCTGAGCAGGAAGCCCCATGCGGGACTTGATCTCGGGACTCCAGGATCATGATCTGAGTGAAAGGCAGCTGCCCAACCGAGACACCCAGGTGCCCTCCTCAAGGGTTTGTACACACTGAGCAATGGCTGCCACACAGAAATCTCCCCATAAATATTAGCTCTAATTATTACTTATTTGACCTGTAAGTAATAGAAATGTAAGATGAAATATTGATTTAATCACTGATAGAAAACATTTGCTAAAACTTCACTTTGTGAAAATTGCTGTGTTAGCAGCTGAGGGAGGTACAGACAAGACCCTGTCTATAAAGATCTTATATCCTAGAAGATAAAATTAGATATACATTATATAGACAGAATGTTTCTTTTGTTATATATTTTATGTATAAACACATAACATGTATATATAATACATCTCTTGTATCATAGATCTATATGTATATATCAATATATGTACATATATAAGTATATAAATGCACAAATGTATATATAACAAATATAGTGTATTATATATCTACATATATTTATTTAAAGTATGTATCATTGATCTACATATACTATAAATGTAATAGATAATACAGGGCAGATAGTGCTGAAGTCAATGGGATGTAATGTTTGGAAGTTCAGAAGCTGAGAGTTCCTAATGCAAAGAATGACTTAATAATGTTTAAGTTTCAGAACTTATTTAGGGATTCATCTTTGCTATTTCTATCTTGTTTACTATTACAAATTCCCTAGTAAATTATGTAACAGGTGTATTCTCAGTTTGCACTTTTTGCAATAAGCGGTGATTGTGCTGAAATCAATAGAAATATTAATATTAGAAAATAGCTCAATTTTACAAGCCATTATGTTCTGAATATACAGGTAATATATTCTTGAAATACCATTTAATAGTATCATTTATACTTAGGGAAAATTAAAAGGCTGTTTAAGAAGATAATCCTTCTGCTATTTGTTATTATTTTTAGTGATAAGAAATATATGTATATCTTGCATTATAGTATAAAAGGCCATTCATCCTAAATAAGAAGAAATAGGAATATACGAAACTATAATACGTGTTATATAAGAACAAGAGATCAGTAGAAAGACCATCTAACATGTGTGTTCAAATAATTTAATTTATAAACATTTAAGGAGTGGCTGCAGATAAATCGATAGACTTAAGACTGATAAGTAACTAATACGTACTTTTATATTTCCATACTAGCACACCTTTCAAAAAAGAGATATTCTTTTATATAATAACTGAAACCTGGGTATTTATAGTGACCTATCCATTTTCTATAAAATTTCAAAATGAAGATATATGCATATGAGTTAGAAATAGTCCACAGAGATTCTTTTATAAATATATGCAAGCAATTTATTTCTCACTGAAGGTGATCATTTTGAGGGAGAAATTGCTCTGCTGACACGTTTTTTACGATATCACCCAGAATGCATTACAAACTCTAATGGAGGTCATTATTTCCCAAAGCCCATAAACTCAGAATAGTTTATAGCTTTGTAAAGTCCATTTATTATACAACGAAGAAAATGTTCAGAGGTGTATTTGTATCTCATATATTGAAACTTTTTCCTTGGTACATTTTAAACTTTTCAAGGAATATGCAAGTTAATTTACCATAAGAAGAAAGCTAAATGGAAAACAATTGTAAGTTCTTAGATAACATATCAGTCATATTTTATTTAAAAATGTTTTATTCCAATAAACTCACTTATTGTGTTAAAACATATCATCAGTGTAGAATAGAGAACTTATAACTATTCCTTGCCTGTTTGATTTTAAGACCAATGTGTAATGAGCACTCACTCTAAACAGGGCCCAGTGCTAGGTGGTGTGTAAATGGTAATGACTGAAACAGTTTGAATATGCATTACACCTGTAACCAGAAAAAAAAAAATGTAGAAGTTAGAAATGGCTGAAACCCTCCATATAATAATGAGAATTATTATATTTTATTATATTATTATTTTATTAATATAATATTAATATAATATAATATTATTGCATTTAAATATTTAAATAATTAATTATTAATAAATAAATTAATAAATGGATTTAATGAATGGATTAATATTTAATAAATATTAAATTTAAATATTAATAAATTAATATTAATATAATATTATTATATTGAATATATTATATTTTTATTTATTAATTTTTATTCTCATATAATTAATGAGAATCAATTCAGCCAGTTAGATGTCTCTCATGGAGATTCAAGCAATACATGCACTATAATAGTGAGGAATTACAGATATGGGTTTTTAAGCTTATCTTCTGGTACTTAATAAGGGCAAAAGATGAGATTCAATGTACTAAACTACAGAGCCTGAATTTTTAAAATGCTTTCCACAAAGAGAAAACATTCCTATTTTATATATGCCACTGCTGTAGTTTTAAAGTTGTTAATATTGTGTTTGCTTTTGTCATAATTCATTTGATTAAAAATATTAATCATTAGCAGTGAGTAGTAGCTCATGTCCTTTACTTTTTATTTGAAAATATTTGGAGTCCTTTTGGCTAGATTAATTTTCAATAAAATAGTTAACATGCACCAAGCTCTTTAAATATGTTAATGAACTTAACTTAGTTATGGAAGTAATGTTTACTCATACCTGCCAAAATTGTACCATCATAATCAGGCACACGCTGGTCTTGTTTGACTTTAGCTCATAACATGACACAAATCAAGAAATTTATCAGTCAAAGCAGGAGACGGTGAAGATTTGAGTTTGCAAGTTAAGACGAGCATTCTTTGTGTAGCTAGAAAAGAAAGTTCAGGTGGACAGGGGACAAGGTCTCAAGGAATAGCCAGAATTAAAAATGTCAGACAATGGGAGTACTATGAATTAAAAAAATTCTTTAACAAAGTTTTATTGAAAACATGTCATAGTACTGTCTGCCTTATTGTTGATACAGTGATCAGTACGTTCATGGAGTTTACAGCAAGTTTTTAAAAAATGACATTAAAAATATTCAGGTATGTTACTATGATGGATTGACTAGAAGTCCATTAGATTTGTTAGAAACATGCAAGCCAAAATAACCTTCTGGAATGTGGCTTTAAAAGTTATCAGTTTCTAATGAGATGCAGTGTATCGTTCCCCAAGGTTTCATTTTTTGACTTCCCAAGGACTGGTCTATTTCCATATTGCCTTTACTCCCAAGCCTTTACTCTAGGACGTTATTCTTACTCCAAGTGGTAGCCCTTCTCTTAAATCTTGGGTCCCTGGGGTGAAAAACCCAGACATTTACCATGGCTGCCTCCACTTGTAGCACCTGAACTGCAATCTCTGTTCCCAGCACCAGACATCTGACGTGTATCTCCTCAGCTCGTAAGCTTCCACCTGCTTTTTCTGGTGGGAGTTTTCAAGTCAAACTCTGGGTATGTCCAATGCTAGGGACAGAGTCATGACTTAAAAGGAAGACTTGGGGCATCTGTTGGCAGTTCTGTCCTTTCTGAGATTTTATCAGTCAGGATCCATTCCCCTTGGCAGTCCAGGGTGCCCATGGTTTTTCTCTTTATTCCTGTAAGCTTGTTGCTCAGTCCTTGTGCCACTCTATCCTTGTGCTCTAACCCCCAGCACTGATTTGGACAATGCCCTGAAGAAGAAGAAGGCTTTGGTGAATATGGAGTTCACCTTGTATACAGTCCTTTCAGGGATCATAACTCCTTAAGTCATGCCTATTTGATACTCTTCCAATACTTTTGGATGTAGAATATATTTTGTTCGGCTTTCACAGTTGTTTTCAGTGGAAGTGTTCTTTACTGAATCCACTTTGCAATAGCCGAAATTAAATCTACTCATGGACCTTTAGTTTCCAGGTCAATTTTAGAGAAAATTTGTCAGGTTCCTCAAAACAAAAGTACACTTGAATTTTAACTGTATCTTCATTGAATTCATACTTTAATTTGAAGCAAATCTAAGTCCTTATACTAATTCATTCCATCAAATACCATTAAAGGTTTCAAACATAATCAGCTATATTCTTTTTTAAGCAAAAGACCTTCTTTGCTAAATATCAATATATTTAAATTAAATCTAATACATTCACCAGCAACTCTAAAATTGTAAATATTATGAAGAGAGCTCTTATACTCAATTTCGAATTGACAACTCAATGCACTTTTTAAAATGCCTACTTAAAGACACAACCAGTTGTTGATTTTTTAATTGCATAATTTGAAAAAAATTATTTTTTAAATTTAAGTATAGTTGACATACAATGTTACTTTAGTTTCAGGTGTGCAAGTTAGTGATTTGACAAATTTATACATTCTGCTATGCAGATCATGTTCTTTTTTCTTCATTAAAGTTTTAAATTTTCTCCATAGGGGTGTCTGGGTGGCTCAGTTGGTTAAGTGTCTGCCTTAGGCTCAGATCATGATCCTAGGGTCCTGGGATCAAGGCCCACATTGGGCTCCCTGTTCAGTGGAGAGCCTGCTTTTCCCTCTTCCTCTCCCATTCACCCTTTGCCCCTTTCCCCTACTCACGCACATGCTCTCTCTCTCAAATAAATAAATCTTTAAAAAAATTTAAAAAAAATAAATGGAATGAATCTAAACTTTTTCCATTAAGAATAACATCTGTTGTATTTTTCAAATGAATAACCTTCACCAATTAAAATAAATTTCATATTATTTCTAGTTTGCTAATAAAGACTTTTGTGAAAAATAGGTGAACCTGATTAAAAGATTTTTTGCATCAATTGATATGTGATTTTTCTCCTCTTATTTAGTAATGTAGTGAGTTATTTTGATAGAAATTCTGATATTGAAATTTTCTTACATTCGGGGGATAGGCTATCTTTAATTATGATTATTAAATTATTGAATCTGATTACCTAATACTTTTAAAATCTTCCAGTTGGATTTATATGTTCAATGTGACCTATTTCATTTGGCCAGAATTGTGAAGCTAAACTCTCTCTTTCCTTGGGATATGTTTTTCTTACTATAAAAGATTCCTGGTAAGAAAAAAACTAGTCCACCAGTTGTAAAACGATGCTCAGATATCAAGTTCGATATCCAACTATATTGTTTTACTCTTAAAAAAAATAAAATTAGAGGGGCACCTGGGTGGCTCAGTTGGTTGGGTGTCTCTGCCTTTGGCTCAGGTCGTGATCCTGGGATCTTGGGATAAAGTCCCACATCAGGGCTTCCTGCTCAGTGGGGAGCCTGCTTCTCCCTCTTCCTCTGTTCCTCCCCCTTCCCCTACTCGTGCTCTCTCTCTCTCTCTCTCTCAAATAAATAAATTTTTTTAAAAAATGAGAAACTTGTCACTATTAAAATTGTGTATTGGTATACATTTTTTTTAAAAAACACAAGACCAAGGAAAGAAAAAGAACATAAGTATACGAAGAGTGAAGGCAAATATAATTTCTAAAATTAGACTTTCAGCTTGATACAAAACTGCTTGTCAATAAGAGTAAAAAGATAAGCATTAGTTACATCACTCTTTGTATCTGGAAAAGAAAAGTATAACAATTCCTTTTAGGAAAGAAATCTTCTTTTTTCTTTGTAATAAATTCTAAAAATTCTTTAAGCAGAGTGATCTACGTATACAGAATCCAATGAAGTTGTAGATGATATTTTTTGTTTGCTTTTTGATGATATTCTTAATAATGATATTAGCTATTACAGGTCACTGATTATGCACTTGCATTGTGTATGGTACTAAAGTATTTAAGTTTCATATCGACAATTAAATAACCACTTTAAAAATGAAGAAACCAGATTTAGAGAAGGTACATAATTTGAACATGTGTTATATATAACAGTTCTCTCTGACTCAGGAACCCACATTCTGAATACTCACTACATGGTGTTTTTGTTACACTGCTTCTCATGTTCTTACCAACATGCTTATAGCAAAAACAGAACTGGATATGTTATTGTAGTAGTACATTATGAAAGATTATAAAACTATAATCCAGAAAATTCATTGAATAAGGACCTCAACCAATTTAATTCAACCTCCAGGAGTCTAGTCAAGTTTAGTTATGTATCGAGAGAAATTCAAGACACTTTTTAAAACATATGTAGTACATTCTTTTAAAATTCTAAAATAGGATTTTAAAGTATGTGAATTCTTATGTTAAAACTAATATTTTACCACAAAAAAATCCTCTTTTCTGATTTAAGGTATAACTTCAGTTAGAGAAAATATAAAAGTCTAAATCTGAATCCTTAAATTGAATGTGAACTCTGTGCTAGCTAAACTGTCCTTCCAGCATATCCTTCTCTTCCCTTTTTTTTGGCACCAAATATGAACTTTAACAATCTCCTCCAAATATCTCAGTGTTCATCTTTCCAAAATGGCCTAATATTGTGATATTTTTATATCTCTCAATGAAGGCAACTTCATCTGCTTTCAAAGTTAAATTACCAGGGATAAATGCAACAATTAATTATAAAAGTTATAAAGCATGACCACTCTCCTTGCCCAAATGGAAAATCAGACCTTCTCCAGTGGAAATCACTCCACTGTTGTACAGGCAGGCAAATCCAGCATTTTTCTAAGAAATTGTCAAATCACTCCAATCCTTGAGCAATGGTATAATAGAGTTTACAAAACATAACATGTTTGACCAGGGAAGAACTTTGGGTCCATTAAATTGCCAACTGCACTCACGTAACAATCTCAGTACTTTTCCCTATTTACCTTGGTTCCCAATTTGCCTCTGGGGAGGATCTTTTTCCATTCATTTGGTATATCCTTTTCTTATATCCACCTCTACATTTTTATTGACAACACTGAATCATTAAGGCAAGTGGGTCTCCAAACAGAAATCTCCAAATTCCAATGTACAACATACATCCATATGCTCTGTTTTAAGTTACTAGAAGAGGAAAGAGAATAGATTGTGTTAAGATATCCCTCATACTTTACTTATTAATGATCAACTAGGAATAAGTGTATTTCTCTGTGAAAACATGTATAAGACCATTTATTTTGTGTTCAGTTATTATTTAAGTATTTAAGTTCTAAACAAATTAGAAAAGACGGCATATAATAAGGAATGAAGTAAAGATTTTTGTCATTTTAAATATATGCTTTTTAAATTTCAATAATTAACTGGCACTTAACTGATCCCAAAGTTTATATACCAAATAAAATATAGAGCAGTGTTTCCCAGATGAACTCCTTCTGGTGATGAAGTTTTTCTAGCTTTGATTTAAGAGAATAGATATGTGTTTTACTGGTTTTGTTCTATCCGATTTTGAGATTTGCTTTTTTTGGGTATAATCATCTCTGTATGTATGTGCATATGTGTGCTCTTTCTTAAACAGCACCCTCTTTTGCAGTGACTAGGTTTGCCATATATGCTTTCCTGGGAATCAAATTACCATGGGTCAAGTGAAATACAGTGATTTTGTACATAAATGTTCCTTTAAATGGGCTTACCAAATAATTATACATTTGATAATGAAGGATTCCTTTTTGTATTAACAAACTCTGTCTTCCTGTGCGTTATGTATAAGTAATATGCATAAGATTGTCATCATAATCTGATGTCCTAAACATACTCTGATAAAATATATTTCTACCCTCAGCCCTGGATGAGTACGAAGCCTAAACTTTAGGACCCTACCCTGTGATGACTAGAAAAAAAGATGTGTGTTTTAACTCAAAACTTTGAGTTGAACCACTTTTTTTTTTTAGGGTTTGAACTAAAGAACAGAGACAAAAATACCTAAATAAATGGAGAAAATAATATATTCACAGATTAGATAATGCAATAATGTTAATATATGTATTCATCCCAATGTGTTCTCTATACTTCAGTGCAATTCCAACTACTACCTCATCTAGTTTTGTGTAGCAATTAATAAGTTGATTCTAAAATTTAGACAGTAATGCATAGGATCTAAAGTAGCAAAATCAGTTGTAGAAAAAGAACAAAGTTGGAGAACTTAGACTACCTAATATCAAGATTTATCATAAATCAATCAGTAATCAAGAAAATACTCTATGGAATATTTTATAATATGTATATGGTCATTTTCACCAAGGGTGGCAGGGAAAATGTTAGAATTCAATACCATACCCAGTATTATGCTCAAAATGGATCATAAGTGTAAACACAAATCAAAAACTGAAAAATTCTAGGACACAATATTCTTGACCTCAGGGTAGGCAAAAATTTCAGTCATGACACAAAACCACTAACCATAAAAGAATAACAATATGATAAATTGGACTTGGAGAATACCAAGTGCTGCTGAATATGTGGAGCAAATTAGACTCTAATACATTGTTATTAGGAACATAACATAGTACAATTACTTTGGAAAACTGTTATACTTTCTTATTACATTAAACATACATTCCCCGTGGGATCCAACAAATCCACTCCTAAATATGGACCCAAGAGAAATAAAAACCTATGTCCACAAAAAGGCTTATACATAAATGGTCATGTCAGCTTTATTCATGATAACCAGACTGGACGCAACCTAAATATTTATTAGGGGACGAATAACTAAACAAACTGGAACTTTACCCAGCAATAACAAAAGTGAATGACCTCCTGGTCACACAATAGCATGAATGAATTTCAAAAGCATGCTGAATGAAGGAAGCAAGGCACACAAAAAAGTGTATCTTAAATGCTTTGTTTTAAATAAAATTCTTGAGCATGCAAAATTAATCTCCAGTGACAGAGACTATGGATCATTGGTTAACAGAGTGAATTAAGTATCCAGAGAGGAAAAAAATCTTGATTTCTATGTCATATCCTATGCAAAACTCAAATCTAGATGACTTTTACACCCAGACCTGAAAGGTTAAAAAGATCAAGGTTTTATTTTCTTTTTAAAGATTTTATTTATATATTTGAGAGAGAGAGAGAGAGAGAGAGAGAGAGAACACAAGCTGGGGGAGAGGCAGAGGGAGAGGGAGAGGGAGAAGCAGGCTTGCCACTGAGCTGGGAGCCTGACCCTGGGATCATGACCTGAGCTGAAGACAGACGCTTAACCAACTGAGCCACTTAGGTGTCCCAAAATCCAGGTTTTAGAAAATAACATAGGAGAACAGATACTCGCGGTAAAAAATATTTCTTCAGCACAATATAATAACTAAATATAAAGGAAAATATTGATTAAACAGCCTTTTCCTAAAAGTCACTCTTAAAAGTGTAAAAGTGAAACCACACATATGTGCAAAGTATTCAATACATATACTAACAAGTAATAGGTTTCTAAAATATAGAGTATTTCCTACAACTGCGAGAGAAAAAGACAACTAATAAAATGATGGGTTGGCAAAAGACTTGAAAATTACTGTGTAGGTATTTTTTCAATGAAAAATAACTCAACCTTGTTAGTCATCAAGGACAAGCAAATTAAGACCGTAATGAGACACCTCTGCACTTGCCCCAGAAAAGCCGTAATTGAAAAGACTAATGATACCAAGTGTAGGAGAAAATGTGGAACAACTATTGTCTTCTACAATGCCGGAGTATAAATTAAGAGAATCACTTAGGAAAACTGTTTGACAGTGTCAACTGTAGCTTTCTTAACATGCACACATCTTGTAATCCACCTGTTTCACTCCTGGGAACAACCCCCA
>CM052899.1:84860726-84877959 GCA_028534135.1 Potos flavus
ACTAGCCATTATTTTTAGTATTATTATTATTGTTTTCCTCTCCTAAATTATAAAAAAAATCCAAAATGTAGGAGGAAATGATTTTATATATTGTTTGCAACTTCAAACTAAACGTTTCTATGTAATAAGAAGATACAGTAATGACAAAGTGCCCTAGAATGATTCAGTTTAAAATGTCAGAACTATCATGCCATTTACTGGAAGAAAGTGAGATTAGAAAGTTTTGATGATTCACTTGGGATTTATTTTAATAAAATAGTTGCACGTCTCAGCTTGTACTTTTTATATTTCATGATAAGGTAAAGCTTAGATTACTAAAATATGTGGATCTACAGCACACAATGACCTGTTCCTATGTAAAAGGCTTTCTAGATGATTTTCAGTTTTTAAAAATTTATTTATATATATCCTGCTATCTCTATTCTACCTTGGCCTTCACAACCACAGGGCCAAATTTCATTGGCAGCAATTCTTTTCTTCGTTTCAGTCAAAAGATTATTTGCTTTTCCATCTAGTGTGTACTAAGGACAAAGTCAATTCATCATCTAAAATTATCTGATGTTTTTTGCTACGTCAAGTCACTATTGCTATTTACAGAATATATGTAAGCTCTAACTTTCTTTTGACTGTGATATAGAGATATTGCCATCACTCTGTTCAGTTTAGTTCAGCATTTTAAAACGTGTCCATCTTTTTCATCCTAATATGCCTAAGCTTCATAGTACACAAAGGGGATCATTTTTCTCTTCTCAGTATTCTGTACATGCATTTGATGTGTTCTGCACAGTAAATTATACCATTGTGGCTATTATGCTGTTTTGGTCTAGCTCTGCTGCCAGGAAACCATACAAAACAAATCATGATAATATAAATCATAAACACAAAATCAAGAACAGTGTAGTCCAGACATTTTGCAATACTAAAATGATTACAGAAGAGCTTTGCATTTCCTTTATAAGAAGGTTAGGAGAGTTAAATGAGAGTTTGCTACTTGACGATTAACTTACACATTATCTAATGCAACATAACCAATCTCTGTAAGGTAGGTATTATTATTTCCATTACCTTGGTTAAAAACATAAAAACTCTAATTACTTGTTGACTATTATCCAGTTTAAAAATATTGAGACTGAAGGTTAAGACTGTCTATCCCCTTGTCTGGAAATTCCCCACCTTTTGCCTTCAAGGAGGCTGCCCTATGAAATATCTTTATGGGGAAGGAGTAACAAAATTGTACAAAGAATAGTATTTCTTGAGTAGGCAGATACTCCTAAGGGGTGGGAATGAAGTTTTAATTAGGCCGTAATTCATACGGTATTAGGAACTGCAAGAAAAAATTTATCTCCAGCAAACCAGAAAGAGAAAAGACTAAATTGCTACAACACCCTTCAAGTCACTAAAAAGGAGAGCACCTACTCCCCTTAAAAAATAATCAGAGTTGATTCACCAACTTGTTTTTCAAGAGCATAATGAACGTTCTCACATCTGAGCTTCATGTGTGAAGTTCCACTGGCCTTTCATCTGCCCTGCTCCTACTCATGCTTTGGATTCGGCTTGGAGAACATTGCTACGCACACATACATTCTCTAATGCTCTCAATAGCCCATAAAGTTGGGATTATTATCTCAATTTTCCAGATGGGGAAAACAAAACCTCATTGTTACTATAGATAGAAAAACCGCTTCCGTGTGTGTGTGTGCACGCCAGGAATCAAAGGCCTAATTAATGAACTATAAAAAGCATCTCTGGATTTCCAACTTGGTTACTCGTTAAAAGTTTAGGTATTTTGTTGGGCTTCTTTCTCTCTACATTACATGTCAGAGAAAATTATTAAATGATATGGAATAAAGGTACTTTTTACTAAAAACTAAAAACCAAAGAATCCTTTTGTAGAAAAAATCATCTTCTGTAAATTTTAGATTTTTGCAGCTAAAGGTTTTTTTTTTTTGAGATTTTATTTATTTATTTGACAGAGAGAATAAGAGAACACAAGCAGGGAGAGCGGCAGAAGGGGCAGCAGAAGCAGGGTCCCCAATGAGCAGGGAGCCTGACATGGGACTCGATTCCAGGACCCCCGGGATCAGGACCCAAGCCGAAGGCAGACGCTTAACACCCTGAACCACCCAGGCGCCCCAGCAACTAAAAGTTTTTAATAGTAATTTGTAGCATGTTGCTTTTTCCTCACCACTGGATTCTTCATTAAATCTTCATTGAATCAGGAGCAAATTAAAGTTTTGTGAATAGTTGGTGATAAACTACTACACAGTAATCTCACAGAATGAAGTTCAAGTACTATTGACTGTTGATGTGGCTGGAAAAGGAATTAATTCTGTGTCTCTGCTCAGTAGGCCACCCTCATAAAGTATTATAACACAGGGAGAAGCACATTAGTAGTTAAGAATGTGGGCTTTATACTCCTGAATGCAAATCTAGCCACAATTTGCTGGGTTTGTGGTCTTGTGAAAATCACTAAGCTTCACTTTTGTCCTTTCTAAATCCCTTAAAATGAGAGATAATTAATAAAAGGGCTTGTGTGCTCCATAGAGTGTTTTGGGAGTAAGATAATGTGAGTTAAGTACTTTCCCCACAAGAAGTTCCTTGCCCATTCTTGTCAGGATGCTTGTACCTAGAATCTCCCTTTCGTTGGCAAGCTCTCCCTCCTCTTTTCCTTCCCTTTTCCTAAAGAAGTCTACTTTCGCTTCAGGTCTCAGATTAAATCTCATTTCCTCAGAGAATATCCTCACAAACTCCACCTTGGGTCAAGTGCCATTAGTTTTTCTGCTCACAGCATCTTTCCTTCTTTAAAATATTGAAATGAACTCTTAGAGCAAGTAGTGGTTTCATGAATTTCTTCCTTTGTAAATTATACACCTCAAAATGGCAGCTTTGTTTGTCATACTACCTGTTCTAGCACAGTGGCATGCATAGCAAGAAATAAAATGTGCTTGATCAACATTAGATAAAAGAATTATTTTTCAGGGCGCCTGGGTGGCTCAGTCAGTTAAGTGTCTGCCTTTGGCTCAGGTCCTCTGATTGAGCCCCTTATCGGGCTCCCTGCTGAGCAGGGAGTCTGCTTCTACCTCTGCCCCTGACCCTGCTTTCTGCTTTCTCACATTCTCTTTCTCTCTCGAATAAATAAATAAAATCTTTTTTAAAAGAGAATGATTTTACTGATTAATAATAGTTCCACAGTGTGCGAAACAAAATAAAAATTAAGAAATATTAGTAATTTTGGATTATTATTGAGTAATAAGTAATGTAGTATGTCTATAAGCTTTCTAGCACGCATTTATTAATCACATAATTTCTCTTGAGCATTGTATTTTATATTGCCTTAAAATATCAACCTGTTAGGAAAAGCAAAATGTACTACATTGCATCCTAATATCCTCTAGAACTGCCATTGAATTCAAGAAACCCTTCCCAGGAAAACAACTGCTATTTCTTTAAAAAAAAAAAAAAAGGCACACGCATCCTATAAAGAGAAGCAGTTTGACTACATGATGCCTAAGGAGGCAGGAAATTTCTAGCACCAAATAATATACTATATTATATTATATTTATAGCTTAAGCAGGAATATAGATAAGCAGGAATGGGAAAATAAAACTACCATTTTCATTATTATACAACTCTGAACACAGCACTGACTCCAACACTCATCATATATTCAAATTATTCTAGTTTGTTCTAACACAGCAGTTAACGTGTGTGTGCATGTGTCTGAGCATGTGCGTGTGCATGTGTGTGCATGTGTGTGTGCGCTTGTTGTTTCCCAGCTCTGAGTTCACCCTTCTGTATTCTCCATTATCATTTTGGAGACTAGGACTTACAAACCGTATTCCCGCTTTACCAGCTGCTCTCACTTAGACGGTGTCAGTATGAAGGGCAAGAGGGAGATGCAGGGCTGGGGGAGTGGGTGGGGACTTGGCTCTTGCTCTTTCCCACTTGTGGTGTACTGTCCATGTCTTTTTTCGGTGCCTATCCCCCAGCCATGCTTCTCTGCCCTGGCAGCAGAAATTCATCCCTGTGGCAGCAACTGCATCCATTTTGCGGTTCTTCAAATACCTGCAGAAACTGCCTCAGTGTACGCTTTGAGATAGACACCAATTTCTGTGGGTTGCTGCTGCTGCTGCTCAGAAGCATTTTGGGGGTTCTCTTCCTGGTGCAGAGACATCATTATCAGCTGAGCTGAGTCTCCTCCACAGAGGTCTGAATTTCAATTCCATTCTCCAAGCTTCTAAGCTTTTAATTATTCAAATCTCTTCCCTTTTATGTCAGTCTAGATTCCATAAGAAGCAATTACTAAAGCATGCTTGGACATGCAGGAAATTTGTTAGGGAGAAACATCTGTGAGAAAAAATGGCAGGAAGCCAGGAGATGCTCATAGAACTGTCAGACCATGATGTAGGTCTCAGGCTGAGTGCAGAAGAGAGGAAAGGAAGGTCGTTTGGTTGGAAGCATTTCAGACTGCAGAGAAGTTCTAAGAAAGGTTTGGCAATGCTACTAGGGAGTCCTTAAGTTAAAGCCACCTGTCATAGAAGTCTCGTGCCTTCTAGAAAAGTGGGTCAGCCTTTATGTCAAGGAATCAAGAGGTGGAAGTAGGAGTAACTCTTCTCACAAATATATCTAGAATTCAATTCTGAACTTTGGGTTCCATGCCTACAACTTGGAGTTTTGACAAATTGAAGGTCTTGGTTCCCAAGGATGGATTGCTTTCATCAGAGGATACAAGAATTGTTTCATGGAATTAGATGTTGAGATTACTTCCTTGAGATTATGAAGCCCTGTTTCACTGAACCAACAGCTCAGAGGAAGCTTACTCTTCCCTGGCTGGGTTTTGAAGAATATTCCTCTGGAATTCTGTGTAATGTTCCTCATAGTGGATTTGTCTTATGTTTTCTCACAATTAAACAATTAAACAGAGTCTGACGATCTGAGAGGAGCATTAAACAAGATCACATCATATCACTAGACACATAAGAGCAACATGATACCACTCATGATTTAACTTTGATGACTTGGTGGTGTCTGCCATGTTTTCAGATTTATCCCTTCTCCTCTTTAAATTTTTTATTGACTAATTTATTTATATCTCTTTGGATTCATGGGTATTTATTTTATTTGGGGGTTCTAATCTAATACTAAATTTATTGTTTTACCCAACTCTTTCAGGTTGGCTCCCATGTCCTTTCAATATAGCTCATCTTCTCTATTTATTTGTTTTTTAGCTCTTCCTTATTTTGAGGAACTTCAAGATGCTCTAGGCTCATCTTGTGTTTTCTCTGCTCCAGTCCCAAACAAATCAACAATTTCTCCAGAGGATCCTGATTCCCTTTATTAAAAAATGGAATTTTGAAACTAAGATCTTTTTTTTTCAAAGATTTTATTTATTTATTTGTCAGAGAGGAGAGAGATCACAAGTAGGCAGAGAGGCAGGCAGAGAGAGAGGGGGAAGCAGGCCTCCCACCAAGCAGAGAGCCCAACGCGGGGCTCGATCCCAGGACCCTGAGATCACGACCTGAGTCAAAGGCAGAGCCTTTAACCCACTGAGCCACCTAGGCGCCCCTGAAACTAAGATCTTATGTCTAGGTCTGTTTAGTACTACTGAGGTTTCATTTTATATATGTATACACAATTTTTACACACACATACATATACACACACACATATTTATAAAAGATGCATGTAAAACGTATATCTTTCTATCCTTGTATACACATATATTTATAATTATTTCCTTTATCTATATATGTATATACATGTATTAAAATTAACATCAGTTTATACTGGTATCTGTATCTCTTACTCTAATCCAGTCTCATGATTCATTCCAGGTGGGATTTTGACTGAAATTTTGGAATAATTAACACAGCTCAGAGAAGAATAGTGTGAATGTCTATCGGCAACGGGTAAGATTCTTAGAACTTTGATATTCTTCATTTTGGCGAGAGTCCAAGATTGTCTTTGTGTCTATAAATAATAGTTACATCTTGGTAAGCAGAAACATATAAGATTTTTGTTACTGTTGCCTGGAAATTCAAATACACGGAAGAAGTGTGAGCGCGCACTGTTGCTGAGGAGATAGACTGTGCCCAGTGGAGGTTATTGTCTCAGCCAAGAGAGACAGAAGGCTGCACTCTGTGAGGCTGCAGCTAAGTAAGACTGCAAACCATATTTCTGCTTTGCTGAGTTGGCTCCCATTAGGCTCTGGCCCTGGAGAGTTGGAGAAGGAGACCACTGAGCGGGAAGAGAAGGAAGGATCTGCTCCTCACAGTCAGTCCCTGTTGCTTGCTGGCTGTTCCCTGTGCCTGTGAGCAGCACCCAGCCGTGCTTCCTCACTCTGAACACCAGTTCCTTCCTGATGGATCAAATTCACTTTGCAGTGTTTCCAGCACTTGCAGAGCCAGCGAACCATGCACCTCACTGATACCAGCCCAAGTCAGCATTTCCCTGTCTTTAGACCCTCCACACTGCCCTTCCACAGAGCTTCTAAGATTTAGTAATTCAACTGTCTTTCCAAAGCTGCTTTCTGCACTTAACTACCTCCATCATGCTAGGCCTTTTCGGTACCTAGTTAACAATTTTGTACCTAATTACTAATTTTTTTGCCTTAAATTATCTCTGTTAAAATAACTGGAATGGCTTCTTTCTCCTGGCTAGGACTTTATTGATATAATCTCATGTATAAATTCACATGTTGTTTACCCACATTTTTTTTAAAAGAGTTTACTTATTTATTTATTTGAAAGAGAGAGAAGAAGGTCAGAGGGAGAAACATACTCCCTGCTGAGCAGGGAGCCCGATGGGGGACTTGATCCCAGAGTCCTGGGATCATGACCTGAGCCAGAGGCAGTCACTTACCATATGAGCCACCCAGGCGCCCTACCCACATTTTTGAAAGAAGTTTCTCCATTACCTTTGGTAACAGATTATTGAAAAGAAAATTACCATAGTTTAGTAATGTGTCATTTGATGATTCAGGTCTGATCTTATATTTATACCCTGATGAAATATTAAACAACTTACTGGTTTCAGCCCTTTCTGTATTTGTTTTTTTTTTTAGAAGTCTATCTTTTTTCACATGCAAAACTTTATGTTACCTATAGCATGGTTTCTCTTAGTCTAAAATCTATTCAAAATCTCTGTTTATTATATATTTTCACATCCTGGGAAGTCTTCAGGTCTAAAAAAGTTTTCTAGATGTGTTCTGGTGATATTTTTTCAAACTGCCAGTTTTATGAAATGTAGTAAAAAGGCATCGTAAATTAAGTCAGTAACTAATTAAGTGAATAATACTAACTTGTCATTCAAGCAATAAAAGTAACATATTTTATAGTGTTTGACTCCTTTATTCCACACTTAGTTTCTCCTCCCGCACTCCTCCACCCCCGGCTCTTCTATCCTTTTCTTCCTTCTTTCTCTCTTTTACAGGTGAGAACTTGAGGAACGAGAAAGGGTTCTATGAATTTCTTGTCTTTATCATTTCAAAGCTATTTACTTATTTTGTATAATTTAATTTTAAATAACCCAAGAGCAGTGTAATGTTTGCTTAAAAGAAAAGGTTTTAATATCAGGAATATTTTATTTCAGATGCAAATTCAACCACATATTAAGTCTTAACTGTCACTACACTGCATAAACTCACTGATCTCAGGTTCATCTTCTGGAATATGAGCATATCAGTTTGCATTTCATAAGATCCTTTTAATGGAATATGTAAAAATGTATGCATGGAGCACACGGCATTCCTAGTTTATGATAAACTTTCAAAAATTAGTTTTATTGGAATTGATATCTTAACCCCATTTGAAAGGAAAGCCCCCTTAATAGCCTGCAAGTCTTGTCTCAGAGGCTTACCAAACACCTGCATATGCAGAATTTGAATTTTCTTTATTTTAAAAGTCTGAGTTAAGATAGTCACCTTGATGATTGTCTGAGTAAGCTGGTCTTTGTAACCAGGGAAATAAATCTGATTTCCAGACTAAAGAGAGGTTTGGAACTACTGTACAAAGAGAAAACATGGGTTAGTATTATTTTCGTTATTTTCCTATGTTTTGAATTCTTTGGATGGTATTAATTCTAACTCCTATTAACCACCCTGGCCTGCTTCTAGCAGTTGTAACTCAGCAACCAATCCCAGCTCAATGTATTTCTTTATGCTCTTCCCAAAAGATCAGCAAATAGTTGACCAGCCCAGGCTTTCTTGCATGCTAGTAGTTGGAGTAGAAATCATATCTAATGTGTAGACCAACCAATGGCTGAAGTGAAAAGAACTAGTTCCAGAGAACCTTCCTACTATTACATGTTGGTCTAGGATTTGATTTTATTTTACACTTATAAGCTACTGTTTCATGGATGCTGACAGAAGACACAAGAGTCCTGGGTCAGACACAAAGGCTTTATTACTTAAGGCACAACACGCAGCATGAGCACCGAAGTACTCACAGATGTTCTTGTCCCCAAATTCAACAGTGTGGAGCAGGATCAGGGGATAGGTGACGGGAAGACTCCAGATAACATTAGCACAAAAAGTGGAATATTATAAAGGAAAAACAAAACAAAACAACCTCTGAGCTTAAGAGAATCCACTCTTTATAACAACCAGTAAGCATGCCTTCTCTGTCCTTGAGGGAGATACTACTACTTTTCTCAAGGTAACTCATAAAACCCTCGAGAATCTTTAAGAAAAACCTTTGAGAACCCTACCACTTCAGAAACATAACACTGAGAAATGACCTAGATAAAGAGTAGACAGGGCTTTTTATTCTTGGCACGCTTAGAAAGACATGGAACATGAAAGACCCATGGGCATCTTCCAGCAAAACCTACAACTTAGCTCTACCTTGCCTTGGCTTCCAGCAAATTTTCAAATGATTTTATTTCTTCATTGGTCACTCTGATTAATCTAACTAAAGCAGGCTGCAACCAAATCCATTCAATTTGTTACATAGCATTTAATTAACAGGATGGTGTCAACTTGCAGTATTGACCTCAACCAGGTTCTCAGAATCTCAAACTTAGTCAACTGTGAATATATTCCATCAGGATCAGTAAGTCATATCTTAGCCAGATTGTAGTCTAAGGTCAGTTCTATTAGCCATTATGTCTTATGCAAAGGAGTTTCAACTGACTGCTGATCTTCGATGTCATTGCCAATAAATATAGGGGACAATAGATAAGCTAAAAAAAAAAAAAAGCAGCCTCTCTCAGCAATGGAGGGACATTTTATGGTCTATGATCTCCTACATATAAGCATATAACCCAAATGTACACAGGACACTCCTATTCTTGATATGTTCCTAAATAAATTCAGTTTTTGTATCATTATCATATAGGTTTGGTTAAGACACCTGGGCAATATCAGCTAGAAGTTTCAGTCTCAATCATCATATATGGCATAATTCAAGGGCACTTACACATCAGGAAATGGATATGAATTCGTATCAGCCAAATTGAAAAAGAGATTTGAAGCAGCCCAAGTTTTTATAGACATGTGAGGGAGGGGAGGGCATCCATTTTTGGAATGTTTGATATTCATAGTATCAGGGACAATAAAACAATTCAAAACTGGCCATGTACACATGAGTTTCTCTGTTTTTACAGTCAGATTACCAGCAGCAGATGCTTTACTCAGGCAGACCATCTTATTGCTTTACCAGGTTACTGTGTTTTATCTAGGTAATACAGAGAGCATTAATTGTTCCTCTTCCTTTGAGAGGAAGAGAACCTCTGAGATCTAAGATGTGTACCCTCTAGGTGCTGGAATTGCTCCTTTGATCATGGGCTCAATCATTTCTACCAAAACAGTAATTTCTATGCTGAAAGTAACAACAGGAATGAGGCACAAATAGTGAGCTTGGAAAGGGTTAAAAGTTCACCACAATCAATTTGTCAAGAGCTGGTGGAGATAATGCCCTCCCGCAATGTGGTCTTCATTATCTGAAATCAAATGGACCAACTTTGGCAGGAGTCACAGGTTAAGCATATAAGTTTGGCTTCATAGCCACTGATCAAAACCAAGGTGGACCCCACCCAAAATTTAGTTTAGATGTCAAGACACACATACCAAAGGAGATGGAAATATTTACTAACTACATAATGAAATTTTCTGGGTAGCTCTACAACAGGTATGAAAATGAGAGCAGGAAAAGGAGATGGGCTTGGGTTTTTCCATTGGGTATGAAATGGGGTCAGGATGAGGGGGCCGAAATATGATTTGAAGATCCTACTAATGCCAAAGGAGGGAGCATTAGGTGTTCTCATCATCTTGTCCAGACATAGACCTGAAAGGGAAGAGAGAAGTTTAAAAGTTATCAGCAGGCAAAAACCAAAAAAATGGTGATATATTACAACTAACCCCTGATGTTT
Organism: Potos flavus; assembly: GCA_028534135.1. NCBI lineage: Eukaryota > Metazoa > Chordata > Mammalia > Carnivora > Procyonidae > Potos > Potos flavus. Next base: position 84,871,096 of record CM052899.1, read on the forward strand.
GATGACTAAAATGTCCCATTTTTCACTTAATTGAATTTGAACTTGTTTAAGTGAGCCATTATGACACTCTATGAGGCCTGCAGCCTGAGGAGGTTAAGAAAGATGAAATTTCCATTAAATACTTTTTTCAAAAGCCCAGCATTATGTATTCTGAGAAGTGAACAAGTGCCTTGATTATTATCAGTGATGTCTAAAACTCTCAGGGGAATAAGGAGTGTCTTGATGAAATCTTGTATTGTGGCTTTAGTAGGCATAGATACATGTGTGACCTTGAGTTATATTTTGTGTATCTGTGAGGGAAGAGATACCTAGAGTTCTTTATACCAAAGAAACAGCCTTGGATAAGAACTTATTGCTGTCATTAACTATATCAGACAGCCAGATTCTTGGCAATGGCCCACGAATCTGTAAGAATGTACAAATGGGGCCAATTGTTGACCAGGTCATCCAATACTACTATGACTGCCTAAAGTTTGGCCAATGGTAGTGACATTTGGGCCTCATTCTTTATCAAAGTCATCCTAGTTAAGGAATGAATAGCAACAACAATTAAGTGAACTTTTATCATGTCTCGGAGTGGTGATACCATGCATAAAGTCTACTAACTCCTTTTGCTCTTCACTCAGTTGATCCCAAGGAGCTTCATAAATGGCCAAACAGTCTGGGAGAGGGGCAATCTCCTTCAGCAGCCACAGTATCTGGAAAATGACTGGAAGACAGTGAGGGTCACCCCCTTCCGTGGTGGAAATATGCCAGAAGCCCAGAGGTGGCTCTATTCTGGTGGCCATGCCTATGAGGTGTTGCTTTCATGACTCAGTGCATAATGAACAGGTGGATATGAAGGATCATGGGTTTAGGACTTCTGAGAGCCTATATTTTCAGGAAAACCCAGTGTGCATCAGCAATTCTCACTCTACTGATATATAACCATGGGATATGTATAATGATGGGACCAAGGAGAATAATTTCTTGCATCAGAAGCCCATGGGCAACTTATAGCCATCATAGGTGTTCCAGAGGCTCCAAGAGGTATGAGCTGCTAGCTACTCTATAGTAAATGTGTCTCTGGTGGGGGTACTAACAAAATGCCTATTGTATTGCATTTTGGACAAATTTTAGAGCTTTTGTTGAATTATTCATGGGACAATTCATCCCATTTTTTATGAGCTATTTTGTATTTGCTTGTCTTGAATGAGTATATCAAATGAATCTCATCAGAGGAAGATATCATCAGTGCAACTTCCTACCTGCGCATACATTTTTCATTCTTTCTAAGTTTAAGAAGAGACCAATTGAGCTGCTAAGTGGAAAAGCATTGGAGATATCACCCTATGTATGACTTCTCTAATGTGTTTCAATCCTAGAAGTACCTGTTTTAATCTACATTAGGCTGTATTAACGATTTTAACTGGGGAAGAATGGAGGTCTATGGAGTCCCATTTTTGTCAAGCCAATTGTAAGTGCCAACGAAATTAAGGACTTAATTTAATTTTAATTTATCGTTTGTTGGGTCAGAGTGACAATGCCCACTATGAGATATTTAAGATAATGGGTACTTTAAGCATAAGGAATTTAGGCAAGATAATAGTTCTGATGGCTAAGATGAGGCATACCTATTTGTCCTCTACTTACGTTCAGTAACTCCCCTAAAGTTAATTAACTAATGAGAGCTCCCAGTATAACTATAACTTGACTCTTACTATTAATTCAGGTCATGAAAGTGTGTCCAGTGGTACATTTAAGCAGATATTAAAGTTAATTCAGAATATATGTTTTAGAGGCAAAAAAGCCAACCAGTGACCCATTGTTTTTATTGTTGTATAAATCATTTTAGTAAATTTTAGATTTCCATTGGGGTCAAATTTTGAGAACCTCTGTTTCAGGTTTTGTTTGCTTGTTTAATTCACCTTGTAAACAGGTTTCTTCCTTTCTTCCTTTCTTTTTCCTTCTTCCCTTCCTTTCTCTTCATTTCTTTTATTTTTCTTCTCTTTATTTTATTGTATTTAATTTAATTTAATTTAATTTTATTTTATTTTATTTTATTTTGCCATTACTGGGTATACTTTGGAGACATTCTCTCCACCATGATCAAATTTTAGAGTTTCTTTTTCCAGAGCCTTAAATCAGCATTGTTAAGGTTAAAGACCTTCGAAAGGTGATATTCCTTTGACTGCCACAGGAATATCTTGAGGATCCTTTTAACCCCAAGAATCAAGATTTTTCTTGTATAAGAAGGGAGCATAGATAGCAGCAGCAGGAAAGGCATTTGTGGGGTCTTAGTGAGTCATCTACTTTTAGAAGTATGACCTCGCAGTGTAAAATAGTTACTATTCCTCCTCCATGCAAGCAACCCTGAGTAAACCCATATTGCACAGCGTATCTATCTTTGCTCTGACTTCTTTACAGAATAAGGCTAATGCTTGGTTGAGACACACAACCAATGGTTTCAGAGTAAGGGTCATTCCCCTGAGCATAGTATCAGTCACAGCTTATGCTGGCATTGAGACACAATTTAATCTGAGACACAGACAAGTCTGGGCCAAGATACACAACTCAGGGCCATTTAAAGGAGGGCCTAAGCTCATATTCCTATTCCTAAATTCTAATTACCCAGACTTCTGGCTTGGGTCAGTTAAATCCATAATAAAGGCTCAGTAGAACTCAACAAATGTAACATAAAATAACCCAAATTAAAATGCAAGCTTGCTAGCAGGCAGCAATGCTGCTCAAAGAGCATGCTCACCACAAATTGGAAGCCAAAAAAAAAAAAAAGAAGAAGAAGATGCTGCATGGTAGTGGCCACTGTCTGGACACCCACCCTGTTCTCTTCTTCACTTGTTTTGGAGACTCCACAAAACCAGTGGATTTTCCCATCCCAAAATGTGGTTTGTGTTTTGACATTAATGATGCTCCAGACACACCAGGAGTGTATGCAAAGGTCTTTACTCATATAACAAAGCTTTCTAGGGAGAGCAAAACAGCTTTCTAACATGTTCTAAAAAGGCTTGAGAGAGTAGGAAAGAAAATTGGCATGAGAGTTTTGAGTGGTTAGGTGAGGGGGCCAGGAAAAGGTTTCCCATGGGTAATTTCAACTTCTCACCAACACTAAAGGAGGGATCACCCAGGCTTTCTCATCATCTTGCCCAAATATGGGGTAGAAGTGGAATAGTGAAGAGTGAGGCTTACAAGCTGTCAGCAGTCATACATCAAAAAATGGAATGACATACTTTGTTATAATTTTCTGTATCAGAAACATTTGACCTTTTACATTGTGTCCAGTTTATTATGGTGGGAATTGTCATGCTTTATGTGATGAGACATCTAGGTTGCACCAATGACAAGAATGCAGACTTAATCATCAGCTGATTCCACTCAGTCTCATCACAGAATGGGCCCTTACTGCGAGCATCTATATGAGTAACCCAGACTGTCAGATGAGCAGCCACAATTGCTTTCTACATTTTGCAGCCATAAAGAGGATTATCTCTAATCTGCCATTTTGTAGTCTTCCAAGTGGTAGAACAGATGGCTAGGCCTTTGGCAAGAGCTTAGGAGTTAGCAAAAATATTACTGTTATATATATGCAGTTTATGTATAACATTATATTTAAAAAGTAACATGATTCATTGGAGTACTGTTGAAGGCAGTCACAGGTCTTTCAAATCAACCCATTGTGCTGACCAACCTTTGCCACAGTTGGTCTTTCACAGTTGTCACTGGGGCTGGATTGCTATCCAAAGAAACCATCAGCTTTCATTAGTAAACATCAGTAGACAATGCTCAGACGTTTGGGGAAAACTCTGTGGATTAAAGTCCCCATTGAGCCAGCGGCTTTCCTTCAGACCATCAAGTGGGGGATAAAGTTTCCCTAAAGGAATAGCAGCCATGTTTTCCTACAAAGCTGAGATGTCTTGGGACAGAGCACTCTTGAATATACTGTATCTGTTTAACCAATAAGGCTTATAATTTTCCATTTTGTTAGTCATTCAAGTCAAGTTTCTCCACCCCAAAATGAGGATGTCAGTCTAGAGGCACGTGTCTCTGTGAGTAATGGGTTCAGTTGCAACAAAAGCTTAAGTAGCAGGTTAAATGTGTCTTTTTATTAAAAAGGGATGTATCTGGTACCGCCATCTGGCAGAAGTGCTGTTCTTCTGTGAAACAACCTTTTTGAGTACTCTGGCAGCCATTAAGTCTTTAACTAAGCCTTATAGTTTATTTTGTTTCTTTTGATGTGCCAGGAAGGGATAGGGAGGAGAGTTACAGGGAAAGGAGAAGTGACTGATCTGTCCCAATATCCTTTTTCCTCTTGTGTCAGTTTTTGAACAGGAGAATTCTTTGTAACACTATGGGACAGGAAGTAGAAGCATTGGAAGACATCAACTCAACTATATGTGCAGATGTCAAAGCCATACAGTGAGTTAAATCAGCTGGAAGCTTTCATCTGTAAGGTTATTTTAGCATTCCTACCCCACTGTGACTTTTTCCCACACTCCATCAGTTAAATTTAGGTTCCTTCTCTGTCTAACAGACTAGAAAGAATAGTGACTTTGGTCCATGTATCTAATAGAACCATCAACTTGGGTCCTACCCCATGCCAAAAGTCCCTAAAGTACTCAAACAAGTGCATTTTTACTTTTGATCTCTTTTTAGGGGAGAAAGATCTTGGCCCCAGCCCCAATGATCTTTCTCCTTAAAGCAGGAGGAACAAGGGAGTACTATATGAAGGGGTGGCTCCATGCTAATAAGCAAGACTTTGCATTTACTTTTGGTTTTAAAACACATAACAGTTGATCACAACTCAACTAAATAGACCCCTGAGTTTTGGGTTCATCCAAAGCTCTTTATGAAAATGCAAGATTCTTCTTGCTGACACAATTCATTTCAGCTTTGAGGACTCTTTGGCTTGGTAGCCATGGCTACACTGTCTATCTGCTGGGGCCATAGAGCTTGTTGCCCCATTATCAAGATATCTCTTCCCACTTCTGCTCAGAGGAGAGTAGGCAACAACCAAAGTCCCATTTGGGCAGATTGCTTCAATCCCACTTATTGCTCAGTCTCATTAACATTTGGAACCATGGCACCCCTTCCTGTCTCCTCTCTTGCCATCATTTGGATAAACGTATTCTCTCTCAAATCTTGGGGAGTCTTCTAACTCTGAAACTTGCTTATGGGGCTTTGTAATTCCTCTTCCAGAAAGTAATCTTCCAGTCAGGATCCGAGACTTAATTTTATCCTATAGCTATGAGCTAAAGTTAGTCTGTCACTGTTTTTTGGATGCTGGTAGAAAGCAAAAGACTCATGGGCCAGCAAAAAAGAGATTAACTACAGCACAGCAAGTACCATGAGCACCAGTGCATTTGCTCTTGTTTCTCTTGTTCCCAAGTATCTTGAGGGTGATGAGGTGGGGGTAGATGTTACCTGTATAAAGTGGATTGCATTATAGAAAAAGAACACTAAAATTGGAAAATTTAGTTGTTTGTTTTTTATAGCAAGCAATAAGCAACTCTTCCCTTTGTCCCAGAGAAGGATGTACTTCATCCCTCAAGGTTTCTCTCTGAAAACACAATCTTGAAAAATTGTTCTGGATCTTACATTTTTATCACAAAAGCATTAAGCAACATTAGGCAACATTACATTAAGCAACAAAAAGGACTGAATAACCCATAAAGACTGCCTCCCAATACTATAGAAAAAAGTGAAACTGATCAAAGGAAGAAGTTGTTTTTCATCATCACGATGATTTTAGACTAGAGATCTACCAGCCTCATTACCACTAGTCCCCAATTTTCTTTTTCCTTTTGCTTGATGCATATATTATTGTCATTGAAGTTTGTTTTTGTTAGAAAGTAAGTATACTCCTCTTTATGGAACAAAATTTGAGACTCTTATGTTTGATTTTAGCAAACTCATATAGAGGAAAAGCATACATATTATGATACAGAGGGGCGGAGAATACATTAAATAGTAAAATTTGAATTTAATCCCTTAGGAACATGATTATACTAGGGAGGCAGGCACATGCTTTTCAACGACATATTTCTCAAAGCTTTAATAAAACAACCATACCTTTTTAAAATGTTAGAGCTGGCACTAATCTCAGTTATGTCTGACATTGAATCTCTTTCCTTTCCACCCATACTCCTTCACAAAAAAAAAAAAAAAAAGAAAGAAAAGAAACCAAACGTTATGTTCAGAACCTGGGAGTAATAAATGTAGTAAACCTCAGTCTCCTTCTAAAACAGTCTATTGTAGGACTATACAGATAATTTTAAGTTGTATTTAAATTAAATTGGGTATAAAAATAAAATAGAAAGCCATTTAAAAATTTAGCAGATGAAAATATAGTTAGGGATTCTTCATCCAACGTTGTGGTTATGACTAATACTTCATTTGGAACACTGACAAAATCAGAAAATGTTTTCTTGAACACAAGTGACTATCTGTATGAGATATTTCACATGTTTTACTGGAGTGGTAAACTGCTGCTGTATTTATTCCAAAAATACATCAAGGATAATGTTAAGTAAAGCAAGTATCTCTTCATAATATATAACCATATACCATAATATTGAAATCATTTAATCGTAATATATAAATAATAATATATAATATATACACTATGTGGTTATAATGCATAAGCTATTATACACATCATATATACAATAAGGGTATAATATAATCTATAAACAATTTATATATAAATAAATGAATTATTTACTATGTAAGCTATTTCTAACATAAACTTTTAATATTATTAACTTTTTAATATTCTCTAATTTTAATATTAAATATTAAAATTAATTTAAATATTAAATTAAATTTAATATTAAAATTAATATTAATAACATTAATATTAAATTAATT
>CM052899.1:84878059-84927815 GCA_028534135.1 Potos flavus
TATTTTGCATTCTAGTAACCGAGCCAATTCTACTCTGCATTCTTTTTCTCAAAATAGTGAAGAGGAGAATTCCAAGTGTTTCAATTCTCTTCGTGGTATCATTAAGAATGTTCAAATTACTGGAACTTTTTTGAATAAAAGTAAGCATGCTATCTAAAAATTAAGAATAAATAAAAATAATCTCAAAACCAAAAAATACCAAATTTTATGTATTTATTTAATAAAAGAGCCCTCAGATTGTCATTTAAAATTTATTTCTTTTACTCTAACAGTTTAAAAATATAGATATTTGATTCCTAAAGAGAAAAAAAAATAAGTGCTGTCAACTGAAGGGGGAAAGAGTTTACTATCGACAGACACACAGTGAAAGAAAGTGACAGCTGGCAACTTCATGGTGATAAGAAAGTAGAGTATAGGTAATATGGCAGGAGATGAATCAAAAGGACTAGAAAAAGTCTGTGCTTTTTTTTTATGTAGTAGTGTCATTTTTTTTAACCAAGACTGGCATGAAGAAATGATGGAGAAGGAAGATGCCTTTGTCAGATTTATGAAAACCACACCCGAAATCAGGAGGTGACAACCCTTCCATCTACATCCTCATGTCTAGCAGACCCATGTAAGTACAGTGTCACATTGGCCAATACCTTCATTGTGAAGACAGATGCTAAATTACGTGCACTATGCAAGTATTCTATTCAAGAAGTAGCGCGCTGAGCATTTGGAAAATAGTTTATTCAAAATGCTTACAATTAAAAAGAAAATTAAAAATCTAAAGCGAAAAATCATTAGCTATCTAGAAATAAAATGATAAACAGTATATTTCCAACTGATAATTTCCTGTATCTTTTTTTTTTCAGACTTTATTTATTTATTTGACAGAGACAGAGATCACAAGTAGGCAGAGAGGCAGGCAGAGGGAGAGGGGGAAGGAGGCTTCCTGCTGAGCAGAGATCCGGATTCCGGACTCAATCCCAGGACCCTGAGATCATGACCTGAGCCGAGGCAGAGGTTTAACCCACTGAGCCACCCAGGCGCCCCACTTTCCTGTATCTTGACATCATTGTTCTCATTTTCAAGTGGGAATTTTACAAGAGCTTTACATAGGCCTCATTTCAGGCAGAATTTAAGGAAATTTGGAGTTAGCATCTGCTCATGCCAGTGCTTGTAAGAGACGGTGTGACTAACAGCTTAGTTTTTTGAGCTTCAGATAATTCTAAATTACTCTATGCTTAATTCCACTTACCTGTTTGGTGCCTTATCAACTAACATATTGGATCTCTCCTCTTCCTTCTCTTATGGGAGGAGAAAAACGTCCAGGATTACACAGTATATCAGTCTTCTCTGTTTTCTAACATTGTTTATGCTACCGAGGCATCAACTGAATAAAAATCAATCCTTTGTATTCTTCTCAGCCATATTCCCAACTTTTGAGCTCTAGCATATGGGAAGAAATCAGTGAGTATTTGTTGCATTGTCTATCTGTGTAGTCTAGACTTCCTACTAATATCTGTAGCAGTCCTTGTCCTTTTTTTAAAGATTTTATTTATTTATATAATTGCAATATATAAATAATAATATATAATATACATACTATATGATTATAATGTATAAACTATTTTACATAACATATATACATATATAAATGCATAATATGTATAAACTATTTATATGTAAATAAATTATTTATAATTAATCATCATTAACTATTTTCATTAATTATGATCATAATTATTTATTAGCTAGGGGAGAAGAGGCAGAGGGAGAGGGAGAAGCAGAATCCCTGCTGAGCAGGGAGCCTGATTCAGGGCTCCATCCCAGGACCCTGAGGATCATGACCTGAGCTGAAGGCAGACACTTAGCAAACTGAACCACCTAGGAGATCCTGTAGCAGTCTTTATCCTAAATTGCTAATTGTTAATGTTTTGTTAGTTTCAGTCTTAACCCCATTTGGCCTGTTGCATCCCCTTCGGTTAAGCAGGATTTGTAGGTTACCCTTGGGACTGTGGTATTGCTAGTGTTCTCTTGAATTTTACTTATCTCACAATAGAAAACTCAGATGAGTTTTATCAGAACTATCTCATGCCATTGTCATAAAGTCAGCATTTTGTAACTACTAACTTGACAAATATCAGCATTCTATGATTTTCATTTCTATTTTTATTTTCAGTCACAGTACTTCTAAAATAATGTATGCATTTTATTGATTTCTCAGCTTATCTAAAATAGTTGAAAATAATTTTCTTTTTTTTTTTAAAGATTTTATTTATGTATTTGGGAGCAAGAGAGTGAGAGAGAACATGAGAAGGGAGAAGGTCAAAGGGAGAAGCAGACTCCCCTTGGAGCTGGGAGCCCAATGCGGGACTCGATCCTGGGACTCTGGGATCATGACCTGAGCCGAAGGCAGTCGCCCAACCAACTGAGCCACCCAGGTGCCCCTGAAAATAATTTTCTAATTACATATTGAGCTTAGCATTTTTAACACACAAAAGTTAATCATGTAATGAAGAAACATTATATATATTAAATATACTTAGCAGAAGATAACAGACTGTGATAAGGTATAAAAAATACAAAAAAAAAATTAATGTCAGCAGGGTCAGCTCCCTCTTTTTGTGACCTATGCAGCCACACAGGGCCCTGTGCACAGAAGGGCCCTGCACCTGGTTCACTGCTCTGCTATAGCTGTACAGACACACCTAGTTGTATGGTTCTTTGCTTTATTGTGCTTTGCAGTTGCTGCATTTTTTACAAATTGGAGATTTGTGGCAACCTTGTGTTGAACAAATCTCTCAGCGCCATTTTTCCAGCATTTGCAGCCAGCAAATCTCTGTCTCTGTGTCACATTTTAGTAATTTTTGCAGTATTTCAAACATGTTCATTATTATTATGTTTTTTGTGGTGATCTCTGATCAGCGATCTTTGTTGTTACTGCTATAATCATTTTGGGGTAAAACAAACCTTGCCCATATATGACAGCAGACTTAATCAGTAAACATTGTGTATAGACTACTCCACAGAGCAACCCTCTCTCTCCCCTTTTGGGCCTCCCTATTCCCTGGAGACCAATTAATACCCTACAATGGCCTCTAAGTGTTCAAATGAAAGAAAGAGTCACACATCTCTCACTTTAAATCAAAAGTTAGAAATGATTAAGCTTAGTGAGGAAGGCATGTGGAAACCCAAGACAGGCTGAGAGCTAGGCCTCTGGGGCTGAACAACCAAATTGTGAATGCAAAGGAGAAGTTCTTGAAGGAAATTAAAAGTGCTACTCCAGTGAACACATGGATGATATGAAAATGAAACAGCCTGTTGCTGATACGGAGAAAGCTTTAGTGGTCTGCATAGAAGATCAAAGCAGCCACAACATTCCCTTAAGACAAAGCCTAATCCAGGGCAGGGTCCTCACTCTCTTCAATCCTATGAAGGCTGAGAGAGGTGGGGAAGCTGCAGAAAAGTTTGAAGCCAGCAGAGGTTGGTTCATGAGGTTTAAGGAAAGAAGCCGTCTCCACGACATAAAGTACAATGTGAAGGAGCAAGTGCTGATGTAGAAGCTGCAGCAGGTTACCTAAAAAATCTAGTTAAAATAATTAATGAAAGTGGCTATGCTAAGCAACATATTTTCTGTATAGATGAAACAGACTTTTATTGGAAGAAGATGCCATCTAGGACTTTCATGGCTGGAAAGAAGTCAATGCCTGGCTTCACAGCTTCAAAGGACAGACCGACTGTCTTGCTAGAGGATAACATAGCTGGTGACTTTAAGTTGAAGCCAACACTCATTTACCATTCCGAAAATCCTAAGACCCTTAAGAATTATGCTAAACTTACTTTTCCCATGCTTTATCAACAGAACGACAAAGGCTGGATGACAACACATCTGTTTACAACATGGTTTACAAAATATTTTAAGCCCACTATTGAGACTTACTGCTCAGATCCGAACTCAAGGTTTCAAAGTATGACTGCTCATTGACAACGGGCCTGGTCACCCAAGAGCTCTGATGGAGATGGATGGAGTTCATGCTGTTTTCAGGCCTGCTAACACAGCATCCATTCTGCAGCCCATGGGCCAAGGAGTAAATTTGAATTTCAAATTTTATTATTTAAAAATTACACTTCATGAGGCTATAGCTGCCATAGATAGTGGTTCCTCAAATGGATCTGGGCGAGCCAATGACCCATTCTTTTTTTTTTTTTTTTAAAGATTTTATTTATTTATTTGACAGTGAGAGATCACAAGTAGGCAGAGAGGCAGGCAGAGAGAGAGGGGGAAGCAGTCTCCCCGCTGAGCAGAGAACCCGATGCGGGGCTTGATCCCAGGACCCTGAGATCATGACCTGAGCTGACGGCAGAGCCTTTAACCCACTGAGCCACCCAGGCACCGCGCCAATGACCCATTCTACATACCATTAAGAATATTTGTGATTCATGGGAAGAGGTCAAAATATCATTAACAGGAATTTGGGAGAAGTTGATTCCAGTCATCATGAATGATTTTGAGGAGTTCAAGATCTCAGTGGAAGAAGTGACTGTAGATGTGGTAGAAACAGCAAGAGAACTAGAATTAGAAGTGGAGCTTGAAGATGTGACTGAATTGCTACAATCTCATGATAGAACTGGACCAGGTAAGGAATTGCTTCTTATGGATGAGCAAAGAAAGTAGTTTCTTGAGATGGAACCTACTCCTGATGAAGATGCTGTAAAGACTGTCGAAATGACAACAAGGGTTTAGAATATTATATAAACTTAGTTGATAAAGCCATGGAGGGTTTGAGGGGATTGACTTCAGAATTTTTAAAAAAGTTCTATTATGGGTAAAATGCTATCAAACAGCATCACATGCAACAGAGAAATTGTTCATGAAAGGAAGAACCAATCGATGCAGCAACCTTTACTGTCATCTTACTTTAAGAAACTGCCCCAACCACCCGAGTTTCAGCAACCTCAGCACCCTGATCAGTGACCAGCCATCAATATCAAGGCAAGAGCCTCCACCAGCAAAAAGATTAGGACTCCCAGAAAGCTCAGATGATAGCTAGCATTTTTTTTCTTTAGCAATAAACCATTTGTTAAATTAAGGTATAGACATTTTTTAGACATAATGCTATTGCCCTTAATAGAATATAGCATAGTACAAACATAATTTTTGTATGCACTAGGAAACCAAAAAATTCATTTGACTTACTTCATTGCATTATTCAGTTTATTGTGACGGTCTGGACCTGAACCTGCAATATCCCCAAGGAATGCCTATATTGAAGTTTTCATTGATTTTTGAACAAGAGGTCTTGCATTTTTATTTTGCACTGAGCCCCACAAATTATGTAGTAGGTTCTCAATACAGAAGGCAGTTTACTAGCTTACTATAAAAGAATAGTCAAAATCTAAATTACATATACACATATAACCCATACCTGAATATGCTAAATTTTTATTACAATTCTTACTTCAGAAATCTGAATTTTCACTTGAACTTGGGAGCCAGAAGTTTTTGTTTTTATTTTTGTTTTCCACTTTCAGGCCTAACTTGTGATTATGGAACTAAGCTAGATTCTCAGGTTTTGCTTGATATATATATTTTTTAAAAAATGATCCTGTTGGGAAAAAAAAATTAAAAAAAAATGATCTTGTTGGAAACAATCATTTGGTGAAAAACTGAAACTTAGAAAGCAAAGTGGTGAATATACTTATGTATATACCAGAAAGAGTAGTTTTTGGTTTGTGTTTACCAAGGCCTTACTGATTTTAAATTTGAAGGACATTTTGAATTTGGTTGGTGGGGCCTAGTGAATGTCATTCTCATTTGGGTGAATATATTTTATGTCCTCCCAAAGTTCTCTAAGACAGTAATGAACAAAGGAATAGTACAGAGAATATGTGAGGAATTCCTAAAACCAATGAAGAATGGGAAATAATCAGGTAGAAAAACAGAAAAATGATTTGGACAAACAATTCAGAGAACTGCTAATAAATATGAAAGAATACTCAACTCTACTAGTAATTAGAGTCATGCAAGTCAAAACCCCAATGAAGGAGCATTTTCATTCCATCAAATGCAAAAATTAAAGCATCTGAGAACACAACTTCTCAGGCAAATTCTCATACTGTTTGGTAGGACTACAAGCTGGCACTACTTTGGAGAGAAATTTCACACTCTAGTAAATTTGAAGAAGCAGCTAACCTATAATGGAACAATTCTATCTCTAGTTATATACCCTAGAGAAACTCTCACACACGTGTAAAAGCAGATATGTGCAAATTTCATTGCAGCACTGTTCATAATAGAAAAAAAAAGTAATGCTTATTATTAAGAAAATGGACAGATAATTGTATTATGTTCAGATGGTGAGATATATAGCAATTAAAATAAATTAGAGCAACATTAATCAACAAGGGTGTGTTTTTAAAAAGAAACAAATGTTAAAAGAAAAAAGCAAATTGCAAAAATATATGACTAGTGAGAGAAAATTACAAAATACTTAAAAACATAAAATGTAATGTTGTTTCTAGATAATGAATACCTACTATAGATAACAAAAAGATAAACGTATGAATGGAAATGCTTCCAACTCTAGGGCAGTGGTTACATCTGGAGAGAGATGGAGGACTAATGAAAGGTACAAAGAAGGATTCAACTTTTATCTGTAGCATTTTTTTTTAAAACAGATCTCAGCAAGATGTGGCAGAAAGTTTCTTTGTTAAATCAAGACAGCAAGAGTAAATAAGCATTTATTACTTTATTATTTTCAGTATGTTTGACATCTTTTGTTTAAAATAAGGGGGGAAAGAAAGAATCAAGAGGGTAGAGCTTGGGAAATGAACGAATTTTGCATACACAACATCCATAAACACCTCCTGACAATTGGTAATATGAATGGAGCAAAATGAGGCAGCTGTTCGGAAGCAGAATCTGTTATATTGTGCAAATTATCTGGGGCTTCTACTTGAGTTTTGCCTCATTAGCAATCATTTCTACCACCAATTATAAAGACTAAATCTCCACGTAAAATTATGCGGCTCTGCAATTAAAACAAAAGCCTAGATGCCAGAAGCAGGGTCATTCCTTAGAAACCAAACCTTTGTTGTGTGTGCTCGCTGCTCAGAAAAGGGAGGGGGTGGCTGAATTAAGCGGAGCATGGTGTTCGCAGACATCTCATAAGCTTGCCAGACACCCTTTTCTCATTGATCATCTCCTCTAAAACTCAATTGCCCAGGCTTCCCTTTAAGGGGAGAAAAAAATCATCTGTCATTCTTTAATGACAGTTTTGCTCCAGCTCCGCAACGAGATGTTTCAGTGGATTGGGGGCAAGGGGGAAAGCAAGAAGAGTGGGGGTGCTAAAAATCCCTTGGATGTGCTCTCATTCTCCCTGAAGCTCCAGGCGCATCCCTCCTCAGGTGAATGGGTTGCTGTGTTGCAGGTGCTTGGGATGAATCTGCTCAGTGACACGCAATGCATGCATTGGGGGCTGCTGTGTCTGCGTGTGCATTTCATGGCAGATAATTATATGGACTTCCATATAAAGGGAGACAGAAAGAAACCTTTGAGATTAATTCCCACTGTCAGCAGTTTTCGAGATGAAATCCATCCCATTACATCTGTTTCTGTTCTGATTTAAGACAATCTTGGAGATAATTTTTATCAGATGGGAGAAGAATCTTTTTAAATCTAGAAATATAATTTCAGAATATTTAAAACAAAAAGTGCTCCATGTTGATACAGCATTACACACGTACATAAGCACACATTGATAATTTCGCATTTAGAAATATATTTCCTTCCATATTTAGATTTCTCCTTCACTTAGTTACAGGCATCATATATAAAACATTGCACTTGGCAGAGGCTGTGATGCTGAATTTTACTGTAACAGATTATAGCCTGCTATTTAAAACACATGGTAATAATGTTTTAATGGTAAAAATAGGGCCTTTTGAGGGTGGGGTATGGATCTTCTGGTATTCAACTATCATTTTATTGAGCAATAATTTTCACAGTAAGTGCATCATGAGTCCATTAGGTATTATTGCTTATGGTAGACTGCTGTAATCTATGATGACAGATTGCTTTCTTTTGAAAGAAATACAGATACCCAATAATAGTGAAGTAGGTGAGGGATGTAATTATGGTCCTAACTCTAATTTGGATTTATCATTTTAATTGTGCAAGTTAATTTGATCCAACCTGACATAAGATAACCAGTGTTAGAGAGTTTCTTAAAAAGGAAACATGACTATCCAAATGTATACCAGCTGAAGTACCCTTCCCTTTGAGATCTAAACACAACTGAGATGAACATCATTCTGGAGAGGAGAAGCCTCATGTCCCCCAAATTCTTTTCTGGGTTTCTGAAAGATTGGGAGTCAGATAGATGGTGCTGAGTTATTAATGGACCTGAGCTCCCATGTCCTTAGATTTCCCTAGATGATTTCTGAGAGAGTAGCTTCTTGTCCTCCTTTGCCTCTTGTTCACTTCCTCCTTCCCAACAAGGAAGGACCTTACACAATGAGATCTGGGAGATTGGGGGTGGGGGGAGGCACTCTGCTTCTTCTGGGTTCTACCTCCTGAAGGACCTGTCATTAGAACACTCACATTCCTTATCCCTCCATGTAAGCTTAGAGGGATGGCTTTGCACCACCAGGAGACCAGCTACAGCTGTGGGCTGGGAAATTTACTCCAAGGAGGAGTGTGTTATGAAAACTGATAGCCACAGGTCAGGTAGACTTCCCTCCAATTCAGCTTCATCAGCCACAAAGCAGATAGGTTGCTTGTCATCTCTTCAACTTCAGTATTTGTTTTTCATGGGGTCAGAAGTTAGAAAGGAAGAGAAAGGTATGGTTTATAATTATTCCTCCCCATTAATGCAAAGGCCAGGATGTTTCGGGAAATATGGGAGTATCATTTGGAGACTGTAATGACAAACTAAGGGATGACATTTTCAGGTGGAAACAAGACAGAATGTGTGGGGTACTTTTGTGAGAGTGGCTCTTTGACATCTTTGACCCTTCTGTCTGACAGCGGCTTACATTGTGACTAGGAATATAGTCATGGGACTGATCAATAACAGGACTGCCTGAGGAGGCAGGACTCAGCATCCTCCCCCAGGAGCAGACTTGGACAAGCAGGTCCAAGAAGTAGATTATGTAGAAAAGCCTTATTTGGCTGTGAAGCTTGAGCTTTATCTCCTAGGGCTTCACAGATTCATCCCCTGTATCATACTGCCTTCTTCTGTACAGTCTATGATCACAGTTTGGAATTTTGGAGTATTTCCCTCTTAACCTCAGGAGATACAGTCCAAGACCCCCAGTGGCTGTCTGAAACCATGGATAACACTGAACCTCATAAATAACATGTTTTTTTCCGTACATGTATACCTATGATAAAGTTTAATTTCTAAATGAGGCACACTAAGAGATTAACAACAATAAAATAACAGAACAATTATAACAATCTACTGTCATGAGTTATGTGAGCACAGTCTCTCTCTCTCTCTCAAAATATCTTGTGCTATACTCACTCTTCTTGTGATGATGTGAGATGATAAAATGACTGTGTGGTGAGCTGAAGGAAGGTGAATGACATAAGCATTGTGATGTAGCACTGGGCTACTAACAACCTTCTAACAATGGCAGAAGGAGGACCATCTGCTTCTGGATCATGGTTAACCTCAAGTAACTGAAAGCAGAAAATGAAACCATGGGTAATACACTACTGTATTTTGTTGGCCTTGGCTTAATGATACATTCATGGTACTCTCAGCCCAAGAAAAAGGAATATTTTCTTTTTAGTAGGTTTTGATTCCTTCTAATTTGTTCATTCACTTTGTGAGCGAAGCCACAGCCAGAATCTCCAAAATCCCAAACCGTGATCATAGGCTGTACCTCTAATAAATGAGAGTAATCGTAAGACCACAGGTTGTGTGAGAGTGTGGGGAATAGGGACAGTCAGCTTGAGGACAGGTCACATGACTAAAGAAACCCAGAATCCCTGTCCTTGACCTTTATGAGTTTCTAAGGAGGATTGAGAAATCTGTTTCAGACGCCTTCTAATGCCTAGCACTTAACAATATCAGGCCAGTTCCTAATAATTTTCAGTGTTCTAATAATATTCAGTATTCCACACTGAGGACCGCCTTTTGGTCTTTAGAGAACTAGACGGCTGAAGAACTGAGATGCATCCCACAGAGAGGGAAGAAAATGTCTCGTGCCTACCACTGCCCAAATACTTTCTATGTTTTGAGTTGAGATTTCACTGTGATCTAAACCTTCCCTTGGCCAAATATATCTCTATGTAGTTCAAGGTTAACCACAGCAATCTTCATACTAAGGCCAGGTGTCCTACTGAAGATCATGCCATTAAAAAAAATATGTACAGCTCTACAAGCTCAATATAAGCTGTTGCAATCTGCCAAAGGAAAAAAAAAAAATAGCCAAGAACACATGAATGTACTGAAGACTGAATCTTACTTACTGGGAAGTAAAGCCCCTGCACTGGCCACAGCAAAAACCTCATACCCCACATATTCTTTTGTGCCTCAAACGCCAAGATTTCTCCATTTTTCTGGAATACTAGCCATGCACCAATACATTTAATGTATTAGACATGTATTAGACATATAAAGACATATAAATAACATATCTTTCTACTCCCTTTGATTTCTGAATGCACTCCGAAATTAGACACCACCATCAGAGAAATGGAGATCTATTCGCAACTTTATTATGAGTATGATTAAATTGGAGAATGAATATTGAAATTAGGGCCAAAATCAGGCTTTTAATATTTCCTGCAATTAAACCTACCTTCCCCAAATCTCTACCTTAGGTAGCAGCCTGGTCTCAGCAGGAAGGTAAAGTCAAATAAAGAAATTATTAAAAAAAAAAAAAAAAGAAAGAAATTATTTAGAAATGTGTGTGCAGGGCATAGGAATGGCAAAAAAATATGTGCTGGTCACAGCAGAGCTATTTCTAGCTCTAGGAACAAAGCAGTTAGGGAACTCAGAAGGAGAGAGTCATATAGAGAGGGTCACCATGGGAGATGAGCCACCCTACAGAGAGACAACCAGAGCAAAAACAGCTTGAACCCAACCTCCTGCTTCTGTTCAGTCTTCTGCCAAGAGTCACCATCAGCCATATCCACTCAGAAGCCAGAGCAAAAAGGACCACTTCATGTATTCCTCCCAAGTCAACCTCTGGGAGTAGACACCAGGCTAAAAGGAAATGGTGAGTGGAACTACAGGGGTGAACAGAAGATAACTGACCAGTTGGAAAATACATGTCACATGGATGGGTGGAGAATGGCTGCTTTCTGAGCACAACTTTCCTCTGAAAGAAAGAGAAAGAGTTGAACCACTCATAGCCAATTTCCTCCCCAATCTCTTCAATCTTCTCTAGGGAAGGTAGTCCACAAATTTTCCTACTCTGTTACTCCTGTGTCGTGGAAATGTCCTCCCCATTATAAATATGCAAAACATGGGGAACGGGCATTTTCCCTAACACTAATCAGTGAACCCAAGAAAAAACACAGAGTAGAAGTGGTTGAAAATGAAAGCCTGCCTGTCTCCTCCCCTGAGTGGGATAACTACACTGCTGGTGGCAAGAATTTTGGTTGTTAAATTCCATGGGTTAAGAAAACAAATATCAGAGATATTGGGGAGAATCCTGGTCCTCTTGACAACATGTTTTCCTGAGAAGATTTCCTAGAGAACTTCTTTTCTTCCTAACAAGGGAGAAATGAATTTGTTTCTTGCATCTATTATAAGCCACATAGCTAGAGTGTGACTAGAAAAAAAGGAATTAAGCATGTAAAGAAAACTCCATATAGGTTCTCCCTTTGGAAATGTCTTTTCCTCAGGACACATTCCTTTTCTGCCCTCAGGGTGGCAAGGTTCTAGGGTGAAGAATGGTTCCATCAAAGGGGAGGCCCATGTTGTAAGAAGAAGGAAAAGCAGTAAGAAGCAGGATTCAGGCCATAGAACAAGGTAAGCTCTTTGGTTCAGCTAATCCAACTATAAATATATAAAGCAGTACCAGTATTTTAATTTCCTTCTGTCTGACACTTGTGTCTATTTCTTCACTAATTGAGAATTTGGAGGGGAGAAGATTGGTGTAATTCATCCCCCATTTCACTATAAGCAAAAGTTTCTTTGTCTCTCCTGGTGCTGAGTTTCAGCTTCCAGTGAATTTTTTTTTTTTTTTTTTTTAATGGAGCCTTTTTGCTAATCTGTAGGATTATCTTTGTCCGACATAATCTCACCCAATTGCTGCTTTTCTTAATTTCTATGGTTAGGATCAGTGGCACTTACACAAAGCCATTGTGTATGTTTGTATGGAAGCTTTATGGAGAAGGAAGGAGTTATAGTTCAAAATCATAAATTAGAATTAAATACTACATTTAACATATTAAATATGTTAGTTGACTATGAAAATCATTATGCTTAAAAAATCCTTCAGCCATTACCAGCCATACATACCTACAATTTCATCAATGTTTTATTAATATTGTTATGTGCCTAGGTACTGCCATTTTTTTTAAAGTCCTGTGTTTCCTTTTATTTTTTCCTTAAACTAAATTCTTTGCATTTTGTTTTGCACAGAAATTCAGCAATTGCTTTATTCTGCCCTTTTCTTCTGTCTTCTATATTTGGACTTGTTTTTTAAATCCAACATGCCATTTTGATGACAGCTGGGTCATCAAAATATTTCCTTCAGAAAGACTTTGCCTTCATAAGGAGAATTCTGGTGCTTGTTAATAACTATATCTTAAAAAAAAAAAATGAATTAGCTATTAGGTCATTAAAATCCTACCAGGTGTCAGGCCACTAGGTGTGGTGTTCATAGATTCTCTGTGAACTAGCCCTGGTTTATGGATTGTTCAGTAATTTGACTAAGACCATGAAGCTTGTAAATGATAAATTCAGAATTTCAAAAACTGTCCTCGGTGTTACAGTTAATGAACAAATAAATACAATATGGTTGTTTACTGCAGAAATCAAGCTGCATTATCTAGCTATGTGGCATGTAATGCAAAAAAATGTTCGAAGTCACAAAATTTTAAAAATTAAAAGATAATAATGTTGCAAACCCAAATGTCAGATTTACTACCTGAGAGTAGTGATTTTTCAGTATTGAAGCTTCTATTTTAGGTGGGAAATTGTTAGAAATTCAGTTTTTTACTTTTCTAGATATATATTTTTTTAAATCTTGGAATCAATCATGCAATAAACATTATATAAAATACTGTATACATTGACCATTTCCAAGTGAGTAGTATAGATTCTAAATTTTAAGCATTAAGTGGTATAAAAAATTAAACAATATTTTTTTTAGTTTTATGGAGAAAATCAGCCTTTTGGGAGTATATCCTATCTGCATCCAATGAAAGAAATTTAAATAAAAACCTATAAATAATTTTATTTTTTAAATTTTTTTCTAAACAGAGAGAGAGAGCAAATGTGTGAATGGGGGGGAGGGGCAGAGGAAGAAGGAGAGAGAGGATCCCAAGCAGGCTCCACACTGAGCATGGGGTCCAATGTGGGGCTTGATCTCACAACCCTGAGATCATGACCTGAGCCAAAATCAAGACACTTAATCAACTAAGCCACCGAGGTTCCCCAAAACCTACAAATAATTTTAAAATTTTAAGGTCAATTCAATCAACAGAAGTCTAAGAAGGGCCTTTAGAATTCTAGAATATTCACCAAACATTTTCCAAGATGTCAGACTCTTTAGTAACTCTTGCGTACTATACTTACATTTTTTCACAACAGAGTAATCCAAAACCAAAGGAATTGCTTTATGTTTAATGATTAAATCCAAGCTTGGTTTATTTTAATATTCACTAGCTATTTAGATAAAATGATATTCCATGTTCATACACTAGATGGCTATGAACCAGCTGTTTGTTTGTTTTTTATGGCTTTAAGTTTTGACAGTATTTTAAAGCTGAAAGGAATACCTCCGTGGTCATCTTTATTTCTTTTTCTAAGACCATGATTAATGTAAATTTTAATAAATGCTTATTAGGTACTCAGCAAAACCTTACGGATATGGCAGAGACCATATGAGCTGAGCAGATACAATCAATGGGGAAACAAGCTAGATGTTAAAGCATTATATATTTTATTTATCTGTGTACCAAGAGTAAACCATAAAATTTGGATGATACTTTTGCCAAGAAAATTACCTAAATTTTTGTGCTGCTGCCATTTAGCTTGTTTTATTTTATAGGACAAATTTCCCATAACTATAAATGCAGAGGCTTATACAGTTATCTAGCAATCTAATAGGAGAAATCTGCTTTGGCTTCAATTTTATAGACTGCTTTCCAGGGGCATATTATTACAGGAAAATTATATTGCTCTTCTCTTTGTTTTGGCACTGGTGAGAAAGATCACAATGATTGTGACTTGGTGAACCTTTGAGAAATATAATCACTGCTAATTTTTTTTTAATGAAGTAATTCATAGTAAAATTCCTTATTCTGTTTTTGACATAATAATACATACACATTCTTGCATTTTAACAGTATATAGGGTTATTTCGTTTTTCAGATTAAAAAAAACAGTTCAAGGTTACTTGTGGTAGGGATATTCTCATAAAAATGTGCACAACTGACTGGTGTTTTTGGAAAGTGGACCTCCTCAATAAACTGGGAGATAAATGTGTCCCAGGGAATGACAAGTGGTTTGATGTTAGTGACTAAAACAGATCTTTGTTCTTTATCTGTTTTTCTCTTCCCAGATGCTTTAATATAAGTCTGGATTTTAGATACTTACATTTATATATTAAAATTCCCTAGTCTTTGTACAGACTTTGTTATTTATCTGTAAATAGAAAGGCAAAATATTTTGTTTATATGATGCATAGAGATATTAAAAAGACAATTTTCTACTGGCAAAATTTTGAAATATTGAATGTAATGGGATATTTCTATAAAAGGCTTTGACGATTTTTACTCCCTTGTAATAGTGACCTTTGTATTCTGCTGTTGGAAGCTATCTTTTATTCCTGTTTTCACTGACATGACTTTTCCTTTCTGAATCCCTTACCAAAATGTGTAAGATTAATAGCTTCAAAGATAGAGCTTTATATTAGGAATACAAAGAGCATTTGAAAATAATAACATTGGATATTTTATATATATATATATATATAAAACCTTCATTTTGTATTTCCTATAAAATATGTGATGGTTACGAATTCAGCTATTGATTTAAGCAGAAGAGAAAGCCAGAGGTATCCAATTTTCTCAGTAGTCAATAGAATAAACATGAATTGTTCTGCCCTGACAAAACAGATGGATTATAATGCTTACATAATATAGTCAAGTTCATGGCAGGTATACTCAAGTTCAAAAGAATAGTATTGTAAATTAACTTTTAGAAAATTACATTTCTAATAATATGCTTTCACTATATTGTTCAATTCATAATAGAGACATAAAATATGCACTTGGTAAAATCATATTTTGAAGTTCCTTCATCAAATTCATTACAGTTTTTACAAATTTCAGATGGTTTATGAAGTTTGAAATCTTTTTAATTTTTATGCTTGAAAGATTCACCAAATCAGGGAAATACAAATCAAAACCACACTGAGTTACCCCCTCACACCAGTCAGAATGGTTAAAATTAGTAAGTCAGGAAAAAACAGATGTTGGTGAGGATGTGGAGAAAGGGGAACCTTACTACACTGTTGGTGGGAATGCAAGCTGGTGCAGCCACTCTGCAAAACAGTATGGAGGTTCCTCAAAATATTGAAAATGGAGCTACCCTACCACCCAGGAATTTCACCTACTGGGTTTTTACCCCAAAGATACAAATATAGTGATTCAAAGGGGCACCTGCGCCCCAATGTTTATAGCAGCAATGTCCACAATAACTCAATGTCCACAATTTCCACAATGGAAAGTGCCCAGATACCAACTGACACATGAATGGATAAGGAAGATGTGGTGTATATATATACAATGGAATATTACACAGCCATCAAAAATGAGATCTTGCCATTTGCAACGATGAGGATAGAACTAGAGGATATTATGCTAAGCGAAATAAGTCAATCAGAAAAAGACAATTAGCATATGATCTCACTGATATGCAGAATTTAAGAAACAAGCCAGAGGATCATAGGGGAAGAGATGGGAAAAATGAAACAAGATGAAACCAGAGAGGGAGACAAACCATAAGAGACTCCTTATCTTAGGAAACAAACTGAGGGTTGTTCGAGGGGAGGAGGATGGGGATATGGGGTGACTGGGTGATGGACATTGGGGAGGGTATGTGTTGTGGTGAGCATTGGGTATTGTGTAAGACTCTTGAATCAAGACTGGTACCCTGAAACAATAATACATTATATGTTAATTAAAAAAAAGAGAAAGATTTGCCAAAAGACAATAATCACACATTAAAATAAAAAGAATGGTAATATCGTGAGTCACCTATACCTCAATAAAAATTAAAAAGGCATATTTTCAAATGAATTAAATTAAATTATACCTCAATAAAAATTAAAAAGGCATATTTTCAAATAAATTCCAATATTAATATGAAAAGAAATTCTCTGCCCTTTGTTTGGTGGCTGTCATCTACCTATTTTAAGATTTGATTAAAAACTATTTCCTGAGGCACCTGGGTGGCTCAGGTGGTTAAGCGTCTGCCTTTGCCTTAGGTTATGATCCCAGGGTCCTAGGATAGAACCCCACATCTATCTCCTGCTCAGTGGGGAGCTTGCTTCTTCCTCTTCCTCTGCTCCCCCACCACCTGCTCATGCTCATTCTCTGTCTCTCAAATAAATTAAATCTTAAAAAAAAAAACCTCTTTCCCTTTGACCTACCAAATAGGAAATATTGATAAAAATTATAAAAGTTGGTAATATTCAATATTGGCAAATATATTGGATAGTAAGAACTGTCATACATTGATGGTAGCATTATAAATGGATATAATATC
The DNA here is from genome assembly GCA_028534135.1 of Potos flavus. Lineage (NCBI taxonomy): Eukaryota > Metazoa > Chordata > Mammalia > Carnivora > Procyonidae > Potos > Potos flavus. The sequence goes on from CM052899.1 coordinate 84,895,009, forward strand.
TTTGAAAAATTCCTTTCCATGTTACACATGAACATAGCTTATAGTCCAGTAATTTCTGGACTATATATTTCTTCTATATACTCTACAGAAATCCCCATACATGTGCTACTGGAACTACGTAGAGAAATACTCACAATATATCTTCTTCAAAGGGAACCACCCCAAATATCAATCATGTGAGTATGATTAAGTCAATTGTGATTTATTCAACCAATGAAAAATATAGCAATGAAAAGTAATTGTAATAACGAATCTCAGGAATATAATATTGAGTAAAAATATAGAAGACCAGAGATGCAATTTTTATTAATGTAAAATTCAATCAAAATTAAATATACTACTCAGATATTTATACACATATGATTAAATTTTATAAAGCAATCAAATAATACAAAATTCAAAATAGTGATAGAAGTTAACTAATTTTTTATTGTTTTGCAACTTACAGATGTATATTTAGCTAATATTACATAACTGATAAAGAAAAGAAATATTAACAGCTTTAATACTGTCTCCCAATGTTTCTACAATGCATTTTGAAAAAAATATCCAAAGTATTGTAATTGTGTAAGGGGGAAATTTAGAAGCATATCCTAAAAAAGAAGAGTTCTCTGAAATAGTATATCTTCTATTTCCAGGATATTAATTTAAACCTCAATGTATTAGTCGAATTATATTGTGTTGCTACAATGCAAGTATAAATTAAAACAATAATACAATTTTTAGAATACCTCTTTGGCATGAGCATATTAAGAAAGTTATGTCAAAGAGCTTGTTTAAAATTATGTCATTTTGATACTTTCCTAATTTTTTCTTTTTTGTTTTAATTGTAATATAGCAATACTTTTCTATTGCTATAGAAAAGACATGACAAGACATGACAAGAAACAATTATCTTGTCATGAAACTGTGGTCATTGCTGTATCATAGTACATGGCCAGCTGACTATACATTTTCTGTAAAGATCAAATATACAAAAAACACTTTTATTCAGCCTCATTTTAGTCCTTTTTAACATATAATATAATGAATATATAATAGACCAAAACTTCCATTCTGTCTACTCATATTAGCAACATTATAGTTAAAGCTGTGATTTGACACAATTATAAAAGAAAAAAGAAAATTGAGCTCAAGAATAGGAATTCCCAAAGGGAAAATTCTATTTTCATTGAGGCAGACAAGATTTTAAACAAAGGCATCAATATAAATTAAATATTAAGTACACAAAAAACCAACCCTGAGTTAACTTTAATTGCCATTCTCTGTGTTCCCATACCTCTTTTGGTTGTACTTAGCATGCTGTGGTAAGTGTAGTGGAGTTGAGTGTCTATCTCTCTCACTGAACTGTGACTCTCTTGGAAAAAAATTGGGTCATTGTTTTTGTATCCTTTACTCCTTTCATGGTACTCAATAGTTAGTAGATCCTCAATAAAGCCTTCTCTAAATGAATGTGTGAGTGGAAAGACACGTTAATTAATTAACTAACCAGATTTCTTCAGGGCCAATGGTTTGAAAATTACATAAAGAGTAATGAGTTGTATTGGTTTTATGATCATTTTATTTGGAGGATTTCTATTGCTGCGAACTAAATATTTCTAATAGATAACAATGCTTTATTCTTTATACTGATTTTATTTGCCTTTTTAAAATGGAAAATATCTTTTTTAACTGAAGTAAAATCTATAAAATATATAATAAACTAATCGATGTAAGCAGATGTGTTAATTTTTTTGGTGGTAACAGAAAGTAATGCAGTGAAATGCATATATATGTGTGTATATATATATACACACACATAAGTATATGTAGAAGAGAAGGGGGTGTTCAACAGACAACGTTCCTCTATTCTGAATATTGAATATTTTCCTACTTTAAAAAAAGCCATCATACCATAAAATTGTCATTACAAAATAAAAATTAGATAGTCCTCTAATGTTATGGTCCTCTAATGCTTATGGTTCTTAAATAACTATGTGCTACTACTAAAAATAATATTATATCAGTTCTAGGATCTCTACTCTTCTTCACTTTTTGACAGTTTCATTGATTTTGATGCTTTGATCTATTTTTCTGAAAATTACATAAGAGGATTCTGAAAGTATCTAAAGAGCCAAACAAACCTGGGAAGAAAGTCAATGACAGTAATGCTAAGGCACCAAAAGGGAACTAAATTTCTTGCTTTAATTCAAATGACCAATAATCTGGTACAAAAAAAAAAAAAAGAGTAACTCCTCAACTCAACCCAACTGTGTAACAGAAAATCATTTCTGTGTTTTGGATGTTTAATGTTTAACCCCAAAATAATCCCTGGAGAGGTTTTCAACTTTCCTGATGCCTGATAATAATAAAATGAGCCATTGATCTCTTCTGACGAATTCTAAATATGGAATTAATGTTAAAAATCAGATGCTAGAAAGAGAAATCACTGTCTCCACTGTTTGAGAAGGTCAAGTATTGATTTTTCTTCTTATTGTAATTTTTAGTGGTGGGGGAGGGGCGTATCTTTTGTGTGCAGGCCTGTGGGTATGCATGTCTGAGTGTATTTGTGTCTGTATTTCTTGGAAGGGTAGGCACCAGTTATCTGCAATGGAAGTATTCCTGGCCTTTGAAAACAGCCATTGAAGACAAGAAGAATATAAAGAATGAGAGGGAGGCCGGCTGCATTTCATGTTAATTTCCCTGTTTGCTGGGAGGCAAGTGAGCCTATAGATCCTGCCTCTCTCTTGCTCTTTTACTTAATGCTGAATATAATGAAGAAAGAGGCTACAGAGAACATTTCACAAAAATCTGGAAACTTAGATTTAATGCAGCTAAGCAGCTAAAAATAAAAATCTTTAAAGCCTGATCAAACCAACCAAATATCTGGGGTCAACTAGAAAACTAAAATGCCTTTCTCATGTTATTCCTAATGGAATCTGAGGTCAAAAAGCATAACAATGAACTCCTTCTTCATTCAGGATACTTCTCAGATTTTGTAGCTATTGTTTCAATTTATCAGTATAGTCCTGAAACATAGCACTGCTTTGTAACCCTCTAAAAAAGATCAACTATGCTCAAGTACTGAATGTCATTCTACTCACACCATGACACGAAAGATTTAAAGAACCATAGCATTTTAAAAATAATGCGTATACCTAACAACAGAGCATATACATATCTATATTTTTACACATTTGGACATATACAAAAGGTATAACCTGGGAGTACTGAGAGTCATAAGTACCTGATCAAATTCATTCATGTGCAATGAGTACTTTCAGGGTAGTAGCTATAATGTACAAGACATTGCTCTAGGCATTGGGTATACAGCAGACAATGGAAAAAAAAAAAAATCCTGGCCCTTATAAAATTTACATTTTTCAGGAGAAGGAGCAATTTAAAAAAAGTCAGTAAAATATATGAAATAGGTTGTATACTAAAAACTGGAAAGTGCTAAGGAAAAGTAAATCATGGAAGGGAAGGAGGAAGTGTGTGGGAGGGAAGGGAAATTTTAAATGGGGTGGCGCATATAGATCTCATTGACAGTGTCATTTTTCTAAAGATCTAAGTGAGAATGAGAGCATTTATCAATAGGAGTTGAGTATAAGAAACAAACTTCCATGAGTATGTCAAACAGAAAAAAATTGATATAGAGAATAATGTACTTAGAGACTAAAGGAGGTCTGCCACTGATTTAAAGAGTTATAGGACTTAACATCTTAGCTGGGATGGAAAGGATGGAAAAGAGTGGTTATTATTATCATCATGTCACCACAGTGTCTAGATACGCATGAAGCTGGAGACAGGTTCAAGGATACTGAGGCTGCCATTAATTACAACTCCCTCCAAGTACTCATGCAGAGCAAAGATGGCCTGTACCTTGCTTCGGGGTTTTAAATTACTCACAAGTGCATTTAATTGGTGGTGACTATTCACATCAGAACTATACTGATAAATTGAAACAATAGCTGCAAAATCTGAGAAGTATCCTGAATGGAAGTGTTAGGAGTAAGTTGGACAGTTTTAGGTAGTCAGGGCCAGGGTCCCCAACAAGAAAATACGGAGTCAGGACAGCTCAAATAAAACAGCACTGACATTCTGTTTTGCAGCTTCAACAGGACTGCACTGACATTCTGCTTTGTAGCCTTTGCAGAAATGACTTCTGAAAAATGTTCTAAATAAGACAATTAAGCACAAAAGCATTTGCCAAGATCATGGGCAAGGAGGGGCAGTTAAGACCTAAGTCCCCAGATGTCAGCAAAAAAAGGACCATCAGCACGTGGACATTAACCTAATAGGTAGAGAGATACATGACCAAAGCCCTGATTGGCATGACTTAGCACGCCCTGATTGCTTAAGAAAGTTCTGCAAAAGAGCTCATAAAAACCCCTAAACTTAGAAACTCCGGAGGCAACCCACTTGAACCCCCTCCCTCTCCCTTATACTCTTGCTCAATAAATTTTGCTTTGCTGCCCACCACTATTCGTCTGATTTGACTCTTCATTCTTCCAAGCAGTAGGACCAAGAACCACTGGACACTAAGGGGACACAAAATCCTGTATAAGGAGTTCATTGTTATGCTTTTTGACCTCACATTCCATTAGAAATAGCATGACAAAAGCATTTTAGTTTTCTGGTTGACCCTAGATAATTTAGTTGGTTTGGTGAAGCTTTAAAGATGTTTACGTTTCACTGCTTAACTGCATTAAATCTAAATTTATCAGGATGTAACTCCATTGTGAATTGAGGAAGATCTGTAAATAGACCATAAAAGAGGATCAATACATTGTAGGTCCTGATAGGGATAACATATTACTGCAGCAAGGATACTAGAAGGCATAAACTAGAGGGAAAATCCTGACAACAGGATGCTCAAAATTAAGATAATGGAGTGATTGCAATTATTAATAATGACAAGATCTGTGACCATGAGATAGTGAATTTATAAAGGAGATTCAAGGACTGATTATTGTAGGGGAAAAAAATTCAAGAATTGAAAGGCTGGAAATGTGCATGTTTCATGAAAGTGGATAATGAAATCATCAGGGGTTTGACAGGAGTAATAAAGGAGAAGCAGCAGTGAGGCAAAAGCCAGACCCTTCCAAGAAAAATGAAAAGTGACCGGCGTCTGCTGGATGGCTACAACATGGAGAAATACGTGGTGGTTTGTCTGACGATGTGAAATTCAAAGCTGGGGAAATTACAGGAAAGGAAAGGAAATTGGCTTGGAAGTGCCTGAGTGGAACAGAGGATGATCTCTCTTACCTCTATGCCAGGTGAAATGACAGGCATGGAAGGGGAAGACAACCACCACCGAAGGGGGTGTAGGGAATCCTGGATCTTCAAGGAACAGCCTGGTTTCTGGTATAGCAAGAAAGGGAAGTGCCCATTCAAAGAAAGTTTGAAAGTATTGCTGAAGCCTGATGGTGAATCTTTTGAAGTTATGGAGAGGTGATGGATAGATGCAAAAAAATAAAAATAAAAAAAAAGATAAACGATGCTACAGAGCTCTGTAAGGATTAGAGTCTGGGGATAAGGAGTCACTTGGTAGTACTGGGCATCATGAGGTTACTGATGAAAACAAGAATGAAGAGAGTGGTAAGGTCATTTATTCCTAGTAGTAGCCTTGTTACAACTATTGGGAGAAGGTAGGGATGTGAGTTTTTCTTGGAGTAGTTGCAGTTCTGGGGTTCTGTCTTGACCCAACTAAAAGAGATGTGGAGGATGACAGGAGGAGGTGATTTCAATTTAAATCATTTTTATTTTGCTATCAAAATAAGATGATATTTTTGTTTTTTAGAGATTGATTCTTCTAAGTGAAAGTATCTTCAGCTTTATTTCCTTTCCTAAATTAGTAGATTTACACAAGTATTGTGGGTGAGAAAACTTAGGAGCACAGCTGATTACAGTGCCAAAACCAAATTAAAAACAATGTTAAGAACCCATAAAGAGGGGTGCCTGGGTGGCTCAGTCGGTTGTGCAACTGCCTTTCAGCTCAGATCATGATCCCATGGTCCTGGGATCGAGCCCCATGTTGAGCTCCCTGCTCTGTAGGGAGCCTGTTTCTCCCTCTGTTTGCTGTTCTCCCTGCTTGTGCCCTCTCTCTCTCTTTCTCTCTATCAAATAAATAGAATCTTAAAAACATAAAAAAGAACCCATAAAGAAATAGGACAACATGTCCTTGCAGAGAAGCTGGTATCAGCAAAGATCTGTGCCACGGATTCACCGTGGGTTGCTGTATTGGGTCAATTTTTAGCTAAATTGCAAAGCTAGGAATACACATTCCACAATCCTCTTTCTTTCTGTTTTCATGTTAGCCTTGGTCACAGTAGCTATTGTGTGGATGCTTCAGGCAGTCCTATTTTGTTGACCAAACATTAGTGCGAGGGTACCTGTACTGTTGTGCCTTATACATGTTTCCACTTATATGCGGGCTCACATTTTTGTGTGGGTCAGTAGCCAGAACTGAGGTTCCTCTAGCTCCTACCTTTTGCTTCTCCAACTCCTGGACCAGATGTGTTTAGTTCCATGACAAAAGGCACTGGATTATCTTCCATGTCACTTCCATCATCAAAACAGGAAGTATGAAGAAGGTGAGAGGCTGTCACAGGTTCCAATACTGACAATGGGGCCCAGTTTCTCCTTTTTCTTCCACACTTCATACCCATCATCTCTTTCCAACTATCTGCCCTGCTGACCTTAGTCTCCAGAAACATAACCCTCACACAGATTGTTGAACCAGTTCCCATGAATGCATAAGGTCAGATCAGTATAATAAATTCTCATTATGTATTACTCCCACTAGTTCGGATACAATCTCTTACTTGCTATATGATAATCTAATAGTTAATTAACTTTGCTAAGCCCCAGTTTCTCTTCCTGTAAAATGCTAATAATATATCTACTTCAAAGAATTCTTGTAAAAAAAAAAATAAGACAATTATATAAAGCATTTAGTACTGTCTCTGGCACCTAATAGTTACTGAGGAAATAGTGGCTGTTATTCTGGAGAGCAAATAAATTTACAACATGGCCTTGGATTACACCAAATTCTATTCACCTCCTTGAGATAAGGCAGCATTTATATTAATTCTTTTTATTTTCTTTAAATAAGGAAAGTAATAGATATTATTTATAGGAGCAGTCTGTTCCTGAGAAACATATATATCAGGACATATCATTTTTGGTCATCAATTGTCTAAAGATTATGATGTTATTATCTAGTAAAACCTATATCACAAAAAAATTAATGACACGTTTTTAGATAAAACAAAATAAAAATAATACTTAATTGAGACAAAAGTTCTGAGCTATCTGAAAAGATACAAGTATCCTACTTAGATTGTTGAGAGGTAAGCTAAAAAAATTAAAACCAGGGAAAAAAACATCAATAAATCTCTGGCAAATCCACCTTCATGAGTGTCCTAAAATATGCTATTTTTACATGGATTTTTTTTTCAATTTAAGGGAATTTTGATTAAAGTAGCACTTTAAAAGTCAATTTACAGGGGCGCTTAGGTGGCTTAGTGGGTTAAAGCCTCTGCCTTCGGCTCAGGTCATGATCTCAGGGTCCTGGGATCAAGCCCCGCATCGGGCTCTCTGCTCAGCAGGTTTCCCCCTCTCTCTGCCTGCCTCTCTGCCTACTTGTGATCTCTCTCTCTCTCTCTGTCAAATAAATAAATAAAATCTAAAAAAAAAAATTATAAAAAAGTCACTTTACTGCAGAATTATTTTCACTATTATGTTTTTATTCAAGACAAGTTTTTATTTTTGCTTACAGGTGTTATTCCAAAGTAGTTATATTTAAGGATAACAGTCTAATAAAATAATCCTATGTTTGCTTGCCAACCATGTTGAATATACAAAAACTTATCCCTTATTATTAGCTCATAGAGGACTTTTTCCTTCTTTCCTTTAAATTAATTCATGTGTTTTACTGAAGTAAAAAAAAAAAGCGTTTATTTAATCATATTTTCAGATGAATATGAAATTGGTTGACCTTTTGTAACATTCATTCATGTCTGTAAGACAATGTTAACAGACTGATTAAAAGTTAATATGAAGATTAAGACTGTTGAGCATTGGGGAATCTCTTACTTTCAAGGAGCATCTTTAATAATTCTGAAAGCAGGATGCTTCAGCCATCCAGACGTGCCAATCCCTAATCCCTTCTGTTTCAAGAGATAACCATTTATTTCCATTTCCAAGACAGTCCATCTGCTCACATGGCTTGAGTTCAGAAGGAGTGGAATCCAATAACTGAAAAAGAAGGGAACTTTCTTTTGTGCCTCAGAAAAGTGAGCGTCTCTCACAGCAGCCTCAGTGGTCTTGCCACAATCACAGGGACTCAGAGAGATAAATGAAAAACTGACAAGAATATAAATGGGAGCCTTTGGCTAAGCATGACTCAGAAAGAAGAATAAATGTACATGCTCCCAAGCACTCACCACTGGCACACGGTGGCAGAAAAGATCTGGGTTAAAAAAGAAGTTTATAAACACAAAGAGGAAAAAGATAAAATTCTATCAATATCAAATAATATTAAATTACTATCATTCTACTTAAGGTCTAGGCAGTCTATTATCTTGCTTTTAACTTTAATAAGAATCTATTCTATTTTCTTTTCCAAAAAGAGCAAGTATTACTGTTTGACTTATCATATATGTATTAAAGATCCTTCAACCACAGATAATACATCAGCCTGAGAATGGAGAAACAACTAGAGAGATGAATAACATACTGATATGGAAAGGGTAGAAGAAAGGAAGAAGCAAGAACACCTAGACTGATAAGCAGGCCTGACAGCTAATTCTGATCGCTGTTCTGCAAATTTAGCATTAATAGGCCAACAGTAGTTAACTAAGAGAAGCAAGAAAAGCAATAAGATCATCGTACATTTGAAGAACAATTTAAACTTTTTCTAAGTCTTCTCAAATGGTTATCTTCAATGAAGGAAATGAAAATTTAAATAACTTGCCCAAGGCCAAAAAATTAATGAATGAAAATCTGGCTTGGAAAACCATATTCCTAACTGTTATTCCACTGCTCCCTCCAGTTACGGTACTGCTTTCAGAAGAAAGACTTCAATCAGGAATCAGAAGCCTCAACATCTGGATATCTAACTCATAATACAATGGCATTCTATAGTCTGAAAAGACTTCACATATCATTTAGCCAATGTGCCCTAACGTTTTCCAAATGAAGACCTTTTTGCAAAATATAAAAATATTTTCCAAATCCTACATGACTGCAATTGGACTTTTTGACCCAAGTGATCGTGGAAGTATATAAAGCATATGAATTCAAGGTCTCCTTGCACTATTCCAAGGTTCATAATTTGGAAACTAGTGATTTAGTCCAATCCTCTCATTTTACAGAGAAGAATCCAAAACCCAGGGAAATTAAGTGAATCACCCAAGGACATAAAGCAAGTTATTCAAAGAACCAAAAGTGCGACTCCTCTCTGCTGCTTTCCCTCCTCTTTCATTTAGGAACAATTTCTTTTTTGTTTCCCTCTTGGCATGTTGTGGTTGTAGTTATCATGAGATTTTAATTCTATTTTGAGTGGTTGGTTGACTTGGCAACACTATTTTCCATAGAGCCTCTATTTCATTGCAGTAGAGAATCCAATGATTTCTCTGTTTTCTGCTACTGATTGATAGAATGCCAGCAAACTGAGGAGATTCAAGGAAAGAGAAATTCATTAAAAACAAGGATGACTAAATAAAATTACTAGGAAAAATAAATTTGGAGTGTTTATCTTTGCCATCAGTCAAATGATGAATTAAACTAGGCATTTCAGTTTATTCTTTCCTTTGCATATTCTATGAGGCCTTGCAAAAGCAGATAGACCAAATACATATCATAAATCATTGAAGTTATCTAGTATCCTAGGCGTTTTCTCAAAAGTTGCTTTGTGCTGATCTCGCTTTGAGTGAAGAAAAAGATAAAGTAGCAGCCTATATTTTAGAATTTTCTCATGCAGTAGTTGTATTTTTTACGAATGAAAAAGTAGTACTAAATATGTATTTTTTTCAGGCAGTGACTTTGTTTTGGTTCAAAATGATCAATTACTAAAAGACAAAATTTTATTTGATCAGTGTGATTTGCCATGAAACATGTTTTGAGTTTTATGACCTTTATTCTTAAACTTGCATGCCCAAGCATGATAAAATAACTGCGCCCAAAATGATGGACTCTGACTAGATCTTAGGAGAAATTAAGCCAATGAGAATTCCAGGTGGAATTATTTCAGTCTCATGGAAGATGTACCAATCAGGAACAACTTCTGATTGACAGGATAAGCTGGGGATGTTGAGAAACCAGTCTGCGTGAAGGCTGAAGGGACCATTTAAATGGTCAGATTCCTAGTCAAGGTGTCATATTTCTGCTATATGTAACTTGCTTGTGCACATAATTCTTTGGGCTTTAACTATACCCCAACATTTTTCTGCAAGTAAAGCTCAACAATAAAAAAAACCAAACATCTCAAACAGGAAAGTTCAATAAGGTTATTAATTTGCCATTTTCCCCTGGCCACATTCCATAGAGGAAGATGTTTGAAACTATGAAATTCTCAATTTAACAGCTTTAGAATACTGGCGAGAGAGACAGGTAAAACAAAGGCATACAGGATCCATTCAGGCAGCAGAGTAAATAGATACAACCAATAGGGATTACAGTGTTTCCTCAAATCGAATCAGATAATTAAAAGTTATTATTATGAAAGCTATGTAATTTTTTAAATGAACGAAGATGTAGTCACTCAGATTGCAAGAAAGCCTAAGCTTGAACATTCCCTTTACTGTAAGTTGAACAAATAATTAATCTACAGGTTCTCATAGAATCCTCCAAGATGCAATGCCTAGGTCCATTGTCCACAGCCCATTCCATGACTTGCACTCAAATCTATAAATTTGTACATCTCACATCCTTCCTAGGAAAGTTTCATTATCGTCAGAGGGCAAATCTTCTTGGCATATTCCTGGCTCATGGAATAATGCATATCCGAGACAGTGCTGATATCACGGCCAAGGAATAGTGGTATACATTGCAATAGCTCTTAGTGCTTCTTCTCAGAAGCAGCCCACACCCTTCTGAAAATATCTTCTTCCTCTTCCATTCCTTTGGCCAATGCAAATCTCCTAGCCTGACAATTTTCAACAGTAGACAGAAGTATATAATTTTCCTTTAGGAATAAACCCTTTTTTGCTCTAATGATGTGTTTCAGCCTATGCTGTATTTAGTTTAATATCAACATTCATGTTATGACTATCCTATCTTTTGAAAGATATTTTTCTGCTATATTTTTTACCTCCCTTTGTTGTGTTAGCCTTTTTGACCTCTCCAATTTTCTAAATCTATCTCTCACATAAAGATGTTTGAAATACAGTCTATGTTAAAAAATGTGCAGCTGAAAAAAAAAATAAAATAAAAAAATGTACAGCTGGATCTTGATTTTCAGCCAATATAGGTATAAAGTCTTTTTTCTTAGTTGATAAATTTAACAAATCTACATTGTTGTAAGCACTATTGGGGTTTTCTTTCATCTAACCTCTCTTTTTAGATTGAGTACACAATATTCTGTTTATCTTGTTCCTATTCTATATCATCATGCCTTGTAGGCCTTATATTAAATAGATAGATTTCTTCTTTTTTTGTAGTACTTTTAAATTTTTCCATTATGTATTTGTATTTCAGTGTCTACCACTTATTAATTTGTGTGTCTATACCTCAAGCAAAACAAGGATCTTTTTCTGCTTTCACCACCTTTAGCTTCCTGTCTCTCCAACACCACCCTCTCCTATTGATGTCATCTGGAGTTTATTTGCAGATTGTTATGGGTATCCACCTTTTAGACATTGTTTTCCCAGACAACAACAAACTAGTAAGTTACGCTGCCCTGGCTTCCCATATCTTAATGCATTTCACCTAGTTCTACTTCTCTTCCAGATGTAATATATTCTCTAATATTCTTTCAGAGAAGGTCTTTTTGTAGTAAATATTCTAAGCCCATTTATACTTTAAAATATTTTTATTAGCTCACATTTAAATAATTTAACTAAAGAGGAAGTTCGAGGTTTAGATCATTTTCCTTCAACAATGTGAAAACTGTTTGTTATATTTTTATGCCTCATTTGCCTTGAAAAAATTGATATCACTCAAATTTCTCATCCTCAAACCCTTGAAGTGACCTGCTCTTCTTGCTAGAAGCATTAAAAATGTCATTTTCATCTTTGATATTTTTTATATTTCACTATTATATATCTATATGCACTTTTTTTTTTCTTTTCAGCATCTCATGTACCTTTTTAAATTGAGACCTAATACCTTCTTTTTTTCCAAGGGAGGGATGAATTCTCAATTATTATTTTTCAAAATATTTTCTTCCCCTTGTGTATTATTTCTGCTTCTGAGCTCTTCTCATAGCTGATGCTTAAATTCCTGCTTCGATGCTCCATATTTATTTTATCGTGTTTTCTTTTTTTGTCTCTTCATTCTAGAAACTTCCCGGACTTGTTTTTTATCTCACTGATTTATTCTTTGGTCAAATTCAATCTGTTATCAAACCCATCCATTGAGTTTTAATTTCAAAATTAGTCTTTTCTTAACCAATATCTCCAATAGATTCTCGTTAATAACCCAATTTCTGCTTCATGTTTCCAATATTTTTCCCATCTTACATATCTACTAAGCCAATTTTAAATTTGGGTCAATTTTATTAGATTCAATTCCTCTGACATGGGTTGTTTATCTGTTTTGTTTTCTTTCATGGTTATTTCCCTCAAACTTCACTATGAGCTCATCTTTTAAGTACTTGGTGTTATCAGTTGTTGACTAATGATGATTATTAGAGCAGAGGATAAAAGCCTAAACCTTAGCATATGCACCAAGGGGTGAATTTATGGAGTGGAAGGGAGGACATATTTCAGGGGAGAGAGCTTCTTGATTGATATCTGAGTCTAACCATCTACTCCATTTCGTTTCCAGGAAACTTTTATCTGCAAAGGAGTATTTTAGACTCTCTGCCCAGGGCTCTGCTCTTCTTTTGAGACCACCATTCTTTGACACAATTGCCTTATCCAGAGGGAAAGGGAAAAAGCAATCATTCAAAGGATGGCTAGCTTCCCTGCACTTGTTGTAACTCCCATCCCAGCCAGACTCCAAATGGCCTTGAAGTCATGCCAGTGCAGGGAGCATAGTAGGTAAAGAAAAGAGCATACCTGGAAAATTCTTTCCCAGCATCTTCTGTCTGTGGTTCCTTTGGATTCCTAAAAGAAATCTTGCTATTTACTAAAATGGGCTCACATCTCTTCTGTGACCTCTCCATTGTTGTGTTTTAGTGAAGAAGTCAATAGCCTGTAAATTTGTTATTTTTCTGGAACTTGTACACACACATGTGTGTGCATTATATTGTTCATCAGAAGATACATTTGACTCTTAGTGACTATGCATGTGACTTCATAATAACCTTAGGTGAGGCCATCTTCTCAGTTTCTACTATTTATTGTCATTTAGTTTGTATCAGGCTAGAGGGTAATTTGGTTAAGTCTGGGATTTATTCATATCTCTCTCTTTGTCTGTCTATATGTCAACCTGCCTACCTATCTAACTGGATAAATTAAAGTCCAGTCTAACATTTGTTCAGTATGATTGTTTATACCAATGGGATATTTGATAATGATTTATCTCACAGGTATAGGTATTGTAAAGAAAAAAATTTCCCAAAATGCTTTTATTAAAGAAATACAGATAAATGGTTAATTTGTTTGTTTAAACAAATGTACGCAATCATCTTTACTAAAATACTACTCAGAATTATTAATATATTAATATATGTTGTGACTCTTTGGGAGAAAGTTACAGCATAAAATATATATATATAATACATATATATAAAAGCTTACTATGTTTAAAGTTAAAAACATGGCTCATAAAATAACGTGAGCATGTGAAAAAATTTATTTAATTTATTAAATGTGAAAAGCAGCAGAAGGATGATTTAAAGAACAGAAATTTATATAGTCCATCAGAAAAAGCATGCTTAATAACTTTGCTAAGTTACAGACAAAACTGGTTTATATCCTATAAGATAGTAAAACTGTAACCTTTGAGGTAATAATTTCCGCTCATCAGGACTAATTTTCATTTCTACCTCACAAGAAATTAACCTGTACTTCACAAAACTTAAGCCCTAGTCAATATTAAATTGTACTTCAAAAAAACAAAGGACCTCCTCTTAAATAAATAATTCAGGGGTGGGCCTGTTAGACAATGCTCAAGCATGACATTGAAAGGACATGTAGTCTTCCTTGTTTTGAAATTTGAGGTAACTGCTCTTAAAATTATTTTTCAAATATATTAAGTTCTCTTTTCAGTGGATATCTACTTGGATTAGTAGTTCTATACCTCTATTTTGGAAAACATTAGAATAGCCCATACATAAGTACAGACATCAAGAAATCACCTAGTTACAAAATAGGTAAAATCTGAACTAGGATTGAATAACCCATACATCATTCACTTCTTTTTTACAACATGCTGTTGCATGTCATTTTTTGTTTATTCTTTTTCTTCCTTCTCCTTTTCTTTTTTCTTCTAAGATCTATTCTTACTTCCTCTATTAAACTCATATGTTTTCCTTTGTTCTTAACATGATGTCCTAGACAACTAAAGACACGTATTTTGATTGTAGCCTACCCTGAGAATACAGAAACTAAACATCTGATACCCCAACCTAAAACCAACTCACCAGTTACCTAATGAATTTCTTTTCTAAAACCTGTGTGCTTGGGGCACCTGGGTGGCTCAGTGGGTTGGAGCCTCTGCCTTCGGCTCAGGTCATGGTCTCGGGGTCCTGGGATCGAGCCCCGCATCGGGCTCTCTGCTCGGCGGGGAGCCTGCTTCCTCCTCTCTCTCTGCCTGCCTCTCTGCCTACTTGTGATCTCTCGCTCTCTGTCAAATAAATAAATAAAATCTTTAAAAAAATAAAAAAATAAATAAAATAAATAAATAAAACCTGTGTGCTTCTTCCTTTGGAACTTTCATTTCATAATAAAAACTTCCTTCACTTTCTCACTTTCTTCAAAGTTGGTATACCATTAGGAGACTGTCCTCCCAAAGCCTTCTCCAATGATGTAGCTAATGTGCTTCATCACTCCACTGCCTCAGAATCACAAGGTGGGAGGCTGTCCTGATTACAATTTCTAAACCGTTAACACACTATACTACTTAACTCTTTGCTCCTTTGAAGCTTGTGCCCCTGTAGTCTTTTTCTTTGTCATTATCTCTAGGCCACGAATGATCTAGGCCACAAATGATCATTCTTTGAATATTAAAGCATCTTCTTTCAGTCTTCCTGAGGTACTGTCATAACTTTAGGGGATTTCAGCCTGTATTATAACCATTCAGTTTCCGGTTCTATCACCATCAGTCACTTTTGTTCTTTGAATTTATAGTGACCTACAAATGCTTCACCTCTTTTTTTTCTTCTCCTTAATCCCCTTTTCATTTCAGTTATTTTCTATATAGCTTTGATTGCAGGAGCCATCCCTTCAATATATTTATTTCTAAGTATATTCAATTTCTTTAGAGATTTTGTTTTATCTGAGGGAAGTATATCATTCATGAACAAAAACCCTACAACAACAATCAAAGATAGACTTGAATTCATAGAGATTTCTTAGGACTGCTTCAGAACTTTTTTCCCCCTTTACAAAGAATAGATGTAAGAACAACATGGCAGATCAAAGTCTGAGTAGTCTGGAAGGCAAATGTAAAAAGCACAATCCTTTTGAATAACGCAGAAGAAATCTTAGAGGATCGAACTAATATGCATGATGAGATAAGAAAATAATCTAAGATTTCATGACCTAGAGATCATTCAAACTGGTTGAACTGGACATATTAGGCCAGGAAAAATTGCTGGAGATTATTGCAAAGATTTCAGTCTTGATCAAAAATCAAGCATACAAACCGGAACCAAAAATGTTGGAAAGGCAGGGAAATAAAAATACCCTTCTCTGGATGCTAGAAATCAAGAATGATGAGAGAGTGATGTAATTAACTCCAGGGAGCATATCATTCCTCTTGAAGACAGAAGTTAAATCTGATGCCCGGAAGGGAAGCTACTCTTTCAGATACCACCAGAATGCCATGTAGAAAATTATCCTCAGCCAGAAATGGAAAGAATAAAGAACTCTTTCTAGGAGGCAGTAATTTATATACCAAACATGTGAGAGCCAAAGACTAGGAGAGATCAGCACCTAATCAACTCTTACTGCAGGAAAATCCCCTCAGGAGTACAGCAGGTTGGGGCATGACTGTTTATCCCTGAAAACAACTGGGGAGGCTGAAGTGGCATTTGGTAGGTGTTGCCTTCTAACCATAAGGTTGTGCTTGAAGCCACATTCCCCGCTAAAATGTTGTTAAGTAAATTAGCCCTTTCCCTAGAAATTCTCATTCCTTGTAATGAAGTAAGTCTGGACACCCAACTGCCAGTCTATTTGAGATCAATAGAGACTTGGTTGGTTGAAAGAGGAAAAGTCCCATCTTTTTGGCCACAAGTTATTGGTAGCAAGTACCTAAACCACAAAGATAGGGAATAGCTGTTGAGAACCCTGATCCTGCTGATTTGGCCATGGGGCTGAAAATATAGCTAATCTAAACTGTTTCCATGGCTCTGATCAGGAAAATATAAATGATTTCATCCACATAAATTTAAAAAATAGAATTCCTTTTATTTAATCAATTTCATCACTTATTTTTTCATAGT
The DNA here is from genome assembly GCA_028534135.1 of Potos flavus. NCBI lineage: Eukaryota > Metazoa > Chordata > Mammalia > Carnivora > Procyonidae > Potos > Potos flavus. Next base: position 84,911,765 of record CM052899.1, read on the forward strand.
CATACCTTATTATAAAATTTACGTCAATCTAACTATAATTCCTAGCTCACCATTAGTGCTGCAAATAGTTTGTTCTAAGTAGATATGTGAAAAATTAGATTTTTATATACCAATTTGGTAGAAGTAATTATACATTATACCTAATGTTTTCTTAGGGTTAAGTTTAGGGTTTGGAAGTTATTGCAGTAATTTTTTGGGTATGACACCAAAGTCAAAAGCAACAAAAGCAAAAATAAATGTGTGAGATTATATCAAACTAAAAAGCTTTTGCTAGCAAAGAAAACCATTAACAAAATGAAAAGCCAACCTATACTGAGTGGGAGAAAATATTTATAAATCATATATCTGATAAGGGGCTAATATCCAAAATACATAAAGAATGCATATGACTCAATAGCAAAAACGCAATTTTATTAAAAATGGGCAGAGAACCTGAACAGACATTTTTCCAAAGAAGACATACAGATGGCTAACAAACACGCGAAAAGATGTTCAACATCATTAATCATCAGAGAAATGCAAATCAAAACCACAATGAGATATTACTTCATACATGATATAATGGTTATTATCAAAAAGACAAGAAATCACAAGTGCTGGTATGGATGTGGAGAATGGGAATCCTAGTGCACTGTTGGTAGGAATGCTAATTGGTGCAATCACTATGGAAAACTGCATGGAGATTTCTCAAAAAATTAAAATTAGAACTACCATACAAGCCAGTAATCCCACTCTATTTATCTGAAGAAAACAGTAACTCAAAAAGTTGTATGCACACCTATGTTCATTGCAGCATTATTTATAATAGCTAACATACAGAAAAAACAAGTGTCCATCAATGGATGAACGGATAAGGAAATTGTGATATGGAATATATATTTATGACAACATTAATGGACCTTAAGGGCATTATGCTAAGTGAAATAAGTCAAATAGAGAAAGACAAATATCATATGATCTCTCGTATGTGGAATCTAAGAAAAAGAAAAAACAAAACAAATAGAAACAACAACAAAAAACAGGCTCAGAGATAAAGAGAACAAATTGGTGCTTGCCAGAGGAGGGATGTAGAGGTGGGAGAAATGGGAGAAAAGGTCAAAAGGTAAAAAGAAAAATAAATAAATAAGTAAATAAATGCATGTTTTAAAATCACATAATTTTCTAGCTGAATAAGATTCTGTAAATAATACAGTTTTATTGCTCCCACTTCTTTCAGCCAACCCACTCATTTCATAGACTTAGATACTAAGATCCAGAGAAATTAAACAAATTACCCATGATCTTATAAATGGAGACATGCAAATTATGTCCCTCTTAGTTTTTACTCTCTCTATAGTGCTGAAGTTAAAAAATTCTATGCCCATGACTGCATTTAGAAAAGCATATTCCAAATCTTTGGACATTGTTGGAGTGTAAAGACTGGTACAAATTCTCCGAAAAGTAAAACTTCTAGCTTCTACACATAAGTAAGTATTCCATGGCGAGTATGTAGAGGAAACCAGTAATCCTGACTCATCTGAGGCTAAAATAGAAAAGACAACATGGCAGCCAGGATAGAAAGTGATAAGGTGAATTGACAGATGACATTGTAGATAATATTTACAAATTAAGAAATCAGGTGAAAAGTATGGTACAGCTTTAAAATTATCATTTTAAGAAATTTGTTGTCTCTAAATGTAAAACACAATTTTTAAAAATGGCAATTCAATTGTGTTTGCTCAATGTCTTTTTTTCTCCTATCCAAATGACATTTATTATTCTGGAAGGGTGCACTTAAAAATCACTAATAACTCCTAGAGTAAATATTTCTAAATATTTTATCTAAATATTTGATCAAAAATATCAAGGTTTGCATCAGCATTAATACTTATTTTTCAAACCTCACAAGTCTACAACCAACCTGTGGCAGCTTTAAACATATAGTTCAGTCTTCCTAAATGTACTAAATGAAATCCATAAGCAACATAGATTTGTTTGTGAAATTGCTCATAATATTTGAGCAGAATGCTTGAATGGAGACTACAGTCCAAACCATCACTCACCAATACAACACTGCACTTGTGTGAGTGTGAGTGTGTGTGTGTGTGTGTGTGGCTTAGCATTTCTTTTCAAAATGTATAATGCACCTTGCTGTGTGGTGAATAATTCATCAAACAATCACTAGTGCGTGCATATGTATATTTGATGTGGAAGGTCACCATCTATTTTTAGAGGTCTTTACCCTAACCCTACAGTGCTTCTGAATTCAATTTATAGAAATACCGTGAAATGCCATCGTCCCTTGATGTCACAGTGCAGTTTTAATCATTACTATACCTCAGGTTCTTCTAATTAGTCCTGGAGCAAAATACTATGGCTTAAATTTAATTTTTACTCATTTATATTTCATGCTCACGCTGTTCATTTAGAGAAATTGAAATTGTGACAAGTGATGCCTGAGCACTGCTGATAATCTCTGCCACCTGAGTTTCTGCTCAGTAGGCTGTTGCTAGCAGTGCTCCTCAATGCCAACATTTACCCTGTTAATTTTTTAAAGTAAGAGAGGCAGATCTCTTGGTGGCTCTGTAGAAAACCTTAATTAGTAAGCAGCCACCCAGATGTTAAAAGGCATTCGTGGGGACTCAGCAGTTGTTAGAGAACAACAAAAATGACAATGAGGATGAAGGACAAAAATCACATCTTTCTATTTTCTTGAATAACCTCAACATTTCTGAGGCAATGAAAAAATATGTGAAATCCCTTTTCACTGACTAACTAACTACTGACTAACGCTAAGGCTGGAATCACCAGTGTGAGGAAAATTTCATTTGACATTGTTAGAAAAGTCAGCAGCCTGGATCCTTGGTTTGAGACTAGTTTGTTCATATTACTTTCAGAGGAGTCATAATTTAATGTGTAAAGTAATTTCTTCAGAATACTAGAGGGTTATGCTGCACTTGGCTATGCAACCCGTGAGTCTGCTTAAAACATACCAAACCTTTGAAATGAAATAACCATCAAATTTTATCCTCCTCCACCAAAAGTAGTATTATTGGAGAAAATATTTTCATCCTGTAATAAAATTACTATTTTGCAAGATAAGATAAAGTAGTACTTTCTATCTTACCCATCTTAGGAGGACAAGAATATTTTAACCATAAGAACAAAATATTATCCTATCTTCAAACTCCATCTAATAAAAATTTTTTCATAGTTAATTTAGCCCTTTTGAAATACTAGATGTTTTGGGGGCACCTGGGTGGCTCAGTTGGTTAAGCATCTGCCTTCCATTCAGATAATGAGCCTGGGGTCCTGGGATCGAGCCCCAACTCGGGCTCCGCGCTCAGCAGGGAGTCTGCTTCTCCCTCTCCCTCTGCTGCTCCCCCTTCTTGTACTCTCTCTCTCTCAAATAAATAAATAAAATCTTTAAAAAAAAGAGGGAGATACCAGGTATTTTTAATTCTGTATGTTAACTTATTTAGAGATACAATTTCATTGAAGCAAAATTGTTAGTCCTTTGACTTGATGATACTGATAAAGATTTGTTGGAATATTTTAGTAAAACTTGCTCTTAAAAAAAAAACCCTCTGCGAACTGCTCAAGGAATCAAGGAAGTATAAAATTTACTTTATATGTATGCAAGCCAATATATCTTGCAACTTCATAAAAGCTAATATAAGAACCATTACAAAAATTCCAATTTTAAACTTTGGCTCAACAATTCATTTAGTCATTTAATCATCAAATAAGTAAATATCTGCTATGTGTCAAGTGGTGCTGTTTGGTACACACCTATGAGAGTATAAACATTAAATTAAATATCTTTCTATTGGCTGAAGTGGAGAACCCCAAACAGATTATTAAAAATAGGGTATTGAGTAAATTTGATAATCTCACTTTTAAGGATTTTTCTATGAATAGCAAACCCACCAATTAATTGGATAACAAATCATATGTAGGATTATCTTATTTATTTATTTAGTATAAAGCTACTTCATTATCTAAATCAGAATCTAATCTTTTCTGAAATCTCTACATTATTTTCAATACAGCAGTTGGCTAAATCCCATTTAGCAATTTTCAATTTGATATAAGGATGAGAACTCTGAACATGTACTCCTGCCCTCTGTGAGACTCTATCTCAAGAACCGAATTGGCCAAAACTAGTTATAGAATAAATCTGATGACTCATAAAATAGAATGGTTTTATTTTTTTAAAAAACGTAATAAGATACATTACTATGGTCACTAAAAATTATCTTGGGTATTACTTTTTTCCTTTTATATTTTTACATTCATTTCAAAAAATGGTTTCACCATGTCTTGAAAAATTCTTTCAGCTCTTTGACATTTCTGGAAAGAAATCACAGAATGCTTCTATCAATAATGACAATAATGTTTCTACTTTATTTAACTATAAACAGACTGAAAATTTCATGTAAACACTAATTCTATTATAATTGATTAATTTTAAACTATTTCTCTTTGTTCTGTCCAAAAACAAGTGAAGTACTTTTTTATGCATGGCAATTCATAAGTCTTCTAGGTAATTTATGTATCGTATTCATAAATCGGTCAGCTATTAAATTAATGGTAATTGATCATCAAAAGATAAAAAAGGTATAGTCAATATTGACCAATAAGAAATCTAAAAAACCCACTACTACAAATTCCTTATGAGTTGATTTTATTGACATAAAATAGGAAACTTTTTTGATAATTATAAATTATGCTTATAATTTTTTTTTTGGTACTAGTCTCCCTTCCCACCTGATTAAGTTTTCTTCCAAAGAATTTGGTATTCTCTCATCTCCCACAGCACCAGTTTACTCAGAAACATCATCTTCTGAATTGTGCAGGGGGTGGTACATAAGGTGCAGGGCCGCAAGGAGAGAACATCTGGGTGTGGGAGGGACAGTAAACCCAACAGCTGACACTTGAAGTAAACATGGAGATTACAATGAATTCATCCAGCTCTGTTAATAAAACCTTACTGGACAAAAAAAAACAAAAACAAAACAAAACAAAAACAAAAACAAAACAAAACAAAACAAAAAAAAACCTCTCTAATGGCAATAAAATTCAAGAATATACATATTGCTTCCAGTCTCTAAGTTACAAAACTCAATTAAAAAAAAGTCTAGGGGCACCTGGGTGGCTCAGTGGGTTAAGCCTCTGCCTTTGGCTTGGGTCACGATCTCAGGGTCCTGGGATCGAGCCCCGAATCAGGCTCTCTGCTCAGCGGGGAGCCTGCTTCCCCCCCTCTCTCTGCCTTCCTCCCTGCCTACTTGTGATCTCTCTGTCAAATAAATAAATAAAATCTTTGAAAAAAAAAGTCTAGACCAAACATTCATGGAATAACCACTTTTTTTTTTTAAGATTTTATTTATTTGAGAGAAAGAGAGAATGTGTGTTTGAGATAGAGAGCACAAGAATGGGTTGCTGCAGAGGGAGAGGGAGAAGCAGGCTCCCTGCTGAGCAGGGACTTGATCCCAGGACCCAGGTATCATGACCTGAGCCAAGCGCATTCAAGCCACTCGGGTGCCCCGAATAACCACTTTTTATGTAAAAAAAAAAAAAAGACCGAGTTATTTTAATCTGTTTATCAAAGAGCCAAATAAATGGGAGAAACAGAAACTATATTCCAATACAGTTTACATAGAGTTTCAGCTGTAGCTCATTGGGTAAATCTAAAAGTTCACCAAAGGTATATTTATAGAAGAAACATGACCAAAAGTTTGTTTTGCACGGCAGATCTAACACTGTAAACAATAACACGTATGAATTTCAAGAGAAGAAAGCATGTATAATTCAATATTTATGTTAACTAGCTAACACGTAAGCCACTTGTTGGTTGCCAATTGGCAGCTTTAAAATTAAAGGCCAAACTGGAATGCTTTCACATTTTCCTTTTCCTGTCTGTTGGACTGAACAGATATGCACTAAAAGCAGCTTAAGAGAGAATGTTGTAATAAAACAGCAGGTATATCTGTTGATTTCTCAGGTAAACATCCATAATTGGTAAAGGGTATTTACAACAAGAAACCACTTCCCATTCACTATCAATAACCTACTGCGATTGGAGGGCCTGGGCTCTTTCGGCAGGACTACTGACACCTGGTCCAAACACATTTGTCCTTCCCAAGGTTTATAGCGGCCTATCAGATTGTGTGACTGTGGTTTATGACAGCAATTACTTTCGTTTTAGTTGTAAACAACAGAAAGTATAAGAGTAGTCACAGAATATTGTTCCACACCATTTTGAGAATAACCAGCTAGGTGGTCACTCCACTGCTGGCCTTTCACCTTGGTAGTAGCAAACGAGCTCTTGTGCAAATGTCATGGCTTTGCATTCTACACTTACATAGCATGCTAATGCAGCAGCAACTTCCCAAATTAAAAATTCTATGTTCTGTGTGAGGTTTTGCTTTTAGTCTCATATTCTGGTCACTAGTAGTTAAGTGGCTATAATCAATTTTAGCAGGTAACGATCAAACCATCTACGTTGAATTTAGAATCCTATGAAATGTTAGTATCTTCTATAACTTCAGATGAAGGAGAACAAGTAGAATCAGGAAATGTAATTTCTGCAAAACCACCAGTCAAATCATTCCTATAAATGTCACCCAGACGAAAAGGAAGGGATTTTCTGTTGAGTTCAAACAATGAATCTTATTTTCCCCAGTGCAAGAGTCACTTCTAATGAACGGAAGAGACATAGTTGCTCTTCTTTCATGGGAGAGGCCATTTGAGTCAATTAGCGAGACAAATTATATTTAATCACTAATTTTAGGAGTCCAAAGAAGAGAATGTATTGCTTTACCATCCAAGAGAGATTTAGTCACTCAAGAAAGGGATGGGACAATTTTGTTTTTTCTGTATCAGTGTGCCTCAATTTCAGTGGTAACACAAAACATCTGCCATTTCTTAGCTTCAGTCAGTAACCTGCCCCAGAGCCAAGAGTACATGCCCTTCTCCATCTACTGCTTCATTACTCACAGGACATATGTGTCTGTGACTCCCAATTGAGGTAGATTTTCTTTAAGGGAAAATCATGCTATATGTATCTTTGATCCTTCCAGCCCCTGGACCAACATAGAAGGTACTCAATAAAGGGACGTTTGTTAAATAAATCAAACTTGACAAAGTGTGGTGAATCAGAGTACCTAAAAATAAATAATATAGATGAAACTATGAAATGCTATACCATCACTTTCTATTTATGCAGTTTTGCACTGTCCTTAAAGTATTGAACCTGGGAAGAGGAAGCACAGCTACAGTCTTGCAAAATAGCATTCACTATAAAAATTATTGACTTTGCAATTCATTCTTAACTTCCTGCAGATTGTTAAAGGCATAATAAAGAGGCTTTTAATAGCAGAAAAGCTCAGAAACGGAATAAGTAAAACATTTCATTCTGTCTTTTTCCGTATGTTAAAAGACCCATGTCTTTAAAAATCTGTGGTTAACATATAACATTCTTGATATGTGGTAGTCATTTTTCACGATTGAGAAATATTAACTTTATATTCTTTCTTTACTTTCTTGAAGCATTTATTTTAGATTGTTTCTTTTAGGGAAAAAAAAAAAGTCACTTCTGAAGCCCAAAGAGCATTAGCCAAAGGCTATCTTAGTTCAATGACTGCCAAGAGATGGTAGTCACTTTTCTTTACTTGTACAAATTTGTTCAACGTCTGTTTTGGAATTTTAATTTATGCAGCATTAAATTTCAAATAAAGTATGTATGCTATTGGCAAAGATTCTCTTGGAAATTTTATCTAGAAGGTAGTAAATAAGGTTTTGTTTACTTAAAATATGTTAGCAGATAAATAAATTTACTACGCACACTTTTGTGGAGGAAAATTAAGCAGGAAATTTCTGAAATAGTTTGAAATCTATGTTTTCATTCATCAAGCATCAGTTCAACATCTGTTATGTGAACAGGGCTAAGTGTGTACCTGGGCTACATAGACATTTGCTAAGGAATATATAGGCATAGAGAGTTTTAAGGAAATTGATTTTGAGATCTTCAGCTTCTTTATGCACCCCATCCTAAACTGTAATAGGCTGGAAATATACCTGCGAGGGATGTGTCACTTCATAGTTATTCTTCTCTTACTTTCTAAAAGAAAGTGTATCTCAGACCCATCTTGAATCTTAACAGAGGGTACTGCTTCAATGTAAACAGAACTTCAGGGCACTAAACAAAGGGACAATTCAAAATATTAAAGTCAATGTGTGAAATTACATTTGCAAAGTACTGGAAAATGAAGCCTCAGACTATCAGGATCTTATTCTATTTATTTGAGAGAAAGCGAGAGAGACCATGTGCATGCAAGCAGGGAAGAGGAGCTGAGGGAGAGGGATAAGAGGACTCCATGCTGAGCACAGAGTCTGACACAGGGCTAGATCTAATGACACTGAAATCATGACCTGAGCGAAAATCAAGAGTCAGATGCTCAACCAACTGAGCCACCCGGGCTCCCTGCAATCTTTGTTTTCAACAAGGAGAGAATAATTTAACTGTAAGGTTATTATCAAAAGTTATTTTTGATATTAGAGCATAAGATGATTTTTGTCACAGAACAATTTTTTAAATCATCAAAAATTATATCTTTTGCAAGTATTTAAATATATATATAAAATTTTAATTGTCATCTTAAGAATATGAGGGGGCATTTCATTTTTCAAAATCATTTAGAAGCTATATGAGCAAAAGCTGTGAATCCCACTACTCTAAACTAGCCTCCCCACTGCCAAAAAGGGCCACTCAAAGACAGCAATAAGAAGAGTCACATCATGGGGCACCTGCTGGCTCAGGTGGGAGAGCACATGACTCTTGATCTCAAGGTTGTGAGTTCGAGTCCCACACTGGGTGTAGAGATTACTAAAAAAAATAAAAAGAAGAGTGACATCATGAGGATGATATCGGAGAAAGATCCTGGCAACAGAGGAAGGTGAACAGATGTTTCATATCAACTGCTAATTAGTTAAACCAATGATTCTCAATCACATCTACATATCAAAACTATTTAAAGACTTTTTAAAATAAATGGGTCTGGGGTGGAACCCCAGCATCTGTGTTTCTAAATAGCTCTCACGGTCCTCCTGGACACTGGAGAGGGTCACTATTTCCCTGGATCTCTCTACTCTCATTCAGTGTATTGGAGAAGTGAGCAGGCATAATAGGATCTTCCTTCCAGAACTGAGACTCTTTTTTGTGAAATCCTATTGCAGTAGGTATCTTTATTTCTACAAACTCTGCCATCTGTCTTCCGGGTGCTACAGAAAAGGAAGAGTCAACGAATATTTAAAGAAATTTTGGCTTGATCAATCAGAATAGGCTTTCCTACAGAGCAGTTTTCAGGGTTGTGGGGAGAACAGAGACGCAATTTTACAGAGGTTGAGATGTTTATTGGACATGTAGGTAGAGATGTCAACTTGGTTGTATCAATTGGATATATCGGTCTGGATTTCAGGTATTTACAAAGATATAAACTTGAAACTCATCTGCATAAATATGGCATTTAATTTAAGATTTGGATAGGTTTTTAAGGAAGTGAGTGTAGATAGAGAATAGAAAGGATCTAAAGACCCAGTCATGGATTGCTTTGGCAACACGTTGCCAAATTCAATAACTAAGCCTTTGTTTTTATCTTAGGAAACTTCTTTTTTTTTTTTTAAAGATTTTATTTATTTATTTGACAGAGAGGAGAGAGATCACAAGTAGGCAGAGAGGCAGGCGGGGGGGCAGGGGGAGGAAGCAGGCTTCCTGCTGAGCAGAGAGCCCGATGTGGGGCTCGATCCCAGGACCCTGAAATCATGACCTGAGCTGAAGGCAGAGGCTTTAACCCACTGAGCCACCCAGGCTCCCCTCTTAGGAAACTTCTGAGAAACATTTTAACCCAGCAGTCCATAGCCCTCCTTCTTCTTAAAACACATTTTTCTTCTATATTTTTAAAACTTATTTGTCTGATTTTCCTTCTTCTTCAGTCATTTCTTTGTTGGATCCAAATCTTTTTCTTTTTTTTAATTGAACTATAATTGACCCACAATGTTACATTAGTTCCAGGTGTACAACACAGTGATTCAGCAACTCTATATGCTCTGCTCACCACAAGTGTGGCTACCATCTGTCGCCATACAGAGCTGTGACAGTACCATTGACTATCCTCTCTATCCTGTGCCTTTCATACCTGTGATTAAATCATTCTGTAACTGGAAGCCTGTATCCACACGGCCTTTCACCCATTTTGCCCATCCCCTCACCCCCTTCCAAATCTTGTCCTTAAATATTAGTGGGCCATACGGCCTAGTTTTCTCCTCTGTCTCTGTCTCTTTCAGTACACACATACAGACACGCACACAGACTTGTCAGGTGACTCTGTAGTCTGATCCATTTTCAACAAATATTTCTTGAACACTCACTGTATAACAGCAACTCTTCTAAGAACTGAAATACTGAAGTGAGCAAAACAAATGAAATCTCACTCTAAAGAATCTTATTCTAGCATAAAAGGAAGGTAACAGAGAACATCTATAGATAAAGTATAGAATATCTACAGATAAACATCTATAGATATACCCATATCTTAGATTGGTAATAAGACCAATAAATAAGGATGCAGAAGGCTTTATAAAATCTCAAGCCTTCTAATACAGCAATGGGTTGAAACATATTATATATATATATATAAAACCCTGATACAAAGCAAAACAAATGAACAAAATCCTTCATAGATTAATTTCAGAGATTGCTAGGGAAATAACTTATTAGAAAAATTAACCAGCAAAAAGTAAAGAATCAATCATGTATCTTACCTTTTCTGTACAAATTATATTTTAGAGAAACTGAGTAGATGATAAAAAAATGTATTCTCTATGGAAGAATTTTAACCTAAAAATGCCAAAAGAATGATCTAATTAGAAAACCATTATTTTGTAGCAAAGGAAAAAATTCATCTGGGAAATGATCACAATGCCAAAGGAATTAGTTGAAAGATTGAGAATTTTACAATAGATTGTTCAAGCAGATAACACCTGAACAAAATGGTCGATTTAATATCATTATACATCTGCTGAAGTCACAGAATAAATACACAGAATTACCTATGAAGTATTCTTGCCAAAAGAATTGAGCCTGAATCCAGTCAAGCCTCTAGACATAAAAAGCAATTTACAGTACATAAAGATATAGAGAAGCATGAAGAATATGGCAAGCATGCACTCGGCTAAATCAATAAGGTGGATCCTTATTTGGATCCTGGATAAATAAACCAACTGCAAAAAAGATGTTTTGGAGCCAAACTGGGAACTTTGAATATTTTGTGCATGTTACATTATTCTAAGAAATTATTATGTTTCTTAGATGTGATAAGTTAGTATGGTTATTTTTTTTTAAGTATCCATAACCCAGTTCACTGATGCTTAACTCATCTTTGCCATCTTGTTTCTTCTAAACTTTAATCCTCTCAAACTGAGATATTTTAAAGCAAATATCAGATGTTACAATTTTAACATTAAAAAAATAATTCTGTGTGTACCTCTAGGAGGGAAGACTTTTTTTTTTGCTGTAATTATTGCATTTTTGGATTGTTACTTGAAGAGTGGAATTTCAAAATGAAAAGCTTTTCCTTCATATCGTTATCATTTTACAGACAGATACCTGAGTTCACCCATCTGAACACAAGTTTGGGATTCACCTGAGTAACAGGATTGAATTCAGTATGGAAGGCAGTCTCTCAAATGGCCTCAGATGATACCCACCTCCCAGTATTCATGTTCTTGTGCAATGCCCTCCCCTTGAGTGTGAGCTAGCTTTAATAACTCATTTTTAATTCACAGACTATGGCAGAAGTGAGGAATTGTCACTTCTGAGATCAGATTATCAAAGACTGTGGCTTCCATCTTGGGCGCTTAGGTTCCCTTTTACTCTGTCAGATCACTTGCTTCTGGGAAAAGCCAGATGCCATGACATGAAGCAGCCCCGTCACGAGATCCACATGAGTGATGTTGGAAGTAGATCTTCTGGGGTCTGCCGAAAGTCATGAGTGAGTTCAGAAGCAGATCCTCATCCAGCTGAGCCTTCAGATGACCAGCAGTGCCACTCAACAGATTAGCCTCTGCTTTGTAGGAGAGACTCTAGGCAAGAACCACCTAGTTATATCACTCCAGGATTCCCAAGTGGGATTCTTTCTTTTTCTAGGTTCTACATATCGCTAACCCTACCATTAACCAATGTTCTCTTTTGAGAATCTATAACTCATACCCATATGTTTGCCTCAGGCTTCACCTATATTTAACTTGCCATATTCCTTCCCTCTCTATTTTTACTTTTATTTTCCTATACCACCTACTTACTTTTACTCAGCACCTCATTTTAAGATTATAAGATTAGTTAAAAATTGATAATGTAAGCTATTTTAGCTAATAGAAAAAATGCATCCTCTTATTTTTGCACTTGTTGTGAGCAAACTAAGTACCTGACATTGGAATAATAAATAGAGGGTAAATATTTCACACCTCTGTGCTAGATTAGGCAAGTCATTGTGTTTTTAAAGATGAAAGAGGATATCACTTCCTTGGGATATTTGTGGAAAAGAGGGAGTAAATTAACAGATTTTTGGCTGTGGGTGTTTTATAGCTCTAGTCCTTAGCTAGCAAATGAGGATTACTCAGTCATAAAGTTAAATTAAGATGTTTATTAGGGAGAAATGTAAAACTCTTCGCTATTTGGTTTAATGCTATAGAAACTGATCTACAGGACGTGTTTATTTTAAAATAATTTCCCAACAGTGACAGCATTGGCATAGCTACATTGTTTCACAATTTCCCGCTGTCCTTGTTTAAAATAAAACTGCAATCATTTTTCCTTTCCTTCTCCTAATGTCCTCCATGGTAAATCGGAGGGGGAGACAAAGCTATGAGAGACTATGGACTCTGAAAAACAAACTGAGGGTTTTGGAAGGGAGCGGGGTGGACGGATGGGTGAGCCTGGTGGTGGGTATTGAGGAGGGCACATATTGCATGGAGCACTGGGTGTGGTGCATAAACAATGAATCTTGGAACACTGAAAAAATAAAATAAAAAATGAACAAACAAACAAAAAACCGTAGTTATGATTACACAACATCAAATTGAATGATATATCCATCTTAAGGAAAAGTGAGACTAGAGAGTCAATGCACACAATACAGAGCAATCTGAAAGAGACTGAGCTAATGTATCAGTTGCATTACCATCATCTCATGGAGCTTAATAGATAGCAGGTGCTCTTCTATGCAACCACTCCTTTAATTCTCACATAAAGCCTATGAGGCAAGTACTACCATATCCCCATTTTAACAGGAGGAAAATGAGACACAGAAGGACTAAATAACTGCCCATGGTATTAGAGCTTTCAAGTATCCAGAGTTCATGTGCTTTATTCCTGCATAATACGTTAATACTCTATTTAAAGCAGTATTTGTCTTTGCCTAAAATCACCGTTGATAAGATCTGAACCAAGAGCAATGAATCTATCACAGAAGAGACCTTTCCACGCATAGAAATATAGAAACACACACGCACATGCAGGTACATGCACACTCACAAATATATATATTACTAAGACATATATAGCATATACACATATGCTAATAAGTAATATCTTTGTGCATGTTTGAGCTTTTAAAGGTTTATTGCCAAGAAAATAGGCACTGAGTCATAAATCTTCATATAATATCATAAGTAGAGTCAGAAATGATAAACACTAATTAATGAGAGTTTCATATATTTTCTTAATTAACATCTTGATTTTTATTTAAGAATGAGTAAACTTAATTTGCTATCTAAGCAATAATTATTATCTCTAGATTTGTTGGAGGAGGTCGTTGAGAGGACATGACTGCCAGTTGACCTGCAAGCTGGACCTGGGCACTTGCATGTTCCTTTCCCACCCCCAAACCCCAACACTCCCCACCCTCATGCTTGAAATGTAAACTCCGCCGACCATTCTGTAGGGGAAGCTGCTTCAATGAAACAGCCTTGAGAGAGTAATGTATTGCAAAGACCATTTGGACTGGTCTGAACCCCATCAAGGTCTCTATATAAACTTCTAAGATTCTGGCGAGCAAGGGCAGTGATCTACTCATCTCGCGGCTGACCAAAGCAAGCCTTGAAAGTCTTCTTGCTTATTAAAACTATCCTGTACCAATCTGGAATGGTTTGTCTCTTTCTTTGGCCTCTTCTTGTCCTCTGTGTTTTGGGGGCTGGTTTCATACTTCTCCCAAGGAACTCTTATGGTTGCAAACCAACACGATTATGTTTGTTAATCTGGTGAAGATTTTATTAATGATCTTAGTCATTAATATTTGAGCTTCCAGTTCAAAGTATCATAATTAAATTTTTATTTGTTTTTTTTTAAGATTTTATTTATTTATTTGACAGACAGAGATCACAAGTAGACAGAGAGGCAGGCAGAGAGAGAGGGGGAAGCAGGCTCCCTGCTGAGCAGAGAGCCCGATGCGGGGCTGGATCCCAGGACCCTGAGATCATGACCTGAGCTGAAGGCAGAGGCTTAACCCACTGAGCCACTTAGGTGCCCCCAATTTTTATTTGTCTCGAATGTATATTTATATTTGTAATAGTTTGTTCATAATTGTGACTTACAGTGAAGTCTGGATTTTTGTTACTTTTTTAAAAGATTTTATTTATTTATTTGAGTGAGAGAGAGAAAGAGAGAGAGAGAGCATGAGTGCGGCAGGGAGAGGCAGAGGGAGAGGAAGAAGCAGGTTCCCTGCTGACCAGGGAGCCCAATGCCAGGTTCAATCCCAGGACCCTGGGAAAAATACAAATAGCATAACTTTTATTCTTTATCCTCAACCACCTCCAACATTTGTAAACATTAATATTACTTCTGTTTTCATCTGAAAATTTATTTACAGTGCTTAATAAAGAGGATAGCAATAAATGTTAGAGAAACTAGTTCCACTGCTTGGAAGTAATATGTTGTTGTAAAGAATTCTATTTCTCTCATTCTTAAGAGAGCACAAAGACAACTTATGCTTAGAAAAAAAATTAATGCATTGTTGAGACAAGATTGTTTCTCATTTCTCTTTTACTACATAGTTCTAAAGATCATTAATAAAGAGAGTAATAGCAGCATTACCATTTTGCATCACAAAGCAGGAAGGCTACCATTTCTGCTAACTGATAAATGAAAAACAGAAAAATTAACAAAATGGTTACCAAACTCAAAGTGAAATTAGAGAATGAGAGTGACCCTTGAGGAGTTTTTCAATGATATACTGAATCAATAGTGACAATCAAGGAGGACTCTTTAGTACTGCTTGGCTTTTTATTTACAAATTAAGGAGAAATCCTTTTTCATTAGGTCAGTGTGATCCTGAAATACTTTTTCTGAGTTGACGTAGATGATTTCTATCCTGCGTTGATAGCGGAAACTCAGCCACTTCAGATTCTGTAAACAAAGCCTACATTATTGAGCTCCAGAGATGTAAATAAACATAAGTAGCAAAGAGGTTCCTCTTTTAATGTAAATGAGATTTCTTTAAAAAATCTAAAATGATAATTTGAGCATAATGCACATTTTACATTCGCTTATGCCCAGTTTTATCCATGAGAAACAAGAGGTGAGTGTAAAAAATTGTACCCAATTAGTCAGCCCTTGGTGAAGGTGCAAAATGACACATGCACAGGTCACCAATATGTCCAGCTTCCTCAGTTCATGGTGTTTGTCAGGAGCCACATCCATCCACATCCAATTTCAGATAACCTTCTTTCCACCCTTTCATAATGATTTACAATCCACTACACTCTTGATGCCCACTTCTACAAGCAAAATTTCAGGATTTTTCAAGGTGACTGTTATATCTATTACAGTATTTGGGTATTTCTTAACAATTTGACATGGGTAAACGTGCATTGCCAATTTTGTTCAGTTTCTATCTTTTTAAGTTGCCACTGATAAAGTGGGTGTTGCTACCCTAACTCCATTTTTTTTCATAAGCCCTGTGATTTTTATTACAGGATTTTGCATAATTTTGCACAATCTAGTGGTTTTTAAAAATGT
>CM052899.1:84928315-84994371 GCA_028534135.1 Potos flavus
AGCCGAAGAGCTTCTGGAGAAGGAAAACCACATCTAAGCTACTAATTTCTCACAAAGGTAAAAGGAGTGGTTCTCTGGTAGAAAGTGGTGGTGCTCAGAGAGGCTTCAGCATGTGGGAAGAGGGGGGAAATGTGTGGAACTCTGTGGAGACGGTGCCTGAGAGTCACAAGTTATTAACAACAGTTTGGCTCCTGAGTTGAAGTGAGACTTGAATGAATGATTCTGAGATGGTCTCAGACACCAGTGTCGCCTTCAGGTTTTTCTCCAACAGATAACAACTTGTGTATATACTTTATTTTAGAATAATCGAAATAATTTGTGATAGGTATTCAGCTCCTAGAATTCAACTCACATACAGTGAAATCTATCATTAAAGACAGGGACTGCATGTATTTGCAGAATATTTGCTTTTCTCCTCTACCCCAGACTTGTTACATTTTGGTACTGGATCGAAGCTGTGGTTTTCTACTTTATCCACCAGGAAATTTTTGTCTTATGTCTAATCCTTTGACAGTTTGAAGGATATAACTTTGATCATGATTCTAAGCTAAAGAGAAAATGATGGAAAGTACTGGGAAAGCCATTAAAGAGTCAGAAGACCTGGCTTGAAACCAAGCTGTGCCATTTACTTATTTTTCATAATGGGGAAATAAATGACTTCATCTATATGAGCTTCAATGTCTTCTAAAAAATGAAAATAGGCCTGATGGAGTTTGTGGAATAGATTAAATGAGGTGATGAATATGAAGGTTTCTGGCACCTAAATACATTTAATAAAGGTTAGTTGATAAGGTGTTTGGCAATCTCCTCAATTTTTTGCATAAAATTTATTTTTGTGAATTAAATCCTTTTGGATTGAAGTACTGTATAGAGAAGTAAATAAATGATTAAATAAGTAAGTTACATTTTATTTTCCAAATTTAATTTCACACCAATCATTTTTGACAATTCAAATATTTGAGGGTTTTTTTTTTTTCAAGATTTTATTTATTTATTTGACAGAGAGAGAGACAGCAAGAGAGGGAACACAAGCAGGAGGAGTGGGAGAGGGAGAAGCAGGCTTCCCACTGAGCAGGGAGCTCGAGTGGGGCTCGATCCCAGGACCCTGGAATCATGACCTGAACTGATGGCAGACGCTTAATGACTGAGCCACCCAGGTACCCCAAAATATTTGAGTTTTTAAGTAAATATTCTTATTTTAACCAATGCTTTCAGGTGAACTGGTGGACTATTAAATAACTTTTTTCTCTCTGACATCTATGTAACTTACTTCTGCTTTCATAAAACATATCAAATATTATGTAGGGATTTTATGCTCATATGAGCTCTTGAACCCATTGAGCTAATAAGATTGGATTTCCAACAAGTTAGAGACTTACTCTATTTAAATATGTCTACAAACATCTCTCTGGTACTGC
The DNA here is from genome assembly GCA_028534135.1 of Potos flavus. Taxonomy (NCBI): domain Eukaryota; kingdom Metazoa; phylum Chordata; class Mammalia; order Carnivora; family Procyonidae; genus Potos; species Potos flavus. The sequence goes on from CM052899.1 coordinate 84,929,734, forward strand.
CTCCCTCTCTCCAGGGGCATGGTGTTACTTACCCTCAAATAAAAATTTAGTCTTCTATTAAGCTATGTTATATAGTGCTGTGATACCAAATAAGCTTAGTGAAGGAAGGAAAATAAATCCCATGCCTCATTTTAAATATACATATCATCTTATATATTAACAAGCTACTATCTTATGTTTTTCTAGGTGGCCTTTCATTTTTTTTCTATTATGTTATGTTAGTCAACATATGATACATCTTTAGTTTTTGATGTAGTCTAGGTGACCTTTTATATAAATATTTACTTATATACATACATATGTGTACTCACATACACATACATACCAACAAACAGACAAATTCATGATTTGAAATCCTCACCACCTGGGGCACTTGGGTGGCTCAGCTGGTTGAGCACCAGACTCTTGGTTTTGGCTCAGGTCATGATCTTGGGGATGTAGGATTGAGCTCCCCTTAGGGCTCAGTGCTCAGTGGTGTGTCTGCTGGAGATTCTTTCTCCTTCTTCTTCTGCCCCTCCCCCAACAACAAAAATCTTGAAATCCTCAAAACCTTTAAACCCATACTATAAATAAGACTTCCTCAATCTAAAGCTCTTAACTAAATGTCTAGATGGATGCTAAAAATAAATCATGGACTATTAAATCAATAGTCCACTGTTCTCATTTTTTTTTCTTTTCAAAGATTGCGGAGTTTGTGAAAGAGGCAGATGGAATGCCAATATAGCACAATCTATTTTTAATGTGTAGAACAAAGCCAGAGAACATGAGTGTTGATACATCAGATTTGTCAATAGAGCTAACAACTCTCTTGATATTCTCAGATATGACACCTCTTTTCCTCTTTGGATTAAAGACTAGCAAGACTCTGGGGGGGATCACGTTGTGGGTGGAGCAGGCAGCATTTTCCTCCCAGTCTTTGGTCCTGTGCTCCATGCTTCCCGTCAGCCCTGCTCTGGTTCATTTCTTTACTGCCCAGTTCCACAGCTTTCTCACAAATCTAATTTTCCTTCATTTCTGTTTTCCACTAAGAGTTTGATTGTCAAGGTTAGTCTTATTCAAAGTGCTATTCCAGCTTCTGCAATTTTACGGAATAAAAAGTCAGAGGATGAGTCATGGGGAGGATAAAAAAGAGGAAAGTAGGAAATGCTATAAAGTATAAGAGAACTAAAAATGGATGAGAGATTTTAGATTTTAAGTTTCCCACGAATTAAAAGAGATTATTTCAGAACTTCTTGCCTAACCATTAATCAAAGAAGAGCATGTTTAGAATGTGGTATTATTTAAGCAAGCTAGGATTCACATGATATGTATCAGGCTCTGTATGCACATGAAGATATTTCAAATGTCTTCCACATATTTCCCAACACCCTTAGGTGGAGTATTTCTTTGCAAATATTAATGAGAACCTGCTACATGAAAGCACTCTTCTAGGGCTGAGAAGAGAGAAGTAAATAAACAAATACAAATCTGTACCTTCAAGGAACTTAAGAAGCAGTTTGCTAATTGAATTTAAAGAATAAGAAAAAAGAAAAAAAGAAAAAAGGAACAATTTGCTTATGTTGCAAAGAAATATTTAAAACTTTAGTATGCAAAATCCCCCATATTTTTTAACTGACTGCAGAAGGATAGTACACTGATCTTGTGGCCATTTCATACATATGGTAAGTTAAAAGACTCCCCGATAAAGCCAAGGTCAGGCTGAGGGAGATGGAAAAGGAACATTTTCAGATCTCTGTTGGGATAGTTTCTGAGAAAAGAAATGCCAATTTTCAGAATGTTCTTTTCCAAAGGAAAGACCCACCAGGCAAAGGCTTTTTGATCTTTGGGTCTGTGTGAATTTTTATTTCCTCTAGAAAATCCATTTTAATTAAGTAAGGGTCAAAAGAGTATATTCTTGTTTTCAAAACACAAGATAGTTAATTTCTCTGTTAAATTCATGTTTCCAGCTTCCTCTTGCCACACACCTACAATTAGATACAGATAATGCGTATTTTTTCTTAGTTTCTTAGATTATAAATATATGGCCAAGGTCAAGACTCAACATGTTTACTCTATAAACATCAAATGTGCTATGGGTATTCCATAAAATAGATTTATACATTCCATATTTTTTATCTTTTGTATTAATTACTAGGTTACAAAGAATAGCATCAACTCATTACAGAACAAGGTTCTAATCAGTCTATGACAAATTTGAAAATCTTCATGATTAAAAGAATATAATGTATGTATGAAGTATGAAAACAAAAAATATAGTCATGAGGTCCAGTCTGCAAGAAGCAGAGGTGATTAAACTGGGCTTGAATACAAGGAGGTGTGGACAGTTAGGAGGTATGCTGAAGCAGATTAGTAAAGTCCTTTAATAAAAATGTGAATTTCAAAGTAACATATCTATCCAAGGGTGGTATTAAGCAAAGATTTTTGTATAACATGTTTCGATGAATCAATTTTAGGAATACATCTGAAAAGCATTATTGTTAAATAATTTGCTGATTTTTAGAGTCTTTAACATTGAAGTGAATAGTAATATATAATACAGAATTAGCAATTCCACAATACAGAAAATATTTTGATTACATATCTAACATCTCTATCTTATTTGTACATATAAATAAGAATCTACATCAATATTGAGATCAGTTTTTAAATTAAAAGTTAATTCTTCTCTCTCAAGCTAAATTAATCTGGAAAAGATAATAATCATGGTCAAAATAGCACAACTATATGAGATTTGACTGTCTCTGTCATTATCTGCTTTTTAAGTTCTGTCTTCACAAATTCTTCACGAGCATTTCTAGAAGTCCTGTGAAGGTATCTCTGCTGTGAGCTACAAATCAATCATCTTGACCATGACTTGGCATCCACTATTATTTTTTACCTCTCTGATTTCTGTGGTAATTTCTTCTATTGTCCTCAGTACCAAATATGTAACTATGCCACAAAGTTTCTATCACTCGTTATAACTCCTGCTGATGTTCTAAAGAAGCTGAGGGGGCAAGGTGAAGGCGCCAATGGGTGCCAAAGCTCCTCTCTCCCATTGTGGTTCTTTTTTTTCTTTTCTTTTCTTTTTTTTTAAGATTTTATTTATTTATTCATCAGAGAGAGGGAGAGAGAGAGCACAAGCAGGGGGAGCGGCAGACAGAGGGAGAAGCAGACTCCTCCCCAAGCCCTATGTGGCACTCAATCCCAGGACCCTGTGATCATGACCTGAGCCGAAGGCAGACGCTTTGGCGACTAAGCCACCCAGGCGCCCCTCCCATTGTGCTTGTTAAACCACAGCTACTCTGGCAGAAGACACCTGGCATTTTTCATGTCCTATGAAGATGTAGGTTTAATTGCTTTTTAAATTATTTATCAAACATTTTTGCCGCTTGCTTACTATAGCATTCAAGGATGAGTCTGTGGGGATGAGACCAGAGGACAATTTGAACTGGGCTGTTTTTAGAACCATCCTTCTCTCCTAACACTGGCCCTTGTCCCCAAGTAGCTTTGTCTTCATGATCCTCTTTCCCTTTCCACAAAGTGTCCCAGACTTTCATGCAAATAGACTGTGGTTGACCTGCTCCACCAGTCCTTCAGGTCTTCTGGAGAATGCCTACATCCTAAGAGAAACATAGCTCAGGTTCAAGCTAGGAAATTTGTTACATGATTATAGAGATTTTTGAAACAATCCTTTAAAACAAATTATTATTTTTATACATTTATTAAAATTAATTTTATGTGACTTTTCAGGATATGTACATTGAAATGTATCTACTGTTGTTTAAATGTAAGTAATATCCATCTGCTTAGGTGTCAAATGGGACAGTAAGTGTCTAGATACTGACAGCTGGACACACAATGGGACTGTGGGTAATAAAGAGGTTTCGTACTCTACTTCTGCAGGTAACATAGATTCCACAACCCGCCAGCAGGAATCGTGTCTCATATTTAAATGCTATTCTCACCATCAGAAAATCTGATAACATCCACTGGAAAGAGTTGAATAAAGTTATCAAAAATATGAAGATCATGCTGTGTACTTCACTGAAAACATTATTGTAAGAAGCAAAATAAATTATGAGTTGGAGTTTTCTCCTGTAAAATAATGACTAAATTTCCTTAGCACCCGTATAGGTTGAATAATAGAAAACAGAGCCATTGACAGCAATCTCAAAACATGGTAAGTAGAGCTTGGGATGGATAAAACAAAGATATAAGTGTCCTGAAAGTTAAATAAATATTTAAAGTTCAGAATCCTCTGCTGTAAATTCCAAATAATAATCACTATAACAGATGCATTATGTTAATAATAAAACACTTCTCTAGGCAAGTACTTTGCTGAAAATTAAGACTTATTAAGAAAAAAGTCTGTTTTCGTCTTGAACTATTTATTCCTGGGCATAATGATCTTTTCCTTTCTTACAATTTCTCAATTTCTCAATTTCTACCTGGTCTCACTCTCTTCTCCTATCTTAGAGACACGTAATGCTTTGCAAATAATAGAGTGATTGAGAATTCAGAAATTGTGAAACTCCTAATTTAGAGTGGTAGAAATAAGGCAGTGCCTGATAAGCCTCCTTAGAACTTCTCATTAAAATACCATAAAAACATTAAAAAATGGAAGAAGTTCAAAGTACTTCTGAACGTGAGAATAATGCCTCATCTTCCATATCCTTGACTTAGGATGTTTAAGCACAATGTAAAAACTTAAATAAAAGGGCAGGAAGAAAGCAAGCAGGCAAAGGAACAAAAACCCTCACACTAAATTTCGGGTGGGGCTGGGCTGCGGTGGGAGCTGGGTGAACAGTGAGTTCTGTGAATCCAACCTCTTTTCCAAAGCCGAGCACCACCCCCAACCCGGCTCCCTCCTTCTTCCAATTCTAAAGTATTTTATAAATTTTAGAACTGAGTCATGTGGAAGTTCTTGACATTAATGTCATATTATCATTAACAAATATTTGGTGATTTCCTCTTATGGGTGAGCCCAGTGAATACAACAAAAACGTAAATATAAACTCTTCAGTAAAGTAATTTAGACTCTTATGTTATATTCCCATTTAAGAACATGCAGTTTCCCCATTGCTCATGAAAAAAACATCAAACTCTTCCTTAGGTTTCCCACCCTCTCTCAATTTTCTCTCTTGACTCCTCAACATTGCCATAAAAGTTTTCCAGAAAAATATGATATAAAATGTAAGCACCACCCATCTAATAGTAACTACTCATCAGGACTTTTAAAAGGGAGCTAAATAAATTGATATGTTTTACTCATTTAAATATCCTTTCTTTTACCTCAATTTTAAGAGTTGAAAAACCCTAACTTTCATGGAAAATTTCTTCTCCCTCCGTGTGTGTGTGTGTGTGTGTGTGTGTGTGTGTGTGTGTGTGTATCTACATGCATCACTCATATCCAAGCTTTAAACGGGGATATACCAGCTGGGATGCCTTCACCACCTGCCCCTATTGTTTTTCAGAGCTACCGGCAAGAGACAGCTGTTGAGATGTATAATCAACAGCTTGATTTCAAGTGCTATGAACTTTGAGAGTTACACAAATTTCCTCTTTTTCCACAATTGTTTCCACTTAATGCCATTTGTCTCCAAATTGAGAGTCAACAAAATGGGTGCTAAGGTTGTACCGCATACGAATATCAAACATTGCCATCCTTCAATCGATCGCCATAAGGTGATAATGAACTCTGAAATAAAGATACAAATGAATGAAAAATTCAAAATGCAACCAATCTCTGTGAGGAAAAAAACCCTAAAAGAAAAGTCAGAGGAAAAAACACCTTGATTCTCATCAATTTGCCATTCAGAAAGCCTCGGCTACCCTTTAAAAGTTAAATTTTCCTTCTCTTCTTAAAATCACTGAACGTTTTCTTTTTTCTTGCTGGGACTTTCAATTCTTGCTTACCCTGCAGTTAATTTACCATTCCAGTTTTTATAAGGCTTGTAAAATATAATTTTCATACTGGGATTCCAACCATACTTGTAACTGAAATGTAAAAGCTGAGCTTTCAGATCACCAAATAAATCAAATTTCTGTGAAATAGAGGGCCTCTAGTCATGACTGAATCTTTGGTTTTCCCCTTGTTTTTGATGGAGAAATAAAGAAATCATGTTTAGTTATTTTTCCTTTACCAAAAAAAAAAATCCTAGAATAAGAGAAAATGAAAGGCATTTTAAAGACTGACTTAACTATTAGCAATGTGTAGCTATGATCTGGCTATGGGGCACGCTGTAACCATGAAAAGAAGCATGGGCCTAGCGTGCCCAGACATTAACTAAAACTGGGGAAAGCCTAAGGCATGAGATTTTAAAGAAATATGTAAACTCTGTTATGTACCGTTATTCCTCTTTTGTATAATTTCACGAACATCGGGGTTGATAAAGATGTAGTTTTAGATCAAATAGCAATAGCATGTAGGGGGCTGAGTAGCCACTGGGCAGAGTCCCACAGGGTGACATGTCTTCTCCCCAGCTTTCAAGTTCAGGACCATCCTTAATATTTCAGCCAGTAGTGTTCAGTCTTTCATGGACTAGCTTTTCCTATACAGATGCAAAAGAAAATAGAATTAGAATTGCCTATTGGAAAACCACTTGCTGGGAGGCTATGATGGGAAGCCGACGTACAAAAAGGGTGTGGTTTTGTGAGCATGGAATCAGAGAAGATAGAATTAGCAGCATGACTCCATGGCTAGTTATCCAGTTCCTTGCCTGAAGCTTTCTTTTCCACCATCGCTTTATGGATGCTGTATGGAATGATGGTAATTAGAGAATTCATCAACACAACCCCCTGGATAGAGTTAAATTTTGCTCTCCCTGCTTCTTACCTGGGAGACAGTTTATTAGCGTAACTAAATTTATTTGCTGTCATCTATTAAGTGTTTAATAGTTTATCTCTCAGAGTTTGCAGGTATACAAGTAGTAACCTAATCCATCAAAATTAAGGAAATTGAGTATCTGCCATAGAAGATGGACCATTTTCTTCTCCTTCAGGGAGAGCATAGCTCTCCTTCTGTTCAATCTAATTCTTCCATTTTTGTGCCGTATCATATCATGTCTGGTCTGCTCCAAAGCTACTTTCATCATTTACTTTTCTTTGGCTTCTTCTTCATCCTTTCTGTCTCTACTGGTTATTTCCTTGTATTTAAATTAATTCAATTCTCTTAAACTTTAAAAAAAAAAAATTCTTCTTAGGCCCTTTACTCCCTTCCAGCTCAAATCCTCCCTTTGTGTCAAACCTCCTAAAAGAGAAGTCTAGCCCCTCCCCCCACCCGAATCACCTCATAATCGGGTTTAATTTTAACACCACTCCATGGAAACCGTTCATTCTGTGGCTTTGCTCACTGGTGACCCCTTCTTGCATTTCCACGTCTTGGCCTCTTTGGGCTTCTCACACATAGTACTGATTCTCCAGTTAACTCAGACCACCGCTCAGGTATTTCCTACTTGGCTTCATTCCTCTGCTGCTCTTTAATTTGCACTATTTCTCAAAGCTTGATCTTTGTCCTTCTCTCATGCTGCTGATTTTCTCAGAGCAAACTGATTTACTGTTATGGTTTCAACTACCAGCTTTTCACTCATGGTATGACCAAACTGTTATCTCTAGCTCACCTCCTAAACTCCAGATCTATATATTTGGCAGCCTATTTGTCATCCCACCAAGTGAGAAATTTATACTGGACATTACAAAATGAAGTTTGTATTTTTCCTCCAAACCTCCCTCTTGTGTTATATGTATAATATATGCCCTGTTTCAGAGAAATGCATTGCCATTTATCCAGGTACCCAAAGGAAAAGATTAAGTCACCTTTGTAACTTTCCTCTCCTTTGCCTCCAGCACCCAGTGAACCCCATACATCTCATTGATAAAGATGTGGACACATCTTTCATCAGTTCCTTTGCTCCAAGTTCACTGCCACTTCTTTAATTCAAGCCTTACCATTTCTCATCTGGACTATTTCAACATCTTATAGTGGTATTCTCCTCTATGTCCTGTATGAGAAAACAATTCTACACAAGTGGGGGAAGGGGAAGCAATACATATTAAAGTGCAATTAGAGAAAATCAAGAAGCGTCACCTCAACATTTAAAACCTTTCAAAGTGCCCAGAAATCTAATTTGCCACTGTTTTGATGGTTGGAGCTTTCTACTAACATCAGGGAATAGAAATAAATTCTAAATTAAACCATCCATTGCTCTTTTATTTTGAGTGACCCTTAATTTACCCATTTGAGTAATAATTTAAGGCTTTTCTAGAATTGCTAGCTGTGAGTCAGTAGGAAGTATTAAGCAATGGCCTCTGATAGCTTTTCTGAGTCATCTTAAGCTGCCATTAAAAGTTCAAAGCCTTACTCCTGCCACACACTTTCATTTCTGTTCTTTCATGTCTTGCAAAAACGTATGTATTTTCCATTGTATTTTCACTCTAAATTGCAAGGTTAGCAATTAGTTTGCATCATCTGAAGTTTTAGATTCCATTTGTCCTGAAGATCCAGGTTATTATATCATGCGCTCTGCTCCAAACCTTTAGTTTGTAAAATACAGTGTTTTTCATCTGAGAAATCTTGTGGTTTAAGCATGCTTATGTTATATACCTTAATATCATTGATATGAAATATGTGATAAAAACTCAGGGATAGTCAGCCTCTTGAAAGGAAGAGCCACACATTTATAATCTGAGAAGTCACTCGTTTCTGAGCTTGAAGTTCTCTCACAGGATTGACCTCTCAATGTATTTTACAAGAATTTTACAGGACAATATAGACCCTTTGACACTATCTCATCCTAGCAGCGTTGTCCTTTGGGCAGATGACACCAAAGTCCCAGGATTCCTCTGCAGCACAAATAAAATACTTCTCAGTCAGGGAGCAAGGAGCACGGAGGTGAGCGTAACCATCCCTCTGCTTAGGTTCGGCCTTTTAAGAGTTCACAGAACCCATCTTCACATTTGTAACCATTCTTTTGCAGTTGGATCCTTGCTCGTATTTGTATGTTGATTTCTCTGGTGATTTAAAAATATTTCTTAGAGCAAAAAAGCCAAGCAATCCACTAAGGCAACTGAGATTAGCAGGTTGCATTTCATTTCTATTTCTTTGAAAAAACATTTGACATTCGGCAAAAGCAACAACAAACACAAATGGGGCCCTGTTTCTAAGAGCTCGTAAACAAATATATATTGCCAGCAAAATGGAAAAACAGCTATTATATTTTCTAAAATTGTATATGTGTATGTGTGTATAAACATAGTCATGTATAATCTATTACAACTTCTTGTCTAAAACTGCTTTAAGTATTTAATCTCTTAAACTGTAATTCTATCCATTGAAATAGGCCTTAAAGCCCCTGCTAAAATGTGACATGAAGCAAACACGTCCTGGGGCTTACCGAATGCCTTTTAGTTGATATTTGATTTGCTTGGTAGTGGGCCCAAAGAAAGTATCCATGTCTGAAAAGTCCATCAAATCATACCTAATACATAAAATAAACCCCCAAAACTCTGGATTTAACTTTGAGTAACTTTCTGTCCTTGATAATACAGGTATATCTCATAATCCACTATGTAATGTACCTGAATGATTCTGTTGAAATCTGAAAAGAAAAGGAAAAAAAAAAAAAAGGTATGATTCCTCTGTATCCCAATCAGAGCAGTTAGTTTTCTTGTTTTCCTGGCATGAATGCCAACCTGCTAGGGTTTAGCAGCACTAAGATATCTCTTCTTTCTCAATACACACTGTTTATTAACTTGAGAAACTTAAATACATAAAACAAACCTCTTCCATGGGTACCATTTAACAATCTAATCACAAAAAGCTAAAAAGGTTTTTTAACGCTGGCAGACTCTTATTCCAAATTCTCAAATCTAGTCTTCTCTCTTATTAAGCTCATGAATTCTAAGTCTAATTAAGCTAATGACTAAGCCAACATTTAAGTAGAGATGGAAGGGACCCTTCATTTGCTGCGTGTCTACTCTGTGCCAGGAACTTGGCACCTATTGCCTCATTGAATCCTTGTGAGAGCTGTAAAAGGTAGGTATTTCATTCTCCTTTGTATAGAAATTAAAGATCCAGAGAACGAAGTCCACCGTATACTATTAAGAATCAGTGAAGCCCAGACGTCAGTCGGGGTGTGTCCTGGGCCAAAGCCTGTGCTATTCCTGCTTTACCTGGCTGAAGCACGTGCAGAAGAGCTGCTGAGAAAAGTTCCAGGATTATTTTCCTCAGGAGTGCAGTGAGAACCATATCTGGATTGGGTAGACCTCATTAGGATTGTGTGGGGCAAGTGACCTCTCTCCTGGAGCACATGGGTCTTCGATCACCTTCCTGAAGTGTGTGTGTCACAGGCAGGTCAGTTCAGACTGAATTCCAGGAATGATGGGGAAGGGGCTCCGTCTCACGGCCCTTCTGTGCTTCCTGCTGAGCCCTTTCATTTCTTTCTTGTCCACGTCTTTTTCTCATCCTCCCCAGCAGCTACTACAAATGTCCAAGACTATAATCTGTTCTCTTCTACTTCAAATAGAAAAGACCAACTGCCTGTCCTGTTCAGGTCACGGGCAAGTTCATCGCTGTTAAATTCAAACAGTATGTCTCCATTAGCTATGACCTTCCGTGAGCTCTGGGCTGGGTCTGCTGCTGTTGGCCTCTCCCTCCTTCTGCCACATGCTCTTGCCTTGGCTCCCATGTCTCTAAACACTCTGAGTCATGCTCCCAGCTGTCTGGTAGCTCCTTCTTCTCCTTTACATTTATGTTATGATCTTCATATACCTTCAGACAGCTGCAGGGTGCTGGGAGAGATACCTATGGAAAGTGGAAATGTATATAATGCTTATATTTGGCCTTAGCTTTAAGGGACTACACACACACACACACAACATGAAACTGAGTACTTCCATGAACAAATTTTCTTGGGCAAGAGAGGCTGGTAGAGCAGGAATGGAATTATAATCTTTGTTAGGAAGGAGAATGGTTCTTAGCTTGGCTACTGCACAGGTAAGAACTTTTGAGTTATAAGAAAATTAAAAACAAACTCCTGCCCTGGAGATCTCAGAGTGGCCCTCCTTGGCATAGCACGGCTCTCTCTGAAAGTTGTTCTTCCTCCAAAAAACATAAACTTTTGCTTGCATCTGCATTACCTCAGTGGCCCCCAAAACCACATTTCTACTTTATTGTTTTTGTACCTATTTGATAGCCCTAAGGGAACATCCCTGGGCTAAATTATTTCACGATATACCAATTATTGTCTTTACTATTGCTTTGGTTACAAAGTTGCATGGGTTTTGGGAAAGCCTTTCCCCAAGGCCTATTTTCCCATAAGCCCTGCTATTTTTAGTGTACAACTTTTCAGAACACAAAGATTTTCAGTTATGCACACTTGCTGACATCCCAAGTATGTCTTTATAAATTTAACAGAAATAAACTTGGAGTATCCTGTACTTTATTATCAAAGATACACTTGAATTTTATGTACGTGTTTATTAAAGATTTAGAAAGTGTCATACTTTCTTTTCTCAATACCAGGTTTTTTCAAACAAAGTAGAACTCATATTCTTTATTACCTGTCTACCACTCCTGAAGCATAAATAGACAGCTATTTTTTAGTTATATGAGTTGTATGGTGTGAGTCTGATAAATCTCTTTCTTCCCATATTCAAAGATTGCAAAAATAGAAGAGTGAATTTTAATCGAGAATGCAGAAAGGAATTTATTTTTGGCGGAATTCCAAGCCATAGAAGTTTGACTCTCAATTTTTTTAAGTGATAGCACTAAGGGGAGAAAACAGCAGGTTCAAATGAAAATGCGAATTTAATTTTAGCCACACTTTTCTAACGTAATTCCTATGAACATAAACATAAAATTAGCACTGATTTAATCTGTTGGTGTACAACCATTAAACTTTGTTGCTGATCATGTCTTTAAAGGAGTCCTCCCGTAATCATTCATCAGAATTCATATCTCCCTTTCCTTCTTCTCGACTCTCCTTACCTAATATATCATGTCTTCAGGTTTAGTTCATCTTATAAATTCTATTTAAGACTCCAGACATTATTAATCCAGATGTACTCACTGACTTCCAAAACTATGTCTTATAAAATGTTGCCAACTGATGAAAGGAAACCACTCTACCGAGATTTTTTTTTCTCAATTTTTCATGTCCCCAAACTCATGATACCGGGATTTGAGAAAGAGAACATTTCCTTTCCTTTCTGCCTCGCCGATACATTATACTGATTTCTCCAAAGAGGACATAAATGGGATATTTTTAACGCTAAATATTATGTAAAGAAGTTAATCACATTATTTTGAAGAAAGACTCCACCTTGCCTGCATGAGAAGACTGCAGACAGAGAATTAGCTACAGAGGATAAACCTTAGCAGCAGTTGAAACTGGAAACATGATGACCACCTGCTAGGAAACAGGGAGGTAAAACAGTACAGTTCTTACGGTCGTGAAGAGATGTGGTTAAGTGGAGGTCAAGCAGCTTAAATACTTCAATGGTTCGAACTAGGCATGTTTCATTTGAGAATTCTGCTGATTCTTATAAAATTCCAAGCCTGTGTTAATGCAATCAGAATACTTGCAATAGGTTTAAAAAGAAGTAAAAATAGAATCCTAGGGTTGGTGTGTTTTTAAACTACTTTTCCTTTCTTCATAAATAAGTTTAGCATATACTTATGTAGGGCCATAAAAACAGAGCTCACATTTTCTTAATTAAAGTTTGGGATGCACGGTCAAAACTTCCAAAAACAAACAAACGAAAAAAAGAAAAAGAAAAAAAAGCAGAGTGCATGCATGAGAACAACAGGGAAGAACACGTGATGAGTACTGACCCAGATAATCCCCCCCATATGTTTCACTTCACAGAATTCTAACAGTAGTCCAGAGTTTCAGCAATGCAATGCAAAGCTGTAAACAAACGGGATTTAAATGAGTTTTATTTTTCACACACTGTTGCCACAAACTTCAGTTCCTGTGCCCCATTGTAATGCTTTATTTTATGGGGTTATTTGGTTTTATGCCTTTCATCCTTGATTTCCTAAAGAATTTAAATAATCTTATAAATATTTTAACACATATTAACCCAAAATTAGCATTTCGCCCCATGAGTGCTTTGTCATCTAAATTATTCTGGATTTTGTCAACTATATGTCTTTAGCCACATTACTTTCATTGGGCAGTAAGTACCCTACCAGTATCAGGTTATATGTACCTTAAGGAGAGAAAGAGACTAAGAACTTCTAGCAAGATGAAGGACCAGCCAGCATGGGTAGCCCTTGCTAATTTCCAATGGACATAGATAGGCTTGCTTTGTTGGGGGTGTTCGCTGCTACCCTCAAAAGTGCAAAAACGAAAATGAGTTAAGAAGAAAGCTCTTCCAAACACATCTCAGCAACCCATCCCCAGCCAGCCTAAGCCCTGTGGTCAGTCCTAAAAAGCAATCAGCCATAAGTGCTGATAAGGTGTGTCTGTCTTCTGGCACAGAATAACAAAGGCCCAAGACTGCAAAGTTCATGGCCTCTCAGAGGATGACAAAAATCACACACCACTGTAAATTACTTCTGTGATTCACCACTGGAAGAATTCAATTTTCTGACAGTAATTTGGAAGGAAATGTTGCTAGACCTGATATACAGCCTTTCTTTCAGCTAAACTAAAATCCATCATAGTTTTCTTTAAAATGCTAAGCTTTCTTAAAGATACAAAAGCTAAAAATTAGTGTGTATATTCTTGGAAGAGTATGGCTGTGATGACAGGAGGGATGTGAGATTATATGTGCAAAAGAATTGGGAAGGTGGTAAAGCATCTTCAGTTCTCCGAGCAACCACACTAAGTGGGCTTTTTGAAATTTTTTTTTTTTTTAATTTTGCTTTTAATACTCTCTACTTTCATGTAAACTTTAGCTAATGTGAATCCACTATCTCAATCTCATCAACTAGATCACTAGTTCCACGGGAAACTTCGTTTGCCCAATTTTCACTGAAAGCCACTTTCCAAGCAAAGATGGCTTCCTGCACTGATGTCTGCCTAAGGGACAATGATACCTCCTCACAATATCCTGAAATAAAAATAGCTGGGTATGATCTCCTCTTAGTACATAAAGACTCTAGTTTATACACGGTGGGAATAGTTTAAAAGACATTTGGACACTCAGAACTCTGCTTGGATCATCAAATTATATTTGGGAGAATTGCCATAGAAATATTTAAAAAGGAAGTTTATTTCCAGAACAAGACCATTGAGCCCACATTAATATAAATATTTAGTATCAAAATAAAATCTTGAAAATGCTTTTTAAAATTCAAACTGAGCAAAAATTTTACTAAACCTTGATTTTCCCACCAAGCCAATGTATTAATTTTTCTTCTTGTCATATAAACCTTGTCTTGACATTTTCCAAATCCCCGGCTTAAATTAATAGCACACACAGTTTTTATAAAACCATAAAAGGCAGTAGCCAAGCTTAGTGGATTTTTTTTGCTTCTCCCCTGACTACACTGCTCTGATTGTTTCTTCATTAGAGAAGAATGGATTCCCACTTAGTTCATCTGATAGTGAATGCTGCTTTCCACAGACTCTTTAGAAATTCCAAAAGTGCTTTATGATGTGTTGTTCTCTGGAAACTTACTACCCAAAATTTCAAAACATCCAGAATAAAATCATAACCTCAAAGGAAAATTAAAAGTCTCTGAAAGAAACATAACATTTGCAACTTGGAAACATAGTTATGAGAGCTAGTTACTTAATCTATTCATATCTCTCTAGTGTCTTCTTATAAGAGCATTAATTTCGTCATAATGGCCCCACTCTCATGACCCCATCTAATCCTAATCACCTCCCAAAAGGCTCATCTCCAAATTTTATCACACTGGGAGTTAAGGCTTCAACATATGAATTTGGGGGGAACACTTCTATATATATATATGATATATATATATATACAAATCTATAACAGAAGTTATCACTGGAGTTATAACTAAAATAGAGATTAAAACTTTACAGAGGCACCTAGGTAGCTCAATGGGTTAAGCATCTGATTCTTGGTTTTGGCTCCAGTCATGATGTCAGGGTTGTGAGATAAAGTCCCCACATTGGGCTCCACCATGGGCCTGGAATCTGCTTGTCCCTCTCTCTCCCCCTCAGCCCCTACCCTTTGCCCCTTCCCCTGCTTACCTTTTCTCTATCTATGAAATAAATGAATAAATAAAATCTTAAAAAAAATTGTCAAAAAACTGGTTTTGTGCTTAAAGCACTGGAAAGAAAAGCAATCACTTTCAAGAATTCTGAACTCCAAGCATGTCCATGGAATTTTGGACAGGGCTCAGCCGTTTGGTTTTTCTGGTTATCTTAGGTGCACTCACTGTTGTGTCTGTGGTCAGAACCCAGGTGAACTGGAGGCTGGTCGTTTTTTGTTTTTATTTTATTTTATTTATTTTATTTTATTTATTTATTTATCCAAATTCACATAACTTTTGGTACAAGATAAAAATGGCCATAATAGCTCTTTCTATCAAGAGGTGGAATCTATTTCCCTATCCTTCAATTTAAGCTTGGTGGCACAACCTGCTTTGAACAATAGGACAATAGTAAATATGAGGCATGCAAGACCCAAAGTGCTTGCCCACTAGAAACTTCTATCTTTCTTGGTGGGGTGATTACTCTGTGAAGAAGCCAGTCTTGGCAATAAGAATGAGAGATCATCTAGAGCAGAGTTCACTCATGTCTCTAAACCACTTCATCAAACAACCAGCCTCCAGGGGCATTTGGGTGGCTCAGTCAGTTAAGTGTCTGCCTTCCACTTGGGTCATGATCCCAGGGTCCTGGGATTGCGCCCCTTGTTGAGTTCCCTGCTCAGTGGGGAGCCTGCTTCTTCCTCTCCCTTTGCCTTTCTCCCTGCTCATGCTCTCTCTCTCTCTTAAGTAAATAAAATAAAATAAAATAAAATAAAATAAAATAAAATAAAAACAAAAAATGACCAGCCTCCAGTTCACCTGGGTTCTGACCACAGACACAACAGTGAGTGCACCTAAGATAACCAGAAAAACCAAACAGCTGAGCCCTGTCCAAAATGCCAACATAGAGAATTATGAAGTATACAAATGGTTGTGATTGTTGTAAGCCAGTAGATTTGTGGCAATTTGTTTTTCAGCAAATGTAAGTAATATACTATCCTTTTTGAATAAGAATAGTGAAGTGAGATATTAATATAAAAATTGATCTGAAAAAGAGTCAAACTCAAAACCATCTTTTTTGGGAAACCCACCGGAGTCCTGGACTTGAAAACACAGAAAAGAATCTCTGCTTAAGTAAACACTCAAAAAATCATAGCCTCTGAACATTAAAACATCAAGAAGTCAGCAAAAACAAGTGGGAGAACTGAAGATTCTAGGAAAACCTGAAGGGCTTATAAAATACAAGAGATGGACAAAAGGAAAAAGAATATAAGACAGCAACAGACTATTTTTTTTTAAAAAAGAAATGTAGCTTTAAAATAGAACCAACCAATAAATAAATAAATTTTTTAAAAAAGCAAGTATAAACAGGAAACAAAAATATAATTGTTATAACTGATACTACATTTTTAGAACTCATTTAAAAGAGTGGAGCAATACATTTGATAAGAGAACTTGTGAATAGAGTAGCAAGAGAAATAAAATCTCATGAAATGCAGTAATAAGAGATACAAAGATAGAAATATGAACTAGACATCAATGGGTATTAAGGATAGAAGGTGGAAATCTAAAATACCATATGAAGAGTGAAGAGGGATCATCAAAGACAATATACAAATATCTAAACAGCTCGGAATTTTTTTATAAGTAAACAAATAATAGAGTATATAGGATCACAATAGGTACTGAACAAAATGACTAAACACTACTCTACTAGCTAGAAAAAGGCAAAATTGAAAAAAATTTAAAAAATAAGAGAAAATAATAAAATTACCAGGGAGAAAATAAATATTCCTTCCTTAAAATGCCAATGCCAATGACAGCAGACTTCTCAACAGCAACAATAGATGCCGGAAGACAATGCAAAACCTATCTGCCTTGAATTCCAAACACAGTTCGATTTTCAGATAAAAGAAAAAGGACAAGAAAAACATTTTAAAATGGATTCTGAAAGAACTTATTAGAAATTAAACATATGGGAAAAGTAAAGAGAGAAAAGAAAAGCCATGAAATTAGTAAAAAGAAAAGTATCTTAGTGAAGAAAAATCATGTTAAGTGAAAAACAGAAAATAAGATGATACAAATAAGTCTAAAATATTAGTAATCTCAATAAATGTGAATAGACTAATAATAGCAATTAGAAGATAGAAATGCACATCACATTTTTAGCAAGTCTGTAAATATGATGCTGACAAAAAACAAACCTGAAGGTTTCAATGCCAAAATGTTAAAAATAGGAATAGGAGAGAGATAATGGGAGCTATTAACCAGGATTCACCTATAAGCACCATTAATATCAAACAAATAGGAATTAAGGAGGGTATTGCTAAAATTATTCACCCCTTTCTTCTCCCATGTTCAGAAATCAATTGAGAAAGATATATAGAAATCATTAAAATATAGATAAAATTGTCCCCTTCATAATCCAGAGACAATTTGAGAAAATGGCTTAAGCATTACAAGAAATGTTTGCTTTCATTTCCTTTGAATTAGAAATAAACCAAAACTATCACCAAAATTCTCCACCCAGTCGCAGGCAGATCTGGACAAACATTGAAGAGAGCCTTCACTGACACTTGTCATCTTCCAGAGAATTATCAGCCTGTATCCTCTCTCCAGGCATTCCAACGAGGGGACCCAGGAATGGCTGAGTTTGAATGATTAGCTGCTTCCCCAAATACACTAATCAGAATAGTCTGTTCTTCTTTCCCTGGTTTCTGTTTATATCAATATGATAGACTATATAGCCAGGAAATTCTCATGGTAAACAACACTTTCCGATGGATAAAAATCAGATTGTATATATGAAAAGATGACTGAACTGATGGTAGGTGACAAAAATACTTGGAATCTGAAATTTCAACAAATCTCTTATCTGACTGTAAATTGTTTTTACCCTCTAATGTATGGAAGAAGCATATAGATATCCTCTTGGGAGTAAAATACTTTAGACCTAGACCTCAAAGAGTTCCCATAGGCTAAGGTTGAAATAATAAAACCCAAAAGCAAAAATCACGAAACACACACACACAAAAGCCCACAGTGATTAAGTAATAAAAAACAACATACTTTTACCAAGTGATCCAGCAGTTGTGCTCTTGGGATTTACCCAGGGTCGAATACTTACATCTACACAAAAACCTGCATGCAGATGATTAGAGCAGCTTTATTCAAATTGCCAAAACTTGGAAGCAACCAAAATGTCTTTCTGTAGGTGAGTAGATAAACTGTGGTGTATGCATACAGGTGGAATATCATTCAGTGCTAAAAAGAAATGAGCTTATGAGCCATGAAAATACATGGAGGAAACTTAAGTGCATATTACTACGTAAAAGAAGCCCGTCTGAAAACGTTACATACTGTTTATTTCAAACTTTAAGACATTGTGGAAAAGATAGAATTATGGAGACAGTAAAAAGTTCAGTGGTTGTCAGGGGCAGAGGCAGGGAGGAATGAATAGTGGACCACAGAGAATGCTTAGGGCAGTGAACATAGTCTGTATGATACCATAATGATGGGTACATGTCCTAATGCATTTGTCTAAACCCATAAAATGTACAACATCAAGAGAGAAGGGTAATATGAACTGTGGACTTTGGGCAATTATGATGTGTCAGGGTAGGTTTATCAACTGTAACAAATGTATCAGTCTGGGGGAGGTTGTTGATAATGTATGTGTGGGGTCAGGGAGTATATGGAAAATCTCTGTAACTTCCTCTTAATTTTGCTCTTAATTTTAATTAAGATTTTAATTTTAATTTAATTGTAATTTAATTTAATTTAATTTTGCTCTTAATTTTGAAAATCTCTGTAACTTCCTCTTAATTTTGCTCTTAAAATCGCTCTTAAAAAAAAAACGTTAAGGGGTGCCTGGCTGGCTCAGTCAGTAGAGCATGTGACTCTTGATCTTGGGGTTGTAAGTTCAAGCCCCCACATTGGACACAGAGCCTACTTAAACAAACAAATAAACAAATAAATAAATAAAATGAGTCCTATTTAAAAAGCAAAAACAAAAACCCTGAAAATATTGAAATTCTCAAATTCAGAATAAAAAATAAACATATTTAAGATATTTAAAGAAATAAGAGTATTAGAAGTACTATGAAGAAAAAAGAAACAAGAATAAGAAATGATACAAAAGGACTTATCTAACTTGAAAAAACAAAACCATGTTTCTGGCTTGCCTAGAGAATAATAATGAAATCTGAAGACAATGGAACCAGAGCACACAGGGCCACCTAGGCTGTAGTGGGGGGTAGGCTGAGTCCTGGAGACACAGCTTCGGTACTGGCTCTTCTGCTTATACCTGGGACACGCATACACCCCTGTGTGCTCTGAACATGATGATGATATCACAAACAGAGAAATTAATACAGGGGAACCGACATGGTGTAGTCTATAAGCACAGTATCAGTCCTTTACAAAATCCTATATTTAGGAATAGGAAATGGCTGGCATGAGCAGTGGATGAGAGGATAGAACAGTATCTTTAAACCGTCTACTTATGAAATTTTTATGAAAAGGAAGACAATGTAAAAAAAGATTTAGAGTTTTTTATGCATGTACAATATCATCACTTGCAAAATCTCTTAAATTACATCATTTAAGATTTAAGATCATTCTTAAAGAACTTTTAATTCTACCTAAACAGGTAGAATTGTGTTTTTTAGCATAAATAATTGTCTACTAGTATTTTTTAATGTAATTATTACTTGGGAAAAGAGACGCATTTCATAGAACCTCTATAGAATCATACAGTACCTCTTATACTGAGTTAGTTTCATTATACAGATATTTCTATTACCTGAATTAAAATTCAGTTGGCTAGGTACTACTTTGCTTTTATAACTGAAAACAGAGGGTTGGTTTCATTTTTATGCTCTATTAGTTTGTAGTACCTATCTCTGATATTTTTCTTCTTACTTCCTAGTCATTCACCCACTTCTCTGCAGCAAATGAGTGGTATATTAATAGTTCTTTACAAACTTAAAGCATGGCGTCTCTTACTAGCAAGAAATTCTTGGCAAATTAATCTGTCGGGTTTTTTCTCCAGAATCAAATCTCCATAGATCTCATGGCATAGTCTATAAAATCTTGCCTATGCATATATTATAATCATCACAGGTAAACTACCTATGTTGTACATATATGGCAAGTATGTATCTACATTTTCAAACTTAATTCACCTTTAAACAGGTGTCCTAAATGTTTTTGTTTATATTATCCACTTACTTTAAAATCTTATACACTATCCAAAATGTATCAATGTGATGTTTTAATGTCACTCCTGCTTTTTTTAAGTAAGTAATGGGTAAATGTGATCTCTATAGCTCTTATTTGAAATCACAAAGTCAAGCACATATTCAAAATCCTAGAGAAAACTCTCTTCTAATACAATTCTGCGAGTGTGTCATTTACCTCAAACAATTTTAATTCAGTTGATATCTAAAAAGAGCTATTGGATGAAACAATTATATTAAACTTGGAAATGTGGAGGTGAAATTTGGCTGTGGCCTTAGTCAAAAGAAGTTTGTGGTATTGTCTGAGTAGTCTAAAATAACTGAACAAAGACTTATTTTCTCCCTTTAAAGTGGTAACATCATTAAAATGGGTTAGATCTACAAGTCAAATTTATCCCCTATTCTCTGAGATCCCACTGAAAAGATAAGTTAAAATTTAGGAGAAATAAGAATATAAATTTGGGATCAAAAAGAAATGAACTGGTATAGGTTTATTAAAACCATATGTAATAAGCACGTTGAAATATTTCACACAAAAAATTATGGAAGCTCCCACTTTTTGTTTTTTCAAAATATATAGTCTTTTTATTCTACCTTCGTTTTCCTACTTTTGATAGAAGCAGAGGCATACAAAAAAACATACTTTATGATAAAGAAATAAAAATATAAAAGAAGGTTAAAACAGAAGGTTAAATGTTTCTGATCACATATGTAGAAAGAAAAAGTGGAGGTTAATGAGAGTAAAATTTTTATCAAAGGAAAAATAGAAAATGATACCAGTAGCTGAAGAGAGACAGAAGTCTTTAAACTGAAAAGTTCCACAAAATGCTGAGCGAGATAAATTTTAAACACAAGCACATCATTATCCAAAACACATCATTATGAAATTTCAGAACATAAGAATAAGAAGATCCTAAAAGCTTATCAGTAATGAAAAAAAGTCTTCCCAATAAAAGAATGAAAATAACACATATCAAATTTACCAGCAAAAGAGAATGCTAAAATGTAGCTGAGTAAGGATTTAAAGTCCTGGGGAAAGATTACTTACAACTCAGATTGCCATGCCTCTCTTTCTACTTATGGTCTATTCTGCAAACAGCAGAGAGTGAGTCTTTGAAAATTCAAGTCAGACCATGTCATTTTCTGTTTAAAATCCTCCAGTAGCTCCCCAGCTCAGACAAAATAAAAGCCCAACTTTACCACAGCACGTAAATCCCTTCACAATCTGGCCCTTGACTACTTTTCTACAAGACTGCAAGACTACTTTCCTTCTCTAGCCACACTGACCTTCTCATTGCTCCATATTCAAGCCTGGCATGCTCCTGATACAGGGTCATTGCACTTAGGGTTATCTTCTGCCCTAGAACTCTTCTTCCAAATATCCAAATAAACAGCTTTCTTAAGTCCTTCATGCATCTGCTCAACTGTTTCCATCTTAGAATGTCTTCTCTAACTGCACTGTGAAAGAATTAGGCTTTTGTCTCCTTCAGTTCCACTTACCCTGCTTAAGTCTTCTTCATTACACTTCTTACCATCTAATATATTACATATCTGTTTACTCTCTTTCTCTTTCATTACATTAGAATCTAAAATCACATCAGTAAGAAATTCCTAATTTTGGTCACTGCTGTATTGCCAGAATCTAAATTATATCTGCTACATGCTGCATATTCAATAAATGAATAGCTGATGAATAATGGGTAGGAGCTCTGTTTTACGTCTCTTCACCCTGAGATCTAAAATTTGGCGTTTCCACCTACCCCTGCACAACAAGGGAAAAGCATATGGCATATAGTCCACTGCCTTTTGGGATCTTCCACTCATACATCATTGCCTAAAGCAAGTCATATGACCTTGTACAATTTCAAATTAGTGCAATTCTACCATATAACCAGCAAAAGAAATGAAATATTAAGAATGATCTCAATTTCTTTAATATGAGCCTAAAAACAATAGTTGAAAGTAAAATGGAAGGCAGGGGCTTCCAAGAAGAATGGCTGCAAAAAGGACATAACACATTTTAAGAAATAAATAAAATGAGTAAGAACCTGCATTATATTAGAGATATGTCTTTTATCACAATAAGAAAAAACAAAGGCAACAGAAACTCTACCAAAAAGTTAAAAAAATTAAACAAAAAAATCCATAGTCATATATGGATCAAATTAAGTATGATTTTGAATAATTGGTGAAGCATAATGAAAGATATTACATTTAAATGTAATTGCAGAAATAGTCACCCTTTAGTGATATCAAAATTGATATGATAACACCTAAGAAAGAAATATAATCATGGTGCACTATTTATATACAATAAACCAAATTTACATGGTCACAATATGTGAAAAAAAAAGTTTTTAAAAAGATAGTTAAGTAGCTTATGATTTTCAATTTTTAAAGTGATTCTAGAGATAAAGCATGTAAGATTAGATTTATATTATAGAACTGAATAAAAATGTTATCAGTGCAGCAGTACAAAATTCAAGGTAACTTGGATGGAAGATGAAAAAGAGAAAGTAGGGAGAAAGAAATGCCAAAAAAAGACAAAAGGTGCCAAGATTCTTAATGTACAAATTAAGCATTAAGAGTAATTTCTGATGGAACAGGAAATAAATTCTTTGTAATTATTCAAGCTTAGAAAGTGACAGTAGAAAAACTATAATAGTAAAAAAACTATGAAATGGGAAAGGTTTTAGGGAAGACCAAAAGTAGATAAGTAAACTAAATACTCACTTATAAAAGAGAAAAACAAAAATTTCTAAATTTCACAAAGATACAGTAATAAAAATGCATTTGAAAGATATGGAGGTAACTGTAAGAAAATAGGATACTGATATATTTTTTAAAAATTGCCCCTAAGGAGCAACACAGAAGTGAGAATAAATTGAGAAAGAGAATTCTTGGCTTCCAATATAAACCCTTTTGTAACATGTAATTTAATATGTGCTTCTATTTTCTCCATAAGAAAAAACTTTTTAAAAATCATAAAATGTATACGTTAATTGGGCATACAACCCTTTAACTCCTCTCAAAGACTATATCACACAGAGGAAGTTGATTAGCCAGTTAACGCAATGAACCACAAGTCAGGTAATTTCAAAAGATGGCGACCAAAATTCTAAGCATGGGGAGTAGGTGGGATGGTGTGTTGCCTGGGAAGGACACCTAAGAAGTATGAGGAAGAAGGAGACTATTAGACCCAACCTATAATTTTGTATTGGGAAATCTTTGGTGAGATCAATCAGGTGTTTTTAAAAGGCTGTTTGTGGGAAATACAGGCTTACTATTTAAATTATATTAAGTAATAGAGTTAATATTTAGAGGAATGAATCCCAGAAAAGCCGAATGACTATTTTTTGGTTTTGTTTTTAAGTCCAGCGTAGTTAACATACAGTTTTGTATTAGTTTCAGGTGTACAATATAGTGATTCAACAATTCTATACATTACTCAGGTCTGTAAGAATGAATGGTTTTGATCAGGGCATGATCTGCTCTATTATTCTACAGACCTTTGAGAATTAGGAATGAGAACAACAGGTGAAGGTGACCTTTTAGACAAGATGACAATCCTAGAAAGATATTTTTAAAAAAAAGAAGAAGAAAGTTATAAAATACAATTCTCTGACTCTATCTGGCATTTTTAGAGTAATGATTCTCTCATCACTACCAATGTCCTTAGTTGGGCCTAATACCTTGTAAAAGACTATTCTTAAATAATGGAGCCTAGTCGTTACTTGCTGAATATAATATTAACAATGCAACAATAAATTTTGTGACTATAAGCAACTATGTATGATCAAAAATTTAAAAAATAATAATGAAAACTTGCTTAGCTTAGCTTAACACTGTCATTCGAATAAAAAAATTAATCTCAGATCTTGAAAAGATTTAACAAAACAATAAATAAAATTATGGTTGTTTTAGAAATTATGATATATTCTTAAAATGATTGTCTCAGTTATTGCCATTCATGTGCAATTCACCACAATTGAGTGGAATTATCTGATTTTTTTTTAAAGATTTTACTTACTTGGAAGAGAGAGAGAGCATGTGTGCAAGTGCACATGCACACACACACACACACACACACACAAGCATCGGGAAGGAAGAAGGGGAGAGGCAGAGGGAGAGGGAGAATCTCAAGCAGACTTCTTGTTGAGTGCAGAGCCTAACACAAGGCCCGAGCCCATCACTGTGAGATCATGACTTGATCTGAAACCAAGATTCAGAAGTTTAACAGACGGAGCCAACTGGGCACCCCAAGGAATTTTCTGATGTTTAAATAATGACAATTGTACATGGGAAGTGGTATTTGGATGAGTTTGAGAATTCTTCTCTGGATGTCTTTCAAGTTAGAGTACATGACCGATAAATTTATCTGCTTCATTTAAATTTTGTTTTTCCATGAAGACGATACTAAGGATAATCCCTTCCTGTTATAATTCTGGGTCCTACTTCTGAGACAGCTAAGACATCACATAAATAGACCCCTAACAATCTTTCATTGGCAAGGAATTCTCAGGAGAGTCATAGTTTCCACCAGCAGTTGGCGGCTCAAGGAAGCCTCTGGTGTGTAGTAGGAGGTGTTGTACCACCTCCTATTAATACTGTATTCCTTTTTAAAGCCACATTTTCTCTTGGGAATGCCATTTTATTCACTAGAGTTAATTGAATGTCTCATCTCAGTGCAATGGTAATAACCATGTGGGAGAGAGCAATAAAAGAAAATTGTGTCCTTGTCCTCAAGGAGATTAGAAGAGGGGTCCATACAGGACACATGCCACATGATTTAGCCCAATGTCTTAAGAGGATGCCATAGAACTTTGAGTAGGAATGGAAATTCCAATATTTGAATTAGGATCCTTATAAAAATGTTAAATTAGTTTTTGTCCCTTTGGGTCTATTGCCTCCAGACAAGTGTTTCCCAGACTAAACTATTCATTAAAATCATCTGCGGAGGATTTTAAGTTTAAGGGTTTCCATGTCTCACCTCCAGAGATTTTTATTTGATTGCTCCCCAGATGATTCTGATAATTAGCTAGCCTGGGAACAACTGCTGGAGATAATTTGGGCATTGATAGAAAAACTTGCTTGACCAGAAATAAAGAGTAACCCTGCAAGGTTCAGCATACTTGGTTCTGTATAAAGCAGAGTGAAAAAACAAGTACTCATATTTATAAATTTGTACATGTCAGAATAGATAAAAATCTTTATATCTCATTAATTAACTTGAAATTAAGTAACTTATTTTAAAAACAAATTTCCCCACCTTGATTATCTTCTTATTTTCTGATTTTTTTCTTTTCATCATATTACTATAGATTTATGAATACTTCTTCCCAAGAATTTCCAAAGGACCAACACTGGAAAATATTTAAACCACATTTATCTGTATTTATAGACATCCAAATGTGCAACTATCACATATGACATATATAGCAAGGGCAATCTGTTCCAAATCTATTTCCAGTTAATAATAAAACTTTAAGCTCATAATTCTCTCTCCCAACAACCCAGCACAGATGCAGGAAAAGGAAGGAAAGGACAGAAGAAAAGGATAGAAAAGGGTAAGGAAAAAAGTAGTATTGTTAAAAGATCACGATGCACTGCTAAGAAAAGGAGCAAAGCTAATTTATGCCCAGAAAAGGAAAGTATTCAAAGTTATCAAATATCTCCAATTTTAAATGGTATAAAATGATGTTTTCTCCCAATATCCTGTTCTCCCATGGTACGCATGGGTGCCAAGATGGAGAGTTTCCATGAGAATGGTTGTTTGTGTTATTAAATACTGACCACTTTCTCAGACCCTCTGGTTTAATACTAGTTTTTATCCCCAACCCCACTGCGCTCACTCAGCAGAGAGCTTGAGGAAGCAGATACTGTGCTGTTTAAAACTTCTTCCAAGGGATCATGATGTGATACATTTTGTCTTGATTTCCTCTTGCAAATTGGCCTTTGAAGTAAGCATGCAGATAGATGTGCATAAATAATTGTAGAACATAGTCAGAATAAAGCCTTATTAAGTTAGCATTATGCAAGGAATCATGGTAAGAGATTTTTGAGAGATAATTTTGTAAAATATAAAATTAATATCTAAAAAAATAACATTAGACACATGAGACACAAGCCCAAATTATCACTTGATTCAACAGGCCTAAAATTTGCTCAAACTTTTTATAGTTTCTAACTACTTACTCTCAGTTTCTGTCCTTGTCCTCTCATGGAGCGCCTGGTCTGCAAACCGCACTAAAAATTTAGCATGAATTTCATCCACTGGGACCATCAGTGAAGGTTTACAAATTCAAGTCTTACATAAAACAATAGTAGGAAGAATTATTCAACTTGGAATTGTATTAAGTCACATGTAAATGTTGTGGATATTTTATCTCCTAATGGACATAAATAAATAAATATGAAACCTCTCTCTCTTTCTCTCTCTCTCTCCCTCTTTCTCTCTGAGTTCCTTTACCATCAAATTCTGCTGGTTCTCTTCTGTTTCCTACACTGATCATTTCTCACATTCACTGGTCACATAGTTGCCTTTTATTATTTATAGATTTAGTGCCTTTTATTATTTGTAGATTATTTTCTGTCATTAATAGTATAATGATTAGGATGACTTTCAATTTCTAAATATGCTTCTACTGACTTCTGTGGACACCTTTCTTCCTAGCAAAATGCTGGTTGTCTGACATAACTAGCCAATCCAAGAACAACTTCTGTCATCTGTATGTTTGCTTTTTGTACTTCCATTTCCTAACATAACCAACCTTCCTTCTGGAAGCAAGAGTTTATTCATGGCTGAGGTTCAAGCTGAAAAGCCCTTTTCCACCCTGCGTTGAGTTTAAATAGAAATTCAATGCTAGTCCTTGTCTCACACTGCTAAGCCCCCTGAGGTGCACTAGTTTAATGACATCGTGTCCAGGATCAGAAAGCTACAGCTAAATTCAGCGGAAGGAGGAATTAGAAAGAAGAAATTCTAAATAAGAGTACATATCCTAAAAATATTTGAAAGATGATTACATGAAAATATTTTGAAGGTGAAATCTCATATTCATTTATTTAATGAGGTTAAAAAAAACCATTCTCTCCCTGCGTTGCTTTATGTATTTCTGTGTGCCCTGCCCAGTGAGACTTTTCAAAAACTCTTATTTGTGAAAGCATTTTCTTCTTGTTATACCTCATTAAAATCTAATCATTCGTAAGCACCGGGCATGTTTCTAGAAAAATATTTGTCTTTCTTCCATCTGTTAGCTTAGACAGCCCTTTTAGGCGAATCGGTCTTGGAGCATGCGTATGACTGACTGAGCTCCCCCAACTGCAGAGCCGGGCTCCACACTGAACCCAGCCTTCTCTAATGACACTGACTCACAGTAGTTGCTTTCCTAGTCCCAGCCTGGCCTCTGCCAAAAGAGGGTGTGATTACAGTAGGAAGTGTCACATGGGTGTAATGCAATCAGCATTTGGCAAGTCCCCGTCCCCTGCTGGCAATCGGCTCCTGGACTCTCTGTCAGCCTTCTGGATCCCTTACTCCGCTCAAGCCAAGAGTGTTTACAGTCACTCTTGAGATATACTTGGCAGCTGCAGACCCAAGCACCAAGCTGTGAGATGTGTGCGGCCAGCAGCAACTGTGCCTGTCTGGCTTTGAGAGCAGACATTCTCCCCTCGGGTTTGTCCCTCGCTCTGTTGGTGCTTTTATCTTATTTTGTGTGGCGGACGGAGGAAGACAGACTGGAGAGAAGGGAATAAGAGAGATGTTCCATCTGCCACAAAGTCTTGAACTCAGAGGGAGCACTGTATGAAAATGTATTCCTTTCTCCATGAAGTTTCTCCATTATGTTGGGTCAGAACACTTTTTGATAAATCATATTCCTTTACCATCACTTTCCTGACCTCCCTTTGTTCTTTCCTTGTTCTACTCATCAGGTACATGGGGGTTTTTTGGGTTATTTTGTTCATTTTACTCTTGGTGTTTGGCAATCTTTACACATATATTCAGCCTACTGCTTCCAGATTTTAACAGTGAGAAAAAATATCTTGCTAATTTTTAAAGACATGTCTATTATTTATTTAAATGACACTGCTGAGTTGTAGCCTATTCATTCTACAGGTGTTTCTGTATGTTCCCCGCTAGGAAATGGTCAGAGCACCACAAGACAGGAGATTCAGAGAGCAAGCAAGGAAAGACTCCGCCTCTTCTATCTTACTTCCCCCAACCAGTCGTCACTGGGCACTTCAAACCCTAGCCACCCACGTCTCCATACCTTTTCCCGACATGCTCATTCTTGCTTCCAAATTGCTGCTAATGTATTTTAATTTTGACCTCCTTAACTCAAATAAATTCGCAAAGCACAAAAAGCCACATCCTTTCTATTACCGTTGCCCCTTACCATGTCCATCTGTAAGAGCCTATTCATGCTCAATGCCAACTCATGGACTGGTACTCTGATGAAATCTTCCCCGAATGCTCTTCATAGTACAATATGAATCATCCCTAAGCATCAAATTATTGATTTATTGCCTAATGATCCAAAAACATTTTTAATTTTAATTTTGATCAGAGACAGGATTTATAATGGAAAGAACTGGGCTCCGGGATCAGTGATTCTACCTCTAACTAATAAGGTACAGGTCCTGGCATAAGTCTCTGATCTGCTCTCAAAGTCCTTTCACTCA
Source organism: Potos flavus (assembly GCA_028534135.1). NCBI lineage: Eukaryota > Metazoa > Chordata > Mammalia > Carnivora > Procyonidae > Potos > Potos flavus. Next base: position 84,958,804 of record CM052899.1, read on the forward strand.
GCTGTAAAACATGGCTCTACTTCTCAGAATACTGAAGACAAAAAGATTTAGGTGGCAGTTGTGAATTCTACCAAGTTCCATGCATTATTTATTAGCCAGTTATTCCAATCCTATAGTCTACCCTATCGGTGTAGTTTGGATTGCTGTGTGAGGCTGCCCGTGGACAATCTGACTCTGCATTACATCAGCAGACTCTTGAACTTGTATTCATGCCTGCACCTCTGTGCACCTGTGTATACTTCGTCGTGCTACTATTTGTGCCATAACAATGTCTGGTCTCGCTTCTCCCTTTCTCCCCACCAAGGTCTTGCCTCATACATAGAAAAGGAGCTAAAAGAAGTGCAATTACAGTGAAGGAAGCCTCCTGCTGTGTGAGCATATAAATTAAGACCTCTTCAACAGACATACAATGCCAAAATGATAATACACTCCCAAAGAGAGATCCTCCTTAAAGCAATTTAGTTTGTATGTCAAAGCAGTCCTGACTAAAATAGACCCAAATAAATCAAGCTAGACAGCACCTTTAGATTTGGCCTTTTGAAATAAAGCATTTGCATGTTATATGGAAAAGTGACATTTTATGCTATCAGAAAAAAACACAGCATTCCTCTATTATTCAGCAGAAGAGGATAGACATATATTGTGTGTAGAATATAATAAAGCCATTCTTAAAAAGTTATTTCAGATATAAAAGTCTGAATACTTGTATTTGTACAAATTTTTTATGATCAGCATACTGAATTAATACATAATAAAATTCTTTGAAGGAACTTTAACATTGTAATTAATATTTATTAAGCATTTCTTACATGTTAGGCCTGAAGTCTTTTGTGTGTATTAAATAATTATTTTCCCTATTCGAGGACAGTGAGACACAGAAAAGCTAATTTACTCAAAATAACACAATTAATAAATAAGAGGTCTTGCTTTTTTTTTTTTAAGATTTGTTTATTTATTTATGGGGGGGCGGAGGGTGAAGGAGAGAGAGTCCTAAGCAGACTCCATGCTGAGTGTGGAGCCCAACCTGCAGCTTGATCTCAGGACCCTGAGATCATGACCTGAACCAAAACCAAGCATCTGATGCTTAACTGACTGCACCACCCAGGCATCTCAGAGATCTTACTTTTTAATCCAAGCTCCAGAATCCACCATGCTCTATGCTATATTTGTGTAAAATCATAAAGACTTATGTTGCAATCTTTGTTCTGAAACCTGCAAACTGTATCTCCTTGAACAAGCTACTTAATCTTTGGGTGCTTTGGTTTCTTCATCTCTAGAAGGGGGCTGATAACAATGATAGTGCCTATTTCCAGAGCTTGCTCTGTGAATTAAATGATAAAATGTATGAAAAGCCTGCTAAACTTTGCCTGCCATTTAGAAGAACTTAATAAATGATATACTTTGCCTATTTTAATATCACAAAATCCTCTGAGATAAGAAGAAGCAAACTGAAAAGAAACAGAGACAGAGTCCTGAAGTTACTCCTCTGAAAATCTTCCTAGGTTCCAAGAAGGATAGATAAGTAATTTCCTCCAGGACTGACCTTAAATACATAGACTGTAGTAGGCAAACTCTCCCAGTGCCAAGCTTCTTTGAACTCTGCCTCTCGTAAGCCCTGCCCTCTGAATGACCTGGCATCGTGAGTATGTGAACACTCTGCCTTAAGGAAAATTATCCGCAGATATTGCCCTGCTGGTGATCTTGATTCCCTCCAGCAACATGTTTCTGATTCTGTACACTTAAAGGAAGGGGGGGAAATGACATTTATTAAGGAGAAGTGAATTTAATTGGAAGAAATAATAAGAAAGGAAAAAAATTCTCTGGATAGTTTAATGACAACATATTGTCCAAATAGTGCTTATTCATAGCATTTATTTCTGAAATGAAATTGTTTTTTCTAGTGACTGCAGGAAGAGGTAATGATAATGTCATTGACTTTGACGTTTTGACAGGCCACAATCTATTCTTTGTTGAGTAAAGCATCTTTATCCTCAAAAAAAAAAAAAAGTTAAAAGGAGTTGTCTGTTTTCTGTACACTATCTCATTATATGTTATCACCTTTTTATGCTTTCATCAAAAAAGCAAACTTTTCATTACTGCAAATGGTGTAACATTCTATAATAAAATTACTTCTTCAAAAATAACTGTCTTTCAGAGTGTAGCACTACATCATAATTCATTATCAATTAGCCTCACTCTACAAAAGTAGATAACTTATAAACAGTGAGTGCACAGCTTGTGCACAAACAAAATACATTTAATAGAATAAGAAAAGAAAGATTGAGATATATGTGGTGATCCACATACAAATTAACAACCAAACTATATGGAAGTATATGTTGTGAGAATTATGCAAATGAAATATATAAAAGGATTAAACTACTAATTCATGTGAGTGGGTTTTCTTTTTTTAAATCGGGAGGTTGTGGTGTAGCAGGAATAAAAAAAAATCAATGGCAATAAGATAAGCAGATGGATGACTTCTGTGTGGAAGGAAAAAGCATTTGTCTTGACAACATAATTGGTGAGAAGTAAAATCAAAAGTGACTGAAATTTACTAAGATACAGATGACAGCTGAGATATAAGAAAATTTGTGGATTTACATGACAAGGTCCCCTAAAAGCTGATTATTGAAGACCTGAAATACATGAGTGGTAGTTTAGAGGTGGTTTAGAAAGATGGATAACCATAATGGCAGCTGGGGTGTAAGATCACTGATGATGACATGGCTTAGCCTACTTCCAGCATTTACTGGAGCACTCCACCGCCCGGAACCTATGGACGGCATTTTTTTTTTTTTTACTCGATTATGTATTGGCTTTTGTTAAAAACTGCCTTGTAATGGAAGAGGAAAAAGTATCTTTTTCTTTAAAAATGTATAGGAAACATGTTTTCCCTTCTACTGTCTAGGATATTTTAAAAAGACTACATAATACAGATTGCAGGCAGGGTTATATCTGTCAGAAGCTCCTAATGTTGATGTTTCACTTGCTTATGAAGTCTCATGGGTCAAAAAAGAAAATCTAACTGCAGCTTCTGAAATTGGATACTGTACCCTGGTCAATTTGTCCGCAGATATGCCATCCATGTGGAGAGTACTCTTTGTCAATATAGAGCATATCTCATAAGGTATTTTTTTAATGATTTTATTTATTTATTTGAGAGAAAGAGAAAGAAGGGTTGAGTGAGAGCACCAGCAGAGGGGTTGGTGGAGGTGGAGGGGCAGAGAGAGAAGGAGAAGCAGGCTCCCAGAGATTCGGGGCTGGATCCCAGGACCCTGGGATCACGACCTGAGCCTAAGGCAGACGCTTAATTGACTGAGTCACCCAGGCGCCTCTCTCGTAAGGTAGTAATTGATAAATCTATTTAAAACTTAATGTTAAAACTTTCAAATGAAAAAATTAAACAGTGAACTGTAAATGACTATACAGTGTTAAAAGATCAGTGGAAAAGAGAGTATTAGTACCTATATATCAAGGTTGAAAGGCTATTTCTTACCTCACCAGGATTTCATTTTCTTCTTTGACCTTATCAGAACTTATCTATACTTCTCTGGAAATCAGAATCAGTCATTATCAATATATACATTTTTCTTTCTGTAGTTGCCTAGTGGCTCAGAACAACTGAACAATATATATTCTTATATTCTTGAATATATATATTTCTTAAAAATCCTCATATAGATTTCTTTTCTTTAATGTTTTCTACTGATTCCTAAAATAAAAACAGGCCCTCAAATAATGGCATCTAAACAGATTTAGAAGCATAAAGAATGTTAAAACTTCTCAGGCATTTAATCTAAGAATTTGAGATATAAAAACAGTCAAAAACTGATGGACAATTAATCCTTAGAGCAAGAAAACTGAAAAATTCATTTAGGACAAAAAAAGCCACTAAAGAGGATTCAAAGAGGAAAACAAAGAGGGTTATTCCAATGCATATCTCTCAGCCATTTTTAATAATGCAAACTTTCCTTGACATCAACTGTAGATGTTATTTTTTAACACATTTTAGGAATCTTTTATTTTCAACTGTTCATATCCAGTGGGTCATTTTTGCCATTTAAGGGGAGATAATTTCCATATGCTGGAAAGAAGTGTATGTATGTGGGCCTGTGTGTGTCCTTGTGAGCGATAAAGGAAGAGTGAGAAAAGCTGGCTTTCCCAGTGCCCCACTCAATACCCGAAGACCATCCAGTTAGCTACTACTTGGGAAGTGGTTACTTTCCCTGGTCCTACATGGTCAGAACTTGCTACTCTTAGGACTGTCTTGGCCTATAAAATCCATAAAACATTTTTAGTATGTGTAATACCATCAATATAAGAGTTATCTGTTATAATAATTACCTGTTATTTAATAGACATATGCTAGAGCTTCAAATGGTAGGCTCCATGTGTGTCTATATTTTAGGCAACAGTGATGATAGAATAAATACACCCAGAAAGAACATTTTTAAAAATCCAGTAAAGGCATTTTTAAATGACTCATTAAGTGGTACAATTTTGCTCTGTAGGGAAAGTCGGATTTATGCATGGCACTGCCTTTATGAGGATCCAAGGAGGACCAGACTCCTAATTCATTAGGCAGTACCCAGGATTAGATATGGCTTTCCAGATGAAACCTAAACCCTTCACAAAACATTCTTGGTTTCAGATATCACTAGAAACCACCACACTGTCGGAAGGGTCATTGAAAGGTTTCCTGAGGTTCACAGACCTTTAAGCAAACTCAAGATGATTTTTTTTCCAAGGACGAATGCCAAGTTTTTAGTTAGCCTTAGTTAAGTTTCATGTGAACTTTACTGGCATGCCAAACCTGGACCAATTAATAATTCTGAGGAAACACTGGACAGACCTTAGTGGTTTCAACTATTTTTCAGGCCTTAGATTAGAAATGTTATACAGATGAAACAAAGTTTATTATAGTCACCAAAAGCTGTAATAAGAAGTTTGCAGGGTTTATTTTTTCATTTTATGTGTAGCGGGTGATATCTTTGTCAATATTTTCAAAAGATTACTAAGTATCATCTTCCCAAAAATACATTGACATATAAACCAATGAAATATAGTGCAATCCCATTTACTGCTCCAAAATGTATTCCTTCCCTTGTACGATAGTCATAGAGCAACCCAGTTGGTTTCAGGCAGTCTCCACGAATCCAGACATATCTCTAGGATGCTATTCACTAGGCAGAAAGAGGTTGTAGGGCATGGCAGTTCACCTTCAAAAAGCTAGGGGTCTCCTTTAGCAGAAGTCATCAGTTTTCACAGGTCTGTTAAAATCCTTGCTAAAGAAAATAAATATTGATGTATCTACATTAAAAGATACTAGATTTTCTTAATAACCCATTGAGAATGACTTTCCAAACCAAATGGTTTTCATGATGCTATTTGGATAAACAATTCACTTCACAAATATTTTCACATACAATGTGATATTTAACACTTCCCAAGTACTCTTATACTCTTTTTTTATTTACAATAAAATTTAATGTGGTGTCATAAAAAGAATATTAAGAATGAAAAATTAACCTCAGAAGTCCATTGCTGTAGCTCAATTACTTGGAGGATTTCTACTGTCTTTTCATTAAACATTTAAATATTTATCATGTGTTTTCATACATGTAATCATAAGGTTCTTATAATTTTGCATGAGTGCAGATTGTTTTCAGAAGATATTTTCTTCTATTTTAAAAATTATTTTTTAGTTTCTAAATACTATTCCAAAGCTAATAAAAATATATTTTCCGCTCACCACCAAGTATAATGATTATTTGGAACTGTTTAAATTGGAGTCACTTTTATTTAGATATAGAGTCATACAAATATCAAATTATAAAATGTATTATAGTATATTAGAGCCTAGGGGCCTCTGAAATCAAAAAGTTCTATTCGAACCACTTTTAGAGATGATAACATAGAAGATTCTTTGTGCTTTCTTGAGTTGAGGTCTCCCAACTCTTAGTATAAAAAACTTTCTACTACACCAAACCAACTATATTTATTCCTTATAAACAGCTAAATGCAAAGAGTAGGAATTACATCATGCATGTGGCTCAGCAGCTAACCTTTATATGAATGTTCTTATGCATCATATGTATGTATATACATATATAATATACACATGGATTCCAATTTATACAACAATATATACTTTATGCTTATATAAACTATAGATTTTATATGTATTTCTGTCTTTTTTCCCTTTCACATTTCTTCAAAAGGCAGACAGGTCCTTTCTCTAGTAAAACAAAACAAAATTATATTCTAAATCGAGATCCAATGTCTGATGAACAACCTCTATGCTTTATTTTAATAGCTAGGCCCACGTTTCCCTAAATGGTGCAAACAGTGAGGACCAAACCAAACCTTGTCTTACTCTAAATGTTCTGTTTAAAAGATGGCATAATACTATTTAATAGCCATATACCATGTCTGACCAAGTAGATACTAGGTTAAATACACTGCAATGCCTTGGCAGCAAAAGAATCAGAGGAGTGTACAATAAATGCTCTATAAACTGCAGTAAAGATTCACTAAGGGGTAAGTTCTGCTCTGAGATGCTGATATTGATTGCCTAAGTGCTCTGTTACAGGTAAAGTTTCAGCTGAAACAGGTTATCAGCAGAAATGTGTCTGAAAACGAAATAGAAATACCCAGCCCGTGGGTCCATGTACTCCAGTGAGATCACTAAGGGTCTTCATTAAACAGTTTATTTGGAAAAATAATATGGGTTGTACCCTCAAGTAAACTATTCTTACCTTTTTTCAATTTTTTGTTATTGCAAAGCCTTTTTTAAAAGTTGATTTATTTGGTTTATTGAGCACTATTTTTCTTTATTTTGCTTTTTATTCTGCTTTATCAAGCAGACTTTGGCTAGGACATATAAAATTGTTCTCATAATTTGCCTACCTAAAATAATCAATTTGGGATTATCAACAGGGAATTAAACCTTTTTATAGGTGTAAGATGGGTGGAATTAGTATTCAAAGGGAAAGAACTAGTAATGGTTGAATAATTGGAAAATAAATTGGCATCTGTGCTCTTGGTCCCCACTCTTCAGTGGAAGAAATCTTCACTGTCGCCACCTACTTACCTGCAGGGCCCAGGAAAGCATGTGTTTCCATTGATCAGTTTAGAGATTGTGAAAGGCCTCTGGCCCTCCTACATGCCTAAACCAGTGGTCTCAAGGCTGCGTGAAGTCTTAGCTTTATAAATTAGTCTTTATTAACTGACCTAATCCTTTATTACTTATTGAAATGCAAATTACCTTAGAAAAAGAAAAACATTAAATCCTTATCAGTGATTGTGAGGTTAGGGCGCATGACCCTGTTAAGCTCTCCCAGGAGCGAGATGGTGAAGCCTCTGTTAGTTTGCCAATCAGAGATACCCCACTTGCATACTTGTTAGGGGGAGATAATACAAGACCCGGTCGGTGATCATGTGATCCAATGTAGGTTTTAGCCCAGTGATTGAAAGTGGGTAGCGTGCACACACATTTAGGTTTATCCTTAGAAAAATCCTGGTTATGATCTTTGCCCTGGAGCTGTAACCAGCCTCTGAGAGGAATTTCTTCGAGTAAATGCCATACTAGGGACTAAGATTTAATGAGCTAAATAGAAACACAGTCTAACAATTGGGAGCTAATGTTTGGATATTTCTGCAACAGGGACTTTAGAATAATACCCTAAGAAAGATGAGTGCAAAAAGCGAAACAAAGATATAACATATTACTCCCCCGGCGGGCAGGTAGCACTTGTATTTCTTTTTGTATAAATTCCCATTGGTGTCATTTACCAATTTTCTGAGGAGGGGTCAAATTAATTTGTAAGATTTTTTTTTTTCATTTAAATAATCTGAATCCTGTTTTTTTTTTGTTTTTTTGTTTTCGTTTTTTTAGTGTTCCAATGTTGTCTCAGTTTAACTTTTTAAAAAAGTAAGACTGTAGTATCTTGTCTTTATGATTCCTGACTTGGCATCATACCTCAAAAAGACTCTACCATGAAATTATGAAAATATTCTTAAGGTCTTCATTTTTGTGTGTCTTTAAATGTTTGCCATGTGAAGTTTAGTCATGCTCAACTTACTGTGATCCACGTAGAAATAAAACTAATTCAACACTGTTCCCTGAATATTCTATCACTTCCCTTCATCTCATCTACCATACTCTCAGAAAGTGGACAGTTTGCAGATTCATTGGGATAACTGTTAAATTTTTTTAATTCTCGTACTAGAATATAAAACTTGAGTATTTCTAAAATTCCAAAACATTCTTATTTTCTCTTTTTTTTTCGCCTGGTGAGGTTTTGTTTTGGTGTTTTTGTTTTTTGTTTGTTTGTTTGTTTTTTGTTTTTATCTTTACCAATTTTCTATAATAAATAGTTTCTGTGCCTACTATGGTCTGTCTTCTACTGTGACACATTTCATTTACTTTTATAATCTAAATTTAGAAACAGCTGTGTAATTAGAGCCAGCCAAGACTGACCTTGCTCTGAATTCAGGCTTTTACATATAACTAGCAAAATGAACTTGGAAAACTAAAAAATATTACTTCCTCTTAATTTCTCCATTTCTGAAACTGACCTACTCCACCTGTCTCAAACATTTATAAAAACTAAATGATGTGGAATCAACCTTAGCACATATGAGTGGCTCAACAGGTATCAGCTTCTCTAATTTTCCATTTCCCCCCTATCATTCCTCCCCTTACCAATGCTAGCTCTGCTCTTTGTTCCTCAACGACTCTATGTAATGAAGACAGATTGTTCTTTAATATTTCCAAGGCCCAGGACAAGAATGGAAATTCAGGCCCACACACCATACGTGTAAATATACTTTTTCAGAAGAAATTTTTAAAAATATGCTCAAAGGTATGCTTTCTATATGATTGAAAGTTGACAAAGTATTGAGTAGTTTGAAATCAATGATTATGTGTTTGTCTGTGTGTTCTGTTGTTGGGTCCGAAAGGTTTTGGTAAGTAAAATAATAAATGCTAACATAATTTGAGTTACTATGTATTTATCCCACAAAATCTTTTCTTGCCTTCATTTTGTTGTTGTTGTTGTTGTTGTTATAGCACAACTTATATATTTCAAATGGACAATAAATTAGTATTGTTTACAGTATCTTAAGATAAATTGCCTTTGGATGGGAGCTTCCTTTCCAGTACTTTGAGGTCTACAAGACGTATCTAGAAAATGTACTACTGTGGAAAATGACTGCTTAAATCGAGTGGGGGAGGGGGGAGGGCCTGTGGTTTCTCTTTTTGATTAATTGCTGTAACACTGTCCTTTGGGCGGCTGAGGGAGTTTCATGTTTTCTTTAGACATCATTAGGCGCCGGAGCTCTTGCAGGACAACTTTGACATTATATGAATTCTGCCATTTTGCTAGCACTGATATGGCTCTTGGGTCCACCACTCCTTTAGAACTATTAACTCCATTCACATTAATTTTTGTTACAAATCTTACAAAGAGGGGTGCTTCTGGGTATTTAAGTCCATATTCTATTTTAAGGCTGTGTATTCAGTTTTCATAAATTGTTCTCGGAGGCCCAATTATCATCCCTGTCCATCTTGTAAGTGTCATGTCTTCATCATCTTCTAGACCCCAGCTAACTGTGCCATCTCCTACTCCTTTCTGGCCTTCTTCCAGTTCTTCCAACAGTCAAAAATTGCGAGGGACTTTTACTACTGAGCCCGTGGTGGCTGCCATCTTGCATTGCTGTCGCTCTCGCCTTCATTTTAGTAAAATCACAAATGATGATATTAGCAAGTTTTTTTTTACGTTATTTGTATTTTATTAGCAGCAATATCAAATTAGACATGTACTGGGTTATAAGTAAGTAGCTTTTTTTATTATTAATTTCACATTTTAAAAAAGGACTGTTCTGCTGAAGTGGCAGCAATTGGAAATATCAATAAAATTCTTAAATTGATACTTTGATTCAGGAATGAATTTTCATTTACACATATGTAAATGGGGCCCCAAGTGAAAAATTTTCTTTTTTCCACGTAATTTGGAAAATATTTTAATTTTACTGTATAAATTGCTATCTCTTAATATCACCAATTTTACTATCTCTTACAATAATATCTGAATACATACAGTATTTTTTAAGTTCTTCTTTTTCCAGAGTTTTAAAAGCTTAGATAAAATAAGGAAATAAAAACAGAAATATGCTGCTCAGTCACAACTATTCCTGGGGCACCTCAGTGGCTCAGTTGTTAAGCATCTGCCTTCCTCTCAGGTCATGATCCCAGGGTCCTGGGATTGAGTCCTTCATCAGGCTCCTTGCTCAGTGGGGAGCCTGCTTCTCCCATTCCCCCTGCTTGTGCTCTCACTGTCAAATAAATAAATCTTAAATCTTAAAAAAAAAATCACAATTATTCCTTGTGCTATATTGGTTATAAGATAGTTTCTTGAAAATACTTTAGAGATAACTTGTAATCAAATCTTTTCATTTCCTTGTTCTAATTTTGTTATATTTTCATGGAATGTTTCCTTTGTTACATATTTTACATGCATCTACTTTGATCTAGGGACCAAAAAAAGACTTAATGTAAAACATTTAAAATATTTAATACCCTTAAAACAAAAATAGCCAAGTTTAAATCTCTGAGTTTTCCATAGACTTTTACTAAACTGATAATTGTAAGTAACAGTTCACACCAAAAAGCATGGTTAATGCATATTCAAAATTAATTTAATTTTTCAACACAAAGCACGACTTCTTTAGTTGAACATCTGTTTCACCTATTCTTGTGCTTCTTGCATTTAGTCTGCTATAACATGTCGATGGCATTTCAACCATAAATCCAAAGGTATTGTACGGTTAAATTTTACATGGGCTTCATTAAGATTTGTATCTTTGAACAAGTCTGGAAAATTTAAACTATCATCTTTGAATTGTTGCAAAAATACTATCAATCCTGGCACAGCTGAAGACATGTTTTCTAGCAAAAATTCTAACTATGTACTCTACATTGCTCAAAGGCGGCTCTGGCTCCTTGGCCAAAATTTTGGCTTCTGTTCAGCTTTATTAACCATGCGAGCTAGCATCATTACCATAAGCTTGCTATCAATGACCTTTTAATAGAAAGCTGAAAATTACTAAATTACTTAAATTCTCAATAAGGTAAAGATATTCTCAGTTCCTACATTTAATACCTATTTAGATGCCAATATATGGAATCTACATTTTACATCATTATACATTTACAAATTTGGAACAAATATGAAATACTTAATAAAGTGAAATGTACCTCAGTTGTCCAGTTGTGTTTTGAATAACACACAAATTTGTGAGGGTCTTCAGAATCATTATTTAGACTATGAGAAGAAGCAAGGAACAGCTCTTCAGCACCATTGAGAAAAATGTATTTTAATATAAATGTATATATAGATTTGTTATTTGATAGGCTAGATTTGACAAATTAATTGATTCATATCTGTTCTTAAATTATTTTGGTACCACTGCTCAAATCCTCTAGTCTTCAAAGTAGTAACCTCATTGGTGTAATCTGAAACCCATCATGGCATTCAGACAGGGTCACATTTTGCTTTAAGAACGTAAGTCAAGAGATTTAGAGAAGTGTTACCATGGGGCTCACAGGGGTTCATCCTACCTGTTCTAAGGGCGGTAATGAATCTAAGAACTATTAATTTTCTGGAAGCCTTGACGTTAAGGCATCACGGGCCTGTAATGAGGAGAAAGAGACAGCACCTATACGGGAAGAGAAAAACTATCCCAGACCTCCATAATATACATCTCGTTTGCTGACACTGTGTCACATGCAAGGGTGGATGTAGAACAGTTTTCAACAGTACACACTGCCACCTTGAAAAAAATGTGATTCCATTTGTAGAAAAGGAAAAGAAGAGTGGATGTTGATTAGGCAACTAGCAGTATCTGCTTCCCAATCATACTACAAGAAGAAACACAAATACTTTCCCAAAATATTCCAGTACCTCCATATTAAATTATTTTTGTCACTTACACATCAAATGCTGTTAGAAACTTCCCTTTCTTCACTTTTGGAGTTTGTTGTTTGATTCCTAATTAAAATCTTTGATTCAGACATTTCTACAAGAAAATTAAAAAATTTGAAGAAGTGAAAAGAAGGAAACTAAAAGCATCTAAATATGTACTTATCACACTGTTGTTTTGTCAGACATAGGGATAAAAATAAGAATATAGCACACACAAAAAATCATTCTGTAAAAATCCAGGGAAATGTTCCCATATTAAGTAGATAAAAATAATATGAATTTACTTACTTAAGTAATTAATGTGACTTGAGAAGATATAAAATATTCCCCAATTAATAACATAAAAATCCAATGAATAAAAATAAAATAAATAAGTCAAGTAGCTTTCCCTGTATTATCATCTTTTTGTATATATGCTTCTCCCTAAAAAGTAAATAGCTTTATGTTTTTTGATAACATGCAAAATATACATTATTATAAAATATTTGTATTTTATACTAAATCTAAATGGAGTATAAAGAAGGTTTAAAGACAAATTAAAATATGTCAACAAGTCTATCACTTAGCAACAATCACAGACAGACAGCAAAGACAACATTTTTAGGGCACCTGGGTGGCTCAGTTGGTTAAGTGTCCGAATCTTGATTTCAGCTCAGGTCATAATCTCAGGGTTGTGGATCAAGTCCCACATGGGGCTCCCCCTGCTTGTGCTCTCACTCTCTCTCTCAAATAAATAAATAAATAAAATCTTTAAAAAACAAAGACATTTTTTAAGTCAATCCTTTACTAAAAAAAGTCTTTAAAATTAACAAATTTTAAGAATTTGATAAATTTATAAAATTACACATCTTATAATAAAAAATTTCAACCCATCCTATAACCGTGATTTATCTATTTTATTAAAGAAATGTTTTGTAAAATCTTTCCTTTCTCAAATAAAAACATTTTTTTTTGTATCAGTCCTACTTTCTCACTGGACCCATAATAAATTCTTTTATGTACTCAAACTCCTCAGACTCTCTTCTATATCCATTTTGGTAGAAAAGAAGCCTGTCTTGGCAGCATTTAGTAACCAATGCAAATCATCTTTTTTTTTAAAGATTTTTATTTATTTATTTGACAGAAAGAGATCACAAGCAGCCAGAAGCAGGCAGAGAGAGAAGGGGAAGCAGGCTCCCCGCTGAGCAGAGAGCCCGATATGGGGCTCGATCCCAGGACCCTGAGATCACGACCTGAGCCGAAGGCAGAGGCTTTAACCCACTGAGCCACTCAGGTGCCCTGCAAATCATCTTTTTTCATAAGTGAACATTGCTGATTTTAATGCCTCTTATCACCACTTTTCCTTAAACTTTTGACAAAAGCCCAAATACCTGTAATTTCCATTCTCTTTCACGTTCCAGAGATAATGTGATCACACAGTCTAGGTTCTATCAAGTTTCTCTTGATAGGCATTATATGATCAATGAATTCTCATATCATTGTGTATAGGTATAAGACTGTATGTAGATGTATACTTTTACTTTTTTATTTTTTAAGATTTTATTTATTTATTTGACAGAGAGAGAGAGTGTGAGAGAGGGAACACAAGCAGGGGGAGTGGGAGAGGGAGGAGCAGGCTTCCCGCCGAGCAGGGAGCACCATGCGGGGCTCCATCCCAGGACCCTGAGATCATGACCTGAGCTGAAGGCAGACGCTTAATGACTGAGCCACACAGATGCCCCTACTTTTACTTTTGAGTAAGAAACCAATCAGCTTCCTCACCCAAATTCTCCTTTTTGTATAATTATCTGAGAAACATATTTAGAGTTTTCAGGCTTTGGAGATATTAGAAGTAAATTTTCACTTATTTCTGTGCTTCCATGTCCCTCCTCTCAGTGAAGATCATGAATCACTGGGGTCCTTCATTAATCAGAAAAAAATGAGCCAGATTTTCCCACTCAGAGTATGGCAAAATGTTATTAAATTCCTAATGAATCAGAAATAGAAACCTTGAGATAAGACTATTGCTGGTTTACAGATTGCATAAAAGTCTTCTAAGGAATGTTTTCTTCAGGATGTATAAAGGCAAAGAAAATTAGCAGAATTGATTAAGAGGAAAGGTTTCTTGAAGTTTACAGGAATATGTTCATATGCATTCACTATCAGCTTTCTAAATAGATTTGAAATATGACTAAAGCTAACTGGAATTTAAATAAAAGCCTGAAAAAATAAAAAATAAATTAAAAAAATGAAACTCAAATTGACCAAAGAGAATTCTTGCACATACTCTGTCCCTAACTTTAAATGTTTACTCCCTGTCTCCTCTATATCAAACCCTTCTTAGAAATACTGCTACCATTTTGTTTCTGTGATTGTTTAGTTTTGCTGTTGTTGTTTGTTTGCAATTGATTATTTGACTCTAGACGATTTTAACATTCGAGCAAATTCTTAGCACTCATGCATGTGTGTGAGTGTGTGTGTGTGTGTGATTCATATGCATGTTGAAATCTCTTTGGATCAGCTATTTGTATTGCTGTTTAATTTCATTTATTTCATAGGAATATTTATGATATACTCTGAGTCTTAAAATAATCACATTGTTAAGAGTACGAGGTTTACAGTCAGACATATGGTAATTCATATCCCAAACTCCGATCTTACTCGTTCCAAGGTTTTCACTCATCTAAGCCGCAATTTCATCCTGCTAAAATGTAATTAACAGTAACTTTTCCACAGAATGTTAGTAAAATCAAATGAGATACTATGCATAAAGTAATTAATATAGTTACACCATAATTCGAGGTAATGATTATTATAATTATTCCTATTACTTTAAAATGGCCATTTTCTGGGGACACCTGGGTGGCTCAGTCGATTAAGTGTCTGCCTTTGGCTCAGGTCATGATCTCAGGGTCCTGGGACCCAAAACCTCATCAGACTCCCTGATCAGGGGGAAGTCTGCTTCTCCTTCTCCCTCTACTGCTCCTTTTGATTGTGCTCTCTCACACTCCCTCTCAAATAAATAAAATATTTTTTTAAAAAATTGTCATTTTCTGAAATATGCTTTTCTGGGTATATTTGAAGTAAGTAAGTACCTGTCAAAAATTACAGTACCCTCCCCATCCAAACACTCAGCTGAGGGTTTCCTTGTAAAATAAAACCTGCCTCCCAAAATAAAATTCTGAACCTTTGTGCATTAGTTTTCCAGGGCTGCCATAACAAAATATCACAGATTGAGTGAACTAAGTAACAGACATTTCTTGTTTTGGAGGCTGGAAGTTTGAGATCAAAGAGCCAGCAGGGCTGGTTTCATCTGAGATCTCGCTCCTTGACGGAGGGACACCCTCTTTCTCTTCACATCCCTCTGTGAAGGCACATCCCTGAAATTTCTTCTTCTTTTAAGGCCATCAGTCATTTTGGAATAGGGCCCACCCTAAGGGCCTCATTTTTAACTCAGTCACTCCTTTACAGACCTTCTGTCCAAATACAATTACATTTAGAGAAACTGGGTTAAGACTTCGACAAGTTGAAAAAAAATCGGGGGGCCATAATGCAGAGTATAAGAGTTAATTTCGTAAGTTTTATTCATTTCCCAATTGGAATTTTATTTGGGTCATTTTACTGTACTTGGGAAAAATATTTGACACATCCTGATTGCTGAGTTAATAAGAATAACCAGTAACATCTTACGATGCTCCGTCTGTGCTGGGCCCATGCTCAGTGACTTACACACACATTTTTCATTATGCCCCACTCATCATCTCTCAGATACAGACTTCATATTAAACTTATGCAAAAATAAGGAAATTGAGGCTTCAAGGATTTAAGTATGTTGCCCAAAGTATCCAGATGTGAAGTGGCACACCTGTATGTGAATTCAGTTCTCTCGGTTATGAAAGCCTAAGTGAGCCCTTCAGCACTAAAATTATTTTTTAAATATTTTATTTATTTATTTGACAGAGAGAAAGAGATTACAAGTAGGCAGAGAGGCAGGCAGAGAGAGAGGGGGAAGCAGGCTCCCCGCTGAGCAGAGAGCCTGATACGGGGTTCAGTCCCAAGACCCTGAGATCATGACCTGAGCGGAAGACAGAGGCTTAACCCATTGAGCCACCTAGGTGTCCCTGTTGGCCAAAATTAATTCTTTACTACTTAGTGTTCTTTCTTTATTATCTTTGCCCTGGTTAGCCTCAATCTATTAACTGACAAACTTGCCTAGTATATGTTCTAAATCTTTTGTCCCTTATAAAAGGTCGAACTGCCCAGTGAAACTTCTTAGGTGTAACTTTGGGGGATTTTAACCCAAGGGAACTGAAATCATATTAAATAAGAAAATATACCCTTAATGTAACATAAAATTATTTTTGTTTACACTATTTCATTTGGTCTTCAGAAAATTCTTTTCAATATATATCTTATAGTTCTCCATTTAAGATGGAAGAAAACTCAGAATCAGAGGATATGTGATTTTCCCAGTGTCATGCATCACGTAAAAGCCAGACATGTGTACTAATCCCAATCAGCACACCTTTATAAAGAATACCTCTAGTAATCAATTTCCCTGTACTCATTGGGACATAGTAATCTTTAATGGAAATAATGCTCAACAGACTAGAAGATTAACATGGAGTTGGGGGCATCTCTTCGTGCTGCAAAAGAATAGTTATTAATCTAGTGCTGTGTGGCAGAATGAGGAATGTAGATGACAGGTACATTTCATCATGTTCAGAAAAATGTAGAAGAGTCTGTCTTTAAAGACATTAATCCCCAGCAAAGAAATCAGTACATCATACCCTCTTACAAATGGGTAACATTAGCAAGGCCAAGTTCTGGCCAAGTTTTTATTGGCTGAACTTCCTTGTTAGTCCTCATGTATTTGACCCATAATCTAATGATCACTTGGATTCTAATCTGAAATGCTGGTGACTGAGCCAGTACCTGCCCCTACTGAAAAAAGCCCATGCTAATTGAATTGGTCTTAGCATCTGCATTTTAAGTATCAGGAATATAGCATCCAATGATGTAACAGGAAATGTTACTTTTAAATATTTTTGGCAAATCAGTTTTACACGTTTTAGATCTCACTTTGAAAACCAGGACACACTATGATGTAGCCATAGAAAATAATACATTTTTTTTCATAAATGCAGCCATTCTAGTTTGTTTGTCATAATTCCCTAAATTGTGAAGGCTGTGATGTGTTAATAAAATATGCTATATTCCAGTACTTAAAAAAAAATCTATCACAAAAATGATAGTAGTACATAAAATGATTTGATTTTAGAAAGCAGATAAATATTTATAACAGATCAGATAGATTTCTGAAAGGAAAACACAAAAGAATTCTGTTCCTAGTGATGTCAAAGTAACGTATGTCATACTAACTCCAATTAGAACAATTGTAAGTCCTGTTTTGTTTTTTAAGAGTTTATTTATTTATTTGACAGAGAGAGAGAGAGCACAAGCAGGGGAAGTGGCAGTCAAAGGGAGAAGGAGAAGCAGACTCCCCACTGAGCAGGGAGCCTGATGCAGGGCTCAATCCCAGGACCTGGAGATCATGACCTGAACCAAAAGCAGACACTTAACCAGCTGAGCCACCAGGAGCCCCAGAACGATGATAAGTTTTGAGTAAAATACAAAAACCTGTATTTGAAGGCACAAAAGAGCAAAATAAACAAACAAGTAGAAATTAGAGCGTATCTATCTTTGTTTTCAATTTCCTTTTTTTTTTTTTTTAGTTTTATTGAGAAATAATTGGCATACATCACTATATAAGTCTAGGGTGTCTGACATGATGGTTTGATTTACAGAGATTGTGAAATGATTACTACAATAGGTTTAGTTAGTATCTATCTTCTCATATACAATATAAAGAAAAGAAAAAAACAGCTTTTTTACAGTGGTGAGAACTTTTAGGGCAAACTCATCTTTTGAAACAGGAAACATATTGGTAAAATTAACACTTATATGAGTTTTTTCCTAAGAGCACAGCACTGTCTACACATTTTATGAGGATTAGAACTCAAACTAAAAACAGAAGTCTCACTAGGCCTTCAAAGGTCAGAGTCTGAAATTGCAAGTTGTCCAGAAATGGATGTGGGGACATCTAGGAGTCCCAAGACTGCATACGATTTCCCTGATATCATTGATTGACACTTGGCTGGGCGTGTGTGTGACAAGAATCTAAACAGCCCATTGGGAGAAACAGGAAGAACAGATACCTGGGTGGCTCAATCAGTTAAGTGTTGGACTCTTAATTTCAGATCATGTCATGATCTCAGGATCATGAGATCCAACACCGAGTAGGGCTCTGCACTGGGCGTAGATCCTGCTTAAGATTCTCTCTCTTCCTCTTCCTTTGTCCCTCCCACCCCTCCTCAAACAAAGAAGAAGAAGCAGGAAGAAATTTGAAAGATTAAGGAGAAAGTCCAAATATTGTTGACTGCTGGGGAGGCAGCATTGAAAGTTCACGCTCTGCCAAGTAAGAGAACAATAAACAAAATAGGATTTCTATTAAAACCCAAGAATAACTATGCCTTAGGAACAAGGCCCACAGACCATGATTAAAGAAGAAACCAAAATAGACACACCATAACACAATCTAAAATCAAGACTCCACAGGTTCAGCATAATCAATAGCAATTTAACTCCCTATTAAACTAAATTCAACACTCTGTAGAAGAAAATAACAGATTCTAAGTCACTATAATGCATCACTCAAATATCCAGTTTTTAATAGAAAATCAATAGATAAGGAGAAGTAGCAGGAAAATATGACTCATACTTAAAAGAAAATAAAATTAAAGGAGAGATTCTCTGATATAACATAGTTTGAAATTAACAGCAATGGACTCGATTTATGCAAAAATTTTTGAATAAATCCTATGAGAAAGGGGAACCCTTTTACACTGTTGTGGGAATGCAAAACTAGTGCAGCCACTCTGGAAGACAGTATGGAGTTTCCTCAAAAATTTAAAAATACAACTACCTATGACCAAGCAATTGCATTTCTAAGTATTTATCCAAAGGATACAAAAATAATTATTTGAAGAGGCACATGCACCCCAATGTTTATAGCAGAATTTCCACAACAGCCAAACTGTGGAAAGAGCCCAGATGTCCATCAACAGACAAATGGATAAAGAATATTACTCAGCCATCAAAAGAATGAAACCTTGCCATTTGCAATGACATGGATGAAACTAGAAGGTATCATGTTAAGCGAAGTAAGTCAGCCAGAGAAAGACAAATACCAGATGATTTAACTCCATATGTAGAATTTAAGAAACAAAACAGATAAACATAAGAGAAGAGGAGGAAAAATAAAATAAGATAAAAACAAAGAAGGAGGCAAACCACAAGAGACTCTTAACTATAGGGAACAAACTGAGGGATGCTGGAGGAGAGGTGGGTGGGAAGATGGGGTAACTGGGTGATGGGCATTAAGGAGGGCACTTGATGTAATGAGCACTGGGTGGTATATGCAACTGATGAATCACTAAACTCCACCTCTGAAACTAATAATACACTATATGTTAACTAAATTGAATTTAAATAAAAATTTTTAAGAAACTAAAACAAATCATATGAAACAATTATAACCATATGAAACACCTATGCAGCATTTATAAAGTCTTTGGATTCCGTAATTACAAATAGGGAAATTAAAAGAAAGGATCAGTGAATTTAAAAACAGGTCAACAGAAATTATATAAACTGAAATACAGTGGTGGGAATGGAGGAACATTTTCTTTTTAAGATGTTTTATATAAACAAAAGCCAAGAATACTTTGCCAACAGATATAACCACCCTACAAAAAATTCTGAAGGAAATTCTTCAAGCAGAAGATAAATAGTACCAGACAGATGTTCAGATCTACAGGGAAAATAAAAAGCACTAAAAATTGTAAATGTTTAGGTAAATAAGACAACAATATTTTTTTCTCTTATTGTACTATTTAAAACCAGTTAGAAACAGGAAACATGAAAGTTAGTTGACTCCATAAGCAAAAATAACTATCATGGGGTTCATTACATCTATGGAAATAAAATACAGGATGAAAATAACATGAAGGATGTTATAATTTTCTAACATAATCATAAAGTGTTATAATAGTATTAAAAGCAGATTGTGATGAACTAAGGATGATCATTGTAATCCCTAAAGAAAACCCCAAGTATATGCTGTTCATTGGAGATGACCCTTAAATATAAAGACAAAGACCTGTTAAAAGTAAAAGAAGGAAAAAGAAGTACCAGGCAACACTTACCATAAAAATATTGATGTTGCCATATTAATATCAGACAAAGTAAATTTCAGGACAAGGAGTATTACCAGAGATAATGAAAGATATCTCATAATGTTAAAACAGTGAATTCATTAAGTACATACAATAATCTTAAATATGTAGGCAGTGATCAAAATACATGGAAAAAAAAAACCTCATGTAATTAAAAGGAGTAATAAATAAATCCACAATTCAGGATTTTATTCTTCCGTTTCTCAATAATTGATAGAAAAATTAGATAAAAGTTTGAAAGTGTGTGGAAGGTTTAAGCAATGCTAACGCCGTGACTAAGCATACATAGAACAGTCCCTGCAGAATATACATTTGTTAAGTGCACCTGTCATGTTCACTGAGCCAGGACATACGCTGAGCTAAAAGAACAGAGATGCAGTCTCTGAGCAGAAATGCCAGCAGATTTTCCTTATCGTTTTCTGAACTTCTCCTAAATACACACAGATTTCTGAACCTTCCTTATAGCTTTCTGAGCCTCCCTATAAATATACTTATATAAAAGTGCAATTTTTAAATGCAATGTAAAAACCTCTATTATTGCACCCAAAATATCTGAAATGTCTATTTCTTGCTTTTTTTTTTTCTATCTTATTTAGGAGAGTGGGAAAAAAAACACATTTAATATTCATGGAGTTTCTGAGTCTGAGGTTTATAGAGAAGAATATTTATTTTCAGTAATCATGCTTCCATGTGATAAAGGAGGAAAGACCACCAGTGAGTTCGAAGAATCAGAGAAGATGAAATACAGGCATAATTGCACCTTAATGAGGTTACACGAGCATAACATATAAGAGTATATATATTATTTTTACCACTGACTAAAGCTGGCAAATTTCATGTAAAGAACTTTTCATTCCATTTTTTCATATGAAAAGTAAATTTATATTTTCCAAAGAAATATATAAAGAATTCAGAGCTAAGGATCAAATCTGTAGAAAATTCATTTAAAACTCCTACTGTAAGTTAGACCATTCCAGTCATTTCCTGATACTATTCATTTTTTCCACAATAGTTTTGGTTTAAAAAAAAATGTATTCTCCATGTGTTGAGGCCATTTAAGGCTATGAGGTAGCCAGCAAAAAAGAAATCACTTACCTAATGATTCAGGGTTTTTTCTTTATAAGTTTCCTCATAAAACATCTCTGGCTTTGTCCACCTCATAAAATAAAAATGTAAACTCGAGAAAATTAAGATGGCTAAATCACATGGGGAAACACCAGCTGAGGGAACAGAGAAAGAAACTGGCAGGTTGGTGGATTTAAAGACTCAGCGGGGAAACTACCGTGATGATGAAAAGAGTTTAGTGCCTCACAAAATTTGTGAGTCTCATGACCATTCAATAAAAACAAAAAGACATTGAAGGACAGAAAATATTCAAATGTCATAAACACAAGGGATGAGAAATGTATCTAAAATCACTCAGTGTCTCTATGTGACAACTATTATACCAACATATATAGCCCCTCTTCCTTCCTTCTTGTCCCCATTCAAATTTTAGGTCTTTTGGGTGCATTCATTTTTCTCAGAAAGCTGTTCTTTATATATACATATATAGATAGATAGATGATAGACGATAGATAGATAGATAGATAGATAGATAGATAGACAGACAGATAGACAGATGACAGATAGATATGGATGGACGTGTGTGTGTGTGTGTGTGTGTGTTTATCTTCGTGTGAAAGGTAATGAAACATTACCATGATTAAATATTCTTGCTTTTAGGGGCACCTGCGTGGCTCAGTCAGTTAAGTGTCCAACTCTTGATTTCAGCTCAGGTCATGATCTCAGGATCCTGGGATGGAGCCTCACATCTGGTTCCACACTTAGGGGGAGTTTGCTGGAGATTCTTTCTCTCCCTCTCCCTTTGCCTCTCCACTTACTCATGCCCGTGCTAGCTCTCTCCTTCTCCCTCTCTACAATAAACAAATACATCTCTAAAAAACAAACAAAAAATTCTTCCTTTTAAAGCATCACCTTGCTGCTGATGCCATATTCTAACTATAATTAAGTTCATTTTCTTGGTGTTCAAAATACAATACCCTAATTGTCAATCCATTAGCTCTGCAAGTCACCACGTGCCCAGATTTACATCAAGGCCACTCATTCTCATATTTCCTTTTGTGAGAAAATTTCTTAGTATGTTTGAGGAACTCTTCTCTAGTCTATGAATTCTTCTAGGTGAGTGATTCTTTCTCCCACTGCCATTGTCCCAATAGAATATAAGCCCCAGAAGAGTGGGGATGTTTTCTGTCTTATTCAATGTTGTATCCTTCAGTTCAAATGGTGATGTGCGAGGCTCCCGAGTGGCTCAGTCCTTAACCATCTGCCTTCATCTCAGGTCATGATCCTGGGGTCCCAGGATTGAGCCCCACATTTGGCTTCCTGCTCAGTGGGGAGTCTGCTTGTTCCTTTCCCTCTACCCCCTCCCCCAGCTTGTGTGTGCGTGCTCGTTCTTGAAAATAAATAAAATCTTAAGAAAAAAAAAAGACAAATGGCAACTGGCACTAGAGAGCACAAATAAATGTATGAATGAAAGAAAAAATGAACCAGTGGAAATTTGTGGCTACTAAACTCCACACATATCCATGTAGTTTAGGGGAAGTTATCTAATCTCTCTTTCCCTTTGTTTCCCTAGCTGTCAAAAAGAGATAGGCAAATCACCTCTCTCATAGGATTATTGACAAGGTACAATGAGTTGTCCTTGTTATTAAACTCAATTCCTCACTGATGTTTACTCTGAATGTGGACTTCATGGTAGACCTTAAAACTTCAAAACAAAGATGAGGGCAGACTATATGCATTATTTTTATTTCCAGAATATCTGGATTATACAAGGTGTAAGAGAAATAAATTTCATGTGTCAGTTACATGATCAATAGCACAAACGACTCCTAGGGCCCACAGGAACCTGACTTAATCTCAAGATCCTTGCCTAGTTCTTGCAAGTTGCCATCAAGAGTCTCCAGAAAATGTAAACATTGAATCCAACAACTGCTTACTCTTAAGCTGCAAAACAAGAAGAACCCGCCTTCTAGATAGTCTAGGGTGTGCTCAGTGAAGAACAGAGAACAGTAGGACTTTTCATCTTCTTCAGGAAATATTTCTGTTTCCAAATTTCCCCTTCTAACCCAATCCCTAGGAGATGGTCTGATCTCTACAGCCTACTAAAGAAAATGCAAAGAACAATTATTTTCCCCAAATCTAGCTTATTAAATCTTACATAGCACCAAGTATAGAAACCCCCGATAATTCAGTATAATTCAATTATTGGGGAATAAAAAACTTAACTGATGGGTTAGTGGATTTATTTATTTAATTTTTTAAAAGATTTTTATTTATTTATTTGACAGAGAGAGACAATGTGAGAGAGGAACACAAGCAGGAGGAGTAGGAGAGGAAGAAGCAGGTTTCCCACTGAGCAGGGAGCCTGATGCGGGGCTCAATCCCAGGACTCTGGGATCATGACCTGAGCAGAAGGCAGATGCTTAATGACCGAGCCACCCAGGTGCCTGGGTTGGTGGATTTAAAAGCTCTGGTGGGAAGATTGACATGAGAATCATACAACATACCCATGTGACAAATGGTTCTGACAATAAATATTCACCAGAAGAAAAACAAAACAAAAAATAGTCTAACTGATTAATTGCCCAGCTTAGATATTTAATTGAAACTTCAAATTTTAGTCTAAAATCTTAATTCCAATGTGTAAATTATTTTGTGTTTTCTCCAAGAACAATAAATGACGGTGATGACGACTTGCTTTACTTTTGTCAACCTAGAAGACCTGGCCTGGTAAATTTCCCAAAACAAAGGGTGTGTGTGACAAAAGTAAACAAAATTTCCATCTCCAGGAAATAAAAACTGATAGCAACCCTCAAAGGAAGCTCCCTCCAGAAACAATAATAATAATAATGATAATGAATTATTACCCTTCAACACTGGGCACCTGGAACATTGATAGCAACTTTTCTTTCCCTATGCTCTTATATTGAAAGCGTATTTAGGCATACAAAGACTTTAGGAGCTATTGAAAACATATCTTGGCCAGATTGGGTATCCCCTGTGATGAACACTTCTCACTAAGAATCGCCTAATTTTTTACACTCAGTGTCTACTGAAGAAATCATAACACAAGTGGGGAATCTTGTCAGTCCAAAGAAAACTGATAAAAAATATTGCTGGGGAAAGAAAAGATTTTTTCCTTATTTTGGAGAAGTGGAAAATGACATCAGGTTGAAGTAAGGTCTCAGTTAATGTGTGCAAATAGGGCGGGTGCTCTTTTTACTTTTAAGCTTGGAAGCAGAAGAGGTCTAAACTTGAAAGGGAGGAGTAATGAAAGGTTGAGAGGGGAGTGTTCCTTTGTAGGGGTTAAGTTAAACTGAAATAAGCTCTAGTTAGGAATCGCTGGCATAAAATGTATTGCTAGAGCTACTGGAAATCATAAGCCACACATCAATCTGGTAAATCACATCAAGGATTCCTCATGAAACACACACCACAAGGATCCTCAGACACAGTGATACTCTGTAAATCCACATGTGTTAACAAACTGACATTGGTGGTGAAAGTAATGTTTTCTAATACTGTTTGAACTACACAGACAAAATGATGCGGTAACGAGTGAGTATAATTGCTGTGTAGACGAGAATACTAGTCAGACTAGCATTGGCGAAAGTTGGGTGTTTACTGAAACATTCAAGAACTTAGTTTCCTGACACATAGAAGAGTATAGTCAGGCAAGGGCACAGTTCTATTCACACAGCAACCCGGTGCTACAAGTGATGGCAGGTTTCCCGAAACTCTAGTAAGTGGGTCATTTTTCCCTTGAGTTTTCTGAAACATTAAAAAAAAAAAAAAAAAAAACTGGTGTGAAACTTTTACTTTCTTCAATAAAACACCTAAAACTCTTGCGTTCGAAAATGGACCTCCATCACATTTGAACGCTACTGATGTAGAAAGAAAAGGAAAAGTGTCATGTCAACAGAAGGCTAATTCCAGGGGCACTACCTCAAACTTTGTGCTAATGATTCACAGAGGATTTTCCTAAGAAAGTTTGCACCTTTGTAACACAGGGCAATAATACTTTGGGACTCTAGATACTGTAACTTCTCGCTTGAAAGATGTGTAACAGCTTTTGAATTGGTCTATTTTAATAAAGCTTCCCCCAGACACATTATCACAACCGTATGCTTACACATCACTAAGATGGTGGCAGGCCAGTGAGCGGCACGGTGGAAAGATTTTCTGAGTGTTCTGGGCGGCAGCCAAAGCCAAGAGAAATTTGACACCCCATAAAGTAACCTGGGCCTCTGTGCTTAGAACTCTCTGGCAGAGGGGTTTCCTAAATCATATTTCTAATTATAAATCGAAAGCTTTTGTCCCCTGTTAAAGGAATGTCCTAAATTGGTGAACAGGTGTGGCAAGCAGATTTTGGAATGGGGCAAGGAAGGGGGAGGAGTCGGGCCCTCTGAAATCCTACCACTCAGCAGCTGCTTGCTTCACCTAAATAGAAACTCAGTCCTTTGTGGACACTGAAAACATACTTGGGACTTATAGAGGCATGATCTCATTCTCAGTGTGAGGAAAAAACCCTCTAGAAAAGTAAGAATACTGTTAAAATGATTAGTAAGGGTTTTAATAGTAACCCTGATGAGCAATTGTAACCAGCATACTATTCTGAATGACAACCCGTACCACTGAAGGGCAAAGAGAGAGCGTAGCTCGCACAGACACGTAAGGGTGTAGGTCAGAAACTGGGGCTCTGAGGTCAGCAGCTGGCTCCCAGAAATTGGAAATCCAGTCACCATCTCTCAAGTTTAGCTCCTTACCTGGGACTGAAATGAATGGAGAATTGATCTTTCTTTTTTTTCTTTTTCTTCTTCTTTCCATTGTCTTGCAAACCTATACATTCACCTGATACACAGGATCAAGATAGAAATAACTTTACTTACATTTACTCTTTACTTTAGCCTATATTACTTTCACTTTTACTCTGCTCAAACTTAGGGCTCACTCAGCCCCTCTATAATGGTCTTCTAAAGAATAAACACGTTTCCTTGTCATTGCTTTTACTGAAATCATAGGCATAAATAGCTTTAAAATAACAACAATGAAAGGACAATAGACTACCTCATAATTTTATAACTACAAACTAAAACAAAACTGATGAGAAGGTTTTTGTCCCTTGAAGTGTTACAAAACTAACATACTAGTATCCACAATAAAAAGAAATCCAAAGGTTTATAAAATCATGCCTTGTACTGAAGCTGAATGTGTCAATTTAAAATAGAAAGAATTGGCCATGGGTATAAGCACTGTACAATATTAGCTTTGTTAGATTGCAAGAGTTGTTCATGATTTTTGTGTGTGTGACGTATGCTCCTGGGGAAGCCAGAGTGAGTCCCACCACATTCTTTCTGAAAATTAAATAGCAAATAATGGGGTGCCAGGGTGGCTCCGTCAGTTAACTGTCTGCCTTTGGCTCAGGTCATGATTCTAGCATCCTGGGATTGAGCCCCTCATGGGACTCCCCACTCCCTGCTCCCCACTCCCTGCTGGGTGGGAAGCCTGCTTCTCCCTCTCCCTCTGCCTGATGTTGCCCTTGTTTGTGCTCTCTCTTTCTGTGTGTCAAATAAATAAATAAAATCTTTAAAAATAAATAAATAGCAAATGCTTCCTCCTTCTAAACCCAAATCCTCTCTTTATTAAAGGTGGTGGTTGTCGATTTTTTTTCCTCCACCCCAAATACTGCCAGCTCACCATTATTCTTAACTCTGTGTCATTGTCTTTCTTGTGGTAGAACAAATCCATAGCTTTAAGATAAGCATTGGTTTTCCAGGATGCTCACTATCTTGGCCAGAGCGGTCAATGCCACCTGGCTGGAGAGCCATTAAATATTGAAATGTCATTGCTATAGGCAGCAAAAAAATACATATCAATTGCCTTGTTTCATCTTGGAAGGAAAGAGATTCTCTTACATGTCTTACAAAATGAATAAATAAGCTGTATGCCTCTGGATATGAGAAGACAAATTGACAGATGAGGAGCCTGATGGAAATGCACCAGGACCAGCCACATTTCGCTAATATTGATTCCTACGCTGAGAATGTGGCTCCTAGCAGCCGCTCCCAACACTGTTTCAAACATTGCACAGACCATCTCTGGCAGCTGTGTTGATATGGAGTGTTCAAGGCAAGCAAACACAAACTTTAACATCCACCCAGGAGTTGTAAATAGTACACCATTAATGCTCCAACATCTGCTTTGTAAACAAGAGCGCTCTTTACAATTCACCTTAAAATGTTGCAGTGAAGAGCAGAGACCAAGTGTGTTTACATACAGAGACTGGGCTTGGGAACTATTTATTATTCTTCTGGGTAACTAAGCAGCTGTTGTGATTAGTGCTTGACCTTTGGGAAAGGTCTTAACCTGGGCCATTTGAGACAGTTGCTCTGAATTATCGAACCTGCTTCTCTGTCACATAGTGTCCTCCTGAGAAATAAAAACCAGTTTCACCACAGAAGAGACAATTTCAGCTGACTGGAAACCAGCAGAACATCAGAGCGTGATTGCAGGCGAGGACGGTGTAGGCATTTCATCAGTGGTTTGACCGAGGGGCCCACATCATTCCTTATAGCCATAGTCAGCGTCTTCTTTCCTTTATCCGGGAAAAGACAGATAACCATTCAAGCTACGTCATTTATCCACACGCTTATTTAATTTCACCTCACAAAACAAAATTTTAAAAAAACTGTTTTAGGCCAACTCAGCTTTTTCTTCTATCTCATTCACAATTTATAACTATATCAATTGGCTGCAAAAGTGGTGAGGAAAATATTGTGTTTCGATATAATTCCTGACAAAAGATTTCCAAATATCTGTTGAGACTACAGTTAAATAGCAACCCTTTCATGTGACATTTTTTTTCTTTTCTTTTAATACATTACTTTGGAATGGATGGAATAGATGATAGTTCAGAAATGCATATCCTATAGCCAGCCAGAAGACAACAGAACTCTAAAATTTACTAGCTCTGAAACCTTCCATAAATGATTTACCTTTTCTCTTCAAGACTTTCCTTCTCTATGAAATGGGAGGAATAAATGCACCTGTTTTCCAGACTGCTGTGAGGATTAAATGGGTTAGTTAACGTGGAACAATTAGATCAGTGCTCAGGACACGGCATAACACTCAATACCCTGTTAGTTGCATTAGCTTGTCTCTGGACATAAATTGCCATCAGAATGCTCTTTTTAAAGAAAAGAGATCAGTGTCCAATTCACTAACCATTGTACTTAAACAGGAACAAAAAAATGAATTTATAACTCTTGACTAACACAAAAGTTAATTTAATACTGAGTTGAAAGTACACAATACCTTTAAGCTCATCGACCGAAATTACACTAAATGGTAAACCATGATGTTTCTGCTAAGTGGTGTATTTAAAATGATAAAAGATGATCCTTAGGTTTTACAGCAACATTTTATAAGCTTTGGGGAAATCCCACTACGATTAAGCAGAATTGAAAAGTCAAAGAAAGCAACTACCGGTTTTAGATGTTATTAAACTTTGCTTTATGTATTAATGTGCATAGGTATGCATTCATATAGTATCCAATCTCACTTACCCTTTAGCTTAAAATAGCTATTCAGTAAGGATTTATTTTTCTTCAGTTTTTCTGCATGGATAAATACTGGTGAGATTGAGAAAATACTTTTCAAATTAATTCTGCATCATAACACATTGTGCTTAAAAGAGAAAAGCACCAGCCAGTTAATAATGTGAATCCAAAATCAGTGGAGTAAAAAAAGCAAGAAGTTGATGCATGCAACTGACCATAGAGACCAGGGGTCATAGTCGGTTCCCAGAGTTAAAGTAAATATTGTCTTTAAAAGGTAGAAATTATAAATTATTTTTATTTCTTAACAATTTATTATTTAGATTTTCAGAATCATTCTATCAATAAAATGTTCTTGGACACCAGAATAATTATGATTTATGGATAATTTTCTGCTTTTACTTTGTTATCTCCAGAGTCATTAGAGACCATTGTGCCCTTCTGGCTTAAAGATTATTCTACCATTACACCTTTCAAATATTGTGAGAAATGGCTGACTAACATGCATTACTGTTCTGAAACACCATTCATGTTTATTTTATATTTTCTTATGCTATTTTGAATGATTTTGTTTCCACCTCTTATTAACTTTGAAAACAAAGTAAAACAGATTATAAACATTTTTACTCCACAGTTCTAAGAAAGAACACAACGTGGGTTTTCTTCATGCATTGATTTGTTGATTGAATCTGAAAGTGGAAGGCTCCTGAATCCATCACATCCAAACACCTCGATTTGCTCTATTCTAAACTCATTCCCTGATTTTAAAAGATGACTCACAAGCATGCCAATTGTTCTATCCTACCTCAAACCCACAACTCCATTCTGGGATGGCCCACGCACCTGCCTCTCTGTGCCCTCCTCAGGCTGGGGCACAGCTTAGGGTCTCCTGTCCTGTCTAGGCCTTTGGGTACCGCGTCCCTTAGCTACAGGGCCAGCCCTGTATTCCCCCTAGCATGGTGGGGTCTGATTTCTCAAACCATTCCTGCCGATCCCAATTCTCAGCAGCTCAACCTTTCCCCTCTATTCTTAGCATATTCCCAAAGACAAGCCTTGGTTGTGCAGCAAAGCGGCCCTGAACTGTTGACAATTAATTCTTAGCCTGTTCCCCCTATTTTACTTATACTCAGTAATTATACTGGACTTTGCCATGCTCCTGGGGCTCACCAGGTTCCTCTCTGACAGGAGCCGGAACAGAAGTCTGAGATGCTTCTACTCCAGCCATTTTCTCAGACTGCACTTATATTTCTCAGGCTGAATTCCTCTCCTTTGGATAATACTATGTTGCCAGAGAATTATCACAATTTTCGATTATCCCTTCCTATCAACTGTTCCTATAGAAATGCAAACCAAGAAAAATAGAATTATCCATATTACTTGGCAATTATAAATATGACTGATGGTTTCATGTCACATATCAGTTGATCCATTTTGATAATAATAATGTTGACCAAAGAGGAAGCTAATAAGTCACATAACCAGAAAATTTTAAGCAATATTGTATTTACCATGGGATTCTTTTAATAAAATTTTTTATATTAAGATGATCATAGACTCATATGGAGTTGTAGAAAAATAATGCAGAGAGATATCTATCCTTTACTCAGTGTCCTCTAATAGTTACATCTTGGAAAACAGTAGTACAATATCACAACCAGAATATTGACATTGATACTGTCAAGATACAGGACATTTCTGTCATAAAAATCAATGGCATTACACCAAAGTGCCCTCTGCCTTCTCTCCTTACCTTCCCTCCAGTCCTTAACCCCAGCAACTACTAATCTGTTTTCCATTTAATTTTTCTTATTTCAAGAATGTTCTATACATGGAATCATATAGTAAATAACCTTTTGGAATTGGCTTTTTTCAATCAGCGTAGATCTCTGGATAGTTATCCAGGTTGTTGCTTGTATCAGTAACTTGTTCCTTTTGATTGCTGAATAGTAGTCCGTGATAAGTATGTACCACGGGATGCTCAAGAAGCCATCTGTTAAAGAACATCTGAGCTCTTTCCAATTTTAGCTACTGTGAAAAAAGCTGCTATGAACATTCCTGACAGCATTTTGTGTGAACATAAGCTTTCACTTCTCTGGGATAAAGACCTAGAAGGGTAAATGCTAGGGGATACGTTTAGTTTTTATTTTTTTAAGACCATGCCAGTTTTCCAACAAGGCTTTCCCAGTTTACATTCCCACCATCAAGGTGTGAGTGATCCCATTTCTCTGTATCTTCACCAGTATTTTGCATTGTCAGTATGTTTTACTTTTGCTGTTATGATAGGTGTGTAGTGATATCCTATTGTGGTTTTAATTTTATTTCCCTAATGCTAATGATATTGAACATATTTCCAGGTACTTATTTACCATCTGTATATACTCTTTGTCAAAATGTCTGCTTTAAAATATTTGTCAGATAATTCTAACATCTTCGTCATTTTGTTGTTGGCATCTATTGATTGTCATTTTCCATTTAAGTTGAGATTTTTCAGGCTTTTGGTATGATGAGTGATTTTCTATTGAAAGCTGGACACTTTGTGTATTACTAGACTCTAAGTCTTCTTTAAGCCTTCTCTGGCTTCCTCTAAACTGCTCCAGTAACGTTGGAGGAAGTGGAGCCTCATTAACTGCCAGGGAGAGGATAGAAGTCTGTCCCTGTCAACCTATACTGACACCCTATGTAGAGTGAGGGACTCATTACTGCTAGGCAGGGATGAGGGTTCTAGATCCTCAACAGACCTTTGCATGCTATCAGAGATGCAGGGGCAAGTATGCGAGGCTACCACAGCGGCTTGTCATCAGGCTGCTGCACAGCCATGGATTTTATTTACACTTCTTGGATAGAACGCATGTGGAGTCAGAACAGGAACATATTAGGTATCGTCAGTGGGTGGCTGATTTAGGAGTGAGATGGCTCTCAGCCCAGAAATGGCAGGACCAGTTCTTGTTCCTTCCATCTCTTCCTATCATCAACCTTTTGTTTGTTCTGCCATAGTCTCCATTTACTCTATTTTTGTCACGTTTCACATATTGTTATTTTTAGTACTTACATCAATTCTGTTCTTATTTTAGAAGCTACTAGCTTCTTTATTATGTATGTTTTCCATTTATTATCATTGTGCCTATAATTCATAAGCTACCAGTTTACATACTATGTAAAATTCATTTTTTTATGTCTATCACAACTTGTTTTTCTTGTCTTTCTTGAAGAGTTGAATATCCTCAAACAATACAGCAAGTTCAGATCATCCCAGTTATCCTTCTAGAGCCACATCAGTCAACAGCACACACACCCATTCAAAGGATCACATTTTAGGGAAATCAGGAGTCAATCTAAGAATGCAAATTTAGAGACATTAACATATATATCATGTAAAATGTATGCAAATTTAAATATATTTCTGATTTGTACCTTATTTTTTTTTACCTTTTGTATCTTAATATTTTACTATATTAACATAATGGAGTCTTCTGGGGGCATTATATAAAAGGTGCAACCAAGACAAGAAATTAAAGTTAAATCTAATCCAAAAGAG
Source organism: Potos flavus (assembly GCA_028534135.1). Lineage (NCBI taxonomy): Eukaryota > Metazoa > Chordata > Mammalia > Carnivora > Procyonidae > Potos > Potos flavus. The sequence goes on from CM052899.1 coordinate 84,991,226, forward strand.
ATAATAGCTTAATCTTTTTGAATTGAAACACTTATATCAACCTATGCTCAGTTTCAAAAAAAAAAAAAAGAAAGAAGAGAAAGAGAGAAAGAAAGAGAGAGAGAGAGAAAGAAAGAAAGAAAAGAAAGAAACAAAGAAACAAAGAAAGAAAAGCAAAAAACCTAGGTTGGCAAACAGATATCTTATATTTAAAAGAAGATAACCTAGAAATTCTAGAAATCAAGGTCTGCTATCGGTAAGAGATAATGCGGGTAGAAATCTGGACTTCGATGGTGTTTGACTGAAAATCTTATAACACAATTTTAAAATAATAATTCTCCTTTAATCTTGACTATTTAAATTTGGCTGTAAGAGTTGTCTGAATAACAGATACCCTACCTGACTGCATTTCAGCTTTGGCTAATTGGAACAATTATGTGACATTTTAAATATTTAGCTGAACAATCATGAGTTTATTTTTAAAATGAGGCACAATTGTTCTCTTCAACCATTACTATGATTTACATAATAAGAGAAACTACTGTGGGAAAATGTTAACATAGCATTTCTTTTTTGTCTATGACTATTTTGTTTGTGTGTAAAATATGGGGCTGGGAAGTGTATTAATTAGTTATGACATCTGAAACTGTCATCCAAATTGTAGAATACATAAATTGGAACTGCAAAATTAAGAAATGCCCACTGAGAACAGAATAGCAAACAAGAAACTTAGGAAAATATGGGAAGAAAATTTTAAGCACAAAAGAACTTTCTGAAAAATACTAAACTTTGAAAAGAATTTGGAAGGTATACTGTATTTCAAAACTAGCAGATTCTTATCAAGATTTAACAGAATATAGTCATATATTCAGGACAATGTACCTTTTAAGGCCAACCTGAAAATTTTGTAGAGTCCTAACTTAGATAATACACAACGGACTTCATTTTGGTCCTTCTGGATATCTTTTATAAGCTAAATAAAATTTAGTATATAAAGGCATAGAAAGTGGAAGAAGAAAGTCAGATCTCTGCTGTTCTTTCCCAATAGGGTCCTTAGACTAAAAAAAGTGACAGACATTTTAATCAGTACCCAGAAATGTTATTTCTTATATCATTAGCATGGGGGCAGGGGCCAGCATACCTTTGTGTAAATTCATAAGATATGCAATTTACATTTGGCAATTTATATTTATATAAAGGAAGACAAGGTTCACTTCAGACTTCTCATATACTCATTTATTAAATTAATATTTATATCGTGCTGATTATGTGCCAAGTGCTATACTAGGTTTTAGTGATAATAGACTGGGGAAAACACAGGACACAATGCCCTGTGATTTGGCCTCTTTCAGACAAATTGGGAATCTACATCAAGGTGGGGCTCCAGAACTTCTTTTGTGTACAGTCAATATTAAGTCCAAAGGGGTTTTGGTGGTAAAATGAAGATGTGGACAGAAAATGGAATCCATCTACTGTCCAGAAGAGACAAAGGGGCCCAGTAACCATGTGTTACTGAAGAGCAAACCAGCTCTGCCTACCCTCTCCCAGGGCATGCTCAGAGGAGACCAGGCTTCCTCTTGTTATCCCTTCCAGCTGGGGCTAGGAAATATAGGGAGGCAAGGTCTTCCCTAGTGCTAAACTGTCACACTATAAGCCACGTTCTCTATATTTATACTTCAAAATAAATAAAAAATAAAAAGGAATATATCTTCTAAATTTTAAAATGAACAATTTCATTTTATTTGCTATTGAACATGGATTTCTGGCATTTGGGTTCTGTTCCAAATTTCAGAAATTCTGAAATTTAATAATGAAATTGCTTTGAAGTACAAGCTAAACTTCAGCATCATAGAAAATGAAGCTGCCCTCAAGGGATGCATTGAATAAGGAAAATGTACTTTAAATTGTTTGGCTATTTACCGTTGAAGATATTAACTGGAAGATATCATTGATTTCAGGTCTGTACACTTCCGAACTCTTCATTGTTGTCAGTTTCTCTCTCTCTCGCTCTCTCTCTCCCTCTCTCTCTGTGACTGCTGAGCTGGAACATTGGTCTCCTCTTGCTCTTGGACTGGGACTTACACCACCAGCACTCCTGGTTCTAGGGCCTTCAGACTCAGACTGGAACTACACCTCTGGCCTTCCTGGGTCTCTAGCTTGCAGATGACAGCTTGTGGAACTTCTCAGTCTCCATAATCATGCAAGCCAATTCCTTACGATAAATATCTTTATGTATAGATATAGATAGATTTATATATATCCTATATATATTTATTATGCATAAATATATATATTTATTAATATATAAATATATTTATGTTTTATATATTATTTATATAATATACAATGTATATTTATATATAAATACACGGGGTGCCTGGGTGTCTCAGTGGGTTAAAGCCTCTGCCTTCAGCTCAGGTCATGATCTAGGGTCCTGGGATCGAGCCCCGCATTGGGTTCCCTGCTCAGCGGGAAGCCTGCTTTCCCGTCTCTCTCTGCCTGCCTCTCTGCCTACTTGTGATCCCTCTCTCTCTGTCAAATAAATAAATAAAATCTTTTAAAAAAATTAAAAAATAAATATATATATTTATATGTTGTTATAATACATGTTATAGATATATATATATAGAGATATATTGGTTCTCTTATTGGTTCTCAATGCACAATACCATAATTTTCAAGCATAAGCTAAACTTGACAAAATATTTCTCTTCTGTAAAAAAGATCCATGTCTCTAGAGATAACATTATATGACCTACAAATGTTCTATTCTCTAAGTGTTATTTCCATTGCCAAAAAATATCCTAAAAGTGGTTAAGATAATTCAAAAACTCATTTTTAGAGAAGAATAAAAAGTAGCACTTTCATGATATACTTCAGTATATACTACTGAAATGAAACAAATCATTTATCATGAATGTTCTTCCAGCTAGTTTAGATTTTAAAGATTTGCTGTTCAGTTGCTAATCATCCCAGTGAAACTTTCAGCTTTCTTTAGCAGCAACAGACCTCTGGCTCTAAAATTATTTTACAAATAAAAAACTCTGTTGAATTTGATTTTTATTTTTGAAAATCCTTGCATAAAAATGAAAGGAAATAATGTTCAACATTCAATTGCAACCAGAATGTAAATAAGTATACATAAGCCCCATTATTCAGTACTAAGT
>CM052899.1:84994871-85017200 GCA_028534135.1 Potos flavus
AAACATGTTCTCTGTGTTTCTCTGACTGGAGATGATAAGAATCCTCTATCAAATAGCCGGGAATCATCTGAGAATGGTAAGAGCAGAGAAGATGCACAACTCAACTGGTCTCATCCACGGGGGCTCATCTTTTATTAACATGAACCTGGCGTTAGAGTAAAAATGGAGAAAAGGATTATTCACATTTTATTTAAAATTTCTCATGTTTTGAAGTGACTGATAAAATGCTCTATCAGCTTCTATAGTAAGATTGACTTAAAGGATGAATAAATTCTCAGCACGTTTGTGTCTTTTGAAAAATGCTAATAAGGTAATGAGAATCTTTACAGAAGTAAAAGGATTTTTTTAAAGACAGTGGGACTTGTGTCTCTATTCTTCATACAGTACTTTTTGCCACATTTTCCCTTTAAAAGAGGTATTAACAGTGAACAAATTGTACTTTCCAAATAAATTTTCTTTAGGGCAGAGCATTTGATTAATTACTCTGCCTAAAAATATATGTGTGGATATATGTGGGGCCTCAGAAATTATTTTGAAATAGTATAAAAAAGATACCTTCCTTCAGTCTAATGGGTTTTTTTTTATCCCTGACAGACTAAATGAGGGCTTTTATTGGCTCAAACATATATTTTCTTTTCTTTTTTTTAAGTAACCTAATTAATATTTTTTATGCCTATGAATGTGAAAAAAAATCTCAGAACTGGAAGTTTTTCCCCATAATACTTAAGGTAGAATTCTGATTTTGCAAAGGGTAGAAAATTCCCCTTGAATATTGAAGTACACCTAGGAAACAGTAAGTCTTGTTAAAGCAATCTTTCTTTCTTTCTTTCTTTCTTTCTTTCTTTCTTTCTTTCTTTCTTTCTTTCTTTCTTTCTTTCTTTCTTCTTTCTTTCTTTCTTTCTTTTTAAATTTCACTTATTTATTTGAGAGATAGAGAGAGAGAGAGGACATGCACACGTGAGCTTGGGGAGGGGCAGAGGGAGAGAACCTCAAGCAGACTCCATGCTGAGTGCAGAGTACCACGTGGGGCTCAATCTCTTGAGATCATGACCTGAACTGAAATCAAGAGTCAGTTGCTTAACTGACTGAGCCACCCAGGCACCCCTTAAAAGAATTTTTCTATGAAAGTTGCTGATGACTAGGTTTATATGTTCTGAGAACCAGACTCTTGATCTTACTAGGCTTCCCCTACCCACCCTTTAAAAAATACAAAATGTTTTCTGAGTGTGCCCTAGCTTTTCCTTTATCCCCTCCAGACTCTCTTTCCATCTTTTCCACACTCTTCTAGTACTGGACATCTAGCTTCTATTTACTGTATGAACCAAATTCTCTTTCCCTCTGGCTTCTGGTTGGGTTTATGAAATAGGATGCATATGTAAGCGATCAGAGGAAGAGAGACACATCAGATATTTATTTCTTTGGCTCCCTCCCTGTTGTCCCTTTGTCAGGCACCAGCCGATTTCCTCTAACCAGAGCCACACCTCCAGCTGCGTACTCCCTCTCCTACAACCACTCTTCTCAATGGGTCTGGTAACCGTTCAGCTGGTAGTAGCACTAGCTTAACCAGTCAGACTGGGTTTCCCCTGGTCCTTACCATATTTTGCAAAGAGTTACTTTGTAACACTCTGGTCAGTTTTCCCTTCTGAGTATACCATCCAAACATTGGCTGGTCCCTGATCAGTACATTAAAAAAGTTTCCACACGGTAAAAAGAAAACTACATAGATTTTATTGCACAGTTAACATAAGAAAGATTATATACTTTACTACAAACGTCAGGTAATATGACATGAGGTTTCTAATTTTCTCCTTAGTAATTTAAAATTCAGTTTCTCTCTCATTTCTTCTCTTCTCTTTCTTCTCCTTCTTTCCCCTTCCCTTCTCCTTTTCCTCCTCCTCCTCCACCTTCTTCTTCTCCTCTTTCTCTCGCTCTCCCTCCCTCCCTCCCTCTCTGTCTCTGTCTCTGTCTCTCTCCCTCCGGTGTTGCTAGGTAAATAATGCCTAGACAGAATTCTTCATTTTCTTAAGTTTTCTAAATTTCCAAGTTCTGTATATTAATAACAGATTTTATTAATTCTGTTCTTAAGGATGGGTGGGAAGCGGCTTCTTCTAATTTTATTTGCAGAATTCCTGTCACAAAATATTTATAACCACAGAACTCACTATTCTATTTCTATTTGTGTGGTCTTCAAGTTTTTCATCTTTCTCTAATTTTAGGGCTCTAAGTTTCTTCAGCAACTGCTTCTGTGTTATCCCAAGATGTTGTGATGAGAAACTCTGCATCCGAAGAATAATTTTTCCAATTGAGGAACAAGCAGAAAATTGTTTCCTTCCCTGCAGCACCACACTGAAACACATTCTAACAGCCTCATTCTAACCGCCACCTCCCACACCTGCTTGCCTTGGTGAGCTACATAGATGATCTACACTCACTTATTGTGGAACTGTGATTTCAGTTTCTACACTAAGTATTTCCGAATCACATGTTTCATCTGAGGATGTTTTTTTAGTCTACAGTTTATTTTTAATATTCTGAAATAAATATATTTTAGGTCTCCCAGAAAACAAGTTTCAGCAGTTGGTACATATATGTCATGTTCTTTCCTTGATTCAATTCTAAGGGGAACGAAAAGGATTTCTTCCTGCTCTAGCCATACTTTTGAGAGGTTGAGTTGAGTGAGAACAGGGGCTTTGCTTTCTAAAAAATACAATGAATCTTACATGATGAACAATATTATATATGCTTTGGCATCATTATCTTGTTGGAGTTGTAACTGCAGAGTAATTTAGATGTCATTCATCTGATACATGAGGTGGTTTTCCTAAGATAACTGATTCTTATTTACTTCCATTTAAATAAATCATTGCTCAATCCAGAGATGTTTTTGAATAGTTCAACTTATGGCTTCACTTATAACATAAGTGCTGAATGTATGGAATATTCAGCAAGGTTGGAAATCATTTTGTCTTTGGGTAAGGATCCAAGAGCCTCATGGATTTAGACTACAATCCCTGGAACCAAAATACTCTATGTAATGTATTCATGAGAATGAAACTTCTGTCACAAAATTTGCCCATAAAAGTTAATTGGAAAGCACTGTATTATGTTAGCTAAATAAGAATTGTGTGCTAGTGCGTACATATGTACAGTATATGATATATGTGTGGTAATATATAAGGCATCTCACCAGAAATCTTTCCCACTGGCCCACAAGCAGTTATAAATAAAATTCTGTCAAGATCAGCACCAAGATGATAGAATTTCTTCCTCATTTTTTATTTTCTCATAGATAATTCTATAATTTCAAGATTGAACACTTCCTTTAGAAGTGATGCTTCTCCTTCTGGACCCTACTTCTCTGTGCAGAGATTCCAGAAGGGTGATTTCTCAGGATGCCTTACCACATTCTCAGTTCCCTTTGTTAACCAGGAAAACTGAAAGCCACTCTTCTTTTGCACACTGATTAAAACTAAAAAAGCTTTGCATACTGTTTGGCAGCATGTTTTCTTTATGTTATACAAAACTTAGGGGATATGAGCTTCTTCAAGGTTTCACGGCTTTATGGTTTTAAGGCGATGACTGCAGTAGGAGCACCAACTCCTGGGTGACACCCCGCAACTTACTTCCACGAGGCAGCACACACACTGCGTTAGAGTGGGAACTGCAGAGCTCCCTGTCAAGCTCAGATATTGCCTTTGCCGCTTCCTAACCGGAGTCGACCCTTGACTACAGTTTGAGAAACTCCCCATTCTCAAGCCAGGAACCGTAGGGGGAGGGGAAGAGAGCTAGGGCTGGGGTGGGAGCCACGAAGGTGACCACGGACTCCCCAGACTATGCTAGAGCCCCATCAGAGACAGGGGGGATTATGGACGGGCCATGGGGAGTGGCCTTGGCATGGAACATTCTAGAAAAGAAGAGGAAGGCAACACGGGGCTTGTTCCCTTTGGTCGGGGAGATGCCCCTGGAGAGGAAAGATGCTGACCCTTCCCCAGGACCAGGTGGGTCCCATCCCACAGCTCCAGACTCTGGGGCATGGGGGAAGGGGCAGACAAGCGGCCCTCCTGCCCAGGCTGGACCGGGTCCCCGGGTGCCCAGAGCTGACGTCCCCAGGAACCGAGCAGAAGCCACGCGAGGGGCCAATAGCCAACCAGACCACCAGCAGAACGCATCTCGAGGGACATTCGGGGGCCCAGTAGATGGCACCGGAGTGACACAAAGTGAGGACGGCGGCTTAGGAGCTCTAGGACCTAATAAAGTTACTTAACTGCTCTGAGTAGCAGCTCCTCTCTCTTAATTGGGGATGTTTAGAGTACCTATCCCAAAGACTGGTTATGAGTTACCATATTAAACTGCTTAAAACACTAGTGCTATATAAGTGGTATGCAATCAGTAAATTCAGATTTAGAAGTGTTAATTTCTCTCTTCTGTGTTTATAAGACTTGAGTTCTGACAATTTCTACCCAATCATCATGGCAACTAGCAGTAGCCAGAGTGCTTCTGCATCTAAATATCTAGGCTTTTGGGTTAGGAACAGAAAACATGATTGGTATTTCTATCGTTTTGACAGAGTCTCATATTGCTTTTATGATTCAAAATGGGGACCCTCATTAAGCAGTCAGCCAGATTCTTGACTCTCACAGTAATTCATCTTGGCATAAATTCTTTAAGTTCCTCCCTCGGCCAAAGTGAAGCCTAAATCATGAGTATACCTGAAATATAAAATCAGTAATGGTCTTCCTCTAGGCCAGCAGTATAGATTTTAGGATTATTTTAGCTATCAGAAAAATGATACTACTAAGAAAATGTGTGTGGCTCTTTTGTTGTTGTTGTTATTGTTTTAAAGACGTTAAAGAAAAATAAAAAAAGAAAAAAGAAAATATTTTCTTTGCCCCGTAAGGGAGGAAAAACAAACTCCACGGTGTTCAAAATCTCCCTTTGGAAATATGTGTTTCATGGAGTTAAAATGTTCCAGTGATGTTGTTTTAAGATCATTTGGCCTGTTTTTCATCCTATGTCACGCACAAAGAATTCTCCCACATAGGATGAGAAATTGGCCATCAGTTTTTCAAGCATCTGCTTTCAAACACGGCTTAAGCACTTATTTCTTGAAAGTCCCTGAACAGATTCCCAGACTATGTGAAAATCGGATAATTCTTAGAAGATTATAGAGGAACAGAATCTGGTCTGTCTGGGTCTAACAGCATTTCAATTGTCCTAATGGCTAATTATAAACTTGTTAGGAAATTTGGAGGGGAAAAAAAGCATTTATCAAGAAGTTTGCACTATTTGGAGACTCTATCAATAAGCAGAAACATTCTTGGAGATTATTGTATAATTCAATATTTGTAAAAAACTCAAAAAATACTTGACTTAGGAATCCTACATACTTGGATCATACATAACTTATTTATCTTTTTGGATTTGTAGTATGTAAGAATTTCTCTTTCAGTAATAATAATAATTCTGTCAGAAATAACTTTTCTCCAAAAGCAAAATTAATATATATTCAATCATGGGCACATTATTAAAGTTTAAATAATTCAGCTTACATGGTATTGAGGTATTGTCAGCAACATGTATTTTATCCTTTATATGATAGTGCAGCATTTGTCAAGAATCCTGAAATCTTGATATGAAAATTGCTCTACTTTTTGATCTAATAAAAAGCTTATGAAAATAAGAGAAATTAGCATTTATTGCCATCTATCACCTGAATTTAGCTAGTTCCTTTGTTAATGTAACACAAAATGTAAGAATTAGTTGCTTACTTCTTAATTAGTTCTATACAATCAAGTTCACATGAAGCACTTTTAACACTATACTATTTTGCATTAAGTATTTTATATAAAGGTAACACTGTGTTTTTGAGCTTCTAATCATAGCAACAAAAATCTTTTTTTTTTTTTTCATAGCAACAAAAATCTTAAAATGCCTCAAGAAGAAAATATTCATCTTTTTAACATTTCTGAATGCAAATACAAATTCACTTTTGCACAGCCTATTTCTGGATACTCAAAACGAATCCAGTCTTGAATTATACAAGGATCAACAATTCTCAAAAGCTACAATGATTACAATGACTACATTCCACAATGCACACCTATAACCTAAAACCTTTAAAGGAGCTAATAAAAAAGATTATATCCCAGAGCAAGTTCTTATTTGTTCTTCAGATCAGCCAAAAACCAGTTCTGTAGCTGAAAGTTGAACTCTTACAGCTGAGTGAAGGGGACAGGTCTAAACTACAAATTATCCATATATTTTGGTAATCCCCTCTCTCCTCTCTCTTAATGGTAGCCATTTTTTTTTTTTTTTTTTACACGAAAACTCTAAAGCCTGTCAATGATAAATCAAACATTACTACAAACTTGGCACTGCTCTTTCATTTACCGAGTGTCACATAAGTGACTCACCAGAACTTTTGCTTGCTGGTCTAGTGAATGTGAACTAAGTCAATGGAATTTAAAAAAAAAAAATTTATAAATAAATCTGTATGTCCAGTCCTAACTTCCCATATGAACCATAGAGTTATAATGGCATTTTAATATCACTATGAGATGTCCCTCCAACCCTAAAATCTATAGTTTAATATCACCTTCTCTTGCAAACCAAACACCTTACTTGTCTCCCAGGCATGTGACCTTGATTCTAACTTTGTTTTCTTTAATTTGCCCCCCTCCTAACTTTCTTATGTATACTAGTCAAAATGTCTTGTCAATATTCCCTTTTGCCAATCACTTGAAGTGTTAAACGATTCCCATCATCAATACCTAAATCATACACTCTATTTCACATTTAGCTTATTATAAGTTTCCTAGTCTACTCCATATTCTAAATCATCTAAATATGACTAGTAGGTTAATCATCACTAAAAACAACTAATATTCAATGTGACAGTCTCCTCTAAAAGAACCTAAATTATTTTTAAGAGGTCAAGATTTGAATTCTTCACACTAGAACCAAAAGTTCTTCATTAACTGTTGCCCTCTTACCTGTCATGATTTATATCTTATTGCTTCTCCCATGGAATTTTCCTTCCACCAGATCTTCACCTACACACTTAAGCTAACACCCTCATCTGTTCAACCGTGTCAGTAAACCGAGCTAACGCTCTACCTCAGCTAGTCTGCAGAAGAGTCTGGAACATCTTCTGCCATGATCCTCACCAATGCATATCCTACTCTCTTTTAAAAGTCCAGCTTCACATGCACCATGTTTCTAAGCTCATCATGTGTTCTTAAGCACTTAATAAGTATTCACTGAATACCTATTGTATTGGTCAGTATAAAGTAAATTTTCTGCGTAATACCAAAATCTCAGTGGATTAAAATAATGCATATAGATAGATAACTCACTTAAGCTACATATCAATTTCAAATCTACAGGGGGACCTGCTTTGCATTATCCTCATTCAGATACTACACCAGAGGACCTTCTACTATTTGGAATATACCTGTTTCTATGGTGGAAAGAAAAGAACATGGAGGATCATACACCAGCTTTTATAGTCTTCAACTTGAAATTGAAATACATCACTTCTTTTCACAGTTCAGCCCTAATTAGAAGAGAGCAAGGTTATGAAATCCTACCGTCTGTCCAGACAGTGAAGAATTGGGAATATTGCTGGGTTTCCTCGTGTGCCTTGAGATTATACATTACAAGATGATCTTAAGTGGGGGATATTTTCTTTCTATATCTTCACTCTTCCTTGCCCCTGTAATGATATACAGTCAGTTTCTTTCTGGCCTCCTCATCAGGAGCCCTCACATTATGCTCAGATCTCATATTCGTATCTTGAAGCTTTGAACCTATTATAAAATTGAAGTTATCAGAGATCCAGTCATTAAACAAGCAAGCAGGCTGTTATACCTGGTTCCCGACTTTTTATGCTTCTTCTTAGAACTCTGAATAAAGAGTTCGTGGCATTCATAGTGCAGTTAACTCTCTTTCCAGGTGCATGATAGAACTGTACTTCCTGAGGCCACATGACTAGCGTTAGTTAAACACTTTTGGCCTGAAGTGGTATGTCCCCTACCAGGCCAGACCATACAATTGCTGATGAGAGACCCTCTAGAACTCTTCTAGAACTTGACCTGGATGTCAGCATATATAAAGATGGTGGCTTCCTTGTCAGCCTACATCTAGAATGAGCACAGACACCTTATTAACCTACAGTGCACATGTAGCTGAGCAAGAAATAAACTTTCATTGTTTTAGATCCATACACGTTGGAGCTGCTTGTCAACAGCATAATCTAGGCTATACTCACTAATACAGAGCTTATAAAAGCTATTGCTCAGAGGCACAGTCTGAAGGTTTTTCTCTTTCTCATGGAATGTTGCAACCAGGAGCTGAGTCTAGCTCTGGTCGCCTCCTGGGCATGGTGCGTTTGGGATCCTGTTTCCCCACAGAGTTGAACTCTGGCTGCCTTGTTTGCTTTTGGAGCCAGATCCCAGCAAGCCCGGGCTACAGCTGTGTGTTTCTATTCCATTCCTGGTCCATAAAGATTCTTATCTTGTTTGTGGATACTTCTTTTGATGTTTTAAAATTATTTTACCTGTCACTGCCCCGTGCTTGGCATGGAAAGGGTGTGTGGTAAAACAGGCTCTCACAGTGTGCCACTTTCTCCTCCAATGATTATGACTGTTTTAAATATCAAGTCCTCATGTCAAGCCAATTATTTGTTAATACTATGATAGGAAAAATATGATCCGGGATCCAAATCAGGATTTCTCAACCTGGACATCATTAATATTTTGGATCAGATAGTTCCTTGGATTGGGGGGAGGTGAGGGAGGTCTTATACCTTATAGTATATTTAACAGCATCCCTGGCCTCTACTTAATAGAGTCCAGGAGCTACCCACACACACATGAGTTGTGACAATCACAAATGTCTCCAGGCATTGTCAAATGTCCTTTGGGGATGGGGACAAATTCACTACAGTTGAGAATCAATGACCTAAAGGCAAAATAAGAATGAAAAAATGCACTGAAAAAATTATTTGGGTAATTATTAAGGATAAAGTCTCTTTAGGTAATTATTTGTAGGTGTGCAGATTTAGCTTATAGATCAGGTGTGTATGTGTGTGTGTTTAATAAAAAATGTTATATTACCATTTCATCAAACATTTTACAAAAAGAACTATCACTAACCATTCAATGTACTATGTGTTGGGTGCCTTATGTATATCCAGAGAGAAGGCCTATGGCACGTGGGTATCACCTAGTGTTTTTCAGTCCTTTACTATGGTGGACAACTCATTTCACTTTGATTGAGACTTTCCTGTTTCAGCACTGACTAGCCACATCCTGAGAAAGGCCTCAGTGTTGGGCCCCTAGATGGCTGGTCACCCTACGATTAGATTACGCAAAGCTCCCAGGTTACGCCTTGTGGCCAGTCCATGTCATACCTAAGAATTCTGCTAAATCCTAAGGAAAAGATATTTCTCTGGCCACTCCTTGCTCCTATTTCCTGTTTTCCCTGAATTTTTATTTTTTTTTCCTTTTTTGTCCTGAGTCTTAAGCTCTTCATTCATCTCCTTGCTAGCAGTGAAACAAATATGGACTTTGCACTCCTTCTATTTCAAAATAAAAGACGAAGAAAACATTCCAAAAGGCCTTTTGTGTGTGGCAGATTCTACCAAAGATTTTAGAGATTACCATATCACAGAAACACTGTCTAAAATAGGATATCATCTATTCTGGATCCTAAAATTTCCAAAGCAAATCTATCATGTTGCACATCCACGTATCTCTTGTATTCTCTCACCCCTTCCACCACCACCACTCACACACCCATCTCTTTTCTCTCTCCTTCTTTCTGTTTATTCTTGATCAGAGTAGCTTAGCTCTTGGATTTATTTCCTTAACTTTAAAAGCTCATCTCTTTCTCTCAGTAATTTTATCAGTGTTGTTTGTTTCTACGCAAAGATGGTTATCTTTCTCAGATGAATTCTGAAAAGTATAGTAAGATAAAGTTTCTTTGACCTCATCAAACATGGGAGGAGGATTTAGAGGAGAAAGAAGAATGCGTTCTCTCGGAGAGGTTGCAGAAGACTTTTTTGCAAAGAAAAGGCGTGGAAATCAGATGATACTGTGCAATTTGGGGGACCAGCAAGTAGTCAAGTATGGCTCAAGAGAAGAATCTGTGGAAGAAGATAAACTAAGATTAGACTGGGAATACATTAGGGAGAAGCGTAAATTCCCAGATACAGACATGAGAATTTATCCTACAGGAAGTAAGAAGCTATCAAGTGATTTTAAGCAATGAAGTGATATAATTAAAATGAAACTTTATATATTAAGTCATTAAGCAATTATTTTCCCTTTTAATTATTTCAGTCCTATAGTACTTTCTCATTCATTGACCTAAAATATAATCTTACTATTTAACTTTATAATAGTACAAAAGTCTCCATGTTGGAGAATGTACTGTACCTTCTTGTCTCTTTTCATTATCTAGAGGAGTTTAAAACTGACAGGAAAGGCAAATTAATGATTTCCCTTGAATGATTTTCATGAATTAATGTTATCAGGATGCTTGCTGTCCAATACATTGTGTATTTTTATTGAAAAAGTGCTGTTGTTAGACACTCTTTAAAAAACGCAATGTAACAAAAGATTTCTAAAGCGGTAATACCACCTTAGTTTTTATTTTTTCTGTGTAGATAAGCAGATATTTTTCCTAGTGTAAATAAAATAATTGTATAAGGGTGGGATAGTTAGAAAACTTTATATTTGATGTACTCTTAAGCTTTTGGAGGCAATATTTAGTGACATTTTAGATTCTTCCTTTGCTATGTCAGATGGAAATTCATTCAGGAATAGTTGAAACCACTTTTTGTCTATAAATTCCCAAGTGCATTGCAGAAAAGTTATTTGAAGCCTGTTGAATCATCAATGAATAAAGGTTATTGTTCCTCTCCGATTTTAGTTCTTTGCTAGCGTTGACATGAAAATAGTTTTTGCTGATTTTTATACCATTCATGTATATATAACACACACAAACACATTCAAGAATGAGTGAATATTTTTATGTTCTTGTTACTTTTAGTCTCTTTTCTGTCCTTTGTTCATTTACATACATAATTTTGGCTGAATTTCCAGGAATATATTCATTTGTCAGCTGAATTTTATCAGATGAATATTAAGCAACCAATGTTTTCCATTTGTATTATACAATAAATGAGACAGAATAAGGTTAAAATATATGAGACAGAATAAGGTTAAAAATATAATACTGCAAAATGTACCCACAAGTCGACTAAGGCCCCAAGCCTGTATCTATATTCCTCATTCTTCCATGTAAAAATCCATTAATAAATTTCCACTTAGGTGAAGTTTAATTGAGAATGAAAATCACACATTCTGCATTGTTCTAGTGTCACTAAACCACCCAAACATTAATGTAATATATTCATACTTCATTTTTGTGTGGTAAGCCTTTTTTAGTAATCCCTGGTTCATTTTAATAGGTAAAGAGGAAGAATGTTCAAATATTTCCATTACCTCTCCAATATAATCACCATGCATTTGCAATGGCTTTAAGCTAAAAGCAATAAAATTACAGCCAAGTATAAATATGTGTGGCTGAAGTGTTTGAGATATCCATTATCTCCATTTTTTTGTTTTTTAAATGTAGATCTAACTGACTTTCAAGTATTAGGGCAATGAGGAATTACCCTGAACACTAACAGGTTTGTTTCATAAACTAACTTATGGTCAGGCTAAAATCCTTACCTTCTCAGAGTCCTTTAATTTGGTGTTTCTGAAGGGTTGTTCTTAGGAGAAAAAGACTGCCACCCTGATGAATCATTTGCACCCATACCCCTCTGTAGGACAGGATTCAGACATTGTTCCATCCAGGCCTGGATCATTTTCTCAATATCTCTTCAGTTCTGTCCTTTGCGTGTTAGCATCATCTTTGAGTTGGTTTCCACGACTGTTGGAAGATGGATACTAGCAGCTGTTGAAAGCAATATGGTTCACATCTAAGAAGAGAAGCAGCATTTCTTCCTGTAAATATCAAAGTCCTGAAATTCACACTGATTGGACTGTCCCTGAGTCATTCCTTATGAACAAGCAATTGTAATGTATTAAATTGCTAGCCCTGAATTATCTGAACCTTTGTGGCAAGTTAGATAGGAATACCCTGTCTTAGATAAACACCCTGGTACTGAGTATTGAGCCTATCTCACCAAAAGAAATGCTGCAACATCGTGGGATAGGAATAGAGTAGATGTCGATGTGAAAACTTGCGATGGCTACTGCCACAGATGAGTTCCCTGGAGGCAAATCCTGAGAGGGGGTTTGGTATTCAGGATGTTTATTAGGCTGTACCTTTAGATAACACCTGTGGAGGAAGGAGAAAGAGACCAGTAATGGGCAGGTAGCAGGGCCAAAGACAGGTTTCACTGACTCTCTTAAAGTTCTCAAGCTAGAATGGTTCTTTAGGGTTCTTCTCAGTTGGATCAAAATGACCAGGGGTTTGCTCTTCCATACAGCTCATTGAACATGGCCACTTGGGAAAGAGGCATGACTCTGGTGCTCCTCTGCAGGTGAGGTATTCCTAAAGGGGTTGAAAGCTAAAGGCACCTGATGACAGGATTCCCAGCAGCTGAGCCAGAGGTTCTTCACATCCTGGATCTGCCACATTCACTACAGGCCCCACAAAGTAAGATGTAAAACTCTATTCATGAATATGCTGTGTGTACTGGTTAACTCTGAAAGTGAATCATGTTCCAAGTTGACAAAGGAGTCTAAGTTTGGTTTGAGTAATCCTGTGTCCTCCCAGATAATCAGGAGTTAGATTGAAACAAAATGTAACTTTTTTTCCTTTCCTAATTATGCCGTATCAATCTCAAATCCTGAAGAGGCAGACCACGGGATCAAAATTCTTTGGAAATATCAATCCACCTCACATTTAGCTTTATAAACCAAACACAGGCTTTTGGGTTCCTGGCTGAGATACACAGCAGCATAAAATCACCCTCCCTCCTACTAATAAAATGAACAAAATTTTTTAAATGAAGAGAGGAAGGAAAAGGGATGAAATTCCTTCACAAACAGCCATAAATAAAGAAATGTGAATACATGAAAGCCATATACCTCAAAAAGCAAAGCTAAGGAAAGAAACAGAGGATTCTGACATGACAGGTGATATAGTCCGAGGGTCCCTGAGCCAGCTTCCTTGCCCCCAGAATCAACCTTGAAAAAAGAAAATGACTACAAAATTCTCTAAACTCTCACTAAAATCTTCCATATGGGGAAAAATGTGGACTTGGGGAGAAGTAGGGAGCCCTTTTGACTTTTTCCCCCTATTATTATTCTACCAAGTTTGATTTTTAAAATAATGAGTAACCATGGGACGCCTGGGTGGCTCAGTCAGTTAAGCACCTGCCTTTGGCTCAGGTCATGATCCCGGGGTTCTGGGATCGAGTCCCACATCAGGCTCCTTGCTCAGTGGGGAGCCTACTTCTCCCTCTGCCTCTGCCTGCTGCTCTCCCTGCTTGTGCTCTTTCTCTCTCTCTGACAAATAAGTAAAATCTTCAATTTTTTAAATGAGCATATATTATTTTTATTTAAATAGGGATTATCTGTGTGAAAAATAAAAATAAATAAAAAATTGGTACATGTGTCATATAAACAGTACCTACTTATAAGCATCAGGACAATGAACTGGAATCTGAGTTGAATTTGGCCAGTGTCTTTTTTGCTCAACAAATCTTCAGTAGATATACTTCCAAAAAAGAATTGTTTGATTCAAAACAAGTAATAGAAATTATACTACATCAATTTTCTGTATGAATTTATTCTAAAGAGATGACAATATCTCTTATACATTACCTTACTATTTTTTCAAGCAGTATACATTAAAGTAATAACTCCTCTCTTCCTAAGTCCTTTATGTTATACCTTTCTTTCTACAGGTTTATAGTGTAGGTAGTATTAGTGACAAATGAAAATAATGTATTTGCTGTGTCTGCCAATAATGGATGCCCCATAGGGAACTACTAGCTGGAGTCAACCCCTAGGGGCACCTCTTTAGGACCCATTATGTATTATTAATGCCTAACTTTCATGTCTCAAAATAATGCAACTAGAAGCCTGCTTAGTGCACATCCCAGGGATAGATGAATATTGAGGTTCAACAGATGATTCTCTCCCTCTACTCTTCCTCTTGCCTCCCACCATGCTTTAAGTGATTGACCTTAAAAAAAGAAAGAAGGGGGGAAGAGGAGAAAGAAGAACAAAGAAACCATTTGGCTAAAAGGGAAGAAAAGAATGCATGAAAGTAAATCCGGTCCTTAAAGACCATTCTATGTTAACGTCATCCACTGCCATTGTTGGCTTTGTGTGGGGGTTCCAGGAGACCGGAGTTGAAATTGCAGATGTACCATGTATTAGTCAGGATTATCCAGAGAAACAGAACCAATAGGATATATTTAGATATAGATAATGCAGAAAAGGAAATTTCTTATACAGCAATTGGTTCACGTACTTATGGAAAAGAAGAAGTCCCACGTTCTGCCACCTGCAAGCTAGAGAATCAAGAAAAGTTACTGGTGTAATTCAGTCTGAGTCTGAAAGCCTGAAATTCAGGTGCTTATGGTGTAAGTCCTGGTCAGAGTATAAAAGCCCAAGTGCCAGGTCTCTGACATCCCGGGCAGAAGATGGGTATTTCAGCTTAAGCAGAGAGAAAGAATCTGCCCTTCCTTGGCCTTTTTGTTCTTTTCAGGCCCTCGGCAGATTCAATGACGCTCACTGCATTGGTGAGGGTGATCTTTACTCAGCTGACATATTCAAAGTCTAATCTCTTCCGGAAACACCCTCACAGATACACTCAGAAGTGGTTTACCAGCTGTCTGGACCTCAGCCCAGTCAGGTTGACACACAGAATTAACCGTTACATACCTTGGCAATCTTCTTGGTCTTTTTATACCTCACTTTCCTTATCTATACACTGGCTATAGATAAGGACTAGTATTCTTAGGGTTACTAAGAGAATCAAGTAGGTCAAACACTTTATAAACAGTAGCATACTATAAAACATAAATGAAACAGGATCCCCTGTTTGTACCCAGTTGTGTCCAGCCTAAACTAACATAGACTCAGTTTGTCAAATCAGAGAGATGCCGTGTGTTATTGTGCAGGAGCTATTTTATTTTCAGGCCAAAGAAGAAAAGAGAATGTGTGTGTGTGTGTGTGTGTGTGCATCCAGCACTGGGGCTAGTCTGGGGGAAGGAAGAAAAAGCAGAATTGAGTGAATTACGTGGGTGTCTGTTCTCATTCAGTATGGGTAGGGAATATCCTCAGTGGGGTAGGGATTAAAGCAAATAACTGAGGAGGGTGTTCATATAAAATTCTGTGCATTTCTAAGTGCTAACATGGTTTCTTGGCTCAGATGACAAAATGTGACAGAATTAGGGAGAAGACTCACTGTTTCCCCAACCCATCATAGATTCCCCACAGGTGTCGACGGCTACCTCAGCCAGCAGGAAAAAAAACCGTTAAGCCTAGTGGGAATGCCAGGCAGATGACGGCCCCTGGTAAACTAGCACTCCCATGCAAGGCACCGGTGGAAGTGGCGACCTACCTGCAAGGCAGTATGCAGAAAGCAGACTTCCTCAAGGAAGTTGAAGAAAAGAGTATGGACAGAATTGCTTCTGAGTATATAAAGAAACCTTCCAGGGCCTGAGGGTTTGCATTACCAAATGCCTAAAACTAGAGAACTTTAAGTGTGGATTTTGATATTTGTGCCCTCAGGTGACTGACGCTGAGACCTTATTTTGAATGGCACACCCAGGTGGTACCTGTACCCCGTTGACAAATTTTTTATTTTATGGATTTAGTCTCTTATGGAAAACAGAGCTTCGACAACACAAATTAACCTATGTAAAGAACGGCATATTTTACTGTACCTTGCACAGCTCATACAACTGAAACTTTGCCCCGCATAATTTCAAACTCCTAATCTATAACCCAAACTCCTAAATCAGAGGTTTCAGATTTTGAAGCCATGAAACGTTTTCTTCAAATCTTCTCTTAAATCCCAACACGAGTTCCAACTGAAGACCAACATACTGAGCAAAGAAAAAAATCATTAACTTTATACCTGACACTGGAGTTTTTCTTACAGACATAAGTGCTTTACCAAGAAATAAACTATAGCCAATGCTGAGAAATTCCCAGCTCCTCTCACCCCTACAAAGGATTATATGTTGGCTACAGCATAGCAGAAACCTAAGTGAAGAAAGAAGAGGTATGTGTTCCTGGGATAACCGGGGGAGAAAAACAGAGGGGATACCTACTGTAGTCATAAACGCTTGGCTTCTGTGTGTGTGTGTGTGTGTGTGTGCTTTTTAAATGTAAAAATCAGCAAATGTTACTGTGACATGGAGGTCAGAAACAACATGCAGATACTCAAGAGCCAAGAGATGGAGGGGCGCCTGGGCGGCTCAGTGGGTTAAAGCCTCTGCCTTCTGCTCAGGTCATGATCTCAGGGTCCTGGGATTGAGCCCCGCATCGGGCTCTCTGTTCAGCAGGGAGCCTGCTTCTCCCCTCTCTCTGCCTGCCTCTCTGCCTACTTGTGATCTCTCTTTCTGTGGCAAATAAATAAATAAATAATCTTTAAAAAAAAACAAGAGAGAGAGAGATGGAGATGGCCCTGGGGATTTTCAAAAACATTTAACAGAATTTAAATGACCCAGCATCTCTTGATTTGGTGTGGGCTTGGGCCAATTTTAGTTAGATTTCATGTGGGAGGTAGGCCTAAGCTAACATTCAAAATACATTAATGAAAGCTGACTTTTCCGTTGGAAATGTATGTAGGAGCATAGATATCCATACACTGGTCACGCTGAGTCCATTCTGGGGAGTCCTGAGCCATGTTCATAGATCCTCCAAGGAAAAGAGTGTGAAAATCATAAATTAAATAAGCTTTAAAGTTATTTCTAAAAGTAAGAATTGAACTGAACGTTATAGATTTAACACAGAGGTTTATTTCTGTGCTGTGTTCCTTGGTTGCGGTTTCTGCCAAATTCAAAAATCGTGCCCTTGGGCTAGTCCCCCACCCATGAATACATTTAAACTGAAGGAAATCTAGTATAACATCTGTCATTTTTCTGTTCCTTCTTCTTTTCCAGTCCTGAGGATATGCCGGAAAGTACTATAGTTACTAAGTACTCTAACAAAACTAACCATTTTCCTACAGATGTGCAAAACTAGTCTTTGATCAGACATGCAAACTTTCCTGTGAAAGAATTATTCACTCAGTCATTGCTTTGAGTGGTAGCTAGGTTCAAGATACAACAGGAAAAGTGAAGAAGAAAAGAAAAAAAAGTATTATAGCATGATTTCATACCTTTTACAAAATAAGTATAAAATACTATGAAAACACAGGGCGGGGAAAATCACGAAGTCTGTTCGGAAAAGTTGTCACCTGCCAGAAGCAAATTTCCAGATCAGTGTTGAAGGATGACTGGGACTTAATCACACAGAGAAAAAAGAAAGAGATGATAGGGAAGAGAAGGAGGTGTACAGGGTCTGGACAGAAAGACAAATGTGAATAGGACCTGAAGGAGTAATTAACCCAGGATATTAGCCTTTCAATTGACAGTTGATGAGGCTTTCAAGTGAGGAAAACACTAAGGCCCAATTGACAAGTTTTCCATTATTTTTACTAATAAAAGCAAATAAAAAGTGTCAACTCTTTGTTGTTGTTACTCTTAAATTTTTATATTGCTTTCTTCTGGAGAACACAATGAACAGTCTCATTACGTTTTCTTTCTTTTTTCTTTCTTTCTTTTTTAAAAATATTTTATTTATTTATTTATTTGACAGAGAGAGAGAGAGAAAGCACAAGCAGGGGGAGCAGCAGAGGGAGAAGGAGAAGCAGGATCCCTACTGACCGAGGAGCCCGATTCAGGGCTGGATCCCAGGATCCTGGGATCATGATCTAAGCCAAAGGCAGATGCTTAACCGACTGAGCCACCCAGGTGTCCTTCTCATTACATTTTCTTACTGTGGTCTCGGGGACAACTTTTGGACTTAGGTAGGTCTCTCATTGAAATTTTGCCAACTCTGGCCAGCAAACAGCAAAGGTAGACATGACAACAGAAATTTGACACTGTAAAATTTTCTGGCTATTTTCTCTTGAATATAGCCAGAAAATTCAAGAGAAATGGCATAAGTCAAGTCAGGTTTTAACCTGCTTATACAAAGTGAGGCTTCAACCATTTAAAATTTCGCTCGTCATCACTAATTATAATTCTATATGTTTTTGAAGGCTTTATAGTTCAACCCTAGCATTTTGCTCAAGGCTGACACTTGGGCTTTCCCTTCAAAACTTCTTAAGAACTAGAATCAGGTAAAACCAGTTTAGCAGATCTTATAGCGGGTGAGTTACAATCTCTTACACTATCCCATACACCAAACACTTACCCTCAAATTGATGGGTGCTGTTGCTGGAATGTCAACATTCTCAGAAATACTGTCAACAAAAGCAGGGCTGGTCTCCAAGATATTCAAAACAAGTAACTGAATAAGGTACTATTTTGAAATATGACTTCTTTATAACTGATTTTGGAATTATTGACCACATAGAATTATATTTATCTAGCCTCCTTCAAAGAGAAAAACTCTCAGAGCTTTGTGCATTGATAATGTTTTAGTTTTGTGTTTTTTTTTTTTTTTTTAATGGTAGGTCATGAAAAATTTTGAGGGCAGTGGAATTGCCTGGAAAGTCATATAAAATTATAATCATTTGTAATTCTAAAAGTCAAAGAAAAAGCATATTCATAAAAAAACCCACAGGCAATCATGAAATTAAAAACTGCAAGAACATGGGCATTTTGTTTCATTTTAAAGTGCCGATAAAAAGTGGCCCTTCAGAAGACTGAGTAACCTTAAATATATCATCACAGAAGCAAAGAATTTTAATGTTCAGAGGGACTTCAGACATCATCTACACCGACCTCTTCATTTGATATGTGAGTGACTAAGTTTGCTAAAAAATAAGTGGCCAGGCTAAATTCACCAGAAAAGCAGCAATTAGGTAACAGAGCTCTTGACTATTAGCATTGGATTCTGATAGACACTATGTAGAGGCATAGCTTTTGGAAATATTAACTATATGTTTTCTTACCTGTCTTATCTCTTTAACTAAGGTACTCAATTCAGGTTGAAAGACATGAGTCTGCTCTGTCTTAGCAGAATCAAATTCTTGGTTTTTTCACTCAAAAGCCATGGTTTAGATGAAAGAAAGACTAGGTTACAGAATATTGTATATTTAGGGGGAACCAGTAATTTATTCTCCATTCCCTACCCGGCCTTTATATATAAGCGGGAGAAAACAAATCCTTCAAGAAGAGAGAGAAAAGTAGTCACTGGAGAGAAGGACAATTAAAAAGTAGGCTTTATCAATGTACACTCCAAGAGGATGATAAATGAGCAGACAAGTTTGGAGATTTTAAGACAAAGAGGATCTGATGCCTGCTCACAGGGAGGCAATAGTTTTGAAGGAGCTCCCTCGGCCAAAGTGCAAAAAGGGCTACTTGGAGTATTGCAGTCACTGCATCACTCCAGAGATGGAGCCCAATGATGAGCCCCAACAGGGCACAAACTTTGAGGTTACCAATTAGCTAAATGGTGGTAACATTGGACACCTTCCCACCCAAGAAGCAACTGCAGTTGGTTTTGATAAAATAGACTTATATTCTCATTGTGAGTTTGTACTTTCTGACTAGAGTCTTAGCCAACAATACTTTCTCAGGACTTGAAGACTATATAATCTACCAGCACAGGGTGCTACTTCATAGCAAAAGAAGTACAGGTGTGAGCTTGAACATGGGATTCACTGATTCTATTATATACTGTACTACCCAGAGGTTTCTGACCTAATAAAATGACAGCAAAAAGTGGAGAAAACACATCTAAAGCCTCAGGTTGGAGAAGGTAACCTGACAGGATTTGGTGTCATCTTCCAGCATGCAGTGCCTACTCTAAATCAATGACTTTTATGTGCTTCTCTGTCTTCAATGGGTAGAATACTTGGATCCCCAACCTAAGTGGTGGAAAGAGAAAATACATGATTAGGGAATTTGTGTCTTCCATTCCTACAACTCTGAACTGTGAGGACTTAGAAGTCCTGGCTCCCAACAGGAAAACGCTTTAGTCAGGAGACACAAATGGGGTTCCATTTAACCATAAAGATCAGTTGCAACCTGGTCACTTTGGGCTCCTTGTGTTGTGAGACCAGGAATGAGAAAGAAGACTTACCATCTTAGAAAGGACAATTGATCCTGACCATCATGTAGGGCTACTGTTACACGATGGGGCCAGTGTGAAGTAAGTTTCAACCGAGATAATCTACTTGGGTACCATTTTGCTAACTGTTTACAACTTTTATGGTAAAGAGAAAAAAATGCAGCAATAATGGTGAGCTAGTCTGTACAGGGCTCAGACGTCAGGGATGATATGTTATATCACTAAGGACCACCAAGAACAGCAGAGAAGCTAGCTTAAGATCAAAGAAATCTGAAAAAGATAGTATAGCAGGGGAACACTATTAGTTGTGGCCCAGTGGCCAACAGCAGTGGTAAGAGCTATAGCTCTTCTCACTAATTTCTCAAGATTATAAGCCCCAAGAAAGCTGGAAAAAAACCCACTGGTAAAAAAAAAAAAAAAAAAACCATTGGTAAATTTCCTACAAAGGTGTGATTCTGAGTGGTGCGAGGGGTGGACTGTTGAGCATGCTATGACTGTCACCTGGTTCTCCCTTTTAGAACAAAGAACTTAATGTTCCACGTCATCAGGGTGCTTCATGCAGAGATCTCTCAACTGTCAGCCTTCTTCTGGAGGTGCTTTGTAAAAGAGAGCTGCCTCACCCAAGGACACAGCCTCTTCCCCAGGAGAGTTCACATTCAAAGACGAATCGGCACAGGAGCACAGGAGTATAAATCCCAAGTCTCCCTCACCCCGAATCATGGAAATGCTGAAGGACTTTTCAAGCTTTAGAGCTCCCCCTCCAGATCTGCTGAGGCCTTTGTTGAGACTGCAGCATAGATCACTTTGTTCTTTGCCCCATCCCACTTCCTCCTCTTCCTTTCTATGTGTTGGTTCAGGGACCACTCCTTAATAATTCTCCTGTGTGAACACCTCCATCTCAGAATTTGTTTCTGGAGAACTCAAACTCCACTCGATACTTAACTAGGGAACAGAAAAACCCAGCCACTCTCAGAGAAACAGGACAAATAAGAAAAATATGAAATACATATTTAGCAATCCGCTAGCAGAAGCAGGTGGATTAACCACAGAAGTCAAGCAGGGAATTGTTCCTCTGCATTATAAAAGTCCAACATCTATACCAAAGGCGGATTCCATTTCAAATCTAAGACTAAAAAGCATTTTTCCATCTTCTTCCTTCTTGTTACATTGAATCAGAATTTATTGGTAGTGCTGGGAAAATAATAGAGTCATATCTCACACAGGATTTCTTCTATATTCATCTAACTATCTGGGAGTCCTTTCATAAAACAAAACAAAACACCAAATCTGTGCTGCCCCAACAGGCAAAGGAATGCACAATTCAACACTGTGGTATTAAAAAAATAATTACAAATAGTTTTCAGTTATTTTCCCTAAGCATTGTGTGTAGGATTAAAAAAAAAAGATCTTATCTTGAGGCACTATTAAATGTATAAACATAATAAATTTTCAAAGTTTTCTATAAGTGAAAATAATTATAACTGTCCTACAGAAAGTTTCCATTTGATGGATATTAATTTCAACTAAGTAATAATGATCTGATCTGTAGAAACCTGGCCATGATGCATTTTCATGAATGTTCTAAGGTTTATTTTAGATTGCATTTGGATTCCAATGAAATAAATTATAAAACATTAGTATGGAAAACTGATTATTTTCTTCAAATAGTTTACTTGTTTGGGGGGTGCCTGGGTGGCTCAGTCAGTTAAGTGTCTGCCTTTGGCTCAGGTCATGACCCCAGGATCCTGGAATCGAGCCCCATGAACGGTTCCCTGCTCAGCAGGTTGTCTGGTTCTCCCTCTCCCCCTGCCCTTATACCCTGCTCTTGCTTTCTCTCTCTCTCAAATAAATAAAATCTTAAAAAAAAAAAAAAGTTTACATTTGGTACCAAAAAATAAGTATTTTATAATTCAGCTTAGTACAAAGTTTCATTCTTATACAGACTAAAATTTAAAAAGAGATTTCTTTTCGTTATTTGCCATTTATTTGCCAAAATTAGTTCATCAATATAGTAATACTTTATTTTATTAAAAAGTTTGAAGGGGCGCCCATGTGGCTTGGT
>CM052899.1:85017700-85053638 GCA_028534135.1 Potos flavus
CGGAGAGGCATTTTCTGAGGCACAGAGCCAAGGGAAGCCTGAAATCGGCGAGTTGAAGAGACATTCAGGAAACATCTCAGGATGCCAGCCCCACAGCAAGCAGAAGGTAGTGCTAGAGGTATCTGAAATGTGTGGTGCACTGAGGAAACCACAGAAACAAACAAACAAAAAAAGCCCCCAAGCCCAGCTTGACCACTAATTAGATTTCCTAAATACTCCAGCAAATGTTCACAGAAGAAAAGGGGTACCCATATTTAGGCATAAAGGTTTTTGTCTCCATCTCTATTGTCCTGCATGAAATGTCTGATTTCATCAAAAAATTACAAGATGGGCAAAGTAGTAAGCAAAAAACAAACAAAGCAATCATCAGGACCAGATTCAGTTATGCCACAAATAGATAGATCCTGGAATCATCAGACACGTAATTTAAAATAACTACTATTAACATGTTAAGGCCTCTGGTAGAAAAGGTGGACAATACGGATTACCAGTGGGAAATTTCAGCAGAGAGGTGGAAAATGTAAGAAAGGATCAAATGAAAATGCGAGAATAAAAAAAAAAAAAAACAGAATTAAAGATGAGGAATGCCTTTGATGGCACATTAATAGATTGGCACAGCTGGGAACTTAAATCAATAAACTTGAAAGTAGGTCAATAAATCACTCAAGGGGAAACACAAAGAGAAAAAAAAAGTAAAATTTTACCGAAGAAGAAGAGAGCATCCAAGACTGTGGGATAATACTAAATGACCTAACATTCATGTATTTGGAATCCTGAGAAGAAAAAGACAGAAGAAATATTTGAAAAATAATGGCTGTGAATTTTCCAAAAATTAATGACAGATACTATACCACAGCTCCCAGGATCTCAAAGGATACAAACAGGACAAATACTAAAACATACAAAAAGCTAACAAAAAGAAATCTAGGTGTATCTTCTCCAAACCAAAGAGAAAGAAACAAATCTTAAAAATAGAGAAAAAAGACTTATCCTATAAAGCAGTGCAGCAGATTTCAAATCAGAACCATGCAAGCCAGAAAACAATAAAATGTTATCTTTCAAGTGCTGACAGAGAAAGAACTTTCAATACAAAATTACATGCACAATAAAAACATACTTCAGAATCAAAGAAAAAATAAAGTTGCTCTCAGATAAACAAAAACTGAGGGAAGTATTATCAGTACTACCCAGAGTTGATAGCACATGTCAAACCAAACTATATGGTAATAGAGAGGGAGAAATTGGGAGTTACAAATTTTCCTCAACTTACAGTGGGGTTATAGCCCAATAAGCTCATTATTAGGTGGAAATATCATAAGTTGAAAATGCATTTAATACACTAACCCACTGAACATCCCAGTTTAACTTCTCCCTTAAACGTGTTCAGAACACTTAGATTAGCCTACGGTTGGGGAAAATCATCGAACGTCTACGGCCTATTTTATAGTAAAGTGTGAGATACCTCATGTAATTTATTGAATACTGTACTGAAGGTGAAAACAGAATGGTTGGGTACAGAATGACTGTAAGGGTATCAGGTGTTTAGCCTTGTGATCAGGTGGCTGACCGGGAGCTGTGGCTTTCTGTCGCCATCCGGCATGAGGAGAGAGTCTCCAAAAAATGTCAAGTCAGACATTCTAAGCTAGACACCATCTGTAAATTGTTGTTTCTTCTACATATGAAGCTATATAACATGATTTGAATGTATTCTCTAATTAAAGATAAACATTGTAAGCCTGAGAGCAACTAGTAAAAATGCTCTTTAAAGATATAAATAGGGGGCTCCTGGATGGCTCAGGTCATGATCCCAGGCTTCTGGGATCAGGTTTCCTCTCAGTGGGGAGCCTGCTTCTCTCTCTACCTTCTGCTCCCCCTGCTTGTGTGCTCTCTCTTTCTCTCTCTGGCAAATAAATAAAATCTTAAAAAAATTTTTTTAAATAAATATAGTTATAAATAACAGTGGAGATTAAATGGAATCCTAAAAATCACTAAAATAAACTAAAAGATGACAGAAACAAAGAAGATAAAAGAAACAAAGAGATGGAACAAATAGAAAACAGCTAGCATGATAGTAAGTTTTACTTCAACCACATTAATAATAACATTAATTATAAACAATCTATACATACCAATTAAAACACTGACATCAGGTTTAATGAAAAAGTAAAATTCAACTATATGCCATCTACAAAGAATAAATGTTAAACAACATAAGTTAAAAGTAAGAGGGTGAAAAAAAGCGTACCATGCAAGCACTAAGCAAAATAAAGTGGCAAGACAATATTGATATATCACTTTATCTAAAAGAGGAAAACTGCAAAACGATAAAGGCATCAATTTTCAAAGAAAATCTAACAATCCTAAATGTGTGTGAATCTAACAACAGAGCCTCAAAATTCATGAGATAAAAAAATATTGTAACTGAATGTAGGACTAGACAAATATGCAATTATAATATAGACTTCAAAAATCCTCTTTCAGTAATTGATGGAACAAGAAGTCAGAAATGGGTAACAGCACAGGACCTCAACAACACAATCGACCAAACTGATGTTACTGGCATCTATAAAACTCCCTCAACAATGGCAAAACGCACAGTAGTCTCAAGAACACTCACCAAGCTAAAAATAATGATACATTGTGGGCTATCGAGACTCTTTAAAAAGTAGAAATCAGAGTATTTTCTTGCACTATATGACATTCAACCAGGAATCAACAATAGAAAGATACCTGGGAAAGCTCAAAACACACAAAAATACAAATATCACAAAAGAAAAAGAGAATATCACTACATACCCTACAGATGTTAAAAAGGCAATAAGGGAATATTATAGGCTATATATGTCATAAATTTGAGAACTTACATGAAATGGAGAAATTCCTCAAAATCATGGTAGAGACAAAACTAACTTCCACTTCAGCAAATGTGGAATTTCAAGCAAATTGCAGAATTCAGTCAACAAGCCGTTATTCTTTTTTGTTGTCTTTACGATCGATCATTCAAGATGAATTGATGACATGAATAAATGGAAAGTAGATGGCAAGAATGTTGAGCTAGAGGGCTTGGAAGACTACTCCTTTAACAACATAAGAATAAAATAAGCAGAGAAATATAATACAGATACAAAAAGAAGCAGAGCCAAGTAAATGTTGTATTATCAAGAGGGGTTTACTGGTCAATATACACACAACTAAGTGTCCAGGGGCTTGTCTCAGACCCAATCGCACTAATACTAGAACCCAGTATTTCTTTATAGTATATCTATGTGCAATAATCTCAAAAGATAAATTGTGATTTGGCCATACTTATACACACTTAGTTGTTGGATTCCCAGTTATCATAAGAAAAGGCAAAAAAGATAATATTGACTGTATAGCAGCATTAGCACATGGTAAATATCATTAAAAATTTATGTTTGCTATATCCTGCTTGATGTAGGAATAACTTGTGTCCTGGAAATTGGTCGTACATGACCATATACACATCTCTCATCGTGAACTGATTTTGAGATGACACGTATATGTGTTAAAAAAAGCAAACATGTAAAACAGAATAAATACTATAATATAATATAATATAATACTATAATATAATATAATTATAATATAATTAATTATAATATAATATAATTTCTATGCTCAATAAATATTTCGTACTAAAGATTAAAAAATGTTTTACAGAAGGGCCTTACAGTTTGGGTCGGTTACATATTATGTGCATTAATTACGTAAAAAGTAGTAAAGTAGAAAAAAGCATGAAAAGCTACTTGAGCGATAATGAGGAGGGATCTATCTGAAATGTGATCTAAGAATTTGGCTAATTCTGTTTAAAATGTTTTCAAAGACACTTGGTGGTTTGGGGAATTCACACAAGGCAGCCAGTAGTTCAATCTCCCAGTTGCACGGCCTCTTCTAAATCTTTTTTATATCTTCTTCCAAGAAATAAGATAGGAAAATAATTCGAAAGCATAACTTTGAGGCTAACATAATGGAAAGGAGCCTCCAACTGCTACAATGATAAATATTCAAAAATTTTGCTCCTCAAATAGCTACTTTAAATGGAACATACTAATATTTTATTGATAGTACAATTTGTATTTCACAAATTCAAGGATAGTATGTATTTAAATGGATTTGACACTCTGAAATATAAGGACTACTGGCATTATTTAAATACCTGAAAAGGAGGCTCCTGAGTGGCTCAGTGGGTTAAAGCCTCTGTCTTCGGCTCAGGTCATGATCTCAGGGTCCTGGGATTGAGCCCCGCATCGGGCTCTCTGCTCAGCGGGGAGCCTGTTTCCCCCCCTCTCTAGCCTGCCTCTCTGCCTACTTGTGATCTCTCTCTCTCCGTCAAATAAATAAATAAAATCTTTAAAAAAAAAACCCTGAAAAGGCGGAAGTGGTCATGCTGAAGTTATATGCATCCTAAAACATTCAAATACATTAAATACTTGAAAATAACTTAATACAATACAATAATACATTATTTGTCATACTAAAGCTTAGGAAATGAGGTGAGAGAATTTTAAAATATCACACACTAATATCTCTGGCTGTCAAAATCAGTCATGGCAAAGAAAAGTAGTCTTCCATTTCAGCAAAAGTGGAATTCCAAGTGAATTTCAGAGTTGGTACGTAAGCAGGAACACACACACACACACACACACACACACACACGCATCAGAATGTTTTGCTCTTTAAAAATCTCAAATTGTGATTCATGGCAGCTAAGTGATTTTATTCCTGAGAGCAATTCAATTTATATTCCATTTGGTGGAATTCATTTTGAGGTGTTGAAATGAAGCCAGTTTCAGTTTGGACTGCTTCTAAGGAAAGGCAAAGAAATCACAGCTAGTCGTAAAGCATATAAGACTAAGAAACAATAAACGACACTATTTTGCAAACTTAAAGATAATTTTTTGCAAACAATCTATAATTTTACAAATTGGTTGTATTGAAATAACTATCATATACAGCACATCTACACTATTATTTTTTTCTAATCCTGTCAATAATAATAGAGCAGAAATAGTATAATTTAATGCTCTATCAGAATGTTGCTGATGAAGTGTACAAAGAGTAGCAATGTTTCAAAGGTACGTGTGAATTGAAATCGATACATAGCCATGGAAAAAAAGTAAAAAGGTTTTCTGTCATTTGCTGTATCTTAGCACTTTGAAGATAATGCTGAGCAGGGAGCCCAACAAGGGCTCAATCCCAGGGCCCGGGAATCATGACCTGAGCCGAAGGCAGACGTTTAACTGACTAAGACACCCAGGCGCCCCTCAATTTGGTATTTAATCTTACAGAAACACAAAGGAGTACTATAGTAAAAACCTAAACTGGAAAAAAAAAAAACAAAAAAAAACCCTAAACTGGAGACGGTCTAAAATACATTGTTTTCTCAGATTAAAACACTCATGTCCATTCAATAGATGAATAGATTTTTGGTCTCTAGCATTACTGACATTCATTGTCATCAAATATTATTATGCTTTGGAAAATGAAAGCTATCAAAGATACTGAACAAGATAATATTTAATTCTCTGGAAAGCATCAAAGGATTATATTAGTATTTATTTCTTAATTCAAGTGTAAAAAAATTTGCAATATTGATTTAACCGTATCAATCTTTAGCACTTTTGAAAGATGTGACAATGAAAAAGGATTGTTTTCATAACATACTATTGGAGAATATAAACTCCAGGAGGACATAGACCTTAAAACGTAAACCTAAGAGATTATGCTGAGTGAAATAAGTTAAGCAGAGAGAGTCAATTATCATATGGTTTCACTTACATGTGGAGCATAAGGAAAAACATGAAGGACATTGGGAGAAGGAAAGGAAGGGTGAATTGGGGGAAATCAGAAAGGGAGACAAGCATGAGAGACTGTGGACTCCGAGAAACAAACTGAGGGTTTGGGAGGGGAGGGGGGTGGGGGTTTGGGTGAGCCTGGTGGTGGGTGTTGAGGAGGGCATGTATTGCATGGAGCACTGGGTGTGGTGCGTGAACAATGCATCTTGGAACACTGAAAAAATAAAATTAAATTTAAAAAATAAAGTATTTTCAATAAGACTGTGAAAACATTAAAATAATTTTGGAAAAAAAGAAAAAAAACTTAGACCTAATATCCCCAGATTCTTCCTTTCATGACACCTGATTAAAGAGGCTACAGATTTAGGAATACTGTACATTTGCCTCAGTAGACAGGGCTTTTGACGTTCAAATGCTCAATGCCATGCAAGATTCTGAGGCATTTTCAATGTGGCAGACTAGACTTACTATTACTAAATTAATCTAATTTCCAGAATTTGTGCTTTTCCTTACACCTCCCTTGACTGAAAACACATGGATTCAGGTAACTGTCTCCAGTGCTCCCCAAATTATTGCTAAAAAATGACTGATGTCTCCATGATAGATTTCTTGTTGTTTTTCAAAGATATGTTTGTGTATCTTGTTTTAAGGTATTTCGCTATCCAAAGACATTATCAAGTGCCATGTAAGCATATAGTTAATATATAGTACATACAAAAATTATGCTTGCATGATACTTGATGATGCCTTCAAATGTGATATATGTATATATACATGGAATTGATAAAAGACCTCTAAATTCTCTATAAAAATATGCTGAAATATATTACATAAATAAATATATCTTCATTTGGGTCTAGAGATTATTTCTAGAGCCCACAAATAGAAGTATGTCTATTTCTAGAAATATATAAGGCAAATTAAATAAATAAATAAAATAGAATACTTCTCAGCCAAAGACTCTAAACACCAATATAGAGCCCAATAAGATAATAATCTTAAAGTTCAGTATAAGAACAATGTAAGACTATTCCAGGGAATACAGTTAAACCAGTGTCTCAAATAAAATAACTCGTATTGAATTTCTTATGCAACAGTACTTAAGAACAATAATATATTAAATATGCAACAATGAAGTCAGAGGATATTTTCTACTATTGTAGACTTAGTGGTAAAAGATACTTTATTACATCGAATTTAAGAATATTTGCTATTTTTTGTTTTACTAGGATTCTGATTTATCTAGATTATTTTAATTTAAAATATAGCAAAGTACTCACAACTATCAATAATAGACTTCCTGAAATACACGGGAATATATAATTCTGTCTATTAAGCTGCCTAACATCAAATTGAGACACCCTTGGGTCCATGGGTTTTTGGTTAGGTGATGTTTCTCACTGCTCCCCTCAAAGGAAAGTCAATACATACATTTATATATATACATACAAAATTGACTACAGCATAAAGAAGAAATTTGAGAAAATATCCTAAAACATGCAGCAAATATTATAATAACCATTTCAAGCTCTTACGTAAAAGTAGATCACAATTAACAACTAGTTCATAAAATTATCTTCTCTATAATCTAAGCTGCTTAGTGTTCAATAACATATTTAAAAACGAAAATACTTTTGGGGTCCCTAGCTGGCTCAGTCAGAAGAGCATGTGACTCTTGATCTCGGGGTTCTGAGTTTGAGCCTCACAATGCCTATAGAGATTACTTAAAATAAATACATTTTTTTTAAATGAAAATACTTCTGGAATAAATCTAAGAATTAATTAAACTTAATGCTTATAATTATATATGTATAATGTTGAAATTTACCTAGTTGAAATCAAACACCTTCCAATGATCTTTTTATTAAATAAACAGCATGATGATCTCAACTCATTCTGCCTATTTAGAAGGCTAATTTTGGTAAATTGTGTTTGATTCAGTTACTACTCAATTTTTCATTTCCACTGAACTACCTTCATGGGAGAATATGCTTTCCCACTCAACTAATATTAAGCTAGACCATGTGCTTTGGCCACTGAAATATGGACAGAAGCGACAGTGTATATGACATGTGTGTGCCAGCTCAGAGCATTGCTTGTTTCCACCCAGCCATCTGGGAGCTTCTGACTTCCACCATGAGAAGTCTAAAACCTTGGGATCCGCTGCCCCTCCACTGAGTGAGTGACCCAAGCCAATACAATACAGGAGTGGAAAATACTTACTGCCCTAGATATTTTTCTAATTGTTCCTTATGTAGCAAATGGTGACCAGTACACTAACCAGAAAGTATAATAATAATTAAGATATTACTCACAATAACATAATATATAGCATAATATATAGTATTTACAAAATAACTCCCCGCTGAGCAGGGGTGCCAGGACCCTGAGATCATGACCCAAGCCAAAATCAAGAGTTGGCTGCTCAATTGACTGAGCCATCCAAGCGACTCAATTTTTTTTTTTTTAAAGTAAGATGAAAGATGATGTTCTGAATAAATAAACAGAATTGCATACTCTTGACTTAAAACTGCAAAGATGTCAATTCATCCCAAATTAAAATGTAAATTCAATATAATCTAAAAAAATTCCAGTTAATTTTTTTAAGAAAGAAGGTAAGCATGTTCTAAAGTTTATACAAAGAAATACCATTCTGGCAATAGCTAAATCAACCTTTAAAAAAAAGAATAAAGAACAGAAAAAATCTGTTAATGGGGGAGAACAGACTTTAGAGGTATATGGTTGTATATAACTTACTATAAGATAAAAGTGACATCACACATTGAGGAAAGGACACATTGTTTAGTAGATTTTGTGTGTGGCGCAGGGACGGGGTGGAGTAAGGGGAAAGCTTCCCTACATGGAGAAAAAGAAAATGAGATTCCAGTCCAACACCACATATAAGAATTCATCCAAAGCAGGAAAAATATTGAAGTGAGATAAGTAAAAATATAAAGTTAAAAAAAAAGTAAAAATGTAAAGTTATAGAAAGAGTGCAGATAA
This sequence comes from Potos flavus, assembly GCA_028534135.1. NCBI lineage: Eukaryota > Metazoa > Chordata > Mammalia > Carnivora > Procyonidae > Potos > Potos flavus. The sequence continues at coordinate 85,026,520 of CM052899.1, forward strand.
ATATCTTTGTGACTTAGCAGCAGTGAAAGAATACTTAAACTTCAAAAGTACATCAGGAAAGAAAATAACTACTTAATTAGACTAAAATAAAAATATCTGTTCAAGAATAGACACCATGAAGAAAATGAACACACCAATGAAGGAATAAACAAAGATATTCGTAATGTCTAAAACAAGGGATTAATCCGTGTATATACGACCAGCTGCTGAAAAATAAGAGGTCAGCAAACCTAATAAAAAAGTGGCATCAAGGGGCTCCTGGGTGGCTCAGTCTGTTAAGTGTCTGCCTTCGGCTCAGGTCATGACCTCAGGGTCCTGGGGTCCAGCCCTGCATCTGGCTCCCTGCTCAGTGAGAGCCTGCTTCTCCCTCTCCCTCTGCCTGCTGCTCCCCATGCTTGTAGTCTCTCTCTCTATCAGATTAAATAAATAAAATCTTAAAAAAAATACTTAAAAAAAAAAGTGGCATCAAGTACGAACAGGTAATTTAAAATCAAGGAACAAAAATACACATTAAATACAATAGAATGGTGCTGTGCCAGTTATCTTTTGTCAAGGAACAAACCATTCTAAAACCTAGTGGCTAAAAACAGCAATCGTTCATTTTGCTCACAACTCTTGTGAGTCAGGAATTCAGGCATGGTTGAAGTAGGTTATAGGTATGTTCATGTGGTGTCCACAGAAGGTATCTGATATTTTATATTGGTGGCTGACGGGGTCAGTAGTGTGCAAGACTTCTCTGTTCACATTTCTGAAATGTTGGTAGGAACAGTAGAAGGCTTGGCTCAGCTGGAATGCTCTCCCACTCGTGGTAACTCAAGGGACTGTCTATGTGGTTTCTCCAGCAAGGTAGTCAAATCATAATATCAGTACAGAAGCTGCCAGTACTCCTAAGATGAGTCCTAGAGTTTACACAGCACCACTTCCATCATAACTGGAACCACATAATTGGTCATAGGCCAACTTAGATGAAAGGTAAGGAGAGAGGACCTCATCTTTTAATAGGAGAGGTGACAAAGGTATTCATAGTCATCTTTTAGTGGTGCTTGCTTATACAGGAAAAGAAATGTGAGAAGGGATTGGAGGTAAGTGTGAATATATTTATTAATAATAGAGGGTCTAGAAAAAAAGGAGATAACGTGCAATGAACTGAGGGGTATGAACCTGACATTTAAAAAAATCAGATTCAGATGTTACAGGCTGGAGAATATGCTGTGACTGTCTTTTGTCTAATCATTTTTTTAGGCCCTTTTTTTTCTGCCTAAACATTATGACCGATATTTCCATGACAATTGTAATGCATGTTTTAGTAGGATAGTATTGCTTAGGATGACACTGTTCCTTTAAATTCTCCAGATTGGAACAAATATTTTTAAAATCTTACCTTATGTTAAATCTGAAGTTAGTCACCTGGGGAAAAATTAAGTAGGAGCATTTTGAATGGATAAGCAACTTCAAAATTCTGAAGGAAAAATGGTTCCTCCAATGGAAACTGCCTCTAAAACTTGAAAAGAGGCACAGCTGCATCTTATAAACAAAAGCAATTTGCACTCATTTTCCTTGGCTTAACGTGGAATGCAAACATAGACTATTGTTTTGGGTGTTGCTTTTTTTCTTTTTTTAAGAAATAAAAACAACCCATTTTTTAGAAGAAGATTACAGTTTATAGATAACTCTCTACAAAACATGATTTCATTGCTGAATCCAGAATTTTGCGTTTAAATGTTAAGAAATTAAAACGAAAATCTAAAGAGGTATTTATTACAATGACAGACATTTTTTTAATCAATCAAATACGTGTATCCAATACCTACCATACTCAAGGCAAATTTAAAAAGCCTCCGGATTCTTTAACCAACTAACAAGATGATGTTGGGGATTTACTTACCATTTCCAAGTCTTTACATATTGAGGGACTGGACTACAAATCTTCTAAGATATTTTCCACAAAAGTTTCATCTCTAATAAAAAGTCTTGGCAGGACTAATGAGAAAATGAAAAGTAGTATACAATGAAATCACAAATTAGATCATTAGTTAATAAATACACATTATCCCAGCAAAAAGTGATATTGAAGCAGGAATGACAGGAAAGAGGGAGTCAAAAGTGACCTAGAACTTGCAGAATGGTATATTTGAATAGTTACAGAGAAAAGAGAAGCACTTAAAGTTAAAAAAACATCATGAGAGAGGCTAAGGAAACAAGACTGAGAAGTTGCCTAGGGCAGAGTCAATAAACCAACTTGGACTGAGCAGGCAGAGGCTGAAACTGGTGGCAGAATCCTACCCTTGGGTTTTGTTTGGCAAGCAGAGTAATTTTCAAATACTTGCTAGTTGCCCACATTTGAAAAAAAGAGAGACAGAGAGACTTTACCTAGCTCTCAAAGTATCTGACAAAATTGGCCCATACACCCACATGGCAAAAATCTGCTGGCACTAAGTGGAGGTTGCCCACTTTGAAATGGAACATTCCGTTGTTGCCACAGTTGCAACTTCCACAGTTGCCACTAATTTCTATTAAACTCGGAGGGTTTTACTTACCTCTATTCCCCACTCAGCCTGTTCTGTCAAGAGCCACAGAACAAGCCCATTTTTCAGAAGTGAGACATCGTACAATTTTCAGGCTATAAAAGTTGAATTTCATCCTGAGGTTTTACTATACACAGTTTTTAACAAACGTTTATACTTTTGAAATATGTTTTTTGAAAATCAAAAATAGTTTCAATTAAGTGACTGAAGATGCTAGAACCAAAGAAGAGCTTCGTCCTCAGGAATTGGGAAAAGATAGAATCATGAGCCAAGTAAAAAGTTGATGTTAGAGGATCGTTGCTTTTTTAGAGGGCAGAGAGAACCATAAGAAAATAGGGTAATTAAAAAAAAAATGTTAGGTTTTGGGCTGAGGCTGAACACTGGAGTAGACATAAAGACTTAGCTCCTCATAGCTCTAGGTTAGAGATTGGGCTCTTCACCTACCATTTCTGTGATTATTGCATGTCACTGTCTTCTGTTGATTGCCCAAAAGGCCACCAGAAAAGCAAGGCTATGAAACTGATTTTGGCATGGAGGTGGAGTGGTGAGAACCACCCTGACAGTCCCATAGGAGTGTCTCAATATGGAAAATGAGGATGTAGCCTCTATGATTTTAAGATAAGCCTTACAAAGAGAATACTGATGGAGCTTTGGTAGATTTTATGATTTAATAGCTTAGGATAGATGAGCACAGGAAGCAAGCATTTTTGAAGCAAATCCTGATGAGAAAGATGTCTTGGTAAGTAAGAAGTTCCTTGGTTCATAGTCTTTTCTTCCAGAAGGAGGTAATTCCTGGAGTAAGTCTATAAGTTACCTTTGCTTGGTGTCCGCATTTTCAACATAGAGAAAGGAAAATATGTTCCCGGTATTGTTTCACATAGTAACAGTGTATCCAGTCTCAGTGTATTGGTTTCAGTTCTCCGCACTCAGCCCCTCAGAACTTCATTTTTCTCCTCCATAAAAAAAAAAAAATGTTGATACTATCTACAGAGAGATCCTGCCTGACCACTCCATATAAAATGGATCTTCACTCCCTACTTCTATTATTCCATCTTTGTGTCTATTTGTTTCCTTCATGGTATTTAGCTTTTTTTTTAAAGATATTATTTGTTTACTTATTTGACAGAGACAGAGATCACAAACAGGCAGAGAGGCAGGCAGAGAGAAAAGAGGAAGCAGGCTCCTTGCTGAGCAGAGAGCCTGATGCGGGGCTCGATTCCAGGACCTCGGGATCATGACCTGAGCCGAAGGCAGAGGCTTTAACCCACTGAGCCACCCAGGAGCCCCAGTATTTAGCTTTTTAACATCTTTAACTATTGTTTATTTTTTTATATATATTTAACACTTTATTTTTCACCGAATTAAAACCACCATGAAGTCAGAGTCCATCTCTATCTTGCTCACTTTTTACTAACAAACTTTAGCAATGTGTATAGCCCACAGTGTAAATTTACTGTGTTGAATTAGTTAAGGAGGCACCTGGGTGTTTCAGTCAGTTAATCCTCTGTCTTTAGGTCAAGTCATGATCCCTGGGTCCTGGGATAGAGCCCCCTAGTTGTTGAGCTCCCTGCTCAACACGGAGCTTGCTTTTCCCCCTCCTTTTGCCCCCTCCCCCTGCTTGTGTGCTCTCTCTCTCTCAAAAAAAAAAAGGGGGGGGAGAGAGGAGGAATAGTGGAGAATAGTGGAACAAAAAATAATTTTTATCACTATAAGCTTTATAGAAACATTTTCATTTAAAATCGCTTATATATGTAACTAATAAAATATCAAAGTTATAAAATTTAAAAAACACAACATAATAACTACTTATACAGATAATTTGGTCAAAAGACTTTATTGATGAGAGATAAGCCAAGTATAATCTCAAAAGGTCTATGCTACTTTCCCATCACCCTCCATCCCACAGACTGTGAGCCTGGTGAGCTTTCTTTAAACACATCTTGCTTTTTCATGATGTCATGTCACTGCAAGATTCTTTTCTTTTATGTCCTTCCGTAATACGTGTACTGGAGAACTCCTATTCGATCTTGAAAACCCACTTTGGAGAGCTGCTCCTTTATGAATCCCATTCCTCCTGCCTGACAACTGCAAGGAACACATTCTTTATGCACCCTGTGTACTTTGAACTTGTAGGGGAGATGAAATCTTTTTTTCCTCTACCCTCTTAGTTTTAGTGTCTGGGGCCTGAGAATCAAACTGAAAAAAGATTAACAAAAGAGGAAATGTTTAACTATGTACATGTGCATGGCAGTTTCAAAAAGAAATAGAAGACTCAAGGAGGAGGCCAGATGACTGAGACTTTTTTACCATCTTAGCTATACAAGGGGAAAAAGGTTTTGGGCTGCTGGGCGGGAGGGGCAAGTTATGGGGAAGTGAGGGGAGGAAGTGTGTGGTAAATAAGGGTCATCTAGTTCACAGAATCTCTCAGGTGGTAAGAGCTATCTCCAGAAATAGCCGTCTCCCTATTACAAAAGATGGCTTTACAAATGGAAATTTATTTAATTAATACAAATTTCCTTTACAAAGGAGAAAATTTATACTTTATTTTTACATAGTTTGTGGAGAGGTAAAGAGCTTTTCCTGCATCTGTGGTTTTGAAAGGCCTTTAGCTCAAAATAATTCGTATGCCAAAGTGGCATATTTTGGTTTCCTTCAAACTGTTGATGCTCTCTCTTGTCCACTAGGAGATTTTATCCACAGCCAGTGTTCTTGCAAATGAGGGAAACAGGTTGACACTGGGGATGATTAAAGCAAACTCATCACCTCTACTGGGCAAACAATTCAAAGATGTTTGAGAGAATCAAACACCCTTTTTACTGATAAAAACAGTGTTTGTTTTAATAGATAAAGGAACTGAGTTTTGTTTGCTAAAACTTAAGAGAATTATTCTCATTTCTTGAATTATTGCAATTTCAAATCTGTTTCCCCACCTGAATTTTTTCCATACCACGGTTAACTTTCTATAATTGCTCCAAACCCAATTATCCTACTTGGAAGCACATTTATTAAGACTACTTAAAAAAAAAAAAGATATTTTAAATTCAGCTATTTTCATTTTTAGCCGGCTGAGTCTGAATGTTAACATACTTCATTTGGCCCTTCAAATGACTTTGTTTCAGTAATGTGTTGATGACAGCTATTCGCTGGTTCACATTTGAATTCTTTTTGCCTGGGCTATTTAAATTGTAATTGGCACTGACAGCCAGTGGTCACAAAGAGACCATAGTTACTCTGTGTGTATTCTTAGCAACAGAAAAATAATGGGAAAAAAGTCACTATAGCAGAAACACCAGGAAAAGACTTAATACAGTTTGATGAACATCTAGAATATGCGTTTAACATTACAAAATTTATACTTTGTCGCAACAGCACTATTCGTCAATCTCATTACTCCTACCGGTAAAAGGACAGTTAAAAACTCTCCTACCAGTGGCGCCTGGCTGGCTCAGTCTGTAGAGCATGCAACTCTTGATCTTGAGGTTGTGAGTTTGAACCCCACATTGGGTGTAGAGATAATTAAAAAAAAAAAAACCTGCAATAATAACAGAAGCCTCTGAAGTGTCATTCTCTTGTGATCATCTAAATATGACTTACTGCTTTTGTTTTTCTTTATATGGTTTTGGGCAGTACTCACTAAGCACCTACACTGTTCTGAATATATTTTCATAAAATAAACTTTCAGTATTGCAATAGAAACCGTCAAGTTTTCCGTTTCCTTTCCTTTGTCAAATACACTTATACTATGCCATTGGTCATTTTAGCACTAAATATTCAGCTGCGGTTTGCTACATCCAGTCAGCTCTAAGATTCAAACGGCTCCCTTCACTTTTAAGCGCTGCGGGTACATTGAATGGACACAACACATACATATAAGATTGATTTTAAAATCCTTTACCTCCCTCGGCTCCTGGGAGGCTCAGTCAGCTCAGTACCTGACTTCAGCTCAGGTCATGATCTCAGGGTCCTGGTGATGCAGTTGTAGAATGGAGGTGAGGTGAGGTGCGGTGATGTCCGGAGCCAAAGGTCAAGAAGGAATTCTTGAGACGTCTTCAGCTCAAAAAGGTGGTTTTATTTAAAGCGAAGGGTAGAAAGAGCTGCTGCCTGGGATTGTGAGGAGCAACTGATTATATACTTTGGGGTTGAGGGAAGTAAAGATAAGGGAAGTTCCAAAAGGATTGTCATATGCTAAAGAAGACTCCCTGAATACCTGAAGCCTTACTATGGTCAAACTAAGGTTGTTTTCCCCTCTAGTGAGGCATTAACATTAAGACAATCTGCCTGCCTCAAGTATTTGTCCGTGGGCTGTAGGTTGTATGGACATTTAATTTTATCTACATTTCCTTCTGCCTTTGTTTCCCACTGGGATCAAGCTGCACTGCACCAGGCTCCCCTCTCAGCGGGGAGTTTGTTCCTCTGCCCCTCCCCCTGCTTGTGCTCAGGCTCCCTCTCTCTTCCCCTCTCTCTCTCTCAAATAAATAAATAAAATCTTAAAAAAAAATCTTTTACTTCCTGTGAATATAAAAGTAAAAAAAAGATGAACTCTAATGATGAGCAGTGTTTGGGCCACAGTTAGGCCCCTTTATTACAAACTAGTGAGGAACTCTACCAGTTGCATGTGAAAAGTACTAGAATATGTCACCCCAAAATATGCCTTTTAGACATACGGATTATTTTTAACCAAAGACCATTAAGAACCAGAAGATGAAAGAAAAGCTCTAAAAATGGGGCATGTGTTTCCCTTTTGTAAAGGAAATTCACATTTATAAAGAAAATTCAATTCCTAAACCATGTTTCCCTCCTTCTCCTATACCTGAAAGGAAGCTATTTTTTTTAAAGATTTTATTTATTTATTTGACAGAGAGAGAGATCACAAGTAGGCAGAAAGGCAGGCAGAGAGAGAGGGGGAAGCAGGCTCCCTGCTGAGCAGAGAGCCCGATGCGGGGCTCGAGGGCGGGGCTTGGGGCTCTATGCGGAGCTCATCCCAGGACCCTGAGATCATGACCTGAGCCGAAGGCAGAGGCTTTAACCCACTGAGCCACCCAGGCGCCCCTGAAAGGAAGATTCTTAATGACTTATCAATGATGACAGCACCAGCTTGAATCTGTGTAAGCAACCTTACTAATAACACTTGTTTACCACATTTTTCTTGATCACCTCCCATAACTTGCCTCCTCCACCCAGAAGTGAGAAACCCATTTTCTTTGTTTAGCCAAGGATGATGTATAAGCCCAAGTTCGAACCTTCCCTCTGGGTTACTCAACACCTCAAGCTCCCATATGCACGCACAGTGCATTTTGTAATAGAATTCTGTAGTTTTTCCCTTGTTAATCTATCTTCTAACAGTCTAATTTACAGGATCCCAAGCAGAGAACCTAAGCTGGGTAGAGGAAAAAGCTATTTTTCCCCCTTTCCCTACATATATTCCTGGTTGCTAAAACTCGCCTCCCTCCAACATTTGTCTAAGCCTTTAAGTACCCCAGATACCAATCGCACAACAATTTCAGTAAGAATTTACCGTTTCGTAATTGGAGGCTGAGTGAAGACAGATATATTTTGGCAGAATAAATTTGGTAGTTCCTTATATGAAGGGAACAGATCTCTATCTTTACTCTAAATGCCTAACACAATACAATAAATACCTGTTAATGACTGTGGTAGAAGTTCTCTAAAACGCTACTGCATGATGCATCACTTCAGAAAAATTTGGGGAATTGTTAAAATGATATTTTACAACTAGCTATTGATGTGGACATTTCTAAAATTCAGTTCTTGTAGAGTGAGAAAAGATACTATACTAAAGGTTTTTCAATACGGGTCTAGTTATAAAGCCATTTCAGTGGAAGAATAGAAGATGGGTATTTCCAAGACACCAGCTATAAGGCCATTTCAGAAGACCAGGAGCAGGAATTCAGTCCTAAATCAACTGTAGCTCTTGGAAATAAGGAAAAGAAGCTTGATAAAAAAGGTATATCCTCCACCATTTGCTTATAGATGCAGACACAAAGCTATCTACTGAACATTAAAGGAATTCTTTTTCTTAGCTAAAATAATAGATGAGTTTATCTTACTGTGTTTCTTTTTACTGAACACTTTTAAGGACCTAAAAGCTATTGTTGTACATATGAATGTCATCCTTTGAATTCTGTCTTTACATGAATTTTAAGCAAATATGACACTGTTTTGACACTATAACTTCACTGCCTCCTAATAATGTACTATTATTACATTTTGTTTCTGTGAAAGCATCATTGGGTTAATGTACAATTATGCATAAGAGATATGGTTCAATAACTACAATATTTCCAACTTCAATCCTTTGACATAGGCAAAATGATAAAATAGCAATAGGACAGCCTCAAATTTAAATATATTCCAAAACGCAAAGTTGTAAATAAAATCATTTCAGTACAGTAAGAAATTAAAAACCATAACTTTTAGAAGTCTGGGACTATACTCAAAGAGATAATTGTCTCTCTCTCTCTTTTTCAAGATTTACTTATTTATTTGACACAGAGAGAGAGAGAGAGAGCACAAGCAGGCAGAGGGAGAGGGAGAAGCAGGCTCCCTGCTGAGCAAGGAGTCCAATGTAGGGCTTGATCCCAGGACCCTGGGATCACGACCTGAACTGAAGGCAGACATTTAACCAACTGAGCCACCCAGGGGTCCCAAGAGAATTGTTTCTAACAGACCGAGTTAGTGATGATGCAGTGGAAAAAAATTTTAAGGATCTATCACAATAAAAAGTTAGTTCTTCCATCTTTCTTCTTTTGCAGGCCATTACTTTAAAATGAGCCATCTGCTTTAAATTACAGATTAAGCATTGTTTCTCTTAGTTGTATTCTGATGATATAATGTTCAGAAAAATGAAAGCGACAATGATGAAGGAGAGAAAGGTAAAAGAAAAATATAGGTTTCCCCATTATCTGCTTTCGACTAAGGTCTTAATAAAGGTTAGCTATAATTAAATTAGATCAGTCTTTCTTTTTTTTCTTTAAAGATTTTATTTTTTTGAGAGAGAGAGAAAGAGAAAGCATGGGGTTGGGGGAGGCAGAGAGAGAAGCAGGCTGCCCACTGAGCAGAGAGCCAGATGAGGTGGGGCTCTCCCTATTCCAGGACCCTGGGATCATGACCTGAGCTGAAGGCAGACAAGACACTTAATCTCCTCGACCACTCAGGTACCTCTCTTTTTTTTCTTTTCTTTTTTTCTTTCTTTCTTTCCGTAAGTAAACTCTACTTAAGGAAACTCTACTTTCTACTTAAGGAAACTCTACCCCCAACATGGGGCTCAAGCTCAGGACCCCCAGGTCAAGAGTAGCATGTTCTACCAACTGTGCCATCCAGGCACCCCCAGAGCCTTTATTTTAAACAAAATATAAGTATTTGAAGATATATTTGAATTTGTTAATTAAAAAGTCCTGATTTGGGGATGCCTGGGTAGCTCAGCCAGTTAAGTGTCCGCCTTCAGCTCAGGTCATGATCTCCGCATCCTGGGATTGAGTCCCACATAGGCTCCTTGCTAAGCAGGGAGCCCGCTTCTCCCTCTGCCTGCTGGTCCTCCTGCTTGTGCTCTCTCTCTCTCTCTCTCTCTCTGACAAATGAATAAAATCTTTAAAAATCTTTAAAAATAAAATTAAAATATTTATTTTAAATATTTTAAATAAATATCTTAATATTTATTTAAAATAAAATTATTTAATAAATAATTTAAATATTTTAAATAAATAAATATTCATTTTAAAATAAAAATCTTTAAAAATAAATAAATAATAATTAAAAAATCCTGATTTCCCTTGCCTAAAAATTTTTCTTCTCTCATATTTCTCTATCGCGCTCATATACACAGCCGGTTGAGTATTAGTTTGCCTTTTGTAATGTATTTATTAATTGGTTTTTCCTAAAAACTGTTTTCAAAGACATGACAGAGCTTATGTCCTATTTAAAAGAAAATCTCATATGATCACACTGAACCATTTCAGGAGAATGAAGTCTCATAAGAAATTTTATTCTAATACCAAAGAACAGCTTTAACCCAATTTATACTCAGTCTCATCTGTAATGATTAAGTCATAAATAGTATATCCTCCAGGCCTTCTTTTATCTCCTGGTGATTCCGTATAGCAACAGCAAGCTGTTTTCAGGAGGACAAAAGCTCATTTGAAGGGTTTCATAATTAATGCATGCCTTTGAGAGTTTATTTCATTCACAAAATGACGAGATTACCCAGTCCTTGGATGTATCAGCCACTGCCATGAAATTTTACCCTATCTGTGCAGAAGGAAAAAAAACATCTGATTGGGCTATCCATTTAATTAAGATTTATTGGGTACTTACTATGTGTCAGGTAATGTTCTAGGCAAATGAGAAGAAAATGCAGCTTGTAAAATTTGAAGCCCGATAGACCTAGGATTAAATATTGATTCTGCTATTTATTAACTGAGCGTGTAATAAAGAATTTGGCTGACCTTTGTCTCTGGTTCCTGGGAGCTAGCTTCTAAATCCTTGGAATTTCACGAGTGATAGGAGTGTCTTTGTTATTCATGTTCAGCCCCTGGGACCGCACCTGGACAGTTTATGCTAACAAGGGCCTCTAGAGAGTGTATACTAATGAGATGTCTCAGGATGGGGGCAGGCCATGGCAAAAAGACCAGGGGAATGATTAGATGCTTGGGGCTTTGAGCCACTGTAATATCAGCCTGAACTCCAGGGGAATGGATACTGAGTTCAACCACCTGGACCAATTCACCTGGATTCAACCAATCCTGTCTACATAATGAAGCTTCGATTAAAATTCAAAACACTAAAGCTCAAATGAGTTTCTTTAGTTGGCAATATTCCCTGCACACATTAATGTCAGGAGGGTACAGAATCCCCAGTCAGTGATTTCTGTGAGTCTAGCAAACTATAGAAAGTTAGAGAGGTTTTGCAGAACTGCTAAATTTGCAGTTGATGTTAGAAGTCTTGGGGAGACTTGGTGATCTGGAGGACTGCGCCCTAAACCCCAAGTTTGGCTAATTCGGGGTACTAAGCAATCTTCTTTGGCAAATTACTTATCTTTTTTAAGTCTTAGTTTTCATATCTTTAAAATAGGTAAAACGATAGTATCTAAGTCACTGGGTTGTTGTAAAGTTGAAATGGTTTTATGAATTATTTATCGTATGTCTTGCATATAATAGGTTCTCACTTATGTTTTATTATTATTGGCTAGGAATTTTAAAAATGTATTATCTTATGAATGAAAGATTCTTAATAAAATGCTCTCTTAGAGCACAGAAAGCAAAGGATGTATCAATTTCCACACATCTGTTCTTTGACTTGTTTATCTTGTCTGTCAGATATGAGAACTCCATCTGGAAACATCACATCACCAGGGTCAGTGACTTGAATATCATTAAGAGTCTTAGGCCTATGACTAGTTCTTTCAAAAACGAACAACAACAATAATAATAATAATAAAAAAAAAAAAAAAACACGTGAGAATTACAGGACAGAGCTCCATCACAAATTTCTAAGATTTCACGAAAGGTCAAATTACTCTGGAAAGTAGCAACTGAGACACTACAGTGACATAATAAACTCAGTGGATCAGAAACAAAAGACTGCTCAGAGCCTCAATTCGGACAGGAAGTCTTTCCTACTTTCGGCTCTGTGGCACTGGAAGTGGCCCTTACCTACCTAAAAATGCAACTGAGATGCCAGTTATTAGAGCTGAAGTGAATATTAAGTGAAGTGGTGCATACAAAAGAGCATCAGAAACTATGTTTTATTTAGTGTGTGTAATCACTGATTTGGACACATAATGATATTCTAATATGGAGGTAAAAATGCTTTTGAGCAATGAGATGGAAACCCAATTGCCTAACTTAATTAGGGTAAGAATATTAGGTAAAATAAAGTTGCCATTGAGAAGTAAATCCCTACAGTTGTGATTGATGTCATTTAAGGATGAATCCCAGAGTATCATATTAAAAAAAACAAAAAAAAGAAAGAAAAGAAAGAAAAGATTAAAAACAGGCTCCAAGCCTGACGTGCCCACAAAGATGTTCTAATCAGTCTGCAGGTTTAAATGAATAAATGAATAAATAAATAAATAATAAATACCCTTTTTATTTTCAGCTATATTTGACACATATTCCCCAGTGTCAACTATCAATTGGAAAAAAATGGAGTCATTTTTCCACTGTTGTCACTCAGGTCCCATCTCTTCATTTTCATCACTGACCTAATACCTATAGGCATGTGCACCTCTGACTCATTTCATAGAGTTGAGTAACTTCTAGAATTAGGGTGTTTATGAATGGTAAAAACCAAGATAGACATGGACAAAGAAGACAGGAGATCAAAGGATCTTTGTTAAGAACAAAATGATTTCACAAGTCAGGGTAAGGCAAAGCAGGGAGGGGAAGGAATTAGAGTTCAAGCACCTAGAAAGCCTTGCAACATAATGCCCTCTTGGCCCCAAATTCTTGCTCTATCTGTGGAGGAATCCAATAGCTGTGAGTTTAGCCTGGCCTTTCAGGAAGAATTCTACATAGAGGAAGCTGCAGCTATGATTGGGCAGGTCTTGATTATCCCCCTCCATGCAGAACTATGAAATGTAATGTATCTGATTTTACATTGGTTAACCCGTCTCTCTGCAAAGACTCCTCCTCAATTCTTACTTAAATACAGAAAATAATTTCTAACTTATGCTGATAATGGGTGCTGTAACAATCACGAAAAATTTGACAATCAAAATGAATACCTTCACACCATAAAGGAGGCCAAGAAATGTGTCTTTTTCTTCAGGATACTCCATGTGAATTGAATTCCCGTTCCTACCTCAAAAATATGCTAGCCCTCTGACATCTTGGGAAATTATAAGCAAGGGCGTCTACTATGATAGAGAAACAAAGACGTGACTGTTCGGTGGAATAATGGTGGCTGAATATACATGAGTGCTCTTCAACCTGACTGTTAGGATCACATTGGGACACTCAGGGAGTGGAGTAATTCATAGCCCTAGGTTGGCAGCTCTTGTTAACAGCCGTATTTCTGAGGGAGGTGACTCATATCCATAAGGTTATATTATATTGTAAGAAAGAAATAACAGAAGCCAACATCTGAGTTCCTTCACTCGTGTATTCATTAAATAATTTATCCAAGGGATGCCTGGGTGGCTCAGTTGATTAAGCATCTGCCTTCAGCTCAGATAATGGTCCCAGGGTTCTGGAATCAAGTACCACATCAGGCTCCCTGCTCAGTGGGGAGCCTGCTTCTCCCTCTGCCTCTGCCGTTCCCCCTGCTTGTGCTCTGTCTCTCTGACAAATAAATAAATAAATAAAATCTAAAATAAATAAATAATTTATCCAAAACTATCAGTCAGTAAACTCATGTGAATTCACTGACCATTTTAAGAATTACAAACTTCAAGGAACTTAACATTCACTGAGAAAATCTATGTAAGCTTTTTGTAGTTAAATATCTAAAGAGCATTATTGACAACAAGCTGCTCTAAATTTCCAGATGAGGAAAAGTCTGTAGTATTTTGCAGGTGTATGCTAGAGAAAGTGGAACTTGAGCAATGGAGTACTTGGGTAGCCAAACGATGCAAAGGTTGTGATAATGCAAGGCTTTGCTTCAAACTCCTTCAAGATTTCCCAAACCAAGTGCTAAGGAACCTTTTATTAAGACATACGAGACACTGAAAATCAGGTTCCAAACTCAATTCCAGCCTTATCTGTGACTGCTTCCTGGCTATGCCAATCATTCCAGACTGTTTCCATTACCCAGACAGGATGTGTATTTGCAAACCTCCATGTCATCTTTGGTGCTGCTCCTGCTGCTTTCCCCGATTCTGTATGCTTCGTGAAGTCTAGCAGACCCTTCGGGGTACAATTCAAATACCAGGAAAGTGGAAATCTGTTCCTAGTTCCTTCTCTCTGAAAAAAGTGTCAGTTAGCCCCTTCTCCGTGGTCACGCTGAGCTGCGACTGCAGAAGTGAAGGTTTTGGGTGGGACATCAGCACCCCAATCATCTCCATCAATAACCCCTAATTCTTTATAAGAACAACTGATTTCTTTTAGTTTTATTTTACTAGCTATGCAATGACACTTCATGTTGTTGCTGCTGAGCATTTTAGTACAACATATGCGTTAATAATATAACACTTTCTTATTTATTATTAGTAGTGTTTACTTCGCTCTTCCTTCCTCCATGGTGAACTCTTCTAAAAGTATTTTTCAATGCTTACTCTTGTGCCGGGTAATGCACCTGAAGCAAGTAACTGCATTTTCCCCTAGATCTACAATATGGTTTATAGCCTTCAGTTGGAGCCCTCAAGAACTAAAATTAAAAAAAAAAATCCTACATACTTTCATATAATCTAAGTCAAAAACTCCGGAGAATTATTTGCTTCCCGACAATTAACTCTTTTCCTTTCTACAGTTATTTGCCTTTTCTTTCTTTAGATTTTATTTATTTATTTATTTATTTATTTATTTGTCAGAGAGAGAGAGTGAGCAGAAGCAGGGGAAGCAGCAGGCAGAGGGAGAGGCAGGCTCCTTCCTTGGCAGGGAGCCCAGGGTGGGACTCGGTCTCAGGACTCCAGGATCATGACCTGAATCAAAGGCAGACGCTTAACTGGCTGAGCCACCCAGGCATCCCTTGTCTTTATCTTCAGTGTAATTTTTTTATTTCCTTCTGGGTTAAAGACTCTATCCTGGATAGACAACATTCTCACAAGTCTGAACACTAGAATAATACTATTTCCTTGTCCTTAAGGGCTAACAGTATGTACATCTTGGCCTACAAATTCCCACTAAAACTTACCTGATTCCTGAATTTCCTTCTTCAAGATTCTAATTAGATGAAGTTATTTCAAAGTTTTTCTCCATTCAGCATGATTAAAAATAATTTCTAATTTGATAGTACAGTACAGGCAAAGCACTAGAGAAATTGGGGGATGGGCACCTGGGTGGCTCAGGAGGTTAAGCGTCTGCCTTGAGCTCAGATCAGGGATCAAGCCCCAGGCATCAGGCTCCTTGCTCAGCGGGGAGCCTGCTTCTCTCTCTGCCTGCAGCTCCGCCTGCTTGTGCTCCCTCTCAGTCTCTGACAAATAAATAAAATCTTTAAAAAAAAAATTAGGGGCAAAAAAAAAGGGATCGATAAAGTTAAGTTGGGATTTCCTGAGAGCCTCGGGGTTTAAAACGATTCCAGCAGAACGGAGAGAAAAATAGGAAAGTAATTCCTCATAGGAAAAAGAGCATGGACTTTAAGAAAAATATTTTCTAAGTCAATGGGAAAATAACATGAATTTAGAGCATAATTTAAAACTGGAGAATATATGACTAATTTTAGCAAGCACTACAAATTTCAAAACACGCTTCTTTGCTGATCATCTAAAGTATTCTAATTCGTGTAGACATAAGATGAATCTTTGAATATGAATTTTTTTTAGGTTTGGATTACACAATCCCAATCAGTAACAAGAAATCATCGTTGATTAAGACTGACAGAAATAGAAGTTTGAATTATGTATGTATGATATATGAGCTGTCATCAACTTTTACTAAGTGAATGCTAAATCACTCAGAATATTTCAGAGCAGATTTTTTTTTTACATATGGTATATCATTTGCAATAAACAGACTGATATACAAATTTTCCCTGATGGTATGTGTGTGAAAACGATCCCAGTGATCCTAAAATTATTTTGCTAGAAAGGAAACTAAATACAAGAAATAGACAAATTAGCAGAAGCCTACATATTCAGACCAACAAGAAACCTGGCTTTGGACAAGTAAGAATTTTAGTTAAAATTTCAAAATATAATTGTGATTGCTGCTCTATTTCTTCCAGCTATGCTGACTCATTGTCATCACATGCAGTTTTGAGGTTATTCTAGGATTCTTCATTTCTTATCCTGACAGTTGCTTCTTTTCCTAACTACACAGCTCTTAAAAAAATAAAATTGCTCATATAATTAGATCATTACAAAAAATTAAAATCTGAATAGTTTGCATTATAAATCTAGGATACCAGACTTTAAAATCTGTTTAAGGTTCTAACTGCAAGCTTCCATTATTAAAGTTTTTGTGTCAGACTTACATTCTAGGTCAACTTTTTAAAACATAATGCACTTAAGGCCCATGATCTATTAATAAGTATAAGCTTGTTAATGACTCAGACATTCATTTACATTTCAAGGAGTTAACTTGGTATACTTCAAAGAACAAGAATCTTGGAAACAAAAAAGACCTGAGTTTCACTCCTGGCTCTGCCAATTACTAGCTGTGATTACTCACAGAAATTATGAGTACTCTAACAACTGAGACCTGGGAGGGGGGATGGAGGGAATGGAGGTAAAATCGTCTTTTGTAATTAAAAGAAACACTATTTGTAAAGTAAATGGCATATTAGGATCATTAACATAATTGGCACACATTTAATATTGGCTATTCTCTTCTATAAAACAAAGATTTGTTTAAGTTGTTTAATTTTTAAATAGACTATTTTGGCATCCTATCATCCACATTTCAAGTTGGAAATGAATAGATTTAAATTTTAAATGGCACAAAAATACCCATACAAAAGGTAATAAAACTCAACACACACATAAACACCTATTGAGTCTACCTTCAGTTATGATGTTAGGACATTGGTCACATAGTCTAATGACACTGACATTCGCAATACCTTTGAAAATTCTCACTTAAAATTTTCTTCACAGTATTTTCTCTTGAAATTGTTCAATAGTATTAAAAATATTCCCACTTTATGAGAAATTTTTTTAACAAGAAGTATTAGAAGTAATTCAGAAAAAAAAAAGCAGGAAAGAATTTGATGAAAAATAAATCGTACTAATTTTGTTAAATATAAGATATCTAAAAATAATAAAGTTGCACTGTATGGAGTACAAATTCACTTCACTTACTAATTAGAAAAATATATTTCTTTAATCATACAAAATCATACTAGATGTATTTGCTTTTATAAAAGGACAGATCTAATGATGTGAAATTTATTTCACACATCATATAGTTACCTTAAGAACATCTGGGGAGGGGCGCCTGGGTGGCTCAGTGGGTTAAAGCCTCTGTCTTTGGCTCAGGTCATGATCTCAGGGTCCTGAGATCAAGCCCCGCATTGGGCTCTCTGCTCAGCGGGGAGCCTGTTTCCCCCTCTCTCTCTACCTGACTCTCTGCCTACTTGTGATCTCTCTCTCTCTGTCAAATAAATAAATAGAATCTTTAAAAAAAAAAAAGAAAGAACATCTGGGGATATGTTATTATATGTACTAATTGGAGGGATATAAAGAATCCATGCCTCACTCTGGCATTTGGGCTTTTATTGAGAGGCTCTTCAAGTCTCTGAACACCCCCTAATTTTGAGTATATGCCTGAGTCATAACTATGGTTGTAGCCAAGTAAAAACAGATGATAGAAGAGGTAAAACACAGTTGTTGGGACCATATTGGGGAAAATTCTCCTTGTAAATGTGAAAGGGAATTATTTGCAGTCTCTTTCAACAAGTATTTATGGAGCATCTGCTCAGTGTTCAGAACTGCGCTATTTGGCACTATATCTTTTTCTAAACTCGGATATTCCAGTTAAAGATCTTTAACTGTCAAGGAGAAATATTTAGTCTTTCTTTGGGAGTGTCAAGTCATTGCCAAATTGCTTAAAATGGTATTTGAACTTAAGGACAGTTTCATTTCTGCTAAGTTTGAGTAAACCTCTACTTTAAAAAGTAGCCAGTTATCAATTTTTAGAAGCTCTTTCTATACTACTTATAAATCATAAACTATAGCAAATAAGTCATGAGCATGATGTTCTATGGAATAATTTTTAAAATGTTCAATTACATACTTGTTTAGATAGAATGGACAGAAACTTCATCTTCCTAGTACACTTAATACCTTGAACAAAACCTTGTACATAAATAAAGGCATTCAATAAATATTTCTTGAATTGTTCTGAACTTACCATCAATTCAGAATGAGTTTGAGATAAACGACAAATGTAAGAAAGTCAATGCTGTTTTCTACAATAATATTTAAAGTCTAGGAGACAGAAGGAATAATAGAAACACCAACCATAGCTAGGGTACTGAGTATATGATAGAAAAGATCATGCATATACACAAAAAATAAAATAGTTTTATTTTCCATTTGCTGGAGGAATCCTTCAAGAAAAGTCTTCTCTCTTCATCTGACTAGGTATTTACAATGTATTTATTATATATATCCTTACAGTTTGGGAAAAAATGGGTTTTTTTTTTCTTTTTTCCCTTTTTTTTTGTCGTTCTCTTAAAAGCACAAGTTGAGGATGTGTTTCATAAAAAGCAAAGCAAAGTATCTCAAAAAAAAAGAAAGATGGAAAGAGAGAAAGAAAAAAAGAAAAAGAAAGAGAGGAAGGAAGGAAAGGAAAAGAAAAAAGTGACATAGACATTATTTGAAGAAAATCTGGATGGACCTATGTAACTCTTGATTTATTCAATAACTTAAAGCAAGGGAATAAAGTTCAAATTTTATATTGCTGCCATCTTGGAAGTATAATAAAGTCCAATATCCAAGGCAAGTAAAGGAAATTATTTTACTGGCCAGCAGATCACTAAACTCAATAAGGGGCACTAAATTTAAGCACCTAAAAGATGACTAGGTAATTTAATGTAGTGAAAAAATGAACACACAGTCGGCCATTATTTGACCTCTCTTATTAAGCAGAAAGGACTGTCTTTTACTGTGTGCCACAGCTTGATTCACATAGAGATTAAGCTTTCATGTAATCAACTTTGCTTTTGAGGACTTAACCACACAGTGGCATGAAACACATTCTGTCTCACTACCTCAAGATGAACGGAACACTGTTATTTCTGTTCATATAATGGAAATGAGACTACAGTACAAAAGACTAACAAGTCAAATGACATTTCTGCTTTTAAAAAAATAGCACATTAAAAAGCACTATAATGTCATTTCTTACCCACATTTTAGTTAGAACACGACTTAAAATAGCTTGATCTGAATTTAGAAAAGGGTGGTGAACACTATAAACTCTCATGTTCAGTATAGAGTACTGAATCCTTCAAGATTCAATCTTTTCGAAAAGTAATCATGAGTAGTGAATCGCTATTTTTTTCAAATACAATACATATGACATAATATTCACAAAAAGTACAAAGTAATCCAGTAGTATTTTGAGATTTTTAACAGAACAGTTAAACTATTTTGTTGAGTGCTACAATACTTAGCTATCACTATTGGTAAGCAATTGTCAATATGATTGATATATTAACAGCTATAGCATAAATAGGACAAGATGTAAATTGTACTACATTCTTTGTTTTTATTGATTATTCTCTCAGTCTCAAGAAAGAACATTTATTTATTTATTTTTATTTTTTTTAAATTTTATTTATTTATTTGACAGACAGAGATCACAAGTAGGCAGAGAGGCAGGCAAAGAGAGAGGAGGAAGCGGGCTCCCTGCTAAGCAGAGAGCCCAATGCGGGAATCGATCCCAGGACCCTGAGATCATGACCTGAGCTGAAAGCAGAGGCTTTAACCCACTGAGCTACCTAAGCGCCCCTATTTATTTTTATTTTTTTGAAGATTTTATTTATTTATTTGTCAGAGAGAGAGAGAGCACAACCAGGGGGAGTGACAGAGGAAGAAAAAGAAGTAGGCTCCCTGCTCAGCAGAGAGCCTGATGTGGGCTCCATCCTAGGACCCCAGGATCACGACCTGAGCCAAAGACAGATGCCCAACCAACTGAGCCACCCAGATGCCCCTCAAGAAAGAACACTTAAATGAAAGTAAAGGTGACATTATTTTAAGGAAAAGTCTTAAGTGGTTCTTAACTAGTACCTGTAAATAATTTAATTTCTATTAATAACATTACTTGTGACACACTTCACAAAAGATACTAATATGCAGAGCACTATGCCATAATGAGAACATGGAAAGCCAATGCATTTCAGTCACAAACATTTTTAATTAGATAGAAAAAAAAGGTTTTCATTACATACATAAATTACATACAACTGGGAGAAAAGTGTCATTCTGTGTGTCACAATTAGTTGGTCCATGTAAAGAAATGTTGATCATGGCATTGTGGGATACTAGTTCAATTTTTTACCTGGAAGAAAATTCTGTATGATATTAGTCCATATTAGCCTAAATTAGCCTGAAATTGCTTTTAAATTATTTTGAACATAAAGAAGAAGCAGATTTAACTATTGGTTTTATGCCATCAAATACTATTTCTAATACTGAGATTTCCTTTTGTTACCTAGGCTAATATAAGGTCAGATCAGTTAATCTTTGGATGGTAGGATTATGTATGAATTATTTTATCTGTCATGTTTTTCAGAACTTTCCAAATTTTCTACAAGGAAAATAAATATTCATTACATAAAAGATATAATGAAATCAATTTATACATATATGTGTGTACACCTACTTATACATACATTTGCCTACACCTATTTACATACATGTATGTGTGTGTGTGTATATATATATATACATATATATAAATTGTAATGAGATGAAACACTAGACAAGATCATTTTTAAAAACATATGTTGAATGCTGATAATTATTCTTACGTTTCTTCAAGTGAAATAAGCACATTTTCTCCTCGCTTGGAGTTTGAGGCTTATTGATATTAGTGAAACTATTGAATACAATGTAAAATCAAAGGATAAGACCAGGAAAAACTGAACAGCAATCATGTCTTTTACATCTAGATGAATGAATGCAATATATTCGTTCTTTAGGTAGTTGTAATATTGGAGTTAGTAACAATTTATGAATCTTTAGATAAAATAGAAATTTGGGAAATGTCAAATAAATAACTGATAAATATAATAACTTATATTATGCAATAATTTTTATAATATATAACTATAATTACATTTAATTATTTATAATTTAATATGTATTTAATTTGTATATTTACCACACATAAAAAGAAATATTTCACAACATAAATAAATAATAAGAAATTATATAATATAATAAATATAACATAAATTAGACTACTTAAAAATCAGAGAGACATGAGTTCTGAAGGTAAGAGAAGTACATAAAAATTATCTTGACCAAATAACATACTTATTTTAGATGGAAAGGATTCTTATAGAGTAACTTGTTAGGAGCTACACTCTTTTCTGCTTAATATACTGCACACAGTAAAAATACACTGGTTTGAATAAAATTTTTATCTAAAGGCTTAAAACATAATTAGACGAAGGCATTCCACATTATCCACCATTGTACTGCATAGGTAATGCTGATTCTGGTTGGCATTCAGTAGGCAGGCAGAAAATTGTGGCAATTATTGAAAATTATTGGGTTTTAAACACAGTGTACTCAACTCTCTCCTCTCATCTTCCCAACCTCATGTGAATTCTTTTTATTAGGAAAATAATGAATTCTGCTGCTTCAGCACCAAGGAAGCTACATTTTGAAAAACAATGATTTACATTTTTTATTGCTATTTGTCCCACACAAAGAATACACATGCACTTGGGTGTTTTGTTTTATTTTTTTTTTAGTCTGAATCAGGGTTTTCACTTTTCATCAATTTCTCTATGCTTAACATACTTTCTATTTGACTACCCTTACAAAAGATTCTAACTCAGTTCTATCTCCTTCAAAAAGCTTTTCCTAATTTCACTAAAACAACTTCATATTTTTCTCTATCACATTTTTACAGTATTTTTTGTGGCCCCATCAAGGCTTGAAAGTGCCTGCTAATACAGTTATGTGTGTGTTAAGTGTACCAACGATGCTGCGAGCTTCCAGTGGAACTGAAGCATATTCATCTCTGTTCCCCACACCACCCTCCTCAATCACCTGCACATTACTGAAATTCTCTGAAAAGACAAAGATACCTTAAGCTTAATGACTCTTTTTTTTAAGCAATTATTTTTTAAATTTTTTAAAAAACTTTATTTATTTATTTGACAGAGAGAGAGAGAGCGCAAGCAGAGGCAGCAGCAGGCAGTGGGAGAGGGTAAAGCAGGCTCCCCAGTGAGCAAGGAGCCTGATGCAGGACTTGATCCCAGACCCTGGGATCATGATCTGAGCTGAAAGCAGGCGCTTAACCAACTGAACCACCCAGGCTTGATGATTCTTAAAACAACTATACCTTTTTTTCCTTAATTCCACAGGAACAATTTGTCTTTCTTGCTGTTTATTTGTTTTGTTTGAGTCAGACATAAGGATCTATGGTTAGATGAGTAAAATGTTGAACAAAGAATATTATTATCATTCAATTTAGGTAAACTTTTATCTTTTTTCTTATTTTTGAGGACAAATTGTCTTTTGAAATGACTTGGTATGTCATTTCGAAAAATAATAATTCTAAGCAAATGTCTATCTATTAAACTTGACTAATCACAATCATATGCTATTTGAAACATGGTACAAACTATAATAATAAAATACTCTTTGGGTGAGATTAGATTTTAAAGTTTTCTAATAAATTAAAAACAGAAAAATAATCCTGTGTTGCACAGATTCAGAATTGTTTTTTTCACAAATACCATATGTTTATAATAAATATTACTAATCCTAGAGAATATAGCTTCCAATTTATGTCGCTCTCTAAGAAATGGGCAATTGATTACATTAAACTATTGATAATTTATCAAAGATTTTCATTGCCAGTATCAGGCTCTTACCCAGTATAATAATCCACTAAACCCAACTTTTAGAGAATCTCACTGCTGCTACTTGAAATAGAAGAAAATGTATTTTCTCTTAAGTGAGCCTTCGAAATGGAGTAACATAAGGAACAGAAAACATTAAAATACCTTATTTGTGAAACAGACTTGAACTTACATCTAAAAAGATTTCTTTCTAAATTACCTACTAATGACTCCATAATTACACATCACATTAGTAAGACAATTGCCAGCTTTGTCCTGAGCATATATGGGTTCAGAAATACTATGAAATAAGCTAAACATGTGTGCCTCTGGTATTTTGAATATTCCAAGTAGTGCCTACAATGCGTCAGACCTTGTGCTTAGCACTGAATCACAAAGATGAATAAGACTTGAACTTTGTTCTAGGGAACACCACAATGTTAGCTAACAATATACAAATTGATGTTTCATAACTAAAATTATGTCTACTAAATTAATTAATTTTACCCTGGATATCCTGAGAACTACAGACTCAGTCTTTATAATCTCATAAATAATAGCTTCTCTAAGTAGTAACAATGAACGAAAGAGAAAGGATAGCAACTTACCTTGTATTAGCTGCAATTCTGAAAAAGGAGATGGTAGGGGTAGAGTGCCGTCTATTCAATATAAATTGAACCTGAATCTTTGCAATAAAAGATTTCAAGTAGAATTATGGTTTGTGACATATATTATATTGCAATGTTTTCAGAAGATTCTATTTCCTGATTAGATTCCATGCGATCTGATTCATATTGTTTTTGCATGAAAAGAATCTGTCAAGAATGGATATGCCATTTTGCAAACATACATATCCCTGATGTTAACTAGGTTAGATATTATAAGCAAGGACTCATGGATCCTGGTGCCAGTTAATCTAATGTCCAGTCCATTGAAGTGAGGTGTTCACTAGATAATCTGAATGTAGCTTAATGTTTTTTGTCATTTCAAATTGAGTTCCTTATTTCCATATTTGAGAAATGCATAATTCCTAAACCCAAATGGATTTTTCCTGCAGAAGTTTGGATGAGGCAGAAATTGAAGACATTATCAGATAGAGGTTGCTAATTTACCACTTAGAGAAGCATAAGCCTCACTTTTATCTACACAACTAGAGCATAACAGATTAATGTTGTGTAGCATAAAATAATTCACAGTAGACCTTGGCGAAAAGGCATAGTGAGTGTGAAATCTTAGTTAAACTATGAAATTCTAAACAAATTTTTTTTTTTAAACTTGAAAAATCTCCTCTGGGATGAATATGTACGTAAAGTACTATGTCCATCTCCATAAATTTAACACAAACTGAATAGAAGCTTTATGGTATTACTAACACATCTTAATTATACAGAATTTATTATATAATAAGTATTCTATGTCAAACGGTTTTAAAAACACACAGGTAGACCACAACTATGAACATTTACACTCGATGGATAATTCTTTATTTGCATATCCATTATGCACTGCGAACTCTCTTGCATAAGAGTTATGTTACCACTTCTCTAGATTGTAAACCACATCAGTGCTTGACTTGTGTCTGATACAAGTCACAATATATAGCAGTGTCTGGTATAAAATATGTGCTCGGTGGATATATATAAATAATATATTATTTGAAGTCTTGCTTGAAAAATTAATTATAATAATCTAAACATGGATTTTACTCTAGTAGGATTTTTGTTTTCTTTGATGCTACATAATGGACGTTAAAGTACTCTGTATACAGATTATAATAGTAGCAATCAATATTAAACATATCTCCTACAAATCAAATTGAGGGTGTTTGACTACTCTGGGAAAAAATGGTAATGTGAAAAGTAAGTCAATAAACTATTTAATATCCATTACCAGGATACGGTATTTTTAATTTAGCATGTGATTTAAACAGTCTGACTCACATGGTTTTATTTTCAAAGGAGAAAACTAAAGGTACTCATACTGATCCCTTTATTGTTTAAAAATGTAATCCTCATGGTCTGGTTAAGAGTCTTGTATATATATAAAATAAATCATGGCACAGAAGGCCCTTCATATTAAAGGCAAGATAAAATATGCATTTCTATATTTAACTACTAAAGCAGGAAAGAAGGAAACACAATTTTTTTACTGGCTAGGCTATCAGATGTTGGTGAGTGTCAAAAAGAAAAATAGTATTAAAAATATCATCAATAAAACAATGACAGCCATAAAAACAAGATGTGTAATTTTTATTTATCTTACAGTCTGAAACACTTGAACTTCAGAACATTAAGATTATTTTTCAAATATTACAAAGTTAATATGTAAGAAAAGGAATTCTTTGTAATGAAGTTTTTGTTTAATTCTGGTTTAACCTGCCCTTTCCAGACCTGACTGATGTGAAATACCATCAGTTAGTCACTCCATGGAAAATTGTTCATTCTGCATAAATAACAAAGAATATAAGTTTTTCCTCTTACATTTTATAGAAGGAGTATGCCATTATTATTTTCTAATGTGAATTAACCACTTAACTAATTTAATAGCCCTGTGATTTCTAACTACTAGGAGAAAAATCACAAGCCTAGCTTAGTATTTCTATCCCTAATTATGCTAGTTAATTTCCGTATTCTTTAATATTAAAACACCATCATAATATCATTGAGATGTTGTAACCAAAATCATAGTTTATTCAAAGCATTCTAAATACATTCTGATTAGCTGGGTCATTTACAATATTTTTTAGCAGTAATTCCAGGAAATGTTCAAGAAAGATTATTCAAAAGGATTGTTCTGGATAAAGGTCCTGATAAATGGAGATCTTCAGAGATGCAAATTATTCATTAAGATAAAAAGACACTTATCGATCCATCTTAATTTCTTATTGGAAAGAGGAAAAAAATATGAATCAGTACATCCTTATCTTTGAAGCCAGTATTTCAAGGATGAATATTTTATTCGATCTTGTCCTTATGAATAGACTCAAAAGTTAGAAGTGCGAAGGAGACTAGAAGGGGAACTTCTAGAAGTTCCAATTCTTATTTCAAAAGGGAACTAATTAGTAAATTTTGATCATGGATTATGACTGCAGGGACTATGTAAATTAGACTGCCTACGTTTTACAACATTCCAACTTGTGTTACTGTTGATGTTTGCCTTTTGAAAAGAAAATGATGTATGGACATGCTTTTGTGAGAGAAATGGATGCTATCTCAGTGGGGAGAACACTAAAGAACAAGGTGGATGTAAGAAACTTTACAGGAAAAGATAAAAGCCCCCTGAGGCTATAAGGAAATAGAGTGGAGAATAAGAACTGGTCTGAGCCTTAGGGGTCACCTTAGGACACAGAATAGAAAAGATCCTGTGACTCACCGCCAAGCCCATGTTTTGTGGTCCTAGTTATTGGCAAATTTAGTCTCTATTTTCTCAAATTCAGCCTCTATTTTATAGTAAGCCATTTATTTATTCATGAAACAGATAACTAATGAGCCTTAACTCTGGGTCAGATTTACTTATGAGCAAGATGGACATGATCTTTTCTCTCATGGTTCATTGACTCTAGTGAGAATAGACAATTAAATCAGCAATTATCATGATGTATGGAAGGTATTATGACAGAAATAAATAAGAGAGGATGTCTCCAACATCCTAGGTCAAAAACAACTTCCCAGAAATGTCAAATTTAAACTGGAATTTAAATTTATGAATAATAATTAGCTAACAAAAGAAAGGAGGATATTAGGGAAGGAGAAGCAGCCAGAGGAGAAAATTCTAAGTGTAAAGCAGAATATGTGCCAAGACTTGGAGAGCGGAAGGAGGATGTTTTATTCAAGAAGCTAAAAGAAGTTCAGCAGTCATAGAAATCTGGGGAGGGGTCAGCAAGTATTGCTAAAAGTTTTGGCTTAGTCTTGGGGAAAATGAAAAGTCATTAATAAGCTTTTTTTTTTTTTTTTTTTT
>CM052899.1:85054138-85129495 GCA_028534135.1 Potos flavus
TTAAGATCAGTCTACCCTAATCTCACTCAGTTGCAGGGAGAAAATAATGGCATGGAGTTGAGAGGTATTGTTGATACTAACTACACTAAGACAGGGGAGGTGGAAAAAATTTGTCAGATTCCAGACATCTCCACCATGTGGTATGGATAAAATATAATGATTGAATTTGGGGGTTGAAAAGAGGTAAGAATCTAGGATGGTGTTCAGAGTACAAGTCAGGACAACTAGGTGGGTTGTGATCATGGAGATATGAAATACCAGGGGAGGAGTAGGTTTTGCAGGTATTTACAATAAGTTTAGTTTTTAACATTTTGAATTTTAGTTTTTAACACTGTATTTGAGATAACTATAAGACATCCAAGAAATAAAGTCTATAGGCAGTTGGGAATATAAAAATAATAGCTAAAGGGGAACAATTTAGTTTTTTGTTGAAAAAAATTAATCGTAGTTGTATACGCTTTCTAAGAGTGGCAATAATTTATCTCCAAAAGAGAAGATTCTTTCAACAAGCAATGTCTTAATTTTAGTAATCAACTAAGAAAGGTCAGGACCATTAGATATAGCCACATGGGCTCCATTTGGATGACTGATAATAATAGGAAATTTAGAGTTGCCTGCTGGACCTAGAGAAAGAAGCGATCTTCTGGCATAGAAGATAAGAAAAGATCCAGAAACAATAAAATCAGAACAGAACAGCTGGGGGTTAGAGCCCATGAGAAATTCCATAAAAAAAAAGTATATTTAGAGGATCTGTAGTATGCTTTTTTGAATTTTAATTACTTTAATTGATTTGCTTTACCCCAAAAACTTTATTAAAGCATGTTTTATGTTAGGCTTATTTCATCACTGCTTTGTGCCGGAAATGGTAGAAAGGGCTCTATCTTTCATGCATAGAAAACAATAATCTCAAAACCCATAGGCAAGCAGGTGATAACTGAGAAGTTGTAACAACGTGAATTGAACAAAATATGTGTGCTCTAAAAACAATTTATGCCTTTCCATCTGGGAGGACAGGGGGAGTTTTGCAGCTTTGGTCTACTATGTGAAATGAGATTTGAAGCCATTTTCTTTTGCTGTTACAGGAAAAGGTGACTTAATAATGTAGAGGACTGAGGCTATGCAAGAAGCTGTTATTTATATACATGTAATCAATGCCAAGTGCAACACAACTGCCCACTGCTCAATAGTTTTTTCTAGCTTTATTAAGATATAATTAACAATGACATCATGTAAGTTTAAGGTATTACATGTGTTGATTCGATACACTTAAATACTGTAAACAGATTACCACAATAGCATTAGTTAACATCTCCAACAGCTCACATAATTACCCTTTTTTTTTTTTTTTGGTAAGAATACTTAAGATCTACTTTTTTCTTTTCTTTTTTAGCAATTTGGAAGTATAAATTACAGTATTGTTGATTATAACCACTACACTGTACATTAAATTCCCATAACTTACTCATCTTGTAACTGGAAGTTGTTAGCTTTTGATCAGCCTCTCCCTATTTTCCCCACCCCCACCCCAACCCCTAGTAAAAACCATTCCACTCTCCAATTCTACAAGTGAAGCTTTTTGAGATTCCATATCTCAGTGACAGCATATGATGTTTGTCTTTGACTCTTATTTCATTTAGCATAATGCCAAGTTCCATCCATGTTGTTGCAAATGGCAGGATTTCCTTCTTTCTCACAGCTATATAATATTCCATAGTGTGTATATATACCACATTTTTATCCATTCATCCATAGCTGGGCACTTAAGTTGTTAAGTTGTTTCTATATCTTAGTTATTGTGAATAATGCTGCAATGAATTTGGCAGTGAAAACATCTCTCAGGATCCTAGTTTTATTTCCTTTTGATATTTACCCAGAAGTGGGATTGCTGGATCATATGGCACTTTTTCTTTTAGTTTTTTAAGGGACCTCCATGCTATTTTCCATAATGACTGTACCACTTTACATTACCACCAACAGTGCAGGAGAGAGTTCTCTTTTCTCTATATTCTCACCGATTGTTATCAGTTATCTTTTTAACAATAGCTGTTCTAACACGTGTTATTTCACTGTGGATTTGATTTGCATTGCCCTGAAAAGGGATGTTGAGTGTCTTTTTGTGTACCCAGTAGCCATTTTTATGTCTTCTTCAGAAAAATATGTGCTCAGGTCCTCTGCCTGTTTTTTAATTGGATTGTTTGCTTTTTTGGTTTAGTATTGAGTTGCATGAGTTCATTATATATTTTGGATATTAACCCCTTATCAGGAACATGATATTTATTTATTAACGTTTTATTTATTTATTTGTCAGAGAGAGAGAGAGAGCACAAGCAGGGAAGCATCAGGCAGAGGTAGAGGAAGAAGCAGTTTCGCCGCTGAGCTAGGAGTCCGATGTGGGACTCAATCCCAGGACCCTGGGATCATGACCTGAGCCGAAGGCAGCCGCTTAACCGACTAAGCCACCCAGGCATCCCAGGAACATGATTTTTAAATGTTCTCTACCATTTTCTAAGCTTTCTTTTCATTTTGTTGATTGCTTCTTTTGCTATGCAGAAGTTCCTTTTTTTTTAAGATTTTATTTATTTATTTGACAGAGAGAGAGAGCAATCACAAGTAGGTTGAGAGTCAGGCAGAGAGAAAGGGGGAAGCAGGCTCCCCACTGAGCAGAGAGCCCGATGTGGGGCTCGATCCCAAGACCCTGAGATCATGACCTGAGCCAAAGTCAGAGGCTTTAACCCACTGAGCCATCCAGGCGCCCCACAGAAGTCTTTCATTTGATGTAGTGCCACTTACTTGCTTTTGTTGCTTGTGCTCTTGGTGTCATACTCAAAAGATCATTTCCAAGTCCAAGCTCAAGGGGTTTCTTCCCTGTTTTCTTCTAAGAGTTTTATGCTATCAGGTCTTATGTTTAAGTCAATCCATTTCAAATTAATATTTGTGAGTAGTATAAGATAGAGGTCTAATTTCATTCTTCTGCATGTGATTATCCAGTTTTCCCAACTAAAAAAATTGCTTAAAAGAGATACATTAAACAACAGTGAACATGTATATAAAATTATTATACATAAAAATGAGCATCAAAATTAAAAAAATACATGTTGGTGAATTTGATTACTAACAATAATAAAACAGAAAATAAACATTTTTACAAAGAATGAATCAGAGTATGTTTCTGCATTCATAATATTAAAATGTCTGTTCCCTTGCTAAATATTTCTCTACTTCCTATCACCATGTCATGTTTTTCTCCCTCACATTCTTTTTCCTTACTTTTCAATTCTTATGAAATTTACTGTTTCAGGTAGGAAGCAAACCTAGGTTTCTTTTGGCAGTCAAGAAATGAATATAAAGGCCATGATATCTGCCTTCCTCTGCTCAGGGACATAATATTCATATTTAGACTTTTGGGCTGAGTAAGTAATCCAGCCCTTGGTATAAGATAATGACACACTATCAAGGAGGTCAAGACCAAAAGCAAAAACATTAGTAAACTTCTGGCCACAACAGATGCGCCTCCCCTTGTATTGCCAATACCAACACAGAGTTTAATGCTTACGCTTTATAAAAACTGGCCAATTGCTTTCCAAACAAAAGATGTTTTCTTTTTTTTTACCTTACATATTTTTCATAATTATATGATAATGCATAGTTTGAGGTTTTTTCTATTTTTATTCTCTTTGCAAAAATGAGCTGAAATTGGTATCTTTAAAACTGCTATTAACTGAAAAAAAACGAAAAACAACTAGCATTCACTGAAATTCATAATTTCAGTCTACATAGACTTTATAAATTCAGCATTGTCTTTGGGGGATTCAGTTTCAGGACAACATACTCACTTGTTTATATCCCAAATTAGGACATAAAATTATGAACCAAACTTACACACTCTTTGTGACAAACTAGAATTCATTAATAATTATAATTCATTAGCTCCAGATCCGAATCACTGGTCTACTGGACTAATGTCGGTATTATCTTTTTTTTTTTTAATTTACTTACTTACTTCATTTTAAATTTTCAATTTTTAAAAATTTTTAAAAATTTATTTTTTAGGGGCACCTGGGTGGCTCAGTGGGTTAAAGCCTCTGCCTTCGGCTCAGGTCATGATCTCAGGGTCCGGGGATTGAGCCCCACATCGGGCTCTCTGCTCAGCAGGGAGCCTGCTTCCTCCTCTCTGTCTGCCTGCCTCTCTGCCTGCTTGTGATCTCTCTGTCAAATAAATAAATAAAATCTTTAAAAAAAAATTTATTTTTTATTGTTAACATAATATATTAATTGTTTCAGGTCTGTAATTCATCAGTCTTAACTTTACACAGTGCTCACCACAACACAACCCTCCCTAATGTCCATCACCCAGCCACTGCATCCCTCCTACCCACCTCGACTCCAAAAACCCTCAGTTTGTTTCCTGAGATTAAGAATCTCTTATGGTTTGTCTTCTTCTCCAGTTTTGTCTTGTTTCATTTTTTCCTCTATTCCCCTATAATCCTCTGCCTTGTTTCTCAAATTCCATTTATCAGTGAGATCATATGTTGTCTTTCTCTGATTGACTTATTTCACTTAGCATAATAGCCTCTAGTTCCATCCACATCATTGCAAATGGCAAGATCTCATTTTTTAATGGCTGCATAATATTCCATTGTGTGTGTGTGTATGTGTGTGTGTGCATGTGATCTTCTTCATCCATTCATCTGTCAGTGGACATCTGGGCTTTTTGCTTAGTTTGGCTATCATGGACATTGCTGTTATAAACACTGGGATGCAATTGCCCCTTCGGATTACTACATTTGTATCTGGGGGGGTAAATACCCAGTAGTGCAATTGCTAGGTCATAGGGTAGCTCTTTTTTCATCTTTTTAGGGAAACTCCATACCGTTTTCCAGAGTGGCTACAGCAGTTTGCATTCCCACCAACAGTGTAGGAGGGTTCCCCTTTCTCCACATCCTCGCCAACATCTGTCATTTCCTGATTTGTTAATTTTAGCCATTCTGACTGGTGTGAGGTGGTATTTCATTGAGGTTTTGATTTGTATTTTAATGTGTGTTTGTATTTCTCAACATGCTGAGTGATGTTGAGCACTTTTTCATGTGCTTGTTGGACATTTGGATGTCTTCTTTGCAGAAATGTCTGTTCATCTCTTCTGCCCATTTCTTGATTGGGTTATTTGTTCT
Organism: Potos flavus; assembly: GCA_028534135.1. Taxonomy (NCBI): domain Eukaryota; kingdom Metazoa; phylum Chordata; class Mammalia; order Carnivora; family Procyonidae; genus Potos; species Potos flavus. The sequence goes on from CM052899.1 coordinate 85,059,307, forward strand.
TTAGGTGTTGAGTTTGATAAGTTCTTTATAGATTTGGATACTAGCCCTTTATGCGATATGTCATTTGAAAATATCTTCTCCCATTCTGTCAGTTGTCTTTTGGTTTTGTTAACTGTTTCCTTTGCTGTGCAAAAGCTTTTGATCTTTTGAAGTCCCAATAATTCATTTTTGCCTTTGTTTCCCTTGCCTTTGGCGATGTGTCTAGGAAGAAGTTGCTGCAGCCAAAGTCAAAGAGGTTGCTGCCTGTGTTCTCCTCAAGGATTTTGATGGATTCCTGTCTCACATTGAGGTCTTTCATCCATTTTGAGTCTATTTCTGTGTATGGTATAAGGAAATGGTCCAGTTTCATTCTTCTGCATGTGGCTGTCCAATTTTCCCAACACCATTTGTTGAAGAGACTTTTTTTAATTGGACATTCTTTCCTGCTTTGTCAAAGATTAGTTGACCATAGAATTGAGGGTCCATTTCTGGGTTCTCTATTCTGTTCCATTGATCTATGTGTCTATTTTTGTGCCAGTACCATCCTGTCTTGATGATTACAGCTTTATAATAGAGCTTAAAGTCCAGAATTGTGATGCCATCAGCTTTGGTTTTCTTTTTCAACATTCTTTTGGCTTTTTGGGATCTTTTCTGGTTCCATACAAATTTGAGGATTATTTGTACCATTTCTGTGAAAAAAGTTGATGATATTTTGATAGGGATTGCATTGAATGTGTAGATTGGTCTAGGTAGCATAGACATTTTCACAATATTTGTTCTTCCAATCCATGAGCGTGGAACGTTTTTCCATTTCTTTAAGTCTTCCTCAATTTTTTTCATGAGTATTCTATAGTTTTCTGAGTACAGATCCTTTACCTATTTGGTTAGATTTATCCCTAGGTATATTATGGTTTTGGGTGAAATCGTAAATGGGATCAACTCCTTAATTTCTCTCTCTTCTGTCTGGTTGTTGGTGTATAGAAATGGACCTGATTTGTGCATTGTTTTTATATCCTGCCGCTTTACTGAATTCCTTATGAGTTCTAGCAGTTTTGGGGTTGAGTCTTTGAGTTTTCCACATAAAGTATCATATCATCTGTGAAGAGTGAGAGTTTGACTTCTTATTTCTTTTTGTTGTCTGATTGCTGAGGCTAGGACTTCTAGTACTATGTTGAACAGCAGTGCTGGTAGTGTTCCTGACCTTAGGGGAAAAGGTTTCCAGTTTTTCCCTATTGAGAATGATATTTGCTGTGAGTTTTTCATGGATGGCTTTTATGATATTGAGGTCTGTACCTTCTATTCCTACACTGTGAAGAGTTTTAATCAAGAAAGGATGCTGTACTTTGTCAAATGCTTTTTCTGCATCTATTGGGAGTATCATATGGTTCTTGTCCTTCCTTTTATTAATGTAGTGTATCACATTGATTGATTTGCAGATATTGAACCAACCTTGCAGCCCAGGAATAAATCTTACTTGTTCACGGTGAATAATCCTTTTAATGTACTGTTGGATCCTATTGGCTAGTATTTTTGTAAGAATTTTTGCATCCATGGTCTTCAGGGATATTGGTCAGTAATTCTCCTTTTTGGTGGAGTCTTTGTCTGGTTTTGGGATCAAGGTAATGCTGGCCTCATAAAATGAGTTTGGAAGTTTTCCTTCCATTTCTATTTTTTGGAACAGTTTCAGGAGAATTGGTATTAATTCTTCTTTAAATGTTTGGTAGAGGGGCACCTGGGTGGCTCAGTGGGTTAAAGCCTCTGCCTTCAGCTCAAGTCATGATCTCAGGATCCTGGGATCGAGCCCCGAATCAGGCTCTCTGCTCAGTGGGGAGGCTGCTTCCCCCACACCCCCTGCCTGCCACTCTGCCTACTTGTGATCTCTCTCTGTCAAATAAATAAATAAAATCTTTAAAATAAATAAATAAATACATACATACATAAATAAATAAATGTATGTTTGGTAGAATTCCCCCTGGGAAGCCATCTGGCCCTGGGCTCTTGTTCGATGGGAGATTTTTTATTACTGCTTCAATTTCCTTCCTGGTTATGGGTCTGTTCAGGTTTTCTATTTCTTCCTGGTTCAGTTTTGGTAGTTTATACATCTCTAGGAATGCATCCATTTCTTCCACATTGTCTAATTTGTTGGCATATAGTTGCTCATAATATGTTCTTATAATTGTTTGTATTTCTTTGCTGTTGGTTGTGATTTCTCCTCTTTCATTCATGATTTTATTTATTTGGGTCCTTTCTCTTTTCTTTTTGATAAGTCTGGCCAGGGATTTATCAATCTTATTAATTCTTTCAAAGAACCATTTCCTAATTTCGTTGATCTGTTCTACTGTTCTTTTGGTTTCTAATTCATTGATTTCTGCTCTGATCTTTATTATTTCTCTTCCCCTGGTGGGTTTAGGCTTTATTTACTGTTCTTTCTCCAGTTTCTTTAAGTGTAGGGCTAGGTTGTGTATTTGAGACCTTTCTTGTTTCTTGAGAAAGGTTTGTATTGTATATATTTCCTTTTTAGGACCGCCTTTGCTGCATCCTAGAGATTTTGAACAGTTGTGTTTTCATTTCCATTTGTTTCACGAATTTTTAAAATTCTTCTTTAATTTCCTGGTTGACCCATTCATTCTTTAGTAGGATGCTCTTTAGCCTCCATGTATTTGAGTTCTTTCCAGCTTCCCTCTTGTGATTGAGTTTGAGCTTCAAAACATTGTGGTCCAAAAACATGCAGGGAATGATCCCAATCTTTTGGTACCAGTTGAGACCTGATTTGTGACCCAGGATGTGATCTATTCTGGAGAATGTTCCATGTGCACTAGAGAAGAATGTGTATTTTGTTGCTTTGGGATGGAATGTTCTGAATATATCTGTGAAGTCTATGTAGTCCAGTGTGTCATTTGAAGCCTTTTATTTCCTTGTTGATCTTTTGCTTAAATGATCTGTCCATTTCAGTGAGGGGGCTGTTAAAGTCCCCTACTATTATTGTTGTGTTTCTTTGATTTTGTTATTAATTGGCTTATATAATTGACTGTTTCCATGTTAGGGGCATAAATATTTATAATTGTTAGATCTTCTTGTTGGATAGACCCTTTAATAAGTCTGATATAGTGTCCTCCTCATCTCTTATTACTGGTATTATGTTTTTTCTCCTAATATCAATGATAAGAAAACTAATACAATCCAACTCTTTTAAGTTGTAATAAATGCATGTACAGTTAACATAAAGTAGAATATAATGACAAAGTCTCTCAAGTCAGTTGTTGAAATGAACCTGGTAATGACGAGCAAACTAATAACCAGCCTGCTGTGTTGATACTAAAATATTGATAGTGAAAGATTCTTCCAAGTGTCAGCAGGAATAAAAGAACATTTTTAAGAGCAGACTAAATTTAAAGATTATTTCAATAAGATTAATGTCAAACTAATTTCAAAATGTATGGTAAAATGAAAAGTTAAGAATGAATAATTTCAGTAAGTCTTATATGTGGCTGAGGTTCTGTAAGAGAGAAAGGAAGACATTTAGCTAGAATGAACAGTTTATGACTTTACCAGAGAACATGTACACACACCACAGAAATTAAATCTTTGCATCATTCCCAATAGTGTTTTAGAGAGTCTGGTTCACAAGTCACAAGATAATCCCCTCATACTTACAATAGTTTCCTGTTAAAGAAAATCATGGTCTCCCCTATTATGTCTTCAAGTTCTCTTCTTTCTTAAATATTGTTCAAAAGTTATCTTACAGACATGTGTGTAATATTTAAAATATTTAGTCAATTGACTGACTAGTTGCAGATCAACTCTAAAAACCCATTGATGGAAGTCAGACATCAAAAGCAACATAAAGGAAAAGAAACATAAGTAAAGAGTTCTAATATACAAACAGAAATACAGTAGAAGCCAAATTACACTAAAAGACTAATAATAAACAGAAATATAAATGCCAATAATTCATTCTAACTGTTCAAAAGCTCCCCACTCGAAACATCTGACGCATCCTTTGTATGGCACCGAAGTGACAGCTCCATATGGAAATTAACAATGTGCTATGTGCTCAGAGTTAGATGGATGGTGCAGTTGCAAAGGTGCAAAGCTGGAGAGCTCTGAAAAAGAATAAAAATGCAAAGCGTTTTTTTTTTGCTTTCTTTACGTGCAAGTGCTTTTGAAGACTATTGAAACAGTTGTAACACAACTCGTCTCTCTCAGAAAGGAGGAAAGTTCCAAAAACTCTCAAATGTAGGGTACGAAGATATCAATAGTTCATCTGTCACTTATGCTGTGAAATATTTACACTTTAGTGAACCTGGCTCATTATAGTGGGCAGAAATAAACTCTAGGTCAGTTAGCAAAATCATAATGAACTAGACCTGGCTTTTGTCGAAATTAAAAAAAAAAAGTACAAAATTCTATGCATTTAAAAGAGGCCACTGAATAGATTGTCCTTCAGGGATTTCATTTTCTTGGCTTTCATTACAAGTCTCAATCTTTAAACTAGCATTTTGTGACTTAATTCAATATGCTGAGAAGTCTGACTGGATGTACATCTAAGAAGAGTGAAGTAAGCTTCATCGCTGGGCATTTTTCTCTCCCGAAGGCTCTGAGGAGTTGGTTGGTGTGCTCCACTTTCTCCATTTGCCATGTGATTTTAAGCATGGGGATGGGCACACACCTGCATCCAATTTGAGTCACACAAACACGTGGCTTATCTGGCAGAAGAAGTAAGAGAAACTGGAATGCATAGAAGGGTTTTTCTCTTCTCCATGATTCAGTTTCCTATTTTTCTTGTCTCCTCTTTTTTGGAAGGTAAGAATACTTAAGATTACAAGGTAGACAAGTTTTTGTTGTTTTTTTTTCAAGTCCAACTAAAATCTGAAAATAACCATGATAATAATAATTTATATTTACATAACTGCTATCCTTCCTCTTATATCTTTAAATGTTAGAGTCTGATTTTAAAATAGCCTAATATGGTTGGTATACACCAGTTCTTATTTTATAATAGGTGAACTAATGCACACAAAAAGGTTAAATGTTATGCCAGGAGATGTATATATCCAAATTGTTATTTTTCAATATTTCAGAAGCCAACTGGAAAAGCTAAAAATTAAGGATTCTTAAAAATGTTCAGCTTGTCATTTTTCTAACAAACAAAACAAAAATCTCCTAGTTTGCTAATAAATATAAGTTGATATTTGGAAAATGTATGCCTATAAATTGGAAGATGAAAACTACAGGTAGATAATATAGTACTTTTGTGAAAACTGGTAATATCCTACTATTAGCTGTTATTGATCAGAGTTCACACTTAATTCATTGTAATTCAGCTTAACATGTTTCTGGAATATCAAGCTCTGAATCTTGTATTCCACATAGCAAATGTGAGCCTTGTATATATATGTATACACATGTATAAATATACACATACATGTACATACACATATATATCGTATACAAATATATCATATACATATATATACACATTATAAATATGTATATGTATATTTTATATATGTAAAGAGAGAAAAAATATATAAAGTTGACCCTTGAAAAATGCAGGGCAGGGGTAGTAGGGGTGCTGACCCTCTGAGCAGTGAAAAATTCATGTATACCTTTTGATTCCTCCAAAACTTACTACTAATAGCCTACTGTTGATCAAAAGCCTTACCAATAATATAAACAGTTAATCAACACGAATTTTGTATGCTATAGTCATTATACACTGCATTCTTACAATAAAGTAAGCTAGAGAAAAGAAAATGTTGTAGAGAAAATACATTTACAGTACTGAATTTATTGAAAAAAATCTGCATATAAGTAGACCTGTGCAGTTCTAACGAATGTTGTTCATACATATTTCTCCCTTCTATTCGCACATAGCAACTGTGAGCCTTCAAGAAATAGTTGTGTGTGCAGAAAACTATAGAACTTTAAAGATTTAATAGATTTCGTAATTTCTACATGGCTCTGTTTTGGAGAATCTTTAACTTCTAGGACCTGAATTCTTTCATGGCTGGCTGTGTAATTGACACGTGTCTGTGACTATAACATTTTTTTATGTTAAATTATAAAATAAAACTGCCTATGAATTTTTTTTCACATCTAACTTTTTCATAATTTTAGTAAAAGGTGAGCAAAATTGTTGTCTACTTAAATTACCAACATAAAAATCATTATAATTTCTTTTGGAAAAAGAGACAATACTGATTTAGCCTAAGAATAGTCTAACAATATGGAGACAGTAAATTCTACCACTAGTCTCTTGAGGAGAACATCATGAAGTCAGCCTGGCTTGGGCTCATTCCAGATTTCACCACATATAACACAGTAGGCAAATTCTTTTTCCTCTACTATGAAAGGGACATATTTTTCAAACCCCTCCAAATCTAAGTTACCTTTCCAAATACAGTAATAATTTATGAAGTCCCTGTTCACATTATTCTAAATATTATAATGATGGAAAAGAAATATTAATTATATTCTCAATTTTCCATTATTACTGAGGAAGCAATGCATACATGCATGAAATGTTTAAAAAACACAATATAGCACCATCAACATTTTTATTTTTTATTTTTTTCAAAGATTTTATTTATTTATTTGATAGAGAAATAGAGAAGGAGCATGAGTAGGGGGAGTGGGGGAGGGCCAAGGAAGAGGGAGAATCAGACTCCCCCATGAGCAGGGAACCCTACCTGACCAAGGGCTTGATCCCAGCACCCTAAGATCATGACTTGAGCCAAACGCAGACACTTAACCAACTGAGCCACCAGGCACCCCCCCCATTAACATTTTTAAATTCAACAGGTATGGTGAGGAAATATATGACCATCGGTAATGGGGAAAAAATTAGAATGAAGTAGAAGTTGCTGGGAAATTCTAAGTCAGCATTGGCTAGACATTTGAGACAGCTTATTTTAAATCTCATCTCACCACAGACCTGAATTCCTTCACTTTTGGATTATTACATTAATTATTAGTTTCCTTTTATCCTATAAAATTTATCATGAACTCTAGAAAGCTTGAGTTTCCCCCCAACATTTCTCTGCTTAAAACCGTGATCTAGCTATGTGTGCATCTAAGTTACTTTTTCTCACTAAAGTAAAACTAACAACACCCAGACCACAATTTTTGGAGGTGGCCTAAATTTATATTTCTAACAATGATATGACCATTATGCTCTTGGCCTTATCAGTGGTGTATGGTATTCAGTGGCATTAAAATAAAGAGGGAATATTAGTAAGAAATGTGTCCCCCCCCCCGCCCCCCGTAGGGCTGGCAGGGGAAAGAAGGGACAACTAGCTTAACATCAATATCTAGCTGGACATGGAACTAATGACATTAGCTGACATAGCTCTCCATCACAGCTTTATTATCAGTCTTGGGGCTGATCCAGTGAAAGATTGCTCTCTCATATACTTCTATCTTTTTACAGTGAAAAGTGGTTCAATCATACAAAGAAAAATGTTCCTCGTGAGCGAAAGTTAGATATAAATTCATCTAAAATGAAAAAGGGTGCAAAAATGTACTATTGTCATGTGAATTAGAACCATCACAATCTGTAAGATGACATCGTAGGCCCTAGAAGAAATACAAAGCTGAGTAAAACTCACGTCTCTGTCCACATTGCAGTAAGGAGTTACAATTATAAAATAATAAGTTAAGCCACAATATGATAATGAGTACTGGTGCATAAAAAGTGTTAAAGAGATGTGATGGGAAAATAGTCATTCTTGCTTCAGGGAGAGTGAAGGGGTCTCTGTGTTAATTGCCTTCTCTTCACCCTGTCGGTAACGAAGGGATTCCCACCCCTGGTTTACAGAGATAAGCAAACACACAACCCCTACAAGTAAGATAGATCGGTTGATTGGTCACATATACTCACAGACTGAGGGAGGAGGAGACTGCACAATAGAATGGGTCATATAGGAGTTACACTTAAGAATAGTAAACAACCAGGGACTGTGGGAGGCAGGCTTTATATAGTATCAACAGGGTAAGATGCTTCATGGTCCTCACGGGAGGATGTGATTGGCCTGTTGGAATAATTCCATGAGCTGGCAGGTAACTGAAGCCAGCTACACAGGGACAAGCAGGGACTAGGCCTGGTCGCACTGATAAGGAAGGTTGTTTGGCTAAAGGACTTTATCTGCAGAAGCAGAGTGGGGAGGAAAACTTGTAGTCATGCCATTTGAGGCTCTTTCGATTTCACCAGATGTTAAAGCAGCACATAATATTGGGCCTTCATTTTAGGCCACACATCATAATCAAGGGGGTAGAATCAAAGGAGACTGCATTCAGAGGGTTACATTTGAATTCTTTAGTTAGACCTTGTGGTTGGATAGTAATTCAACAAACAGAGATGGGAGAAGGTAAGAAACTACCTTAAGCAAATGCATGAAAAATAGAAAGAGCTGGAAACGTTCGAGAAAGTTAATTTTTTTTATGAAAGCACATCTCATCCTTGTGCAAGGGGCCCTGATAACGTTCTGTGTATTCTTCTAATTTTAGTAGTTGTGCTGCTTATAGAAGGCTCTCCTTTTTATGAAATAATGAGGTATAAGATCGTAGGAGACAAAATCATATTATGTGTTTTTATGCCAACATTTGAACTACAGCATAAGACCGATGAAGGCAAAATCATTTACCTGGGAAGTGTGAAATGAAAACCCATATCTGACTTACAATATGTTAAAAATTCTTTAGCCATGTCTGTCTCCTAACTGAGCCCTACATCTTTATGATTATGGCAGCTAACTTTGTGGATTAGACCTAGAAGCATAAAAAGTTAGCGCTGGAGACCACGTTTGTTCTCATCATCCTCTTACCAAGAGATCTTGATTTGCAGATCATTTCGGTAGCAGGAAATGCACAGCTCTGAGAGACAATCCACTTCATTCTCAGATGCCAAATTTGTCCCATATTAAACTAGAATGTTTCTTTTTACAACTTCATCTGTTGGTTCAAATGTACTTTCTGAATCAACATCATCTGGCCTATATGTGACTGAGACAATGAAAAATGGCTCTGGCGGCTAACAGCTAAATCACGATGTTCCCAACTGAACATAAACATGATCGCAGGATATAAACAACATAAACAATGACCAAACAATGCATGCCGTGACTGTGATGGAACAGGACAGAGACAATGTCACTCAGGGCACATGTCTGAAATAAGACAGAGACAAAGACTTTGCAACCACAAGACTAAAGAACCGTACCCTTCTTTTTACTAACACAAGTGATTACTGCTTCTTTATCAAAGACGACTCTAACTGCACTTCAGTACCCTCCCCCTTTCTAGATAAAATTTACCAAGATATCCAATTACCAAGATCTCTCTACTTCCAGGCAGCACCCAACACAGAATGGACACAACTTCCTTTACCCCTCTTTAGAATCAGCAGCATAACCCCTAATCCTATAATAGGCCCCTCCCCACTACCTCTGAGCATGACATCCCGTAGACCCTATGTTGTACCTTCTCCCCTGCTATAGAAATTTCCTTGACTGCCGGTGTATCCACTGTGGTCTTTGACATTACATTATTTGACTCCATCATGAAAGAGAGAATGTGGTATGTTAACAGCAGTCTTGGTACATTGCTAGGAGTCAAAGAGACCTGGGTTCTAGCCCAGTTAATTAGGTGGGATACCTTGGATAGATCACCAAACCTCTCTAAGCCTCAGTTTTTACAAAATGAGAAAGTTAGACTAGGCCGATGATTTCTGATCCTTGAAGTTTTGAATGTCAGGGACCATGAGTTATATTATAAGGGATTCTTGAATCCATATGGACATATGAATTTCTACAGTCAGTGCAATCATTATATATTAAAAACACAACTACTCTTCTATGAGGACATTTAAAGGTTTCAACTTTAAAAGAAATTTTTATACATTCGTATTGAAAAATCACTGGACTTCTTATGCAATTGTAACCTTCCTAGTGAACACTGTCACACTGATGCAGCCATTAAAATTTTTCAATATCATCTTGGAAAGTAAAGAGAATATGGAAGAGCCTGCAGAGTTTCTTAGTGGGGTGGAAGGGGAAATGCCACTAGTAGTTTAAATACCTATTATAAAGCATAAAGCAATTGAGAACAAATGATACAATGCCCATAGGAGCTTGAGAGCCTGCCGTGGTGCACGCTGTACAGAACTCCACTTGTTTCCCATCATGCTTGGGAAAAAGAATACTGAAACTAATAGGTTGATGAGTTCTGTGATTACATGCAAAATTCTGCCCTGGATTGCTAAGACATGGAAGTCTCCCTCAGAGGAGTTACTGCAGAATAGGAAAGAATTGCAACTTTTTATAGGCATTTGTTAAATCATTAAGATGTAGAATTCTAAAAAATCCCCATATTAGCCTTGAATTAACCTCTACATACAATACCTTATTTTTTCTCCAGATTCTTAAGCTTTCAGCCTTCATTTGTTGTGTACTATATTATGAACCTAAAAGTTGTCTCCTGAATACAGTTTTTGTGCTATATTTAGCAGAGGGATGCTTCCTGTTCACCCTCTGGAGGTATTCCTCAATGAGTGCAGTCTTCACTCATTGACACTAAGAATAGTTTTTCTTCAAACTCAGAAAAAGCTTCCTATTCTGTTAAGGGAAATGGAGATTTATTTGATTTATGTGAATATGTAAAGAGAACTTGAATATAAATGTCTGTCCTTGAGACCATTATGAGTTTACCCTGATTATTGTTAATCATTTAAATGCTTCTACAATGCAATCTATGCTGGCCATAACCTTGATTTGATTAAAAACAAAATATCTAGGATTTTAACTATTTAAGTGGAAATATATTATGCTTGGGATTAAAAAAAATATGTTCATTTACTGATTTCATAAAAATTCAAGAGATAGGCCTGAGGTTAAGCCTGTTGCTACACTGGGTCAAATTATCATTAATGATAATAATTTACCATTTTTTAAGAAATCATAGCAAGAATTAATGAACTGATATTTGCACAGTATTCTGAGTCTTCAGGAAAAATATTAGAATATACCTTAACTGAATATTTCAAAAAACAAATTATTAGCTTACTAGATCAAATATCATATGTAGGTATGTTGATTATATACATATGTATATTATCATATCTATGTATCTGTATGTGTGTGTGTTCATGTATGTGTAATTTTGAAGAGGATGTACTGAATTGCAACCTGACAAGAAGCCTACCAGAAATAGTGAATAGCAACTTAACCATTAAATATATATGAATATAAGTTATATATTATATTACACATAATATAATTATATATATATGTGTGTGTGTGTGTATATATATATAAATTGGTTTTATTCTTTGTGAGACTATGCCCAGCACTACTCATGGGATTTATTAGCAGAAAAATGGATGAATGAATAAATGACCCCCCTGGTTAAAATCTTTCTTTACCTTCAACTTCACATTTGTAGAAAGTTTATATCCACTAAATTTCTTCTAGCTCTAGGCAAATTTCTCTTCTCTCATTACTTTACTGAAACTGTTTCATTCACTATCCACATTCCAGTTACCAAATTCAAAGGTCTCTTTTATCATTATTCATCACACTGTACCCCTTGGGATAGGTGGAATAATTTACCATGATTAAAAAATTTACCATGATTAAAAAAATCTCTGGTCGCTCAGTCATGATAACTGTTCTCACATAGCCTCATAAAATTTACAGACTTTGAAATCTTTTTCTCTTAGCTTTCTGTCTTCTGAATGTAACATTTTCTCACTCATGTGTTTTCATCTCCTCTACGTTCTACCTTCTTTCCCTGGAAAGGGCACCTACCATAATCTTATAGTCTGAAAACTTCACATCTATTTCTGCAACAACAATCTACATTGGAGTCTTTGTCCATTTCCCATTGTTTGTCCATCCTATCATTTGGATGATCTTCTAGTATCTCAAATTTGATTTATCCCCACTAAATTCATCATTCTCACCCTAAAACTTGTAACTTTGTGACTTACATACATTTGTCAATGGCACTACACTCACCATAATTACATTCAGGCTTAAAGCTACAATGTTAGACCACAAAATCAAATATCCATTCTATTATATTCATTAAAGGCTCAAAATCTAACATGACCTATGACAAATAGCTTCATGGTCCACTCCCAATCTCAGCTTCGCTCCGACAGACGAGCAATCATCCTTTATTATCTTTCCTTTATTATCCCTTCTCTTAATGTATCTAATAATTTGATCCTGTTAGATTAATTATATGCATGTTGTATTAGTTTGCATTAAAAGGCATGTGCTGTGTAACGAATGACCACAAACTTACCAGCATAAAACAATACAAATTTAATACCCCCAGCTTCTGTAGGTCAGAATCTAGAGTGCCATGGATGGATTCTCTGTTTAGGATTTTACCAGGCTGAAATCAACGTATGGGTTGGGGCTGTGGCTCTCATCTGAAGGTCCAGGTCTTCTTCCAAGCTCACGGTGTTTTGGCAGATTCATTTCTTTGTGGTTGTAGAAATGAAGGCCATATTTTTCCTTTCAGCTATTGACAATGGGCCACTCCCTTCTCCTAGATGTCTCTTGAAGTTTCTTGCCATGGGATTGCCATTGCCCATCCCAGTGTGGATGTTTGCTTTATCTTCTAGGCCATCTCAAATGTGTCTGTCTTTTTCTAATGCAACCAATTAGAGAAAACTTTCTGTTTTTACAGATTTCATGTGATTAGATCAAGCCTTCATGAATAATCTCCCTATAATAAAATCGGCTTATATGGGACCTAAATTATATCTATAAAATCAATTAAGAGCAGTACTTACTTAGTGTTAAATTGAGTAACTAGGAGAAGGTATGTAAACATCAAGAGTCTTAGGGAGCCATTTAGAATTTGTTTGCCACACATGCCCACATATTTTTTCAGTGCTATTGACGACAGTTTACCATTATAAGCCAATAGTCTTCAGAAGCAGTCAAATCTGCTGACTATTTGCTGGAAAAGAGGCAGCAATAAAAATTGTTGACTTTGGCTGTATATTCTCCAAATTTCAAGTACCAACCCTAAATCCAGGAACTGAAGTCAAATGTGGATATGTATATGCTCCTGCTATCTTGTTTTGGTAAGATCATATATGATATGATATTCAAAGGCAAATCACTTTGGGAGCCATGCTGAAGATCTTTAATGATTGAAACTGCCAATTGATAACACCTGCTGTTAAATTATCTAGGCCAACTTCTCTCTTTTCTATGGAACAGACTTTGGGATCAAAATCAAGAATTCAAGCAGTTTCATTTCTTTGTGGACAATATTGGACTGACTTACAGGCACAGCCTTCTGTGAAGAATTTGGGTAGCACTTTCAGTCTGGTGGAAATATGTGTTAAGCTTGGTTAACAAAATAACAGATATAAACTATTTTCCCTTATCTTTAGTCAAGCTTCTCCAGAATGTCAACATATCAGAGCTTATCAGAGAAGCCAATCGCAAATTAGTTGCTTTGTGAATTCCTAGAATGCAAGGACCAGATCCAAAACATATAAATCTTCAATGCTTTAACCAATACTAACAATAAATAAATGTTCAACTGAAATATTATATTTGATTAAGGATTTCTAAGACCATGCTTAGCTCCTTAAAGAAATGGTTTTCTCAAGATTAAATTCTATATACTATACATGAGAAACTCTTCTACAAAGAACATTTTTGAATTTTCTCAAACCTACATTGAAATATCTGACTTGTTACATTTATTGGTTTCCTTTACATCAGTAGCCATGCAATAAATATCTTTCTCTGTTAATCGGCATATGAAATATAGTTGTGGCGACAGTTAAGGTCAGTTCAACAAACATGTATTTAGGGACTACAATCCAAGGCACTAGGCCAGGCCAGAGGCATACTAACCTGGAAGAATAATTAATTTCCACCCTAAAAGAGTTTAAAGATATATATGTATTTCTTTTTACAGGAATATTAAGAGAATATTAGTTATCTGACTCATTGCTCCTTTTTTCCCACTTTAACTGCTAAGAAACACAGAAGTAGATTTTATATTCTCTTCCGGTAACAAATTTTATGGGGCATTTATGTCCTTTTTTCTCTAAATTGTCTCTGATTTTCTGTATTCAAATTCTAAAAGATGCTTTTACTATTTATTCCTTTTTAAAAATTTTTATTTAATATTTGAGAGAGAGAGTGAGTGAGAGAGAGGGAGAGAGCACAAGCAGTGGAAGGGGCAGAGGGAGAGGGAGAAGCAGACTCCTAGATGAACAGGGAGCCCAAGAAGGGCCTCAATCCCGGGACCCCAGGATCATCACCTGAGCCAAAGGCAGATGCTTAACTGACTGAGCCACCCAGGCACCCTTTACTATTTATTCTTATTGCGAGCTGTTTTAATTCCTTTTTTTTCTTTTTTGCAAATACATGACTTTTTATAAGAGTACCTAAACATTTGCAATGGTTAATATTTATAGTAATATTTTCTTTCCAAATTATTTATCAAATTAGTTTAGGCATTGAAAACATTCAGAAATATTATCATATAGAATAAAGGACCTTTTATAAAATTTCAATTTTGTAGTTTTTAAACAAATCTTATTGTAAAAAAATTATTTTCACCTTAAATAGTATCAGAAGATCAACAGATTAGTGTTGATTTTTCTCTAATGATATAATTAGGATTATGAACACTTATAAAATTAAATAACTGCTTAGAAATATACTATAAATCTTCTTTTTTATGATGTGGGCATCATAAAAAAAGCAATATGTCTACTAAAATGGCATTATATGTAAAAATGAAAGGGAGAGAAAATTGACATGTACTATACTGTTTCTATAGACCAGATCCTGAGCTGAGCATTTTACTTATTTCATCTTATTTAACAACTCTGTAGGTGATTAGACAGGAGAGTAACATTTGCCTTCCACATGCCAACTACTAAGGTATGCATTTATGTCATGATTTATAATCAGAAATATATATTTGGTCTTCTACTACTCCTGACACATAGCTCCTAAAACCCTTATAATTTTCTACATAAGAAGCATGAGGGCATCTTTTGTCATAATATTTATTTTTGTTTCCTGTTCCTGAAATAGTTCCAGAACACAAAGGTGAAATGAGTGTCTTTTTGTTGTTCATAACAGACTCCTTTCAACCACACTAGAGTTTATGTTAATGAGTGACTTTTGGAAAGCCTCTAAGGATGGGGGCTGGGTGCCAAGGGGGCCACCCACATGATTAGAGGGTTGGAACTTTCAGCCCCAGGCTCACTCCCCCCAACATATTTGAATACTTGTAGCAGTTAATGCTTAAGCAATCCCGTAAGTTAATTGACTCCATTTCATAGATGAAAAAGATGAACCTTGAGGAAGAAACTAGGTTATGTTTATACAGATATAAGTAATGGGATCGAAGCGTGAATCCAGGTGCAGTACGGAGACTTCTGAGATGATATTCATTGATCCACATCTTGTGCAATTCCATCTCCTTAAGTAAGAAAGGGACCTATAACTGGCTTTTAACCAATAATGTGGAAAAAGTGATGATAAATCGCTTCTGTAATTTTCTTATGCTATATGGCAAAGGTGAAAAAATTGGACAGATATAACTGGAGTCCTTAATCCGTTGACTTTAAGTTAGTTATAAGGGAGACAACCCTGGATGGACGTGACCTAATTAGGAGAGGCCTTTAAAGAGAGTCTAGAAGTAAGAGACAGGAAGAAGCAGCAACAGGTAGGCTCTGGTTAGTCTTCGAGAAGCAAATGCCATGTGTGGACAGGGCCATGTGACAGGGAACTTCATTCTGATAACCACAAGGAATAAAATTCTGCCAAAATCCCATGAACTTGGAAGAGGACCTCGAGCTGAGGATGAGCTTGCAGCCCAGTCCACATCTTGACTTTAGCTCATGAAACTTAAGTAGGGAAGACTGGTTAAGCTCTACTCATACTTCTGATCCTCACAAAATGCGTGATAATAAATCTATGCTGTTTAGGCCACCAGATTTGTGGCTGTGCGGTGATAAAATCTTATACACCAAGTCTGACTCATCTAGAATCAACCCTACACTCTTTCCCATTGTGTTGTGATATATGTTCTTATGACGCATGACCAATGCCAGAGTTGCTTACCAAGAGCTATTTTCCCACCATTCCTTCTTGCTATCATTGGATTTCTCAGCTTCCCTTGCCACAAGATATAGAAGATTGAATAAATTGAAGTCAATAAGACATAAAGAGAAGTACCTGACAAAGATTTTTCTTCTTGATGAAAGAGAAAAATGTGAGAAGCGCCATTTGTTTCTTCCTACTTTAATGTGGTTGTTTGAGGGCCCAATTGTTTGGAAGTGCACTGCCAGACCGTCACTATGAAGGAAAAGTCAAGACTGGAAGAGAGGCTAACCCAAAGACCTGCCATCCGTGAGTTGCCAAGCAACACACTGCATTATGAGAAAACATCCCCATGGTGTTACTCATGATGATAATAGACATAGTAGATACTAGATGGTAAAGTGTACTTTGCAGCTGAAAACATGTGTATTAGTCAAGGTTCTCCAGAAAAACAGAACCAGTAGGATGTGTACATATATATAGAAGGGGATTTATTTTCAGAAATTGGCAGATGAGCTTGTATAGTCTTGGTGAATGCCATATTTGATGGAGGAGGCCAGTAGGCTGGAGACTCAGGGAAGAGTGGCAGTTCCAGTTCAGAGGCAGTCTGCTGTAGAACTAGGAAGAGCTGAAGTTGCAGCTGTAGTCCAAGGGTAATCTGCTGGGGAATTCTCTCTTGTTCAGGGGAGGTTATCCTTTTTGTTTCAGGCTTTCAACTGATTGGATGAAATCCACCCACATTGTGGATGACCATCTGCTTCACTCCAAGATTATGGATTTAAATGTAAATCTCATCCAAAAACAACCTCACAAAAACATCTAAAAAATGTTTGACCAAATATCTGAGTACTACTTCCCAGACAAGTTGATACCTAAAATTAATGGTCACGACATCCTGATAGAAGAAAAAAATATGTCTCATATATTTCATCATGATGATACCTAAGCACTGCATGGGGAAATAAAGTTCAGCTTAAACAATAAAAATAATTGTCATTTATTAAATGCTGATTTTGTGCCAAGCATCGTGACAGATACTTTTATTGTATTTAATCTGCATATCAGACTCATAAGGAATTAATTTTTTTTTAGTATTCGGTCAACAACTATTTACCACTTATAATGTATCAGGCATGGTTTGGCGGCTACACACAAAACAGTAAACAAGAGAAAATCCCTGTCTTCATGAAATCTATTTCTAGTGAAATAGGACAAATGATAGACCAATTAACAAACAATTATGTGACATAATGTTAGTTAGTGGTAAGTGCTAAGAAGAAATTAAAGCAGATAAGGGATAAAGAGTGAAGGAAGTGGTAATGTATTTTAAGAAAGTGGGATTTTACCAGATACGGAAATGATGCGAAGGAGTGAGCTATGCAAATATCTGGGAGAAAATGGAACACATGGAAAGAAGAGGAAGGACCCCAAAGTGAGAATGAGCTCAGAGTGTTCAAGGGACATGAAGGAAAGTGAAGAGGCCCGGGAATTACTAGAACGGAATGAGTCAGGATGAGTGAGTTAGGAGATGATGGTAGATGTACCCCAAACTAAATCATACACAAACACACTCACTGGAAAGTTTTGTGTTTTTTTTTTAAGATTTTATTTATTTATTTATTTATTTGAGCAGGTTAAGAGGGGAGAGAGAGCACAAGCAGGGGGAAGAGCAGAGGGAGAGGGACGAGCAGACTTCACACTGAGCACAGAGCCCAACGTAGGGCTGGATCCCATGATCATGACCTGAGCTGAAATCAAGAGTCACTTAACCAACTGAGCCACACAGGCACCCCGGGAGAGTTTTGAATAGAAAACTGGTGTGATTTGATTAAAGGTTTTAAAGGTTCACTCTGTTTCTTGAGTGGAGCCAGTCTGGAAGGGGGCAAGGGTGGTAGCAGGGAGGCCACCACGGGGCCATGCAGTGATGCAGGGATTGGGGTCGTACAGGTGGCAGTGCGAGGATGATTGTTACACACAACCCCCTTCCCTGGATTAAGGAACTGGGCTTGAGGAGTTTCAGAAAATTGCATAAGGTGACATAACTAGGAAGTGGAATAGATACTCAGAAACAAAGCATCCGAGACTCCAATACTCGTGCTACTTCTCTGTATTGTTTTCCTGCTTAAAGATGAAGAATTAGTAAGATTTCTATTGTACAAGATTAGTGATGTTTGGGGGAAGTCGTGCTATGTGTTATTACACTTTGGGGAAAAAAATGACGGCAAAAAACTTGACAAAACAAAAATTAAAAGTGAAAAATACCCAAACAATAAAGAATCTCTCTTCAAAGCAAAACGGAATAGAAGGACACTGACAGTTTTAGATCTTCCTACAGATCCACTTGGTAGGAGAATAATAATGCTTTGTTTTCTCTTGGAGAAGATCATTGAGATGACTTCATTTAAGGAACAACTTACATCTAGATGGAGAAGGTATAATTGTTTCACATTTAAACTCTTACAATGCGTAAAGAGAACTTGCTAATCACCTTGTAAAATACACTGAGCCTGACTTTCACTCTTCCCCCTTCTACCTTAAAGATAGACAGTTTCCAAACTTTTCTGAATATTATCTACAATGAGAAATATCTTTTATATTATAACCCAATAAAGACACACACGCTCCTGAAAAAAAATTTCAAAAAATATTTATCTTTACTCTTTATGATGAACTCTTAAATTTTTTATTCTATTCTATTTTTTTTAATGCTGACTGAAAACCAGTAAATTGATTTAAAGTCTACTAGTAGGTCAACATCCCAGAGTTTCAAAAGCATCGGAGGTACAAAACGGGCTGGAGTAAAATTGTAAATATTTAGTTTCGGCTCCCATTCATGTCTTTCCCAACTTAGGTGCAGGATTATTGCACAGTTGTTCTAAGGCCAACCCAGAGCCCAAGAGCAACTGAGTCTATAGTCATGAACGCAGAAACCGTCTATGAGGCACTCTCCTCAACCTTTTTGACCTCTTAAAACTTTCCCCATTGCCAACACATAGCCATATGTGGGTGTGACAAAGTTAAGGATCTCTGGCTGAAATCTAAGATGGATAGAGGCTCTTCTCCTGGCTATGGTGGCCCTTGGCCCCCCTGCCCTCCAGGCTGGCAAGGTGCCCACTGGTTAGCAGTTAAGGGAATGGGTTCTGGAACCAGATGTCAAGTGCAGCCCTGCTTAACAATGATTGTGTAAGCTTCAGAGGAATGCTTAACTTTGTGCTTCAGTTTACTTAGTTTTGTAATAACCCTAATAGGGTCTCACTCAGGGCACTGGGACAGTAAATGATTTGATGTAAACAAAGGGCTCAGCTCAGAGCTTGGCACAAATTGAGCATCCAGTTGATAATTGCTATAATAATAATTACTATTATTACTCTCATCAACATTATTATTACATTAGTGTCAGGGCAAGGCATGAATTCAGAGGGAAAGGGGACAGAAGAGAGTGACTGAAACACGGTTCCTTATTCTTTCACTACTCCTAACTTTAGACACTCACTAGAACCAAGTAAATGCGAAGAAGCGTAGAGCTGAAGTCTTAGAATTTATCAGTCTGACACCTTCACAGTCAGGGAACATGACCCAGAGAGGTTCACTGACTTCCCAATTCACACAGTGGTCTTGAAGCAGAGTTAGGATTGCATTTCAGTTTTTATGACGCTTAAGTAGCTACTCCTTCCATTTCATGGCATTGTCATTCTTGGCAAGAATTCGTAAGCAATTGTCTCACAAAATTTTTAATTTCCAAAACCCTATGCCAATTAGTATTTCACCATGAAGAGCTAAATATGAACAACAGTAAATATTTTAAAAGATTAAGGGACCCTGGTTTTTCATGTATTTAAATGGTTTAGTTTATTTGTGACAGTTTTATGTTTTTTAATGATTTATTGATAATATAAATACAAACTGTCATATCCCCTTTGATTCATTATATGATAGGACCTACAATATTTTGCTTATTTTTAACATTGCTTTTTGATATTCAATATATTTTAATGGGTAGATATTGAAAATGACTTTTCAATGTTAAGGTAATTGTACCTAGTAAAAATGACTAAAAAGAATGCACGCACAAATAATATTATTATATGTTAATAAAAGAATGCATGCGCACACACACACACACAGGAGGTAACTGAATAGTCTCTGGGATTAAATTGTTTTTTTCTCATGTAAGAAAAAGTTGGAGAACTGGTTCTGTGTATCTCACTAAATGTTCCTGTTTCACATCATATCAGCAGCTGGTAAGGTAAAAAGTGGTGGTGATAGTAATTTCTAGAAAGTCAGCAATACCAACACTCAAACAATGTAGCTAAATCTTTCATCAAGTCATTAGTGGAGTTAATGGTTTTCCAAGTGTATATTTGTAGATCACTGTATAAATACACACACAGAATTTACACATACTGAGAGAGGGATATAGAGAGAGAGAATGAAAAAGAGAGAGAGAGGGCAAGTAAGCACTGGCATAGTTTAAAATTTTGGATCCACTGTATACGTACAGTTAATAGTAACTAGCATCATTTAAATATTCTGTGGAATAACGGATATTTTTGCTAATAGTGCCAACTATTAACAAGAGAATACTTTTCTGGTATGCCTGGGTGGCTTGGTTGGTTGAGCATCTGCCTTCGGCTCAGGTCATGATCCCGGGGTCCTAGCATCAAGGCCCACATCGGGCTCCTTGCTCAGTGAGGAGCCTTCTTCTCCCTCTACTTGCCGCTCCCCCTGCTTGTGCTCTTTCTCTCCCTCTCTCTGACAAATAAATAAATAAAATCTTCAAAAAAAAAGAGATAAATACTTTTATAAAATTGTAACGATGAAGCTTTTAGTCCTGAATATAGTGGTTTATTTATTATTTCCGAACTAAATTCAACAATTAAAAAATAAATTTCCAAAATATATAGGTATATGTATTGATGAGACTACTTGATAATGTATGTCCCTGAATACAAACAAAATATCAAGACTTTTAAGAGCAGAGAGGCTGTTTTTAGTCAATTCATTGAAACATTACCCCTCCCTGGAAAACTTTCTCTGAGCCTGAATCAGAAGTGTTTGACCAATACTACACTTAAAGAGAGAATCACTTTTTTTTTTCTCTTAATTCGGAGTAAGATGACTTTATTAATTCGTGTAATCTAGTGAAAGGAAAAGACTGATACACACAAACTAATTTTAAAGCAACTTAATTTAAAAGCCCTAAGAAAGTTTTACTATTTTTCTACTGGGAGTTAGATCAATAGAACTTGAATCTATTTAGTTTATATATTAGTAATTAGAAGTTATACATTTAATCTAGACATCTTTCTTTTCACACCATTTATTTAGTTTAATACTTTTTGTGTTATCTTTTGATGTTTTTCTTGTTAGAGAGCTGCATTTGGTGAACATTACGAAAACCTACTCCTTGGGAGGGGACTGAGATGCCTACAGAAAAGGACATTTTTTTTTCCAAAAAGGACATCTTTTTTAATTCATCCACCCGACAAGAGCACTTTCTGTAATTCATTGAAAAACACTGCATATGCTAGCAGCGCCCCTAATTATGTCATGTGACTATTTGTCTAAAGAGTCCAGCTAAATATAAGGATATGTGATGTAAGGGAACAGAAGGGGAGTGGCAGCCTAGAATTACACGGTAATTTCAGCTTGTGTTTTGCTAAGTGTCTGCGAATTGCCTGCCTCATGTACCTCTTCAAATCCTCACAGCTCCACCTCCTTGCAGCCCCAGCTGCCCCACCCAGGCCCACGCAGAGTCCAACAAGCTCTGAACATCCCCTTGCGGGAGCAACCTCGAAAGTGCGCCGCATACCTCTTGCTTTCTGTCCTGAGCTTCTTGAACACTCTGGCATGGAATAAATCATCACTCATGGACTCACAACCCCAGTGTGAGGGAACTCACACACATGTAGGCCACCCCTTGCCAACAGAAGGAGGAGCTGATGGGCAGATCTTCATTTCTGAGATGTGTTTCATAAGTCTCTGTAGAAGGTCCTGTGACGCTGGGCACCAGTTTTTACAGCGGTGGCTAACTCATTATACCCCTTTATTGTCTGCCTTTTCTTTCTAGATTCATTCCCTCCCCTACCCATCCCTTAATCCTGCTCCCCAGTATCACTTCCCAAAACAGCACTGCATGAAAGCCTTTGTTTTGGGCTTTGCTTCTGGTAGAACTTACGCTAACACTCAGTCCTTCCATGATCACATATCCTGATGGGACTTCAAAGACGACAGTTGATAGAAAGTGCCAATATATACATACACAGGGTAATATAAGTCTGCATGAGTCTGTGTGATATCCCAACTTTGAAAGAAATTCTAAATACTTTTATCAAATGGTCATTATTTATTCTATTACACACTACATACTTTGGAATAGGAAGCTGGAGTCATGTCCTCTTGGCTTCCCATAGTCTAGACCATGCCTTACAGCTCTCTATTGTAAAAATAGCTCCCACATGTGGCCCATGGCATTCAGTTCTACCCTCGCACCTCCTGGCTACCATCATATATCACATCACCGTAACTCACCTCATTTCCGAGGACTGAGACCTAGCGTGTCTCTTTGTCTTTGTCTTTTTTTTAATACCTGACTCCAGGCAGACGTATTTATCAATTAAAATACTACAGTGTTTAAAAATAAAATAAAACATTATAGTGTTTGTTATCTTAATACAAAGGTGATATAGTCTTATTAAAGACAATTTAAGGATTATAGGTAGGAAAATTGACAGTAAATGCAAAATTTAACGATAAATGCAAGCTTACAATACAACCAATGCTATTTTTCTGGTAATTAAACTTCTTAATTTTTATGCACATATCTTTTTTCCTATGGCAGGAACACATTGTAAACGCTGTTTTATCATTGTTTTTAAACAACTGAAGACATCATCAACTTTCTGAGAAAATAAATATCTTTCTATAATATTTTCTGACCATACGGTTCCTCTTTATCACTCATCACATTTTTTTTAGAGTTACTTGTTTTTCAAACTCTAAGTATTACAAATATAATAACTCAGTCTCTGTCACTCTGGGGTTTATAATATAATGGAATAAGACAAATATAAACAAAGAATTATGTGTGCTGAGAACTAAGAAGCACACAGTGCTAAGACAGTATAAAATATAACCTATTCCCAGGTCAGGAAAGAGAAGTCTAGTGTTATAACGTATTTCCTTTAATCAAATGCTTGAACGTTCACATTATTTCCAATGTTTCATTGATTATTAAAAACCACTCTAATGGACATATTTCTAGGTGAATCTTTGCATAATGTCATGATGACTGATTTAAAATAAATTATTAGAAGAGGAATTGAGGGGTCAAAATGCATGTGGCATTTTAAGGATTCTCATTTGTTTTTATACATCTGCTAGAAACGTTATGCCGAGTAATAGCAGATAGTAGAAGACCAACCGTGCTGGGGCTTGAGGATGTTTTCCTTCCCCCTCCTAATAATGGGCATATTCTCAGTCTCTCTCTCTCTTCCCCCACTCTCTTCCCCATAAACAGATGCCAATTACCTCCTGAGAAGTTACATTTAAAACATAAAAGAAACAAGTTTTTAAAAATTAATTTTAAAAAAATAAAAAAATAAATAAAAAATAAAAATTAATTAATTTTTTTCAAATATATATAGAGAGACAGAGAGATTGAGAGTGTGAGTTGGAGAATTGGGAGAGGGAGAGGGTGGGAGATTCCAAGCAGACTCTGTGCTGCCGAGGGAGCCCGTCGAGGGGCTCAGTTTCAGGAACCTGAGACCACAGCCTGAGTTGAAATCAAGAGTCAGATGCTTAACCGACCGAGGCGCCCTGGTGCCCCAAGGGAAGCAGTTTTAAATCAATTTGTCCAGGGTTTATTAAACTTGCCTAAAATAAGAATCATACGGGGGGCTTGTAAAAATCCAAATTTTTGGTCCTCCAAAAAGTCTTTAAGGAAATTTTTTTTTTAAGTGCCAAGTTATTCTTTTTATAAGGCAGAAGAGGAAAAAGCTAACATTATCCATGGAAATATCTTTTAAAATGCTCACAGGACAGCAAAGCATGGCTCGTGCACTCCATTGCTATCAGAGAAACCAAGAATAATATTTATGTGCTGTATTAAGGTCATCAGTGAAGCAAGTTTACTGTTCTGCCAGAAATGTATGGTTTCCTGGGCCTAATACTTAAAGACTGCAGAACTACTGCTTCAAGGATCTGCTTTGTCTAAAGTTTGAGAGTGGCATTTATTAGAAAGTTCAAGAAAAAGCAGGTCAAACTGGTATCAGTATTTCCTTTATGTATTTTACTTTCTTTGACACAAATTAATGGGTGATATAACATCAAATTTAAATCAGCGAAGCAATTAATGAAGTTTTTTTTCCTCATTATATGTGTATTTGAGCAAGAAGTCGTTGTACTCTGCAAGATAATATGTATTGAACATTTACGAAGCATGTAGCACTTCTCCAATGTACCAGATCTTATGCAAAATTGAAAACAAAGAGGTGAGTTTATAGTTCCCTGCAACGGAAAGCCCAACTCTCTAATCTGGTAGCAGATTTATTTAAGAAAATTATAAGATGATAACACGCTGTAATGGAAACAAATGCAAAGTGCTATAGGATTATTGACAGTTCAGATCAAAGATATGACTACACTTAGATTACTTATGATAAAATGAAGCTGAGTTTAGTTTAGAAATCTACATGCACATTTTTTAAATTTGTAAATTCATTAAGTCTATTGGTATATTCCAGTAACATTTCTAAAGAAAAATATAAAATCATAAAGCCAAGGTTATTATTTCCCTTCTGCAGATAAATGGCACTCCATTACGGAGACAGTATCTCTTAGTGGCACTTTGTTCTGACCAAGCAGCAAGCATTAAATTACTTATTTAGCAAACTTTGTTGGCAGTGAAAAGGAAAGGGCTCCAGAATTAAAATATAATGTGGACAATATATTATTTAGTGCTTGTAGATAAATGTCTGTGTGCTCGCTGCTGTTTTAAAATGTGTGTGTAATTAAGTATCTTTAATGCAGTTAGACATGATCTTCTGTCCTCAGAGCAGAACTTTCTTTAGTCTGTAAATCTTTCATGCAGGAACACTACCTAAATCAGTTCATTAACCTAATCAGACACTTGCAGTTCATCTATGTGAATTACACTTGCACTTGGCAGATAATGTACTTAGCACTTGTCTATTGTATTAACCCAGAATATGAAAGAAAATGTTATATAAAATATGTTGTCCTTTCTTCCACATAATAAATCCACAAAATAAATGGCCTATCTACAGAATGCCTATGAATATTGGCTCTGTGTTACCAGTAAGATAACTAACTGCATTTGAAGCAATAGGCCCTTAACTAAAACGTGATCCACTACATTCGTGCTAAGTTTTCAAGTATTTTAACATCATGGTCATAGGCGCCTAAATAGCCAATTTTTGTCATTCTTTTACAATTATTCAACACCATTCCAAGTAGCCCTTATCAGTCACGACTACAGGAAACCTTCAGAAAAACATTCCAAGAACTAATTCAGAAAAGCAGCATGTTGTAGTGTGTTTCAAAGAGAAATTTATGAAGAAACAAGAACACTTTCAAATGGGCACGATTCCTTCTGTTTGTACAACTCACAGTAAGTTGGCTAATCTTGTTTTAACAGAGACCAATAACGGTGCTTTCACGGCCTCCTCTCGTAAACGAGGCCAAGTCTATACCACCATCCAAAGGAAATGGTTTTGTAAATAGACAATACGTTGGAAATAATATGAAAGATTCAAGCCAGAGGATTTGGGGGCTCCATGCAAATATTTGACTACCAGAATATTCCAAATGAAGCAAATGCTTGGGCAGCCCTCTGCTTTGCTGGAACTAAATCTGGCAAAGGCTGGCTTTGTACTGGCAAATGGCACACAGTGAAAAGGGACTACTCCCTCTAATACTTGTACAGAAGCATATCATCGCTAGGAACACAGGACCAAACACAGATTTGCGAAAATGCGTGTATCACTATAACTACACAAAAGTTTTTATAAACATTTTCAGTTGAAAGCCACTGAAAACCCACGAGAATTCCTAGCTGATAGGAAGGTTTAGAGGAGAGAGAGGTGGGGCAGGAAGAGACGGTGGGAACTTTGGGACACGGGGAGATAGCTAATAAACATTTTCATGGGCCTGTTGCCAAAGAATTTGGGAATTACTACTGCACTAACAAAACCTTTTGGAAAGTTTTTACATGAAATTCATACTTATTTCTGAATTCTGTGGTTGAGCTGGCAGGAAAAGATTCAACTAAGAAATTGATTTACCAAACATTCATTTTATTTATAAAAGACTTCAGCAGGAATGTGCTTTAAAGTTTTGAATTTAGAAATTTTCATAATATGTAATCTAATCAATGAAATCAAGCAAATAATGAAAGCTTTCCTTTAGTAGTTTTACCTAATTGGGAATATTAACCTTGTAGTTCAAGTAATTAAAGGACTCGATGTATGCCTGGAATGTG
Source organism: Potos flavus (assembly GCA_028534135.1). Classification (NCBI taxonomy): domain Eukaryota; kingdom Metazoa; phylum Chordata; class Mammalia; order Carnivora; family Procyonidae; genus Potos; species Potos flavus. The sequence continues at coordinate 85,085,884 of CM052899.1, forward strand.
CATTCCAAATTTTTGAAGGCCGTATCATCTATCCAATGCTAAATCCAGACATTGTCTTAACATCGCAGTTGACTAACTCAGTAGTAGCTACATTTTTCGATCCAGATTATCAGAACTATTAACATAAAACAAAAACCCAAAGGGATGGAGACTGTGCTCGTGATCCCTAAGATAATTTTCAAAAGACTGGGAGTTTCTTTCTGAGATCAAAAGTTGCACCTTGAAAACAAAATTCTCCTTTAGTTTTACTCTCCACCCCTCTGACCCTCATTGAGTTTCTTTCTTCTTTGACCACGTGTCCCAGGGAAACCACCATACTTCTCTACGTGGTTTCTTGCCTAACTGATCCATTGTACTTCCGTAGAACTTCCTCTCCTACCTTTAAATCATATCCCATGTGATTCAACTCACTTTCATCTGTACTAAACATGGGATGATTTGGCATTTTCTGCCATCTCTAACTGCATGATCTGGTTTACTAGATATCAAAAGGAAAGGTAAGGAATGCCTGGGTGGTTCAGTCGGTTAAGTGTCTGCCTTCTGCTCAGGTCATGATCCCAGGGTCCTCGGATAGAGTCCCAGGTTGGTTCCTTGCTCAGCAGGGAGCCCTCTGCCTGCTGCCCGCCTTGCTCGTGCATGCTCTCTCTCTCTCTCACAGATGAATAAATAAAATCTTAAAAAAAAATTACTTAAAAAAAGGAAAGGTAAGACAAGGACATATAATTATAAGAAAGTAAATGCATGGGAAAATACGAAATGCTACAGGGGTTCACAGAAGAGATTATATCCAATTCATTTAGAATTGGGCTAAGAAAAGACTTTGTGGTAAAAGGAGACTTGAAATGGCCTTAAATATGGAGAGATTCCCCCAAATTAGAGAGAGAATAGTTTAAAGGGCGAAAAAGTAGCACATCACTCTCTAGTTGAAAATCCTCCCCGTAAACCTCAGAATCTCATGCCAAAGTGACAACAGAATATGAGGCCCTGCATCATCTAAGCTCTGGCTGCGTCTCTGTCCCTTCCCCCCACCACAACTCCATTTGAAGTCTCTGCTGCTGGGATACCAAGCCCATTTTAAAACTTTCCCTCTGTCAAATGCTTTTATTCCCTGGAATTTAGGAGCAAAATGTTGAGTTAATTATACTTCTCAGTTCATGCCACATTATCATCATGGGTTCAAACAAAGTTCCTCTCTTGATGGAGGTATTTATTCATTAACTGTTAGTTCCCTAGCCACTCATGTCCCAACTTCTACCATATGCAACTATCATAGCTCCTCATCCAGTTTAATGGGACTTGTCTTCATTTGCATGTTTTTACCAAATGTGTGTTGCGTCAGCACATGTACTTTCAAATATATGTAAGTATATTGTTTTAAAGTTCTCGTTTCTTACACTTCACTAAATATTATGTATTTAAGATCCACCTATGGGGCTCAGCCTTTGTGTAACCATCATATTTAATGGTTCTGTATAGTCTGGGGTGTGTGTCCACTCCCCCGATGCTGGCCATTTGGGATGCCAATAAGAATCCGCGATCATATGCACACACACCCACACTCATACTCACACATCACACTCACACACATTCATACCCACACAAGCACTCACACAGACACTTTTGCATACACTGTCACACATACACACTCACCTCACACATGTACAAATGCTACAGTGACAATGTTCCTAAAATGCCCCATCATAAACACGTAAGAACTTTGGAATATGGACCCTGGAGTGAAACTGCTAAGTTATAAGACATGTTTATACTTAATCTTCCTGAAGAGTTCTAGACTGATCTCTAGAATGGCTGAGGGTCCCTGTATCCACACGGCTCTGCCGGCACTTGGCATTATTCAACTTTGCAATGCTTCCAGTCTAATAATGTATGAGATGCCTTTAATGAAACAGCTCCTCAACACTTAAGCTTAACTGTATCTTTTTTAGGTTTTGGGTTTTTTGTTTTGTTTTGTTTTTGTTTTTGTTTTTGTTTTTGTTTTTTTGGTCTGGCTAGCCTATACCAGCCTGTAAAATGGTAGAGGCCATTTAAATGCCAAGGCACTAAAACATATTTGAAGAATAAAGATTTCAAGAAAGCAAGGCTTCTAGTTATAGAATGAATAAGTCTTGGGAATAAAGGCACAACAGAGGGAATATAGTCAATGCCATTGTAATATCATCGTATGGTGACAGACGGTAGCTACACTTGAGGTGAGCATAACGTAACACATACGGAAGTCGAATGGCTATGTCGTACACCTGAAACTAGTGTTACATTGTGTACCAACCATACTCAAATACTTTTTTTTTTTTTCAAAAAGCAAGGCAGGAATGAAAAAGAGACTAATATCCAAATGTATTAAACCAAGAACTGGCTAGGGTGACTGGCTCTAATGTCAATCCCATGCTCATTTTCACATATCAGAAGGTAACATGTGTTCCTTGTGTCAACAATCCTAACTTTTTATTTTTTTTTACATAGTTCACTCTTTTGGTGACAGACAAGAGTCTATATCTCAAGGTCCTTGAGGTTTCTCGCTAATTTTAATACATCTCCGAAATGGCGAGATACACTTTTCACAATGTCATCGACGGGAAGCCCAAGTCAGGACAAGCTGTTGAGAAGCTTCTTCTGCATCCGGCAGACGAGCCTCTCAGCGGGAAGTTTCAGCCTCGGCAGCTCCATCTGGCTCCGCAGGTTCTAGACGCCTGCTCCGGTCCTGCAAGCCTCAGGACACGGGCTAAACAGTAGCATAGACTACTAATTCACATATGGCAAGATTGCCCAAGGAATGCTTTGTTTGCTTTGTTCTGACCTTTTCAAAGTCTTTATTAATTTATATATTTGAAAAGTATTCTTGGAAGTATTTTGTAATAAATAAGTGAATCCATTTGTCATTGATTTATATTTTGTTCATCTCGAAAGGAATTTTCAGTGGCAAAGAGTTTATCACTTTTTATTTCAATGACATATCTCATTTTATGTCCTTTTTCTGTGAGCTGGACATTTTTTTTTTCCCTAATGCTTTTCGTTCCTTCTTAGGGAAAAGGTCACATGCATTTCTATGTGGCTCACAGCAAAGTAGCACATCTTATTCTTGGGACTCTCCCTTATGTTACACATACAGATCAGCTTTTCTCAAAGATCTTTGATTTTATTCTTTGGAAAGCTATATATAATTCTTTTTACACTCCAGCCCTGTGAAGCAGAGGATTTCTAAATCTGGGCGGCTTAATTAGAAAGAAACAGGCACACATATGGCTGACAGGCTAGGAAATCAGAAGCTTTGGATGGGAACTATTTTCCTGTGAACTCCACTCTGATCTGAAGCACTTGATAAAGATTCTTGGATTCCCTTCTCTATAACTTATAGTAATACACTTGTGTTTTAACGTGAGTGTTCATGATTATTTATTGAACAAACTCTTCTTATAGAGCTACCTATGTGCAAGGTGCTATTCTTAGTGTTTTATAAAGTGCTTGAATCCCCAATAAATTCTGTTAAGCAGGCACTAGTATTATCTTCGCTTTATAAGTGAAGAAATTGAGGTCCAGAGAAGGTAGCTAACTTATCCAGGGCTACGCGGCTTGTCAGAGCCAAAGCCAGAATTCTGACCCTGGCTGTCTAGCTGCACAGTCAGTGGTCTCAACATGTTTCCAACTGAAGGTCTCAAGCATGATATGATTTTAATAGTTTTCAGTCAGATTACGTAGCACTATTATTACTGTGTATGTAACAGGAAAAGTTTATTCTGTGAATAGGAAGAGAAATACTACTCTACAAATATCCAGATCATATGATGTGGCTCTCTTCACTTTCCCGATTAAGAAGTTTTATTCCAACAATCTCCCTGATGTGTTTCATGGATCATACAGAGCAAATCGGACAAACTCCTGTACCCCTCACTTCCCTGTCTCTCTAAATGCCACTGTCTCTCACACTCTTTGAACCACAAATACCACAACATAACAAGAGAGTATTGTAAATTAAAAGTACTTCTTCAAATTTCATCTCAGGGAAAATTGACCAAATCTAGTAATCAAGGCTTTAAAGCTTATTTGCCATTCAATTACTTGGTATTAAAACCAAAAAGTCACCTTTCCACCATCAATATATTTTAGTTAAAAAGACAATCACATACCATTTACTTTTTTAAGTTTAAGAACATGTCAATACACCTTTATGAAACACTCATCACATGTCCATTACCATGTTAGGAACTAGAAATACTGGGATGAATAGGCCTCTGAAATATATATACAGAAAACAGAAAAATGAATACCTGGTGGAAATTCTACAAACAAGGTAAAAGAAGGTTTGTTTTTGTTAAGAGCTTATTTGTATTACAAGCATCAGGGACACCTGGGCGGGTCAGTGGGTTAAAGCCTCTGCCTTCGGCTCAGGTCATGATCTCGGGGTCCTGGAATGGAGCCCCGCATCGGGCTCTCTGCTCAGCAGGGAGCCTACTTCCCCTCTTTCTCTGCCTATCTCTCTGCCTACTTGTGATCTCTCTCCTCTCTGTCAAATAAATAAATAAAATCTTAAAAAAAAAAGCATCAGATGCAGAGCTTAATTGAAGATATTTAAAATATAACACAATTATTGTAAGATTTTATTTTAATGAAGGATGTATACACAGAGACTCTCTTTTAAGTCTTATATAAATGAAAATAAAACGGGCTTATAGATTTACATTGCTTGCCAAGGTCAGGTTAAAGACATTTTGAAAAACAACTTCAGTAACCAAGATAACACATTTGAACAATTAATTCAAATAAAAATTCTATGGGAAACCATCCAATTTTTGGCCTAGAAAATATGTTGGAAACAATGCATTTTGGGGATGTTTCTGATAGATTTATGTTGTGATTTTGTGCCTATTTAAACATCCAGATGATTCTTCAGTGTAACAAATCTCTAAAACAGGAATAATGTAGTGATGTCATGGTAAGAACTAGAAAGGCTTTCAAAACAGAGATAACAAACATGTTATTTTGTCTAACCATACATTCACAGTTACTGAGTCAAATCTAACGGAGGAAAATCTTTATTAACCCCATGACCTCAGTCTACCAGGCTCAAAGCCGGTTATTACTCATTCTTCAGATCCAGCCTTAACATCTCTTTGGAAAGGCCTTCCCCGATCACTCAATTTAAAGTAGGCCTTTTATATTCTCTCAAATAAATCTTTTTTTTTTTTCCTCTCAAATAAATCTATACTTTTCTCATATGATACTGTATGAATTAGCTCAGGCTGCCATAACAAAATATAGTTTGGAGGGCTTAACAGAAATTCATTTTCTTATAGTCTTGGGGGCTGAAAGTCAGAAATCGGAGTGCCAGTATGGTCTAGTTCTGGTGAGGACTCTCCCTGGCTCACAGATTTTCATCTCTCTGTGCTCTCTTAGAGAAGAAAGCTCTGGTGTCTCTTTCTCTTCTTATAAGGGCACCAGTTCTATCGGTCACAATATGATTCATTTAATCAATTCCTTAGAGGCTCTATCACCAAGATAGACATGGAGGGGATGGGCGTTAGGGCTTCAACTTATGAATTTGGGGGGGGGGGCATGAGTCAGTCCATAGTAAGCACTTACCACAATTTTTCATCACTTAATAACTTGTTCACTTATTGGATGTCTTCCTCCCCAAATTACAAACCGTATAAACTCAATTAAAAACTGTAGGGATCAGAGATGCATTTGCTTTGGGCACCACTGAATGTCCAGTGCTCAGCATAGTACCTGACACAACACATTCTAATTGAATCTTGAATGAACAAATTAATATGGTCATGATCTGAATCTTCACACAAAAATTTTTGAAATCCGTCTGTTGATGCGAAGTATTCTCTTCAGTAGCTTCAGGTCTTATATTCTAACATACTTGTATGCATACATTAATCTTCCCCATTTAAACCTTGTAAAACAATATAATGCAAATTACTGCAATCGACAATTCAAGCACCGTCTTTGGGGGATTATTTTATAATGCCATCCTTATTAATGTCCAACTTAAATCTCTTCCATGTGAAAGATGTTCTGAGAAAAAAAAGTACAGACAAAGAAACAAGAGCTGATAAAAATGCATCATCAATTAAAGGACAGAAACTCATGTTTTAAAAAATCTCAAAATAATTTTTATGAAGAGGAACATGGAAAGTTAACTACAATGATTAAATTAATATCCCAATAAAAATAAACCCTCTAATTTTCTCAGATTGTTTAGCCTCAGAATGGAGAAATGATCTAAGCAGTATCTGAAGAGAGGGATTTGTGGCATCGATTATATCTAGTACTAGCTTAACGAGACACTGTAGTGGCTGGCCACTTTCCCCCCATTCCACTCTAAAATTTCAATCTAATGTGTTTTGAAGTTCAATGGTGAATTTTTATTCAGTTTCACCAATAAATTCAAAACTCTTTTTTTTTTCACATACATCTCAGACAGCATGCATTACTCACGCTGAGAGGAAAATCTATTTCCAAGATTGTGAGACATTCAGATATAATGACAATGGTACTAAGTTAAATTGACATGAATTTTATCCTTAGTATTACCATGTCTTATGAACTAAATCTGTTATTTTAATGTTACTCTTTTTTTTCAAGCTTTTATTAAATTCTATTAGTTAACATACAGTGTATTATTCAAGTGTAGCATTTAGTGATTCATCACTTACATATGTCACCCAGTGCTCATCACAAGTGCTCTCCTTAATCCCCATCACCCATTTAACACATCACTCCACCAACCTCCTCTCTAGTAAACCCCAGTTTGTTCTCTATAGTTAAGAGTCTTACTGTTACTCTTTTTATGCATCTAAAAAATGAGGATAGAAATACATTGTTAGAATTAAATGAAGAAATTAACATAGAGCTTTTTAACTGCAAAAATTTTTGTAAAATTAGATGATTGTTGTGATCATCTTTACCAAAACTCCACAAATTAAAGCATTAGCTTAAAAAATTTGTACTCATAAATTTGTATGATGCATTAGTGGTGGAACTATGATATTCTACTTTTAATGTTTCTTTCCATATGACACTTCTGACTTCTTGCCCTCTGTCATTCTCTCTGCTTAAGGTGAACTGGAGCCACTAATCAGATTATTGAGTTTGAAGAAAGAAATTGGCCCACATAGTTCAGCCCCCTCCTTCCTCTGTTTTTTGGTAGTTAGCCTACAGAAAGTCCTGCATTTCTTCTAACTTGTTCTCCCCAGGGGTAAGTTCAGCAACTGATGGAAGAGGCTCCTGCCCCAGTTCAAGACTACTAGGGACAGGACGTTTGATAGTCAACACCCAACAAGGCTACCAACAATGCCTCCTCGTATTCCTGCCATTCTGTAGTCCCCTCGGACACTAAATCTGGCTGACATAAAAAACCAATAATACAATGCAGAAATGACAGCATATAACTTCTAAGGTAAAACTGTAAAAGATGTGATTTCTCACTTCCTTTTTCTTGGGTAACTCTTCTGGGGCAAACCAGCTGCCAATGTCGTGAAGACATTCAAAGAGTCTGGTGGAAAGAAACCGAGGCCTCCTGCCAACAGCCAGTATCAACTTGTCAGTGATATGATGGCACTCTCTTGGAAGCAGACCTTCTAACTTCAATCAAGCTTCCAACCATAGCCCAAGCCAACATCTTGACTGCAACATCATAGCTAGCACCATCCAGCTAAGCCACTTCTGGATTCCTCATCTGTAAAAAACGTGATCTAATAAGAGTTTATTTTTGTTTAAGCTGCTAAATCTTGAGATAATTCTTACACAGCAATAGATGATTAATATAAGGGATTAACTGCTCTTAGCCTTACATCTGTTAACACATATAAACCACATTCTCCAATATCGGCTTGAAATATCAGAGGTGAAATTTTACCTTTCAAACACTAAATCTTTTGTCTTTTGTTGTCATTACTTCAGAACTTGAGCAGGGAAGTTTGATTCTAGTTACTGAGTCCTCTCAAACATCCTATTGTGCTTCTCATTTTATAATGTATCCATCTATTCGACAAACGTTCTATTGAACATCTACTAAATTCTAAGCACTGTGCAAAAGTTTTGAATACCAAAAGAATTAGAACTCGGATAAGAATTTTCACTAAATTGAAATTTCCATAGTCTCATAAAAAGTGCAGAACTATTAAAAACTACTAAATAATATCACAGAATGTCAAATTTCAATGAACTTGTTAATGAAGTATGAGGGCAGGAAGGGAAGATTTCAGCAAGTATAAACTGATTAGCTATATTTAATTAAAATTACATTCTACATGGAGACAGCATATTTGAGTAAGTCCATCCTAATGCATTACTTCTTTGATGATAATCCTACTTGAAGAACAAAGCATACTGGTAAACAGCATAGACTCCGGAGCCAGGCTGTCTCAGTTTCTGTCTTGACTCTGCCTCTTGGGACTTGTGTGATCCCTAAGTGGGACTTGTGTGATCCCTCTTGGGACTTAGGCTACATCCTTAAGCTTTCTATGCTTGTTTCCTCAACTGTGAAATGGGGTTATTTGAGAATTAAATGAGTTAATAGATGTTAAGTATTTAGAATAGTGCCTAGCACTATATTATTGTTTGATATTAGTATCAGGACTTAAAAAATCATTCAATTATATTGACAATGGTTAGTCTCAACTTCATCAGACTCTGATTCATTCTGGGTCAAATTATTCACATATGTTTTTTTCCTCTGTTGGCCAAAAAATATGTTAGAGATGTTATATAATATTCCAAGTATCAAGAGATAAGTTTGCTCTTTCCACTATGGATTAACTCAGATGTTGGAATTTCTTGTCCCCATTTTTTGACAAACCAACCAGAATTACCCTCTTAAAGTCGACTTATGAAGAAGAATAATTTTTCACCTGTTTAATTGTTTGCAAATCTGGACAAAAATGCAAAAGAAATAAATTGATTGTTTTTTTAAATTAATGAATAAATCAAACAATGCCTTATTCAAATTATTCAATAGTTCCTTGTTTTTTCAATTGTTTTAAATTATTACTAATTAAACATTTTAAGTTTAATAATTAATTAAATATTAAATAATTAAATAATTTAATTTAATAATTAAATTATTAAAATATTCTTTACTGAAATAAAGCATTCGATTTTTTATGGAATCAAACATCTGAATTATTGAACTATATATCTGATAGGCAAAAGAGGTTAGGTTTCCCATCCTGTATTAGCTACAATATGGTATCTTTTGCTCATTATAGTTCAAAATAATAGAAGTTTTAAAAAAAGTTTTTATTGATTCATGGGAGTTTGAGATTTTGCATTGATATATTGTCTATTCTTTTGACTTTGTGTAACCTAAAACTAGTTCATCTATCCCTGAATACTTAAGATGTGGAGTGACATCAGCAAGATGATAGAATAATGGGAGTTTTCTACCCTCTTCCCCCAAGAATGCCAATTTTGAATTCACCCATGGGCAAGAATACCTTTTAGGAGTCCAGGAGTCCAGGAATCCAGCTAAGAAGTTCTAGCACACCACTGGAATAAAAAAAATCTGAGACTGGATGCTTGAAGTGGGTAGAAGAGAGTTTTATCCTTCTCTGTCAACCCTTCCCCAAGGGAGCACAACTCGGTGACAAGGGAGATTCCCTAGACTCACAGTTTCTTCACAGGGGACAGTGAGACTGTGTTAGCATCTGGTTGCTCCAGCTGTGTGGAATACTGAGGAATGGGCCCACTTCTTTCTCATCCCATCCAGAATACTGAAGTGATCTTGCATGATGGAGGGGCAGGGAGAATCTGGGAGTACAGCCTCAACATCCCCAGTCATTGGGAAAATGCAAATCAAAACCGCAGTGAGGCATCACCTCACATCTGTTAGGATGGCTATGAACAAAAACTCAAGTGATAACAAGTTCTGGCCAGGATGTGAAGAAAGAGAATCCCCTTGTACTGTTGGTGGGATTGTAAATCAGTACAGCCACTATGGAAAATGGTATGGAGGTTCCTCAAAAAATTAAAAATGGAAATACCATATGACCCAGCAGTCCCACTTCTGGGTGTGTATCCAAAAGAAATGACGTTACTATCTCCAAGAGATATCTGCATTCCCATGTTCATTGCAGCATTATTCACAGTAGATATGCACGGAAACAACCTAAGTGTGGTACAGGATGTGTATGTATATATATAACAGAATATTGATCTGTCTTAAGAAAGAAGAAATCCTGTCATTTGCAAAAGCATTGATGAATGTGGAGGATATTATGCTACATGAAATAAGTCAGAGAAAGACAAATACCGTATGATCTCTTTTATATATGGAATCATACAAAGAGAGAGTAAAAGGATGGTAAAAAGGGGCTCAGGAATAGGGCAAATTGAGGAGATGCTGGTCAAAGGAAGCCTTCAGTTATAAGAAGAGTATGTTCTGGGGATCTAATGTATAGCATGGAGACTACAGTTAATAATACAATATTATGTACTTGAAATTTGCCAAGAAAATAAATATTAACTATTCTTAACACATACACACACACACGTTAACCTTATGAGGTGATGGATGTGTTAATTAACCTGATTGTGGTAATCATTTCACAAAGTATATGTGCATCAAATCATCACATCATACACTGTATAAAATTTTATTTGTCAATTATACTTCAATAAAGCTGGAAAAATATGAAAGAATAGAGTGATAGTAACTGTAAAAAAATTACTATGATATAGGCATAGATGGTCATGGATAAAGTCTTGAAGAAATACAGGAGAGAGTAAAGAGGGCTACTGAAAATATAATCTCTTATCTAGAACTTAAGTATTTGAGAGCTAGTTGTCAAAAAGGACAGAAAGGGAGAAGACAGAGAATACATTAGAAAATTAAAGAACAGCTTGAACAAAACAAGAGATGAGTTAATGAGCATGTCCAGGGACAAGTAGGCTATAACCAGATGTGGAAATGTCATTTCCAGCACGATAGGCACATTTGTCTTTATCTTACAGTCTAAGGTTGGTAAACTTTCATTCATGGACCACATCTGACCTGCCTCTTGCTTTTGTGAATAAGGTTTCACTGGAACACAGCCACAAACTCTTCACCCTAGGTATTGCCCATACCAGCTTCCTGCTCTGCAGTAGGGTGAGTCATTGTGACAGAGATCGTGTGGGCAGCAAATCCTAAAACATTACCTACCTGGCTCTTCACAGAAAATGTTTGTGGAACCCCTGTTATAGATGACAACACCAAAATGAAAAAAATTTGAGCAGGGGCATAAAAAGAGAAAGTGTTTAGTGAGGCTCCTCTCCCTTCCTGAATAATTACTTTTTGAAAAGAGAATTTTGATAAAAAGAAAAACGTATGTACTGGTTTTATCTGTATTATCTCATTTTAAAACTATACACATTAAATATTTATGAATCCATTACCTTCTCCGTTACATTGCAAGTGCCTCCATAAATACGTGTGTTATCTAGGTGGAGTAGGGAGCATCTTATCCATGTGTGCACAGATGTATAAGAGCTAGAAAATAGGAATTACTCTTAGAGAAGAGCACATTCCAGTTCAGTTCAGAAAGAAGCCAACAGTAGCTAGACAGGCAGAGAAATAAACTGAGAAAGAAGTTGCCAGTAAAAATTGGCTAAGAGTCATGAAAAAGAGGTAGAGTATTAAAGAAGACAAACCACTCAAATCACACTTTTTCTTAGAGTTCACTCTGAATTTACTGGGTACATTGAAGCTCGAAAGAGCTGCATGTAGTAGCTGCAAATTGTTAAAAAATTAATTAAAATGTTAAGAGCTGATGGCTGTTTCTAGTTACTATAGGGAAAGCTCTAGTTAGCTCCATTGTCTTGAGGAGAAAGAAGCTGATGAATCTTAAGAAATCTTGGGCAGGAAACTTGAAAAGCATATTAGTACAGCTCAACAAATCATGATCATGATCAGCTTTTGCAGAAACATCACCATGAATACTGAAATGAATAAGACCTTAATTTTTTAATATATTTGAATCCTATTTTTATTCTGATAATAATAAAAGCTTATTGATGAAAAAATTGACAGATATGAGCAAGAAAGAATCTCAACTCACCACTGTTAACATTTTTTGGTGTATTCCTTTTCAAACATTTTTCTATTCATTTTTTTGTTCATAGAGATGGAATCACCATACAGTCAATTTTGTATCTCACTTTACCCATTTACCATTTTGTGAAATAAGCAGTTCATTTTTGTTTCAAACTCTTTAGTGTCATTTGTTAACACAATATTTCATCATCTCAATAAACTATGATTTAGTCATTGCTCTGTTCTGGACATTTAGATTGCTTCCAGTTTTTTTGCAATTATAAATTATACAACTTGATGATGAACATCTTTTTGTCTGAATCTTTAATGACATTTAGAATTACTTTCTTAAGATAGATTTCTGGAAGTAGGATTATAAGATAAAAGGTTATGAATATTTTTAAGCATTGTGATTCTTCCTGCCAAAATGTTTTCTAAAACTGCTGGGTCATCTTGCATAACCTCCTTCCAGCAGTGCAAGGGAGTGGATAGGCAGCACTTTGGTGTGAGTGAAACCAAGTTCAGAGAAGGAAATATAAAGATCACATTCACTGACAAATTTTTGCCTAAAGGGACAGGCCAGAAAGGGAGAAAGTGAAGGCCACCTTTTGCAGAAAGAACAGCTTTTACAAAAGGGTTATGAAATCAAAGCCTATTGGGACTCTTCCCAGATTAGATGGGGAAGTCATCTGGTTTTCCCGGACTCACCCACAAATCTGGGCTACCCCTTCCAACCACTTCTAAGACAGAGGACTCAGCAGGGGCACCAGCTTGCTCCTCTAGGGACAGAAGGGTCTGCTCACCACAGTCACCATCCAAAAGGCAGAAACATGATAGTTGGAAGAGACCATAAAGATGATTTGGTACCACACCTCATTCTATCAGATCAAAGCCTAGAAAAATGAACTGACTGTCAGGGAGTGATTCACAGCTACTTTGTGGCAAATTTTGAACTAATATCCATATCACCCACTACCTCTGATGACAAATAAAAATTACTGTACTTCATTTGAAGGCACAAACCTTATATACATGATTCCTTATACACGTTTCTCTCATTAAGTTTTGAAGTTGTGGCTCATGTTGAACAATTTACTCTAGTGCTTAGAAGGTGTTTTTAAAAATCTGATAAAAAGTTGCAGAATTTCCTAACTGATTGGTATACATCACTAGGGTGAATAGTTTCTCATTTCTCTGTTAATTTTCTGGATACTCTTAAAGGAAGCTAATTAATCTGGAGTCTCCAAATTAATTCATTTTATTTTTATTTTTTTTAAAGATTTTATTTATTTATTTGACACAGAGAGAGAGAGATCACAAGTAGGCAGAGAGGCAGGCAGAGAGAGAGGAGGAAGCAGGCTCCCCGCTGAGCAGAGAGCCCGATGCGGAGCTCGATCCCAGGACCCTGAGATCATGACCTGAGCCGAAGGCAGAGGCTTTCGCCCACTGAGCCACCCAGGCACCCCCAAATTAATTCATTTTTAAAAGGATTTTTTAAAAAATTACAGGGTATAGACAATAGAATATTACTCAGAACCAAAAAGAATGAAATCTTGCCATTTGCAATGATATGGATAGAGCTAGAAAGTATTATATCAAGCGAAATAAGGCAGTCAGAGAAAGACAAATACCAAATGATTTCACTCATATGTGGAAAAGAAACAAAACAAAATGAGCAAAAGGAGAAAAGAAAAGAGAGACAAACCAAGAAACAGACTCTTAACTACAGAGAACAAACTAATGGTTACCAGAGAAGAGGGGGGTGGCAGGATGGATGAAAGAGATGATGGGGATTAGGGAGCACACTTGCAATGAGCACTGGGTGATGTATGGAAGTGTTGAATTACTATATTGTACACCTGAAACTAATATAACACTGTATGTTAAGTAACTGAAATTTAAATAAAAGTTTAAAAGAATTGGAGTATACAGAAATAAAAAGTCTTAAACATAGTTAAGAGTATAGTGGCTGCATGTTTGGTTACAGTTGAGGTCAAGTGTCATTTCAGGCTTAGGAATAGTTTCTTGTATTGTTGATCCCTGAGTCATTGGTCTCTCTCCCCCAAACCTTCCCACACCTTTGTAACAGTACCTTTACTAAATCCTCTCAACTTGAAAAAAAAAATAGTAACACTAATATAATATTTGAAAGATATAATAGTATGTGATTCCAAATGCAAACATTTGCCATTAATTCTTTCACAAAGACTTTCGTAAGCTCGATGTGGGACTCAATCCCAGTACCCTGGGATCATGACCGGAGAAGAAGGCAATCACTTAACCAACTGAGCCACCCAGGGGTCCCTAAAGAACTACTCTTTTAAAAGATGTATAATCTTGGTTATTTCATACTGTTATCTGAATTTTAAACCTGCTAACATTATATTTTTATGTTTAAATTGGCAATAACCATAATATTTACTGTGGAGATATATATATTTGCAAGTCTAGCATTTGTTTTCCATAGTACATTTTGCCTACAGTTATGATAAAACTTACAGTTAACTTATAGTTATGATAAAACTACATTAGGTAGGATCTTTATAACAGATTTGTGGTTAATGAAAATATGTGAAACAGCAGCATTTTTTATTTCAAAATAATGGAACTGTGTATTAAAACAGCAAAATATTTACACCAAAGATCTGTATGTAATGCCAAATATAAAATAAGAAATAAGTTAAATAATCATCTTTCCCCTTAATAGAACCTAGAAAAGTAGTTTCAAAAAGTAAATACATATAAACATTTTTAAGTCATATTTTTAAAAAACCTTAGTACGATATTATCATTTTCTGACTATTTTAGCCTAATCACAGTGTATTTTGAGTATTTTCCTCATCTATTTTACTAAATAAAGATAATGAACACAGTTCAGTTATGAGTTTTGTATTCCTATTGTTTTCATCACAGTTGAGCCAAGAAAAAATATGAATGGTTCATATCTAATCTTAAAAATGAATTCATTCAATGATGGACACATCTCATTATATATTCTTCTAAATCCACAGAATGTACCACACACCAAGAGTGAACTCGAACATAAACTATGACTGTAGGTGATGATGATGTGTCGAGGTAGGTTCTACCAATTGTGACAAATGTGTCACTTGGGGGGGGAGGTTGATAATGGGGAAGAACATGCATGTGTAGGAGGAAGAGTTATGTGTGAAATCTCTCTACCTCCCTGTCAAATTTGTTGTGAACCTAAACCTCCTCTAAAAAATAGACTTGTAAAAAAATAAATTGAAATAATAAAATGATATATCAAATTGTTTGCCTGATGCATGGCTAGTATGTTGAAGGGCATGACAGAAGTTTCCAAGTGATGGAAATGTTCTATATTTTAACTGTGCTGAGGGTTACATCGATATATGCATCTGTTAGTGTGGTACAGTTCAGATTTGTGCATTTTATAATATGCAAATTATACTTCATTAAAGTTGATTTTTTAAAGTAGAAAAATGTAATTGCCAAACAAGAAAAACTATAATAGCCTCTGTGAGATAAGAGAGGTGGATGCTCTTTGAATGTATGGTATAAAATCGACAGAAAATGAAAAAAGGATAGGGACTGGTGAAAAAGTAGAACATTTTCTCGTGGTACCAACCACGTTTTCAATATTTTTTTTGACCGTGCTTTCAGTATCATAGCTCTCTCTCCAGAAATAGGCAATATTACTCAAAAATAAAGAGGAATTGAGTTTTAGAAGAGGAATGTGCAATGGAGAGCCCTGAAGCTTACGATTATCAGCTCCATGTTAAATCCACCTGATAGTTATATTTCTTGTGAGTGGAAATAAGAATTCCATAAAGCTCTATTCTGTGCAATCTAATATAATGGACTTCACCTAGTTCAGGCTTTTATTTAAAATGTGCTTATGGCCCCATTTGTGGTACAATGAGAATGATTTCAAATAATGATTTTAAGTTTAATTTTATTTGCAAATGAAAAAAGAGTTAAAAAGAGGGAGAAAGGAGAAGTTTGCTCAAGCCAATTTGCAGTGTTGTAGCCTAGGAATTAAAAAGAGAAATCAGTGGGAACTGGTTTGTGATTTTTTTTCCTTTTCCAAACACATTGCATCATTTATTTAACCCCATTACTAATCTTGTTTAAAGTTTTTCCTTGATGTAATGCACAAAGGACTTTGGGCTTCTCTTTTCTAATCTAGAGAATAAAAGTTCTTTAACATGGCATAATTGAAATATTTTCAATGAAATTCTAAAATATGGTGAGATAAACGGAGCACTATTTTACACAATAGGATCATCCTTATATTAAGGCATTTCTCTGATAGCATAGAAATTGTGTGCAGCTAAATGTGAGCTAGGGAAAAATAAGAGAACACAAACCACTATGGTAGCTACTACTATGAGTTCAAGTCAACTAAAAAAGGAAATAAAAAGTTATCTCAATGACATATCACTCATAAAAAAGTGAAAAAAAAAGTATTGGAAGCCAGGAATTGAGCATTGGTAAGTTTGAGATGTGAACTGATGTTTTCTAACACAGACCTTGAAAATAAAATGCTGAACTATATTGAATAATATATATATATACAACTTGTGAAAAGGAATCATTGATTATAATTACTAGTAAACTTTAAAGCAGTTACTAGTGAATTTGAAAAATAAATCAAATTGTTCTCTTGGAAAAGTAGATGGTAATACACATTATAATCTTTGATAGATCCCACCTACCTCAAAGTGTTTTCCCCATTCTCTTTCCTGGCTTCCCCAAACAACCTAGATGTCTGAAAAGTCTTTACACTGGGTTGCCAACATCAATGTATTTGAATGGACGTGGCCTAGAACCTCAAAGTAACTGTTTCATTTTCATCTTTCATTTGCAAAAAAAACCCCAGGCGAATGGATACATTTTACTGGGGTGGAGAGAAATGGAATATGGTAAACCTGGAGATACACTATGGCCCTTGATTTTTAGCACATTGGCAGCAACATATTTAGCAGTTTAAATATTATTCTTACTGTTGACACCCAGACTTTAAAGAAATTAATTATAAAGCAAATAGTTTACAACACTAGGTTAAGATTACGTCTGGTCTAGTCTGGTCTAGAATAAGAAGATAAGATTGTAGACATTAGAGCACCCTAGGAAGTTGCTTGGGCCAAGAGGAAGGAGAGTCATGAAGACCAAATGGATCCACATCATGTTTTTATCTCTGAGTGACTGTGCTAAGCGTTTACAGATGACATCACTTTAAATGTGTTTTTGAATTTTTAGTTGTGTTTACAGCGTGTGGACAATATTTAACTTGATTTTTTTCTTTAGGAGGCAAAGAATGCTTATTGGCTACATAGAAAAGACTTCAAATGAAAGAAAAAAAACGATTTTTTAAATTATCTTATTAAGAAAACAAAAGTCAGAGACCTTCCAAAGGAGTCAAGAAAAGGTAACGGATTAAGCCACAATATATTTAAAATGTGATTGTAACTGAAAACAAACTGGGCCTTGCCTACATTTTCTTATCCAGAGCCTTTAATGTGAAGAGCAGTTTTCATTGTTTTATTTTCTGAGCCACTGATTTAATTAAATGCATCTGCCACACTAAAGGGAACTTTAAAATTATAAATACACAGAATACTGAGAAATCCCACTTGCTCATCAAGCATCTTCTGCCATTTCCCCCCACATGATAGGCTTTTGAAAAGAAACTACATCTGGGTGATTCATCTTCTAAAGTCTTATTGAGAAATTATCTTTTCTTCTCTTTACACAATACAAACACACATTTCATAAGAAAATATATAATAGCATATTCTTTTGGCATGTACTTTGTTTGAAACTGGGAAGACAAGCTTAGCACCAATATGAAACAGGTCGCTGAAACAGCTCTTACAAGATGTCCTTGCTCTCCAGTCCAGCAGAATTACCAGATTTTAATTTTTCCTGAGTCAACACAGTTCACTGACTCCAGCATCTTTATTAGCTAAACAGGATTTTTTGAGAAGATTGATAGTTTTTCTTTAAAAAATAATCTTTACTTGTAGCAATTAGCATAGTGATGTGCCCAAGAATTCTCTACCCTGAACAGGCCAGTCCTGACCCACGCTGTGCCACTCTTTCCTGCAGGGGACAGTCTAGTAAGATGGATACTTGATGCTGTGAAAAATACAAACAAGTAATCAGAGATCCAATAGGAAGTGTCACCAAAGAAAACAAAAAACATTGCCTCATACGTATCAAAACTGTTTTTCCTCAAATAATATCAATTGTGAAAAATGAGGGACCGAATTCTATAAGCCATGTTCTTGTAAAATAAATGAATACATTTCTCTTTACAAAGTACAAGAACACTGATAGATTCTTTAAAATAGGCACTTTAACACTATTTCTTTCAAAACTAGCTTATTCGAACATGTTTTTTAAGCATCATAAAGGATCTCATTAGTCAGACTCACCCTATAAATTTATAGTTATAAATGATTTTCATTGCAGGCATCTCTTCCCTCAGTGAGAATTTTTAAGGTATTTTGGGTTATTATGGAAAACCTCTTTCTCCTTAGCAGAGAGGAGCTGGCTCACATACAAGTAAAGTAACAGCAGGTTTTTGCATAGAAGTAGGGAAGGGTTGTTGCTACAACTCTGCCTTACAAGTTACACTAAAATATTTCACCAGAAGGACATGCCCATCATATCTTTTCTAGGGCAGAGAATCACAGACTTGATTTGGTTGGTTTCTGTAGTTAATCTCAAGTAAAAACCAAGAATAGCACCTTCTGCATAGAAGATGCTTGACATAAATATGTTCAATATGTTGGTACACCAACATTTGCCTGTCCTATACCTTCTTCATGCCTTGTATCTAGAGGGATTCCTAAGAAATCTTGGATGGGTCTCAGACACCTCTTGCCCTGATAGATTTGAGAAAATGTAAATGTACTAATGAGAGAAATGTCGAAGTTACATGGGTAAAAGTTGGGAGATGATGTAGTGAAGTTCCTGAAAAGATGGTGGAAGAACTGGCTTTACGAAGAAAGAGGTATACCTATTTCCATTCTGTAGTGGATGGAGGTAAATCTTGACACACTGGCAGCTGTGTTTGTTGAGGGGGGAGGGGTGGTACAGAAAAGGGGAAAAAAAAGAGTTGATGTGGCATCTATCTGACAGCTTTTATTTTTTCTGTGAAATATGAAGTTAGCTTATTCTTTTAAAAAATTTGTCAGCTTTAACAAGGTAAAATTGACAAAAGTATATATATTTGAAGTGTACAAGGTGATGTTTTGATGTATATATACACTATAAAGTGATTACCACAGTCAAGCTAATTAACTAATCCATCATCTCACATAGTGACCATTTGTGTGTGTGTGTGTGGGGGAGAATTCTTAAGATCTACACTCTTAGCAACTTCAAGTACACAATACATTATTAACTATGGTCACCATGCTGTACATTAGGTTTTTAGAACTTTATTCATCGTATAACTGAAAGTTTGTACTCTTTGACCACCATCTGTCCCCACTCCCCACTGTCCATCTCCTGGTAATTACCTTTCTACTATCTTTTTCTTTTTTTTTTTTCCCTACTATCTTTTTCTATGAGTTTGACATTTTTTAGATTCTACAGATAAGTGAGACCACGTAATATTGTTTTTCTCTGTCTGGGTTACTTCAGTTAGCATAACGTGGTCCAGGTTCATTCATGTTGAAACAAATGAACAAATGTCAGGATTTTCTTCTTTTTTAAGGCTGAATAATATTCCGGTGTATGTTTTGTGTGTGTCTGTGTGCACACGTGTGTGTTCGCATGTATGCATTTTTTACCCATTCATCCTTCAATGGACACGAGTCGTTTCCATATCTTGGCTATTATGAATAATGTTGCAATGACATGGAATGCAGATATCTCTTTGGGATAGTGACTTTATTTCCTTTTAATATATACTCAGAAGTGAGATTGCTGGATCATATGGTAGCTCTACTTTTAATTTTCTGAGGAAAGTCCATACCGTTTTCCATAATGGCTGTGCCAAATTACATTCCCAACAATAGTATGAAAGGATTCTTTTTTCTTGACATTCTTGCCAGCTAAAAATGAAGGAGGATGAAGTAATAAAATGACATAAGAAGAGTGGAAAAGATTTTAAACAGACTAAAAATAGATTGGGACATAAAAAAAAAATAGATTGGGACATGATTTCAAAGTCATAAATAACAGTATAAAGACTGAATTTCTATAATAAAGAATGAGTCGCTTCACTTGAAATCTGAATATTAAGTGTGGGATATGCAATTAAAAAGTCGTTGATGATCTTGACAACCATTTCAGTAAGGGTGGAAGGCAAATTGTAATAGATTTAGGAGTAACAGTGGAAAAAATGGGAGTACAGAGGTAGATTCAGAAAGTGAGGCCCCAAACTATGCAAACTGTTTGATTCATAATTTCTACTTCTGGAAGTATATTCTGAAATCCCATTCAATCTGCCCTGAAGTTTAGACCTATGCAGTATCATTTACTAAAGGAAAAAGAAAATTAATTTTACTAATCTGTGCAAGCATATGATCAGCAAAGTTGGACTGTTTGGTAAAAGCTCAACAGGAGAAAATGGCTTCACCTCAGGCTGAAATGAATCCTCCTATCCTTATAACAGAATGTGTTCTAGAACTTGCAGTCCTTTAACAGTACATGAGGTGGGGTGGGATGTAGGGAGAGTTAATAAGGGTAAGAGAGCATGATAAGGTAAGAACCAGAAGACACAAAGAGACAGAGAGAGAAAGAGAGAGAGGGAGAAAGAAGGCACCTGGATCTCCTCTTTACCAGATTTAGAGAATGGTCAACCTGGCCCCTAGAATGGAGGGAATCATGGAAGTACAATTGTACCCACTGTGCCTATAAGGACTATAGGCTCCAGGAAGACAAGAATTATTCAAGGTTTTCTTTACCATTGTAATCCTAGCACAAAGTCTGACATAATACTCACTGAATAAATGGATTAAAGAAAGAAACAATGTCAAAAAAAGAAAAACCCCAGAAAATCTACTTTCAAATGTTCTACCTTGACCAAGAAGATAGGAAATATAGGCAGGGCTGAGAAACAACAATGATGCATGAGTACACTTAAGGCAATTATTTTCAATTGCCCTTCATTATGAGTATGACAGTATCTATCCTGATTGGCCAATGCCCATAGTGCAGAGGTTTGTAAATATTTTTAATTTTCCCCTGTATAAGGGTTTAAGTGAGAAGTTAAGCTTAGAGAGGGAAAAATGTCACCTTGTCATCAACTGTATCTTGTTTCTTAGGTAACATTAGTTATCAAATTTGTTATACAATGATTTTTATAGTAATATTTCATGTTTTTAACACTATTATCATCTGCTCTTTCCCAATCTTCTGAAAACAGTATTGTTTATAACTTTGAAATACAAATTTTAAATAAAGGTGACTATTGGATATAAATAATTTTGAGGGATATTTTTATAAATTCTTTTACATTTAGAAATATTCACAATATATATTATTCAAGGTGCGTGTTATTCAAGATGTATGTCGTTCTAGACAATTTATCCCTTTTACCTACCCTTTTGTGTTACATTATTCTTCAAAGAATGCTTTGGTATGGTCTCCATAACTTGTAGAGGAGGGCACCTAAATTCATGTAATATCTTCATTAATTCAATGTATTTATTGAGCAATTACTATGTCCTGTACTGCTAGATATAGAGGATACAACAGTAACAAATTCCAACCTGTTCTCATGAGTCTATTACAGAGGAATGATGTTAATCAGATAATTATATTACTGATTATATAGTAACATATTGAAGGAAAGGAACCTGTCCTAAACTTCTGCCTCAAGGAAGGCTGACAGTGGAAAATAACAAGTAAACTGGTAGATAAGGGGAGAAGAGAGACAAGCAGATAACTATCTACTCGAGGAAAAAACCTTTGCAAAGGCCCTTTAACAGAATGAGTTATGGTGCTTACCTTAATTGGTCCTCACAACCCTTTCATAGTCTCTACGAGTGCTGCCCTTGGAGTTACTCATTGGCCACCTTTCATGGCTGATGATGATGGCTCTGCAGGCAGGACTGAAAAGAATGACTGCAGTACAGGGAAAGGTTGGAATGATGGGCAGGAGTTAACCTATATTGAGTTTATAAATCATTTTAAGTAGTATTGTTTATTTCAGAACTTTAAATTGCGAAGTCAGACAGATTTAGAAAAATCATTCTAACTGTAGTGTAGAGAACAAAGTGGGGGTGGTACAGAGTGAAATCAGGGACAGCAGGTAAGCAGTTAGGGCAGTCGCGCAGTTGGGAGATTATGGTGGCAACGAAGGTAGAAACAGACTCATGAAATCACAAGGAGAGAATCACTCTTAAACTTTGTTCAGTTGCCCTTCCAATCTAATGTTTAATCTCCTCCATAAATCACTACCAGGTTGCTTTGTACTTCTTCTCTTGAACAATTTCCAATGTTGATCTAAAATAAAGGTATATGCAGGCTATTATAATGGAGCAATAAAGTACCCAGACTGGATTCAGACTATTTGGTTTCAAATCCACTGGCACCTTGCATAATCATGGGGAAGTTCCCTAACATATCCATGCCTCCATTTTCTCGTTGGTAAAATAGTGAAAATAGTACCTACTTCAGAGAATTGTTGTGATGATTAACTAAAATAATGTACTTTTAGGATCTAGTACAATTCCTAGCAGTAAAGACTCGAGAATTAGGTTTTATATTAATAAATGATGAAGTTTGATTTATAAAAAACTAAAGCAAACATCTGAATCATTTCAGCATCATATTATTTCATAATTACTTTGGGATAAAGTGAATATTTTACAATGTACTCTATGGGATCCTTTATTTTAAGAGACTAAAACCAAGGTACTTTATTTTATTAAAAAATCATATCATTTATATATACATATATTTTTTCATATTGTTTATATTTTTATTCTAGTGTCCTTGACCAAAAAAAAAGTTTTGACACTAGGATATAATATATTTTTTTTTTAGATTTTTTTTTCTTAATTTTATTTATTTATTTGACAGGAAGAGAGCACAAGCAGGGAGGGGGGGGCAGCAGAAGGAGAGGGAGAAGTAGGCTCCCCGATCAGCAGGGAGCCCGACGCGGGACTCGATCCCAGGGCTCTGAGATCATGACCTGAGCCGAAGGCAGCTGCTTAACCGACTGAGCCACCCAGGCACCCTAGGATATAATATATTTGGATGTCAAAGAACCTGCTTTAATTTGGATAGTTAATACCTTGATATAGCTTTCAAAGTTAATTGTATCAGTTATATTTAAAATTCTGACTTATATCTCCAAAATAGAATGTAAAATTAATATAAATTTAGCTACCGTGGAGAAATAAAGTTTATGACTTGATAATAGTAAGATTTGTAAGTTTATTATTCATGTAAAATTACTCAAGAGTATTTCTGGTCAAAAGGTGGGAGCTACAGATACAATGTTGTCTAATTCAACTATTATGGCCTGAAATACATTCATTTTTTATTGAAGTATAATACTTCTTACTACTATAATATAATTTTTGTTAAGTGCATTAAAATTTATTTATCATTCCAGGGACACAGACTCTTTAATCTTTCTCTTTAATAGATATAAATTTTAAGAACATTGGGATAACAAAAATGATGATAATCATTATTTAAAAAGCCAACTCAATTATCCTCATCATTGAAAATGGATATAAACATTTTAAACTGCCACATTTAGAAAGTACAGAATGTGAAAAAAAGAAAGTACAGAATGTGTGAGTGCATTTTTTTTTCATGAAACAATAAATTTAGGCATAATCTAGCGTTCTGTGTTTAGTGTTGGTTACTGATTTTACTTTTTCTTACTAAGGAAATAAAAAATCTGGCTACATTATTATTAATTCATGTCATAATTTTTATTCATGATTATTCATTTGTACTGATCAAAGATAATGTTTAATGCCTCTTTTACACTTCAAGGGATGATTTAACAATTACCGACAATGGAATATATGACTTAAAAGTTAAGAAATACAAAGGTTTTCCTTCCTGTAATGCATATTAATTTATTCCTTAATCCCTTTTCATAAGACTTTATCATGTGCCTATTGAAGGACTTTGTGAAATATATTTCACTAGGTTCTAAAAGTTACATGTTAAAAAAATCTGTATCCCCAAAGAATCTAATGGCGAAGTAGACACACACAATGCACTGTTTTAATGAAATAGGCATTAACACATATAATGTGGAGGGAGAAGAATGAATATAGCAAAGATAGCTGGAGGAAATCAAGAAAGGTTCCATAAAGAAACTTAAAGCTAAAGGTTATATAGTTTTTCTGGTGAACAGAAGTTGTGAGAAGGAAGTATTCTAAATAGAATCTTTCCAAAAGTATGGAAGTATAAAGAGTTCGAGCAATTCACTAGGTACAAAGTGTATATGGGGAAAAAAGTCAGGAGATAATTTAGATTGCTAGTAGGGTGCCATATCATGAAGGGCTATACAAAGGAGCCTACCTCCCACACAGACGTGTTCAGAGCAGCCAAGAGGGAAAACAAAATTTAACAAAGGAGCATGATAATCAGGTTTTTTTGTATTCAAAATACCACTCTTGCAATAGTATAGAAGATGAATTACAGAAGGTTGAGAGTGAAAGTAGGAAAACCAGAAGAGAGAGGTGAGAATCTGAACTAAGCAGTGTTGAAAAGGAGAAAGCAGGTATAAAAAATATTTAGGAAAAAAAAATAGAATTTAAAACGAAGAGTAAAGAAAAGGAAGAAGTGTGAGGTGATTCCTAGGTTTTTGACTTGGGGCAACCAAGTGGATAATGTAGCTAAACAGTAAGAGGGAATGCAAGAGGAGGAACAGATTTGTGTGGGATGGAAAGATATGTTCATTCGAATTAAAATGAAAATATCATGTTGTGGGTATATTAAGTGAAGTTGCTTTTTATAAAAGTGGCTCTGTGGCTCTCTGTATTAGTCATAGTACATTTATTTATTCAACATTCTTGTTGAGGAATAACAATGTCAAGGTAGGGTAATGGGTGAGGGTGGGTGGGAATGACTAGTAATGGATGTGCATGGTCCCTGACCTTCAGGAACTTATAATTGAGCAGAAGAGTGGCAGTAAATTGCACAAATAGTTTGTATCATAAAATATTACTATGAGAATTCAGATAAGAGAGCAATTATATACAGTGGCAAGTCTCAGTAAATATACTTCTTTTAAAAAAAATGGAATTTAAATTATATCTGAAAGAAAGAAAAGGATTTTGATGGAAAATGTGGGGAGGGCTCTCCAAGAGTAGAGAAGAGAGAGGGCAGAGAGGGTAAACCATACAGAAACACCATGTGGTATCAGTTTGATTGATATGGCAATTGTATTTAAAATAGTAATGAGCGGTAATGTTGGAAAACTATCATCTGACCTCAAAAGAAGCCAGGGAATCACAATTTGAATTAGTAGTAATAGGAGTCTACTGAGAATTTCTGAGAAGGAAATGAATGACCTATCAGAACTATTCTTACTAAGATTAATTTTCAAGCTAGCTTAGTGGGGAAACAATTTAAAGGGTTATCAGGGCTTACCTAGAAAAAGATCAGCTGGTATGGGGGGAGGGAGACAATGGGAAGACCAATCCATGGAATTTGTCTAATTGTTGGAACTGACAGAACTGAAATAAATGATGGCATTGAAGTTTTAAACCAATATTACTGGATGTATTGCAGTGACATTAAAGTTGGGAAGACCAAAAGGTTCTTATTTTAGGAGAAAATAATGAAAGTCTATGGATGAATGATGTTGCCTAGCAGTCTTTTGCAAACGAAACACTGAAAGTCAAGAAAGAGGTTAGGTCTGAATTTATGGATTTGTAGGCTGATAAAAACCAGTGATATAGGATCTTTGTTGCAAAAATGAAGATTCAGTCTTTCTGATGTATTTTGAGTCATCTATTTATAATGTTTGTCCTACTTCTGGTGACTGAATTCTGTAGGTGCAGAGGTATCTCTGCATACGAAGCACCTAGAACATAATATGGACTCATTGTTGAATGTTTGTTCAGACTCTCGGTTGTAAGGAGCACAGTCACATAAACAAGCTCCAGTAATGGAGGTTTAATATTAAGACTCAGTAAGAGAGATGAGGCTTACATAGAAATATATGGGAAAGATCCAGAATAGAATCAGTATATATGGGGATTGGAACTAGATTCAAGCAAGAATAGGGACTTCAGAAGTGAGAATTTGATTCTTCCCTTTAGAGACTAGCAAGCAATATAATCCCTTTACTTGCTTTCCTAGTCCTCCTTTTTGAGTTTTTTCTCTTTCGTTTCAACTACAAAGTGAATTTATATGTCTTTTTTTTCTCTACTTTATGATTATTGATATTTTCTGTGTTCTTATACTTCTTCTTTAGCATGACCCATCATGGTTCTTATTAGAATTCACAGTCTCTCTGCATCCTTTCATTTATAGCTCCTGCTGTACCTGCCTGAATTTCTCTGTAGATCTGAAGATTGCTCCAGAATATACAGCAATGTTGGCCCAATTCATCCCAGTTTTTGCAGAGCTTTTCAGTCTTGTTCACCTTTAGGCTTTCTGGCCAATCTATAAATTTCCTTACCTGGGTTAGCTGCTCATTCCTGGTCCAGACAGGTGAAGTCTTATGTAAGGGCGATGATGGGGGGTTCCTGATAGAAAATACAGCTACCTAGGGCTACGTTTTTATTATAAGCTATGCATGTCACTGAGGTATTTAATATAAACACAGTTTTTCCCATTAGATGTGAATTGTTAATAGTACATATGTTTAACTCAAAATGATTTATCACATAAATATTATTTCACTGAAAACAATGTAGAAACAGGACTATAACTCTATTAAGTGCTATGAAAAATAAATGAATTTATTAAAGTAAAAAAGTTCTTCATTGTGTACATTTGAAACATTTCAGAGACTAATCAAATGATTACTCTTAATAAACTGCTATGATCATATTAAATTTATAAAGTTAAATTGGATGAAATTGGTGGTAAAGCATTTTTTTTAAAGATTTTATTTATTTATTTGAGAGAGAAAAAGTGAGCGAGAGAGAGAGAATGGAAGTGGGGAGGGGCAGAGGGACACGGAGAAGCAGACTCCTTGATGCAGGGCTCAATTAGGGGGGCTTGATGGGAGGCTCAATGGGGGACTCAATGTGGGGCTTAATGGGGGGCTAGTTGGGGGTCTCCATCCTACGACGCTGGGATCATCATGACCTGAGCTGAAGGCAGATGCTTAACTGACTGAGCCACCCAGGCACCCCTGGTGGTAAGGCATTTTGTTTGATTTCAAACTGCCAGTTGTAGAATAGAGTCTTTGTTATGGAGGGGGCTTTATTTCATGACATATTCTACCAATATTCTTTCATTATTTTATCAGTATGTGTTTTCTTTTTTCAGTTGCAGGATAAGCTGCTTTAAATCAAGCAGTATGTTTTCAAGTAACATTTTATGCTCCCACAAAGTTTAATAGAATTGCGAGTAGACAATTAAGGGAATGTTGTTGGATAACTGATTGATTTCAGGTTCTATAAATTCATACCTCTCAATTTAAAGTTTAAAAAGTTTGAAATTAAAACTTTAAGAGACTTGTTATTTTTGTGTATATGTATATGGGCATGCACATGCATGCATCCCCACATACACCCATGTGCGTGCGTGTGTGAGCGCACACACACACACACACACACACACACACACACACATTATCAAATGCCCGTACATTATAACTAATGTCTTTACCCATCAGTCCACATAAAAAACAAGAGAATTGCTGTAGGGAAATTTCATAATTAAGTGCATTTATGGAATCGCTCTTTCCTATCACATACTATTTGGCATTTATTCTTGTTTTATACTTAAAAAATTAAGCTATATAAATAATAGAAATAAGAGTAAAACCCTTTAGACGTTTTTGCTGACTCATTCATAATAGCATGAAAGGATCTAATTACATTCGTAATTATCTTTTTTCTTTTTCATTTATGTGGAGTCAATGTATGTTGCTGTTAATTAACTCTCAAGGGCTAATAGCCCACTCATAAAGATAGCCAGAGTTTCACTGTCTACCTTCAATGTGTATATGTGGATATTGAAGATTAGAATCCAATTTTGTATTATTAAGCTACAATTGCTTCTTCCTGTTCTTTCACTTTCACTTTCTTCATGGTAGCAGTACAATCAAAAAGGAAGAGAGAAATGAATAAATAACAAACTATAAAAATGATCCCTGAAAGTATAGTCTTGAGAAATTAATAAATAAAGAAATAAACATATTTTTAGGCCATTTTAGTGGCCACTCGGAAACCTGTATTTATGAAAGAGTCAATGATCTTGTGATATTTCCACACCGCTTGAAGAATCATTGTGGGCAAGTATTACGCAAGGCTCTGGTAATACTGAAATGAATAAAAACAATTTCCTGTCTTTCAAAAGTTTACAGTCTAGGTGGGGAAGACAGATTTGCAAACAAATAAATGAAATAAAGTGTTATAAATCCCATAGTAGAAGTTCAGTATATAAAAAAACTTAGTTTTCAAACAAATTGTGCATGAATTGTGATTTTACTTTTTTTGTAATTCAACCTATTTCTATTGTGACTTCCATTCTGCTTGATAATAGAAATTTAATCTCAGAATCAGTTAATTTGGAATAGACTCAGGAAAACTTTTGAATTCCCTTCATCAATTCATACTTCACACTCCCCCTGATCCTTAGGATTATCTCAGTGTTCTAAGGGATCTCTCAGTGCCAGATAGAATGGAGGAAGAAACAATGGGGAATAGAATGGGAACAGTCTATTAATGGTTGTTATCCTCCAACTGCGCTGGTCCCTGCTAAAATGTTCATATTCCCATTGGTTCTCTAGTTATTAGTCCATGCAAGCCTCTGTTTTTTCCTTTTTAATCATACTTAAACCCTAATCTGGAAGACTAACTCTCTAAGGTACTTATGAGTCCTTCAGAGGCATATAATAAACAACTGATTTTTACTCACACCACTCTGGGTACAAGAAAACTCTGCAGTCTGTCTCAGGCACTTTTGCTCAGACACTATTTGTTTATCAAGTCTCTGGTACTCTAATCACACAGCTCCACTCTGGACATCTCTGCTCTCATGTTCCTTCTTCTGCAAGCGACCTAGGATTTCCATTGTATTTTCTATGAGATGAAGCTGAGAACGTGAGGCTCAGGGTGCATTCTCAGGGAGTCCCTGGTATCACCTTCTCTCTACCTCCACTCCGAGTGAGTCTCCATTTTCTTTCCAGCTCATGGAATGTTTTTGTTTTTTTTTTTTCCCCTAGAATGAAACATTTTGCTTTTATATCATCACACATTCTTCCAACTCTATGATTTAACAGGATAAAATGTATACTCTTCATCTTCCAAGGTTTTGGAAGCTCAAAGTACCTAAGATGTTATAAATCAAAAGCCTTTGCTTCAGAAATGAAAATGACTTTTTCTTCTTTTTTGTTGTGGAATCATCTGTCCCGTGAGACAATGGAAGCTTACTGTCTATATTGAATAGAAAATAGGCTATATGGATAAAAAGAATTACTAGGAACAGAAAATACATCCATTGATAATCAAGAATGAATCCCACCTTAGATATATATACAGACTTCAGGAAATGCAAAGAGAGGGAGTTATTGCCACCAAAATTGGGTTGGTGGTGATGGATGGACCAAAGCTAATAAAGGCTTTATAGAGGATATTCTGTTAAGTTGAATTATGAAGGATGAAAAGGATTTCCACACAATATAATTTTGTATATGTATTACCTATTCAAATAAATTAAATACATTTTAAAAACATAATGAAAACAAGTTTATCAGCTTCATTATGTAAGGAAAAGGAGAAGGAAGAGAGGGAGGAAAGAAGAAAAACAAAGCAAAACGACTAAGAGTTCAAAGGATATGAGGAGGGGAAGAGAGTCTCGGGTGGTAGGAATAACATGCAAATACACATAGGAATGAAAGCATTTAGGTAAGATGGTTGCCTTTGATTGGAACATGTGATGGAAGGGTGGGAAAAGTAGGAGATGAGAGCAGTATCCGTAGGCCGGAGTAGAATCATGGAGGGATCTGTATACCCCAAAAAGGATGTTAGGCTTTATCTTATGGTAATATGGGCTCAACAAAATATCAACGTGTTTAAACAGTTCAATATTATGATTAGATATGTATTTAAAATGAGCATTATACTGGCAATACGGAAGATGGATTGGAGAAGACTAGATAAACAAAGACCTGTTAGGAGACAATTACAATGCCCAGATAAGCACTGAGGAAATCCTGAACAGAAACAGCAATGAGAGGAATCAAATATGAAAAATGTTGAGTTAAATTAAGAAGGCAAAACAGCAGGTCCAGTGAATGCTCGAATTATGGGTTTACTGAAGGAGGTGTAAAATGCCTTCCAAGACTGATTTGAATCCCTGGATGCCTTCCTTCTGTTCTTTGAGATCTGTTCCTCACTAGTCACTAGAATTGCTCCCAGAGGCTAATCTATGTGGATTCCACCCTTGCCCTCTGGTTTCACTGTGAGTTAGGCAAGTAGGAGGTGGGGAGAAGAGTTGGAAAAAAGCAGGGGTGGGAGGTCAAGAAGTTCTTCCAGTTCTTTTTCTGAGGGTTCACCACAGGTTGACTCTGCCCTCTAACTGAAGGCCAGCTTCAGGCAGCCCTCTTTCTGTGCTCCTCCTTCCTGTTTCCAGTTCCAGTAACTCTCTCCACTTGTCCCTTCAGGCCTTGGGTGGTAACACTTTCTGCTGTGGTTAACCTCGGGGTAATGCACTTGTCCTTTCTTTGTTTCCATAAAACTTACTTACACATCTCTCTTTAGCTTATTTAGTATGATCTTTATTTTTTTTAAGATTTTATTTATTTATTTGAAAGAGAGAGAGAGAACGAGAGAGAGAGCACGAGAGAGGAGAGGTCAGAGGGAGAAGCAGACCACCCGCTGAGCAGGAAGCCTAACATGGGACTCGATCCCAGGACTCCAGGATCATGACTCCAGCCAAAAGCAGTCGCTTAACCAACTAAGCCACCCAGGCACCACTAGTATGATCTTTAGATCACCCAGTTTGAGTATGCCCATTCTTTTTCCTGCCAGCACCTTCACTGAAGGTGGTGCCATTAAACAATACAGGGAATATGGACAGAGGAGCCAGTTTAAAGAAAAATATAATAAATACGCTCTCTCTTCCTATTTTCTACTGTGATCCATTCTCTAGTGTAATGTAAATCAGCTCTTCTCAAATGTGATCTTTAGATCACTAAAGAAGGATCCTTAAAACCCTTTCAGGGATCCATGTGGTCAAAATTACTTTCATAAAAACACTAAAAATTGGTGCGCCTGAGTGGCTCAGTCGTTAAGTGGCTGCCTTTGGCTCAGCTCATGATCCTGGGGGCCTGGGGTTGAGCCCTGCATCAGGCTCCCTGGTTGGTGGGAAGACTGCTTCTCCCTCTCCCACTCCCCCTGTTTGTGTTCCCTCTCTCTCTGTCAAATAAATAATAAAATAAAATCTTAAAAAAAAAAACCAACTTTAAAAATCTTTTGACTTTTTTCACTGTGTTGACATTTGCAGTGATAGGTATAAAAGCAGTAATGAATAAAATTGCTGGCACCTTGACAGGATTCAAAAGTAGTGTGCTGTGCTAGTAGTCACTGCATTTTCACTGCCATACACTCACAGTTAAAAAAAAAAAAAAAAAGCCAGTTTCACCTAAGAATACATGTGACTAAGCAATCAAAAATATTATTTTTATTAAATTTCATGGTTGAGTACATATCCTGCTGCATACCAAACTATGACTGACTCAATGAAAGGCACTTGTGTGTAATGTGAATTGTGAGTTAAACTGTCCACTTTTTTTTCATGAAACACCATTTTTAATTGAAAGAACAACTGATGGACAAACTATGATTTTTCAGACTTAGCTATCTGGCAAATATTTTCTCAAAAAATGAATGAAGTGAGCTTGTCACTTTAAGATAAAACTGATAGTATTTATTGCAAATGACAACATTTATGCTTCCAAACTGAAATTAAATTTTTGAAATATCAGCTTCCATCTCTGTGAACTTGACCAACTTTTCTGATTCAATTTGTGATAATATGAACAAATGTGGAGTTTTTTGACATTGTATAATGAAATATATTTACATTTGCTTAACTCTGTGAGCTAATATTTTTCAAATGACCAATGTATGATGTAACAAAATCAGGCATGGATAAAAGTCAATTGAAAGTTCAAGATTAAGAAAAAAAAAAGAAAGACAGAAAGAAAGAAAGTTCAAGATAGGCCAGTCATTATAGACTAAATGTTTGTGTTCCTCCAAATTCATATGTTGGAACTTTAATGCGTTGGTAATTGGACTGGGGCCTTTGGAAGATGATTATGTCCTCTCTGTGGAGCTTCTATGCCCTTTATACCATGTGAGGACACTAAGAAGATTGTCGCCTATGAAACAGAAATCAGGCTTTCACCAGACACCAAATCTGTTGATATTTTGATGTTGGACTTCTCAGACTCCAGAAATATAAGAAATAAATTTCTGTAGTTTATCTACCACCCAGTCTACGGCATTCCATACTATGGTTATAGCAGCCCAGCAAACTAAGAGACCAATTAAATTTTTTGTAACAGAGTATGAAAAGTTCATTGATACAGATTCCGATTCCATATTGAAGCTAAAGCTTTAAAGCATTAAGACATCACCATTTGCCAAGTTTTGGTGTAGTATAAAAGAGAATATTATACATTGTATGAAAGTCTATTAAAAAACTGTTCTTTTTCCAATTACCTGTTTGTGGGAGGCTAGATTTTCTTTTTTTAACATACTTCAACCAAAATTGCACATCAAAACAGAGTGCTTGCACAGGTATAAGAGAATCCAGCTATCTTTTATTAAGCCAGACATTAAAGACATTGCAAAATGTAAAACATTGAACTTTTCTTACACAATCTTTTTTGTTTGGGAAGATATAATTATTTTTTATAAAATTATAATAGGCTTATGGCTATTTAAACATAATAATTATAGTTTTGTTTTAATTTCAAATATAGTAAATATCAATAGATACAATCTACATAAACATAGTTCCTTAGCTTCCTCAGAAATTGTTAAAAGTGTAAAGATATCTTGAGACAAAAAAATTAAGAACTGACATATGTGTTTTAGAAAGAAAAAATATATGACTGCTATAGGGGCTGATATTAACAACTTCCATTATAGTTTACTTCAGAATACCTAAGGAGGGGCGCCTGGGTGGCTCAGTGGGTAAAGCCTCTGCCTGTCTTTATAATGCAGAATTTCATAATTTTAGTACTGCCCTTGAAAACAAGAGCATAACAAAATCTAGAGGCCACATTAACTGATAGTCATTGAACCCTTCTGCTTTTTTCTCAGAAATACAGACTTGAGGGCTTGCTGTATTTTGCTTTAGCTTTCTTATCTCTAGCAAGTTTGCACTGGAAAAATATTTACTCCATTTCTAAGATTTACATTACCTCTATTCTGTTTTCTCAGTGCACTATTTCCTCTATTTTAAAATTATCATTGGCATTCAATTTTGAACATAACAAGTTCTAAGTCCTGTGTGAAATCCAAATGGAAATCTGCAGTAGTGAGCATAGTACAGAGAAGTCGGACCAGGAATATCTATTTGGGAGATCCCTTCAAATACAGACACGAGCAGAAGTTGAAGCCTTGAATGAGAATTTGGAAAAAGAAAAGGAGGGCAATGAATAGAATCGTGCAGAATAACTCATTTAAAGGAAACATGGATGAAAATGAATGAACAAAAGAAGACCGGAAGAGATAGTCAAAGGTTTATGAGAAAAAACAGAACTGCAACCTGAAAATAAGGGCAAGCTCAACAGTGTTGTTTTGACACAGTAAGATTGACTAAATGAGGAGGAGTAGTTCATTAGAAGGTCATTAATGACATGACTGAAAACAATTTTGGCTGGGTTATGAAGATAAAAGTCAAATAATAAGAAGTTTTAGAGAAAACAGAAGTTGAGACACTGGAAACGTTAAACTTGGCCAATATTTCTGGAAGTTTGAAGTTAAGAATAGAAGCCAACAATCAGCCTTCATATTTCTAGTTGTGCTTATAAGTGGATATTACTGTTTTCATTCAGTTTGGGTTTCACTATTGAAAAAAAAGCAACAACAATGGATAAGCTATGTGCAGGGAGCTACAAAGGCACTGAATCACCCTGCCAGGGCTACTTTAACAGAACGCCACATGATGCCTTAAACAACAACAATTTATGTTCTCACAGTTTCAGAGGCTGGAAGTCCAAGATCAAGGTGCTGGCAGGGTTGGTTCCGGGTGAGATCACTCTCCTTGGGTTGCAGATGACCATCTTCTCATTATGTCTTTACGAGGCCTTTCTTCTGTTTGTATACATCCCTGGTGTCTCTTCCTCTTCTTCTTTTTTTTCTTTTTAAAGATTTTATTTATTTATTTGACAGAGAGAGAGAGATCACAAGTAGGCAGAGAGGGAGGCAGAGAGAGAGGGGGAAGCAGGCTCCCCGCTGAGCAGAGAGCCCGATGCGGGGCTCGATCCCAGGACACTGAGATCATGACGTGAGCCAAAGGCAGAGGCTTTAGCCCACTGAGCCACCCAGGTGCTCCTCTTCCTCTTCTTATAAAGTCATCAGTCCTATTGGTTTAAGGCCTCATCCTTCTTTCCTCATTTAATTTTAATTACTTCCTTAAAAGGCCTACCTCCAAGTAGAGTCACATTGAGGATGAAGACTTCAACACATGAATTTTGGAGGGAACACAATTCAGTCTATAAAAGGCACATGGAAGGGCACCAAATATTAAGTGAACTCTTAGAGGTCTAGTGCTCTGATTTCCAAAGGATGGAAAGTGCAGATAAAAAAAAAAAAAATGACAAAATTGCTAGTCAGTTCAGAGTAAAAAGCTCAGGAGACACAAGAGAACAAACAGCATGTCCAGGGACTTACACATAGTGTATATTCAGTATGTGTGGCTGGGAAGGAGAGCACAAGTAGAGGAATCATGGAAGAGAGATGTAGAAGTCAGATCTCTCTCTAAAAAACGAGGAAATGACTATTATATCAGAGACAACCACAGAAGTAAGAGCAGAGCCACAGAACTTATAATTAATAATAATACATGGCTTTGCATTTCTTTAGTAGTATTTTTGAAGATTTATTATGAAAAAATCCTATGGTGAAAAGTGAATCCAGTACATGATTTGCTAAAAAATTAGAATCAGAAACCTGATATCTGGATTTCCAGTTTACTCTTATGATAAGCTTTTTCTTTCAGACAATCCAATAGAATTTTATCCCAATGGCCAATAAAATACAGTACTACGTACTGTTTGTCGTTTTATTCCATCAATATTCTTCAGATAACATTCAGTATTGGCAGTGTAGAGAGAGAGAGGCTGTAGAAAGGGATACTTATAAAATCAAAGGGTAGTTCCAGCAGGGACGCTGGCTTGTGTTTCTGATTTTAACTGAGGGGACACATTTTATGTGTATTGCTGAGGTACTGAGAACTTCTCATTGCTTATAATTAAAATGGGCTCGTGCACTCAAATACCAGAACAAAGTCTGAAATCAAGAAGAGAAAGAGAGATTCAAAGCACAAGAAGGATTCAGTGTGCCTTTGCTGGCTCTCAAGAAAGGGGTGGGGGGGCACGTGCAAAGGAAGGTAGGTGTTCTGTAGGAGATAAGACTGGACCCCAGCCAATAGGCAGCTAGGAAATGGGGGACTATATGAACGGAATTAAGCCAATGAACTTAAAGACAGATTCTTCCTCAGAACCCCAACATAAGAGTCCAGCCTGGCTAACATCTTGATTTTGTCTTTCTAAGACACCGAGAAGCCAGATAAGCCATAATAAACTCTGACCTAGAGAACTGAGGGACAATAAATTTCCATTGTTTTAAGTTACTATATTTGTGGTAATTTATTACATAGCAATAGAAAACTAATATAGTTATAAACATCTGGCTCCAAAACAAGGAAAATGGAATCAGTTTTAGATCCAGCTATGAAGGCCCCGTTAGGTTTCAGGACTTAAGGATATTCTCTGGGGCTTTCACCTCTGCCTTTTGGGATCTTAGCTCTGAGTCATCCTTCCTTTTTCATGATAGATTGATCCTGTTTGTACTTGACTAGTATTATCAGACCCTGTTTCCTGCCAGGAGAATTTGGGGATGCTGAGAGTCTCCTTTTATTTCATATTTTTTCTGCCACTTTCAGTCCCAGCTGGCAGTGCTCCTGCTAATAAAATATTCCCAAATACCTTGTAGCTTTATGTGGATTTCTGGAGGGTTTACTCCATCAGACAAAAGACTCACTCATAAATTTTTTTCTGAGATAATTCCTTGTCTATTTTTGGCTTGAACCGAGATGTCTAAGGGACATTGCCAATAAGTTTCTTAGAGAGGCCGTCAGGTCTAATTGAGACCTATGAGGCACACCTTTAATCTCTGGTGATTGAACATTCTGACCTTTTGATCTTTCCAGGGTGGCAGCAAAATGTTGTATAGACATACCCATACCTTTTATTCAGTGCCACATTTTCAGGAGTTATTTCTTAATTTTAGCATCTTTTGCCATCTCTATAGGCTGAGAATTTCTAAAATCAGCATATCCTGGGTCCTTTTTGGTTAACGATTCTTTCTTCCATGTCTTTCCCTTCTTCTTATGTTTTATTATAAGAAGAAAGTAGGAACGAGGCCTCACCTTCCACACTTTGTCTAGAGATCTCCTCAACTCAGTATCCAAGTTTATTATTTACAAGTTCTGCTTTCTATGTAACAGCAGGAAGCCACTTTTCTAAACTTTCCACTACTACATAGCAAGAATCTCCCTTCCTCTAGTGTTCAGTAGCAAGTTCCTTGCTTCTTGCTGAGCCCTCAGCAGCAGCATTTTTTTTTTTTTAAGATTTTATTTATTTATTCGAGAGAGAATGAGCACACACACACACAAGGTGGGGAGAGGCAGAGGGAGAAGCAGACTTCCCGCTAAGCAAGGAGACCAAGGCAGACCTGAGCCAAAGGCAGATGCTTAACCCACTGAGCCAACCAGGCGCCCCCATCAGCAGCATTTTTCATGCCCATATTTCTACTAATGGTCTTCTCAAGGCAACTGAGGCTTTTTCTATCATGTTTCTCAACCTCAGTTCATTACCTGATTCCAAATCCCCTTCTACATTTGTGGGCATTTGTTCTGGTGGCATTGTGGATACCAAAATCTACTACAGAATAAATTATCACAAATTTAGGAGCTTAAAACAACATACACATAATATCTCACAGTTTCTGTGCATCAAAACTCCAGCCAGGCTTGAGGGGGTTCCAAGTATTCAAGGCTTAAATAAAGGTGTCTACTGGTTGTGTTTTCATCTGGAATTCAAGTTCTTCTTCCAGGCTCATTCTTCCTATTAGCAGAATTTTGTTCCTTGCAGCTCTAGGACTAAGATCCCCATTTCTTTGCTGGCAATTAGCCAGGGGTTACTGTTGGCTCCTTGCAGCCACTATCCACTCCTTGCACATTGCCCCCTTCTATCTTCAAAATCAGCAGTGGTGTATCAAATCTTTCTTGAGCTTTGAATCTCTTTGTTTTCAAAAAAAAAAAAAAGAAAGAAAATATAAAAGATTCTACCTGAAAATCATCACTTAAAGTTGGGTTTAGTCCAACTGTGAGGCTTGAACTGTAGATTTTCCACTTCTATTTAACATGTAATTTGTGGACTTTAGTTTAATATAAACTTCCCACAATGAACTCTTCAATAATATTTTCTGCCTTGGTCTGAGAACATATCTTGATTAAGGTATTTTCCTCTTTCCAACCTCTACCTCTCTCTATCAAATGGTAGCCCCTTGTTCCTCTCCTTTCAAGAATCATGTGAAACTTTCCTTTATGTAACCTGTGTACCTATCTGAAAGTCTTGCTTTTATCTTATCAATTACAGATTATAGACTAAAATGCCAGGCACTTACTTATGTGACATTTTTAAATTCTCCTGGAAGCAAATAATAAATGTATATAAATAAATGCAAGTAATAAAATAAGTCTTTATTTTAATTGGGATTTAGTCAAATTAAACTACCATCTGTTATAATACTTGTTCATTTCACAAAGATTATATTAAATAAGAACTATGTCTTCAGAAGCTATTACTAATGTCAGTTACTACATATGAAATTATTTTCAAAAAAAGTTCACGTTGATGTATATTCCAACATACACTTAGTTATTTTTTTAATTATTAACTAAAATTATGCAAAAATTCTACTTCACTTTCCTGTTTGAGAGAAGATCCTTCAACCACCAATAACTAAAGAAGATAAAAATAGGCTGCTTTTAACCTCCTTAAATTAAAAGGATTTAATCAGAGATAGAGTGACAACTTGATTAAAATCAGAAGATTTTTAAAGAACTAGAAAAAAGAAATTATCCTTCATTATGTATTAATTTATATAAGTAATAATTTCATCCAAAGTCAAGTGAATTATCAGTCTCTGTTCAACTATAAGTTTTCTGTGCCTTAACTCTTCAAAGTCCTGTTATGTAAAAACGTAGTTTTTAACATAGAATATAGAATCTAACATTAAAAAAAAATGTCATTGCAGATGGCCCTATTTTAACCTTTTGCTAATCCTTTTGACTGTATTTCTGTTTATTCATGTTAAGCTGCACATTGACTTTAAGGGGAGCTGTTTAAATCAGGGACTCTTAACCTGGAGTCCCATGACACAGAAGGGCATTATTGCTTTAGAATTAACACAGCCTTTGTGTACATTTGCCTTTTTTTTTCCCCCTCTGGTGGAGAGTTTAAATTATTTGTTAAATTCTCAAACTTTTCTATTTGTAGTACTTAAAAATCTTAACAATAATATTCAGCATTCACCTTTTGAAAAAAGGTGAGGTCAGTCTATTTTTCCACCCCTTGAATCTGGTCTGTCCTCCTGAATCGCTTTGACCTATAAAACATGGCAGAAGTGACACGGTGTGAGCTCCAGACCAAGGCCTCAAGAGACTTTCCTGATTCTGTCTTTGCTCTCGCGGAACTCAGAGACCACCTTGTTGTGAAAAAGCCATGAGAAGAAAGCCCAGCCACCTCATGGCCAACCCAACTGGTGACCCAAACATGGGAGGGAAGCCAGCTGAATACAACTACATGAGGGATCCCAGGTAAGACCAGCAGAACCACTGAGTCAATCCACATCAGTGTTGTTCTAAGCCAGCAAGCTTTAGGTTATGGTATGTGATGTAGCAACAGATAACTGATCCACCAAAAATCTAATGTGCCTCGAAAAGTTGGATTAGAGGCAAACAGCAAGTTTCCCTTCAAATACTTTTTCCTTTACTACAGAGCCATTTTGACTAATGTGCCCCAAATGGAGACTCTTTATCAACATTTTCATGCTATCTTCTCCTAAGTCAAAAGGAGGCGATATTGATTTTCAGAAAAATGTATTACTTTACAATGCTTTCATAATTTTAAAAAATACTTTTGAAAGAATTTTATTATAAATGTTTTCTTCAAGATAGTCAAATTTCCAAGATTTCTGTATTGATATAAGAGCTCAGAGGCCTAAATCCACATTCAATTTCTCAGGCTAGGCTGCCACTTTTGCAGGTAATATTTGCTCTACTCTATTATTGCCTGATTTTTTTCCTTTTTCTTGATTTTTCCTCCTTGACTTGGAGAAGTTAGGAAGCCTTTGGGGATGAAATTGACCTATGCCATTGTAGGAAGTAGAGCCCACGTCTGGGAAATCTTGTGCTCTAGACTGAGAAGCACAAGAATTCTCTGCCTCAGCAGACTGTCAACAAGGAGGCAGCTTTTGCACATTAACAGGCAGTGGTAAGCTTATCTCATTAGTTTTCTTCACCCCCAATTCTTACAGTAGTGTCAGTAGAATTTCTCTACATTCTCTGTGCAGATACAGGGAATCTCCAATTTGAAGTTTTTTAAAAGCTGTCATGGAGGAGGAGTCTCTCTCTGAGAAATTGTCCATTTTAAGTTCACTGTGTCTTGCCTCAAAAGTAGTTATATATCTAGATCACCTATTCTAAATCTTTGCCCTGTTTATTTCCCATCTAAATAAATGCATATGATGTGAATTTAAATGTGGTCTAATTTAAACAGAAGGTGATCTCAATTCAGTTGTCATTTATGATTTAAAGATAAATGATGTTGTTTTTCTTTTCTTTTTTTAAAAATTTATTTATTTATTTTAGAGAGAGAGGGGGCACAAGCTAGGGGAGAGGCAGAAGGACAGAAGGAAAGAGTCTAATTTTTAAATATAATTTTATTTAAATTCAATTAATCAACATATAGTATATTATTAGTTTCAGAGAGAGAGTTCAGTGATTCATTGGTTGCATATAACACCCAGTGCTCATTACATCACATGCCCTCCTTAATACCCATCACCCAGTTATCCCATCCCCCCATCCCTCCCCTCCAGCAACACTCAGTTTGTTTCTTATAGTTAGGAGTCTCTTATGGTTTATCTCCCTTTCTGATTTTGTCTTATTTTATTTTTCCCTCCTTTACACTATGATCCTCTGTTTTGTTTCTTAAATTCTACATATGAGTGAAATCATATGACAATTTACTTTCTTTGATTGACTTATTTCACTTAGCATAATACTCTCCAGTTCCATCAACGCAGTTGCAAATGGCAACATTTCATTTTTTTTAAAGATTTTATTTATTTATGAGAGAGAGAGTACAAGCAGGGGGAGTGGCAGAGGGAGAGGGAGAAGCAGACCCCCTGCTGAGCAAGGAGCCCAATGTGGGGCTCAATCCCAGGACCCTGGGACCAAGACCTGAGCCAAAGGCAGACACTTAACTGACTGAGCCACCCAGGCACCCCAAGAGATTTCATTTTTTTTTTTGATGGCTGAGTAATATTCCATTGTATATATGTACCACATCTTCTTTACCCATTCATCTGTCGATAGACATCTGGGCTCTTTCCATAGTTTGGCTACTGTGGACATTGTTGCTATAGATGTTAGGATGCAGGCTCCCCTTTGGATCGCTATATTTATATCCTTTGGGTGAATACCTAATAGTGCAATTGCTGGGTCATGGGGTAGCTCTATTTTTAACTTCTTGAGAAACCTCCATACTGTTTTGCAGAGTGGCTGTACCAGCTTGCATTCCCACCAACAGTGCAAAAGGGTTCCCTATAGGGAAAGAATGTCTTCAGCAGACTCTGCACTTAGTGGGGAGCCTGAGGGGAACTCAATCTCATGACCCAGAGATCACGACCTGAGCCAAAATCAAGAGTCAGATGCTCAACCAAGTGCACCACCCAGGCACTCCTGGTGTTGCTTTTCAATCAATGATTTACTCAATGTTATGTGACCTTAAAATACTTAGCATAGCTTTGCACACACATTTTCATTAAAATATATTTTTTAAATCCTTCAGTTAACTCACCACCTGTTTTTCTGTTAGGTTTTCATTATCAATGTCTTTACTGGTTTATTATCAATGTTAACAGAAATGCTATATTTTTAAGACAAATTTAAATAAGAATTTCTCTCTAAAGTTTAGAATGTTAAGATAACAAAACAGAACTACTTGGTGAATATTAAGTTGAAGGTAAATAATCTAATACCAATAAAATGAAATAAATAATTGACTTTCTCATACAGGGTGTCTCCCCCAGGATTTAAAAGGACTCTTAATATTCTATTCTAAATTTCTAATTTTTCTATTATTTTTCTTGGTAGGTGACACCCTTCCTAGTTTTTGTTTGTTTGTTTGTTTGTTTTTTAAAGATTTTATTTATTTATTTGACAGAGAGAGAGAAATCACAAGTAGGCAGGCAGAGAGAGAGGGGGAAGCAGGCTCCCTGCTGAGCAGAGAGCCCAATGAGGGGCTCGATCCCAGGACCCTGAGATCATGACCTGAGCCGAAGGCAGAGGCTTTAACCCACTGAGCCACCCAGGCGCCCCGACACCCTTCCTAGTTTTATTGAACTTTTCCCTCAGTATACATAGCATGATGAATGATTCCAATAATGATATGCATATCCCAAAATAATGTGATTCTTTACCTTTCTGAAATTCTCCCTTTGACAATCTCCAGCCCTGGTTTGCCCTCCTTGTTTGCTTTCTCTATTCTTGTCCTACAGATACTGGGCATTCCTAGAGAAAGTCACAAAATTATACACATACTGCTGTCTTCCTAATGCACTCTCTCGTTTCTTCTTACAAATGAAGCCCTGAGTTTTTCAGGGTGTAATGTGTCTAGCTAATACAATCCATTTCCCAACTTATCTTGGTAGTTCTGGTAAGTTAGACGTGTGCTGAGAATTACTGGGAAAGTTTTAGTTTCCCTACATAGGTTCTATGCACCTTTTATTCTCTACTTTCTCCCCATCTTCTTCCTGTCTCCAAGATATGAGAAGAATATGAGATATGAACCTAAAAAACTAGAGGCAGAATGCCATATTGACACCATATAAGGTGACCAGCTGTCCTGGTTGACTAGGGACTAAGGAGGTTTCTTAGATGTGTGATTTCCAGTTTTAAAGCAGGGACAAGTTGGTCATCCCTCCATGATGTGACAATGAAAATGAAAGATATATACTTAGGATGCCAGAAGAGGAAGAAAAGAAGGATAGAAGGGTGATTCCTGATGGCACTTTAGAGGTACAATATGAGCCGTGCCATCTAGGCTTATTATTACATAAGAGAAATAAGTCTTTATGTATCAAACCATTGGATGTGGGTTTGTTACACCTGCTAAAATATGACCTCTAACTGTCCTCACTACCTTGATGCACTCTAGTTTACATGAAGTGCATAGCAATCCATCTGAATGGTGTCATCTGCTGTTGTACAGTACACAGCCTATCTATGCCAAAACTATACCTTCTTAAAACCAGGAACCTCCTAATGTTCCAATGATGATTATTCCTTGCAGAAAATATTGTTTCTTAGATATCCTCTCTCTAGGAATTTCCCCAAACTGTATTCCGTTTCTTCCCTCCATGTGTTCTTTAAGAAAAAAGAATTAGTTCTCTTTTTCAAAGTGTACCTCTCCAGTGCGAAGTTGATTGCTTCCTTTCCCATCTCCTCTAGGGTCTTTATTTATCTAATTTGATTGAAAATACTTAGTTTATCTTTTTGTGTTTGTAACAACAAATTTGGTGAAATTCTCATCTAAATACATGATCCTTGGGTAAACTAGTTTACCTCCATGTTAAATATTCTAGTTAAAAAGTGAAATTTTTCCCTGATGAATATGGATGCCAAGATTCTCAACAAGATCCTAGCTAATAGGATCCAACAGCACATTAAAAAGATTATTCATCATGACCAGGTGGGATTTATCCCTGGGATGCAAGTGTGGTTCAACATTCGCAAATCAATCAATGTGATAGAACAAATCAATAAGAGAAAAGAGAAGAACCACATGGTCCTCTCAATTGATGCAGAAAAAGCATTTGACAAAATTCAGCATCCGTTCCTGATTAAAACTCTCCAAAGTATAGGGATAGAAGGAACATTCCTCAA
>CM052899.1:85129995-85193712 GCA_028534135.1 Potos flavus
GAAGGGAGGGATGAATTGGAGGAAATCGGAGGGATGAAGAACCATGAGAGACTGTGAACTCAGAGCAAGGGACTGAGGGTTTTGGAGGGGTGGGGGTGGGGGGATGGGTGAGCCTGGT
This sequence comes from Potos flavus, assembly GCA_028534135.1. Lineage (NCBI taxonomy): Eukaryota > Metazoa > Chordata > Mammalia > Carnivora > Procyonidae > Potos > Potos flavus. Next base: position 85,130,114 of record CM052899.1, read on the forward strand.
GATGGGTATTGAGTAGGGCACGTATTGCATGGAGCACTGGGTGTGGTACATAAACAATGAATCTTCTAAAACTGAAAAAATAAAATAAAAGTATTTGGGGGAAAAAAAAAAGTGAAATTTTATTGGGCTCCTGAGTGGTTCAGTGGGTTAAACCCTTTGCCTTCGGCTCAGGTCATGATCTTGGGGTCCTGGGATCGAGCTCCGCATCGGGCTCTCTGCTCAGCGGGGAGCCTGCTTCCCCCACTCTTTCTGCTTGCCTCTCTGCCTACTTGTGATCTCTCTCTCTCTGTCAAATAAATAAATAAAATCTTAAAAAAAAGTGAAATTTTGAATAAGTTATTAATGAACTTGCTCACCTGAATCATCCAAAATTTAGATCTATCTTTTATTTGTATAAGTTTCTTAGTAATATGTTATTAGCAAATATAGAATCCTCTATGGGAAAAAAAAACACAGAAATTAAACAAAAGCTCTTATTTAAGGTTAATGCTAAACAAATTTTTTTCTTTTTATATTTTGAAGTAGCTACAAACATTCAGAAGTTAAATCAACACTATTGAAATAATGTACTTCTAGATTTCCCCCCTGCTTTCCCCAACATGCCATCCTAGTTGTATATAAAACTTTGGTGGTAAATTGAGAGCGCAACTTCTGATTCTCATTTATTATTAAGCAGTATGCTAGAACCTTTTGTTTTTATATATTTGGAGATATCATATGGCTATCTGATAGGCTACAGTGAGAAAGATCTTTGTTGAATAAAGGTTTCTAATGTGATAAGAAATAATGGAGAGAAAAGACACTTGGAAATAAATATAAATCCTCAATCTATATGATCTTAAAAGGTTCACCTAACTTCTGTCTCATTTTTCTTTTTTTTCTTTTTAAGATTTTATTTTTTTGTCAGAGAGAAACGAGCGAGCACAAGCAGGGGGAGGCAGGCAGAGAGAGAAGCAGGCTCCCTGCTTAGCAGGGAGCCTGATGTAGGACTTGATCCTAGGACCCTGGAATCATGACCTGAGCTGAAGGCAGACACTTAACCAACTGAGCCACCTAGGTGACCCTTCTGTCTCATTTTTCTAATTATTTCTCAAATGGGTAGCGTATATACCACAGAAAAGTAGGATGGCATAAATAAGGGTATGGTGTTTCAGTTCTCCAGAGCTATTTAAATTGCACAAGAAACTAGATGAAGAGAGGGACAATAGAAATTATATGTAGTATTTGTGAAATACTAAGAGATTTATTTCTATCATATGTTTTAGTTACTTATTGCTGTATAACAAACCATTCTACAACTTAGATGCTTAAAATAGCAATAATGATGACATCTCTTATAGTTTGTGGTCCCACTGGACTCAGCTAGACAAATCTAGCAGTGGGCCTACTTGGGATTCTTCATGAAGTTATAGTAAATGGTGGCTGGGGCTGGAGTCATCAGAAGGCCCAACTGGGATGATGGGCTGGCTGGGCCTCTCCACTTCTCCAGAGGATCTCAGGGCCTCTCCATGTGTGTTCTCTCCACATGGTCTCCTTAGCAGGGTAGCCAGACTTCTTTAACGGTGGTTCCCAAAGGTGACCATTCCAAGACATGAAACAGAAGCTGCCAGCTCTCTTCAAATCTAGATCAGGAGACTGTATAGTGCCACTTCTGCCTCATTCTATTGGTTAACACCAGTCACAGGCAGACTAGATACACTGTGAGGCAACTGCTTAAGGGTGTAGAGTCCAGTAATCACGGTTCATTGAGGGCATCTTTGGAGTCTACTTAGGACAGAAGTTGAAAGAAAAGCATAAAAACATTGCTTCCTTTTTTTGGTCTGGGAATCTATAGATATGCCTTTTAGAAAATAATTTTTGGGTGGTATTTTCATGATGTTTCTAGTTGACCAATCATTTCTGACAGAATGCTATGTTTCATACTTTAAAGACTTGGCATCAGGCGCTCTTCAACCAATTCAGTTCTAGACTTGGGATTTCAGTTACGTTTTTCCATCAGAAGAATTTTCAAAAAAAAATAGAGAGGCTTAATCAAAATTAAATGAAAATAAAAGAAATGATCTAAAGAAACGATCATATATTAGGCTAATTGAAGAGTGCTAATAAGAAACATAGGCACCTAGATAAAACTGACTAGGAAGAAAATTATGAATTGCCTCATGGAGGTCATTTAACATCTAGCCTAACAGAGAAAAAACAAAACAAACTTTCTGAGAAGTTAATCACCTGCCATAGGCCTCTTGGCTCTGCTACATTATATGACTGTTCCTGCTTCCACCATCACCACAGCGATATATAAATGAGTTCCCTGGCAACACGTGTGGGATGGGAAGCGTGGGATTCACAGGAGCCTTTGTGACCTTAGGAAAATGTTTTCTGAGATGAGTTACTCCCACAGATCCTTCATTTAGTTTATTTTTATGCTTTCTAGTATATTATATTAATCTTACAAATTAATATAACCTACCTTTCAGATGTTGCTAATGCCAGCGTGTACTGGTGTAGCAAGTAACAGAGGCTTGGAAAAAGAAAAAACAAAAAACAGTATGGTATCTAGAAGAGCAGGGAGACTAAAGACAATAAATAAAATAATAACTCTCACTTACCTGCGGCCTGTCAAGTTAACAAATTACATGCAGCAAATCAAGAGATTAATTACATCACATATTTCACTGACATTTTATCAGAGAATGCGTAGTACATAGATACAATGAAGTTAGAGAAGTCTACCTGGACAAATGAAATTTTGCACTATTTTTAAATGACTATAATTATATGTGATTATTACTGTTTTTACATATGACCATATGACATAGGAGTCAGGAATGTAACTTATTACTAAGTCAGTTTCAGCTGTTCTCAGATATTTAAAATCTGGTTCAGAGAATACACAAATGACCTTTATTGGGAGAAAATATTTGAGAAAAGGGTGATGGCGACTTCATGTTTGGAACTGGGCTTTTAACTATATATAAGCCTATATAAGAAAAGGTAGGAAAAAGCAGTTATGAGAATGCAATGGAAGGACATATTTTAGAAGATACTAGTTTGCTGCTTTAAATTCCTTGCTGTCTTTGGGCGCTGGACAAGTATATGAGTGCCAGACTCATACCATCATGTGTACTATAGGTGTAATTTTAGGGTCTACTGAGTTTCTGCTCTATCTAGGAGCCTGTAGGATAAGGTAGAGCATTGTAGCCAGTTACTTGGTAAACACAGCTAGTTGAGTCTTTATTCCAGTTAGCTGGTAATTCTGCAAAATATATCTTATTTTGGAGTTTGTTCAATCGCTTGAAGGAAAGGACTATACCTTGCACATTTTATAAGCAAAAACCATTTTTAGGCTTGTTTTCAAGAACAGAAACAAATAGAGCTGGCAACAGTGCTTTTAAAATGGAGAACTTGAATAAGCATTCTTTTAAAAAGAGTATTTAGGCAGATAGCCACAGCTGGATGTTCCTATCATTACACCTACTGCATCAAAGACTTCTATAGTCTAGGGCCACCTCAAGTCCAATTAACTAACGTAACTTGTGCAGGTCTTTGTAAACAAAGCACTGTCATCAACAGCAGTATTAAAATAATCCGGAAGGGGTTTGGCGGACTTCATATTTATTTGCAGTTTCTGCTACGGTCTTGTTTAATAGTGTGTGAGATGCATTAGCAGTGAACAGAGTTCTTTAAATTTGTGGGGAAATTTGAAAGACTGCCAGCAATAACTCTTTTCCAGACTCTTTCCAGATGCAAAGTAACTAACCCCTTCCTTTCAGGAATGGTGCGAAGGATAGCAGCTAGGGGAAAGAAGTACAATTTGATATGGAAAACTAGGTACAGCCAACTGCTGGTCTTCATAACAGACAAACTTTCGAGCTTGTTGATCCCACCAGGAGTTTGGTATACCAGTCAGGTGTCCTGTGGTCGGTTGCTGTTGCCACTGTTGACATGCATGAACTCACCAGATTGCCACGTCAGAGAATCAGGGGTAAATGCTGAAAAACCAAAGGTAAGGTATAGCTGAAATCAAGACTGAGTTACCTTGTAGTGGAGCATATAGCAAGTACGCTGAATGCTTTTGTGTAGTAAATGGAGTCCTTTTAAATTTGTGCCATAATCTGCAAGACTGCCAGTGATATTTAAAGAATTACTTTGTAAACAAATGAGTGATCTGCACTAGAGTTAAACTAGAATCCTTTGCATTTTAATAGCACTTCATTTAAAATCATCGAAACTTTAAAATTAAAATATTAGAATTTGCAGCTTTCAGTGATTGTAATTATTGAAAACAAAAGTTGCAAACAGGAAGATATTGAAATATACCTCTACCAATCAAGGAAGGAGCTGAATGTACTCCATATTAAGGGCAACTATCAAAATAAATGGAAAGAAAATTTATATGATGAGCTTTGTCTTGTAAAAATATCTGTTGAATGATGTTACTCTGAGTGAGGTTAAAAAAAGAATATACTTATGGAAATATTTGGGCTGAAAACTGTGCATTTCAATATAAAGAAATTTAAATTGAGAATATATTTTATTTATTAGAGTTTCCTTTCAACTTACTAGGTACCTTAGCACTTACAGAGAAAATTTTCAATTAAAAATACCATGATCTAAAGAGAAGCATTAAGGCGTCAATAATTTCAAATTTATTCAAATGTGAGGAAAATTTCAGGCAATTTTTACGAACAGATTAAAAATAAGGAAAACTATGTTTTAAAAAAATGCATTCTTTGGAAAAATATCAGTATGTGGCGCTAGAGAAAACATATTGAAATTGATTAACGTGTGTGAATACATAATAAGAGTGAGTATGCTGCTTATGCCATTTTTAACATTCATGTAATTGATAAAAAAGTCATAACATTTTGTATATAAATGTATAGTTATATGTTAATATATATGTAATTGTTATATTTTTGGAAAATAACACTTGACTAGAACTATTCGATATCTCCACTAAATATAATACAATCAAGTTTCCAGTCAATAAAGAAATATATCTAAGAATTACACAATTTTAATTAATTTTATTGTCTCTTTCTGTTATTGTCTCTTTCTGTTCTCAAAAAATGTCCTGGTTAGGGGTGCCTGGGTGGCTCAGTCGGTTGGGCATCTGCCTTTAGCTCAGGTCATGATCCCAGGGTCTTGGAATTAAGCCCTGCATTGGGCTCCCTGCTCAGCAGGGGAGTCTGCTTCCCCCTCTGCCCCTGTTCCTGCTCTCTCACTCTCGATCACTCTCTCTCTCAAATAAATAAAAGCTTTTAAAAAAATGTCCTGGTTAGGTCAATAAATAGGCCCATTAAATGCACACACAAACATATACACACACATATTAGATATATATATGCACATGTGTCTCATATACATGCGTATGTATATATGTGCATAAATACATATATGCATATATACATATTTCCCAGCAATGGAGATTTCAGCTTTTGGTGAGAGAGATTTAAAGGCAGCAATATGGTTTAGAAGAGGTGGAAAAAACAAAAAACATTATTGCTTCATACAAAAAATTGGGGAGATAAATGATACTCCAAAAAGAAAGGAGGGCTAAATCCCAAGTTTCCTTTGCTCTGCAACAGTCCCCCAGACTTTAAGAAACTGTGTTCATCCTGCCACAATTGTGTATAACCTATCACTAAGCTCAACATAATGTCAGGCACTTTGGAAGTCTCTAAGTAAGTAATCGTGGAATGAAAAAACAGGCTTTACACGCTGGGAACCACGCTAAGTGTTGGAAATGCAAGGCTGTGTAGGGCATAGCCCCTGCTCTTCAGAGATTTTTCTATCAGGGAAAGCAAAAAACCATAAAAATGAAATGCGAAATAAATTTTAAAGCCAAAAAAAATTCTAAACGAGTCTGAAGATTAATTAGAGCTCAGTTATCCCTGACGCTATTTCAAACAGCATTCTAATATGGTTAGTTATCATAAAAAAAAAAAATAGGCCCACTAACCAAGTTTCTGTAACTTTTCTCTCTATTGGGCAGAAATTATTTTAATTATTGTATTAGCAAATAGTTTAATGGAAATGATAATATGATGTACATACTTATTTATAATTTTTTCTAAATTGATAATATTACAGCCATGAAATTGAAGGACTTGATGACCATAAAGGTGCGTGGCAAACAAGCTGAGTGGTAATTAAAATTGCTTAAGCAAACGCAAATCAAAATTGTATTTTTTTAAAAATCAATTTTCAATTCTTTCATTCTGGAGAATTTGTATATTCTGCCTTTTTTACTTGTGCTTGGAAAAGAACCTCAGAATCCACAAAAAATGAATTAAATACTAAGATCAACAAGCTTCAAATGCCATGAATAGGCTAGGAATAAACAGAATGGAAGGGTAAGTACAAGCACAATCTATTTGGTTTTATTTTCTAGTTATGCGTGAAAGCTGTACTTTGAAATTCCAGAGAAAACAGATGGGAGGCTGGTTTAATATTTGGGAAATAAACATTCAAATTAATGATGAATGGGAGATGGAGAACTCATGGCTTTAGCATAAATAATAAAACAATAAAGATAGCACATTTTCTACTCTCTCAGTTGACAGTACATTTACCTTCCCAGCAGAAATGTGGAATCTAATAAAGAACCCAGGTTCAAGTGAGTGCAAACAACTGGCCTCTTTCGTTCAACAGTAACTGCCTATAGTCAGGTCCTCTAGGGCAGTTTATCTGATTCTACAGTCTGACCTCGACTATGGACTTTTTCCCCTACAGTGGCCCCCGCAGGTCATCCGACTGTCCAGGAAGGTAAGAGCCTGAGACCGAATCATGACTGCTTTCAATCGCCATCCGGTGGGAGGCCACGTCCTTTTCACGAGGTGGATGGGAATGTCGTCCCACACCCCTACTATTTTTAATCTTTACAATATTCTTCCCAGTCCTTTCCTTGCTTTTCTCAGTCCCAGACTGAGAAAGTAAAAGCATCACAGGAATTTAATGGATTGAAAGGGAACCCGGACGACTGAAGAATAGGACGGATTTCGAGTGGTCTTTTGGAACAAGGGGTTTAAGGGAGAGGCAAGGGGGAACTCTGCCAGCTCAACTGCCCTGCCTAGGAGCGGATATGGCCCCCAAAGCCAGCGAGTCCCTCCAGCCTGGAAGACAAAGAAAGACTCAGGGCCGGGTGGTGACGGGGTGGGTGGGGGCAGCGACTCGCGTGAGCGCGGGGACGTGAGAACGCAGCCCCTGCCCCTTTCTCCGCCCCTCCGAAAGGCGGGGCCCCAAGGCCACCCCCTGAAAGGTTCCCCTGCGACGCGGGCAGCGGGGTCTAGGTGCCCGCACACGCCCAGGCACGGGCGGCGACGGGTCCGCGCAGTGGGGGGAGGGGAGGGGCAAGGGGAGGAGCCGGCGGGCGAAAAAAGGGCGAGCGGTCGGGTGGGGGCGGGGCCTGGTCCTGGGGGCGGGGCCGCGGAGTGGGGCGGGGCGGAGCCGGCCGAGTCCCGGGCTGCCTGAGACAGTCACTGCCCTGACGGCGGCGGCGGCGGCGGCGGTTGGCCGGAGGGGGTTGGGAGGAACACGATCGAGGCTGCTGGGGCAGCTGGAACTGGCAGTTGCCGGGGGGGGCCAACGGGAGAATCTGGACCTGAGAGCGAACCCCAGGCCGGGCGGAGGAGGCGGCTACAGTTGCGAGTCCAGGGAGCGCTGGCGGCCGCGGATTCTCAGAGGAGCAAGTGTCTGGGGCTTAGAGTCCGCCGCAGCGGCAACGGCCACGGCGGCGGCTGGGGCCGAGGTAACCGAGGGGCGGCAGCGGGAGTAGAAGCGAGGCCCCTCTTCGGGTCGGAAGCTCGGAGGCTGTGGCTAGGCTCGAACCTGACTCACCCGCCCACCCTTTCCAGTCTCCGGCCTCAGATCGACTTCTCCCCACGTTCAGCCGTGGGTCGGGCGGGGGCGGGAGCGGCGCGTGTGGTGGGGGCGCAGAGCTGGGCACCAACAGGGAGGCGACCCCTCATCTAGGATTGGCAGGGACGTCGGGCACCCCCTCCCCCTTCAAAAGACACACCCCAAAATCGCGGGGCGGGGCGGGGTGTTGGGGCGTTCCCAGCCTTCTGGAAGGGAAGACCTCAGCGTAGAAGCTGCAACCTCAGTCCGTGGCTTCTCCGAGGTGGCCCCCCTGTGGCTCCTGGAGGCTGCTCAAACCCAAGGTGGTTCCCGTCTCTGGGAATCCCGGAGTTCCTTTTGTCTATCAGCTGAAACTAGAGGCCGGAACTGTAGGCAAACACCCACCAGCCCTGGAGCATTCTACTCCTTATCCCTTTTCTGTCTCGGAAGGAATTCTCCCCAGCAGCCTTTTCCCCGGCCACAGTAGTAGATTCCATTCCTCACCGCCATCCGAAACGTTTATCTTTAGCGCAGAGGAAGGAAGAATTCTCGTTGTACTTGTGTTTAGATTTATCATTCAAGATCATCCCCATCCTCCCCTCAGTTTTTTTAACCCAATCCCATCCAGCCACAACCCTGGTAATCATCCCCTAGGTTTTGCGAACTATCAACAAAGAAGTGTGACTAGTCTAGTAAACAGAGTCCTTGACTGGCTGGACTGTGCAGTTTAATAGAGCTTCCTTTAACTGGCGCTGTTCTACCAAGCTAGTCGGAAAGACCTTTTTGGCCAGAGTTAAGGATGTTACTGTGTGTGCATAAAGCCTTTTTTTTTTCTTTGTACACAAAGTTTTTTTTAAAAAAAATCTAGGGTAACTTGATTAAAATGTAGCTCTTTGGGAAGCATAACCATAGAGGAAGTAAAATACAGAAAGGAAAATGTAATTATGATTCTGGGGGTAATTGTCCAACTTTTTGAAAGTGCCAAAGATGAAGTATATGGATTTTTTTATAAGTATATGGATTTTTGAGATTATTTTAACTGACAAATTGTATCCTTTTTAAGGTTTTAAGTAAACAAGCTCTTAGTACACGATACTTTGCACTAAGATATTGTTTTATTTTAGTGACTTGTGGAAATTGTTGCTTTGTCAGATATCTTGAAACTAGAAATCTGAGAACAGGTTTATTAAGAATCTACTCTCTTGAAAAATGCATTTTATGAATGCTTTGGATTAAAAAGGTGTTAACAGTGGCCTGTCATTTCTGCCACGTAAAAGACCATAATCTGAAACAGTTCCCTCCCTGGCAATTGCCCAAATGCCTGAAACTGGTAAGGTTTAGTACTTTGAGTGACTATCCTTCAACAAGAAATATAGACCTATCTACTGTACACATGTAACCCCTTTGATGGCATTTACTATAATGGACATCTTTTTTCTGCATCTAATTTTCAGATACAGAATTAGCACTTCGAATCTGGAGAAGCATTTTGTACAAATTGAAAGACTGGGCATTCTCTTTAGTTTTCCAGATGTGTTGTCTCATCTGCACACTTGAAACATCCACAATCACATAAACTCCAAACTGTAACCATGGAGTTATGTGACCCATCAAGATTTAGGGAAAGTATTGCCACGCTTTGGAACCAGGCAATTTTCTACCAGTTCAACAGTTAAACTAATAGATTCTCTACTGATAATCAAGAGTAAAGAGCCAAATAAAGTCATGCACATTCTATTGGCAAATGGCATCTGTGGCTGTTGAGTTTTACTGTAACTCGTTATTGTATCATTCAAAGTCAACTTAATTTGCAAGTTATGTCCTAATGGATGTAAAGACCTGTGTTGATGTATCCAGGATCTAGCAAATGTTGAAGATAAGGAACCTATTATGACTAATCCTTGGGAAGAGAAAGTCTGCAAAATGGCTCAAACGAGTTTACTGCAGGGGAAGCAGTTTTACTGTAGGGAGTGGGTTTTCCACAAGCTTCAGCATTGCCTCCAGGAGAAAACTAACTGCTGCAATAGTGCTGTCAACACACCATCCCTTGTAATGAATTCTGGGAATAATGCTAGTGTTGTCTCTGGAAAAGGAGCTGCCTGGGGTGTGTTGTTGGTAGGAGGGCCTGGCAGTGGCAAGACAGCCCTATGTACTGAGCTGTTGTGGCCAAGTTCACCTACAAGCTTGCAGAGAGGTTTACATCGCCAGGCTTTGGCCTTTCATTTCTGCAAAGCCCAAGACTCTGATACTTTGTGTGTTGGAGGGTTTATTAGAGGTCTAGTTGCCCAGATCTGCCGCAGTGGACTACTCCAAGGATATGAGGATAAGCTAAAGGATCCAGCAGTCCAAAGCCTCTTACAGCCTGGAGAATGTGAAAGGAACCCAGCTGAAGCATTTAAAAGGTAACAATAAGAATGCCATGATGTTCTGGTTTCTAAGCAAAAATTAATGTGTTTTCTAGATTTTTTCTTTTTTTGGTCTGTTTTTTTGTCTGTTTTTTAATTTTTGTGGGATACCTGTACTACTCTATACATTTGGGGATAATCTGTAATTGTAAATACACATATTTACTTTGAGTATTGAAGGAAACAAAATTTAAGCTTTGTGTTGCAGGGGATATGGATTAAAAGTATGCCTTTTATTTTACTTGTTTAATAACAGAATGTGAAGCACTGCAGAAACTTTTTTTTTTTTTTCAAACTTATGGCAATTTTTTATTTACTTTCCTAATGTTATCTATATCTGGTAAGGGATATTTGTTCTTGTGGTAGAGAAAACCACTTAGCTGCCTGGAAAAGAGGCTACATTTTCAGGGAGGGTGAACTATATATGGCGCTGACTTTAAAGGAACTCTCAGCATAGAATCTACTATCTCTTTTGTTTATAGTACCTTTATTTCTCTAAGTGAGGCAAGTTCTTTTTGAAAGAGATCATTGGCCATTAAGAATCTGAAGAAAATCTGTGTTTATGGATTTATTCCCATATCAAGTAAACAAAAAGTTTAAGTGGTGCTTTTAAATATGTGATATTTATAAAATAATGAAAATCTGACATAATTTTAGTACTTTTAGTGAGCAGTATGAAAAACAACTTTTTCCTAACTCAGGTAAGCATTTTCCCATTGGTAAATGGATTGGTCTAAGAAGAGAGCAGGTGAGCAAAGAAAACGTGATTCCTTGAAAATAATTTTTTGCATATCACCCCTCTGCTCATTGTAAAAGAACCGGGCAGATTGTTATTTTTGTGTTTGCTATTGCCTCACTGCTGCTTGAATTACTCGTTTTGCAGATACTTTTATCCCTATGCAGTAAGTAGTTCTTAGCAGGCAAAAGTTTGTTCCCCGAAGCTTCAGGGATACTGTGTGGTGGAGATTATCGTACATGTATGTATGTGTGACTGTATGTCTTTCTGTTTCTCTGTGTGTCTCTATAAGTCATTTAAGCAGGATTTGAATTGTTATGAAAGGAGTGATGTTTGTTTTTTATGATGTCCCCATAGCTAATGGTATGAAATCTGTTACTTTTTAAGTGATATTGAAAATATTAGTACAGCAAACACTATGTATCAGTGTTCCAAATGATTTACAAATACTAAATTATTTTCATAACAATCCTGTGAAATAGATACTATTATTATTCCCATTTCATGGATGAGGAAACCAAGTCACAGAAAGCCTAAGTAACCTGTCCAAGGTTAAAGGCTAGTAAGTTGCAGAGCTGGGATTTGAAGTATGTGTGTTTGTATACAGGTTTGTAATCATAGAAATTCTTTGAAGGACTTGAGGGGGAGAGTATATTAGAAGTTTGTGGAGGACAAGGGTTTGTGTCACAGTTGTGATTTGAGTGTAGGTTTCAGATTACCCATATAAGTGATAACAGTAGTAGTCCGGAATTATCTTTATGGATAGTGATATAGAATTCAGACATGGGACGGGTATGTTAAAGTCACCAAAAAGGATGTGTCTTTGAGAGGTGTGATATTATTGCCGAGTTTTTAATGTATAAGTGCAGTCCAATAAAACTCAGGACAAATCTGTTATCTTTTGCTTTTAGCCACCAACATCAGGGTTAAAACTGTTAGATCATTTTAAAATAAAAAGTAAAACTGTTAGGTGATACTGGTGCAGAAATCTGAAATACCAGGTTCAGTGGACAGTTTTAAATATGGAATCACTGTGTCTGGATTCAATAATGTCTTTAATACATAAATTTCTAAGAGACTTAAAGTCTCTGTACATAAACAACTCTTTTCCTGTTGACTTCCTACTTTTTGTGAAGATCCTATCACTAGTTGAAGAGCTGAATTTCCAGTTTTTATAATTTCATTTCTTATAAGTTATTTGGATTTAATACGTTAGGAAATCAGTTTCAAAGAACTTAGCTAACTAAGTTGAACTTAGTCCAACTAAAGTAGGTAATTATACAGTTTATTTTCTTGGAATTTATATGTAAATTTCAAATGTCTTTAAATATTTAAAATCATGCTTGATAACTATATTTTTGCCATATTCTGATTTTGAGCAGATTTTTCTGTATGGATCATAGATTTTTCTGAAAAAACATCCTTCTACTCAGATGGTCCTCCTATTTTTTCCCTCTGTGTGAATTTTAGTTATTAACTAATTGAAGCGAAATAAGAAGCAATTAGAGCTATTTGTAAAAACCACACCAGTCCTGATTTTCCGACTGACAGAAGGAACTAATCACCTTGTATTCCCAATCTGTGCTATGATAAAGGAAGCACAGTCTTTCTATTTCGAACATTTTGGTGCTTTTAATTTCCTCCTGGATCTTTCAGAAACCTGGGTCACTTTCTTCATCATTACAGTAATTAATCATTAAATAAATTAAGTAACTCCGGTATTGTAACAACTGTTTCTGATAAATCATTGAATACATTTCTTCTAAGGCTGTGAAGCTCTAATATAACCATAGTCAAATGCAAATATGAGAATACAATTCATAGTTAAAGAGAAATATTTTTGCGTAGTCTATGGCATTAGATGATCTAAGCTTTTACTTTTGGAACAGAGTCAAGATTTTATTTTAGGTTTATTGGTGATTGATTTGTTAAATAAGTCCTTTAGAGAATTTTATAGGTATCTGTTTTATTTAGGCAGGGAGAAATGTAATTCAACAGATAGGCAATCATTGTTTTCAAGAAATTATAATATTTTAAGGGAGACAGAGATCAAAGCTTATTATAACATGGTGGGAGATGAAATACAAGCAAAGTAAAATTTTTTTTCACTTTTGGAAAAAAACTCAAAACCAGTTTTGTATTGTTACTTTTTTAAAATCAAACACTTGGTAATATTGATGGTTTCATATGTTCATGTGTGAAACAATTTAATAGTGTATAATATTGGAAAATTGATAAAAATGTTACTTCACAGATCCACAAAGTTGGGGAAATTGCAGAGAAGCCATTAGGTATCGAATGTGTTTTATACACTTTTCTTCAGTTGACTTCCTAATTTTTTCCCTAGTATTTATCTTCAATGATACTAGATAGAATATGTAATACCACCAAAATCTTGTTATATGAAGTCTTACACCTGCGTGGTAACTTGTTAATTACTGGTCTTTTTCTATATGATAATAAAAATAAAAGGAACATTATTTTAATCTAGTTAAATGTTGCTGCTTTCTTTCCTTTCTGACAAGATATACTATCTTGATTTTTAGATTTAGTTGTCACAAGATTTCTTCTGACATTCATTCATTCTTATGGCAAATATTTGAGTCTTTTGTGTTTTAAGCACAGTTCAGCTGGAGATATTTACTGAGAACTTTCTCTGTGTTAGGTAGAGTCCAGCTGGAGATAAGTCAGTGAATAGAACAGACAAAATGCCCTACCTTCATGGAGCTTAAATTCTTTTTTTTTTTTTTTAATGGAGCTTAAATTCTTACAGTAATATTTATCTTATTTCTATAAAGAAATAACATTTGGGGTAAATACTTGTTATAGTGTTCGTGCAACACGTGAATGTTTTAACATTAGTTGGAAGGAATTATATGATCTGCTAAAGGAAATGATGAATGAAGACCATTAATTTCTTTTTTTCCCTTTTTCATTTTTCTCTCTTAATTGGTTAAGTTGCAAAGCTGTTGTTACTGTGTTTAGATTTTTTTTTTTTCTCATTTCTGTTGATGGAACTAAGTTGATGACAATTACATTTTTCTTGAGAATTACAGGCTGATTTCTTTCATTTTGCCTTTTCCCCTTCAGGCTCTTACTGCAAAACTTTGTGTATTTTGTATATTTTCTAGAGTTAGTGTTAGAATTTCCTGGTAGTATAAAACTGTAAAACAAATCCCAGTTATTTTTGACAGAAGTGTCAAGGTATCTAAGTTAGGGAATGTGAGAAAGAGATTAGTAGTTTCAGATCTTGTGACTGGCTTAGAAACACAACGGAACATGGTTATTTCACTCAACTAGAATCTCCTTTCTGATCCTTACTGTCATGGTCCTTGAACCCAAGGATGTTCTTGGAGATTTAGACAGATGTGGTGCTGGGAAATACAAATTTTTGTTCCTGGTAGATACCATTCTCTGATTTATATTTCTAGTTAACAATCTGCAGGACCAGATATGAGTTTTCTATGTGTGATACCAATTTTCCTTAGTAAAAAGATTTTGTTCTGTGTAATGTGTAAATGGAATAAAATTGTGATGAAGAATTAGGATGACTGACTGAACCTTGAGAGTTTAGCAAGACAATGTGTTAGTAGTGAAATGCTTTGTTAGAAAAGAATTGGAAACTGGTAGACCAAACTGACATTTGTTTTTTATGTCAGTTTGGAATCCTCAAATGGTTGAATCTTTTTTCTCATCTTTTTATTTCCTTCTCCTTGAACATTTATCATTTTTCACTTGTATCTCTTTAGATTTTTAGCTGCTTTGGTTATTTATGCATATCTCTTCTGTTATCTCCTCTATTAGGCATATGCTTCTTCATGACATTATTCATGACTGATTAATTTTTTATATTTACCATAGTGCTTTGGACAGCACTTTGCATATAGTAAGTGCAAAATGATTATCATCTGAAAGAGTGAATAATGCTACTTACCTATCTAGAGTATGTTTGAACCTAATTGAAGGACAGCTGAAGTTCTTGCATAAGAAAGGGAATTGAAATGTTATATTATTTAGGTCAGTTTTCAATCCAGACCAGATTGGTATAGTGATTATTAATTTATTAACCTGCTGGGTCTGCTCTTTAGCATGTATGAATATGGCATTAGTCCAGATAGTTTTAAGTAGCCAGATGTCTATCTTCTGTCTTAACTGGCTCCAAGTATTTTGGGCATACTCAACAAAGGGACTAAGAACAGAATGAGACCGGAATGTGTACTTCCCTCTTACCCTCAGTTTTGGGGCATTTTCAAGGCGAAATGTTCTCTTTCCATTATCTGTCTTGTATAACTAATACTACTTAAAATAACTGTCATTATCCATTCTTAGATGTTATCAGATTAAAAGATCTTGTAAAGTGTCTTTACTGTTCATTTTTTAAATAAAATAAATGAATTAATGTAATTTTCATAATCAAAATTCTGTATTCCTTATAGTCTAAGGTAGTCATTCTTCACTGAATTGTCTGTTGTTTCCAATTTTTAACCATGTTATTTATTTACTTTAAAATGGACTTCCATTCATTCAAACACTCCCACTTTCCCTTCCTAAAACTTTCTTTTTATCCTTGATGGGTTCTTTCTCTTTTATATTCATGTCTTAAGAGCTACCACCTTTGGTTCCCATTCCTGATACTCTTTATCATTTGCTGAACCATTCCTCTACCTTTAACCGCTTCTGCTATAATGACATAACATATTGCTTCATATTTATACTTTCAGTATTAATTTCAGTCACATTTTTAGTTCTGCTTGGCCATTCTTTCTTTTTCTTTTTTTTTTGCTTGGCCGTTCTTTCATTTACTCCTTAATAACTCAGATTTTTTTTTAGACCAGAGAGAGTAAAGTTATGCCCTACAAGTAGAATACTTTTTACCCAATTCAGAAAATTTCACACACATCCAGATTTTTAGTTTTTCTTGAAAAAAAAATGGAAATTTGACAATACTAGGTTCTCATTCTTTTGAATCAGTAATCTGGAAGAGCTGAGTTAGCTGCTGTCTTTAGATGGGACCTACACACCCTAATTTGATCCAGTTCCCCCAACTTTGTTATTCTATTCCAAGACCATTTCATTTGTTTATATATCCAGCCTGGCTCCTACTGGCATTTTCAAACATGAACATATTTCCTATTCCTCTGAAAGAAAATGTATTTTTTAAAATTTCCCACCAAATCTTTATATCTCGAATTTGTATATGCAAGTACTCCTTCTATCTGTGACCTCATTTTTTAACTTAGTGATGTTTGACTTCTATATATACATATTCACAGAAAGATATTTATGTAGTGTAGTTTCTGAACTCATTGCTCACTCTATCTTAGCCTTAGATGATACATCCTAGAACTTTTTTCATTATTTGTAATTTCTTCCTTTCAAAATCCCCTATGTTCTTTGGTCACCCTCCCTCTAGGTTCTCTCTGAGTGTTTGTCCAACAAATCTTACTTAGTTCTTCTCTCTTTATACATACTCCTTTAATAATTTTATTTATCTACGTGGCTACCAATGGTCATATCTAATATGATAGCAATGAAATCTGCATCAACAGCTTTTATCCTCACTCTGATCAACATGTATCTTTTCACTGGAGTGTTCGTCACTAACCTTTCTGTCTTTTTCAAATCAGCATCTCTTTCAGCATTTCTATTCATTGGCTCATTCATTTATTTCTGAAACAAATATTCTGCACCTGCTAGGTGCCAGAAATACACTCAGTGTCAGGGCCAGAGCTGTGAGCCAAACAGGACACTGGGTTAAGTGTGTGTGTGGGGAGGGATACACACTGAACAAATATTCACAAAAATAAATGTAAAAATGCAACTTTAGCAACTGCCATGATGGAAGGATACAGGATGAAAGCATATAATATGAAACTTAATCATTATCTGGAATTCTGGGAAAATGGACTCTTAGTATCTAAGTTGTTCCTTAATTCTAATTGCCTAGACTCTTCTACTTAAAAGTGTGATCTTAAGATCAATATTATTGGCATCTCTTGGAAGTTATTAGAAATGCAGAATCTCAAGTCTTTTGAATCTGAATCTGCCTTTTAACCCATTTCCTGAGTGAATCCGGTACACACTGAAATTTAAGAAGCACTGCCTTCAGCTTGTTTCTAGAGTTTTCTTTGATTATTTTCTATTAGTTTATTCTAAGGTATTTAATCATTTTCTTAGAATGTTTCTTGAATCTTTTATCCTAATATAGAATACTTACTCATCTACTCCTAGTTGATCTTCTTAATTTTAGCCTCTATGTTCTAATTCATTTTGTTCATAGTTGGCCAATTAGCCATAGTAAAACAGTGCTTTCTTTAGGTGATTCCTCTGAGATTGTGATAACCTAACCTATACTGCAAATTCAAATTTGTCTGTTTATGTTATTAAATGTTCTTGATAATTTCATTCTGTTCCATCTAAAGTATGTATCATGTTTCCAAAACTTTATCAGAGCACACAAGCTCATTTGTTGTTTCAAGAAACATTTTAAGCATATAAGACGGTGTTAAAGTGGGTAAGAGATGTGAAAAGTAGGAATATTCTTATTTTTCTCAGTGTTTAGTAAGAATTTCATATATATATATATATATACGTTTATATATATATAAACGTATATATATATAAAATGAGGATATGGATTTTTTGTTAGTTACGTATGTTGCAGATTTTTTTTATTTTTTTATTTTTTTTTTTGCTTCACTTGTTTTTAGTATTTTTGATGTTTTAAAAATTTTTTATGAAATAAAATGGTTTCCATATGGTAAAATGGTTTGATTTTATGAAGTAAAATAAGTAAATACTCTTCTGCCCTTAAAAATACCTTTTAAGAGGCGCCTGACTGGGTTGGTCAGTAGAGCATGTGACTCTTGGTATCACAGCTGTGAGTTCAAGTCCCATGTTGGGCATAGAGCTTACATTAAAAAAAAAAAAGGCACCTTGAAGTATATTCTGATTGGTTGCCTATTTACCCTACAGTTGTTCTAGTTTTGTCTTTGACCATACTATATATAAATGTCTTAAATTATAAGTCAATTTCTCTTTCATGTTATTCTAATATGAGAAATATGTTTTTTAATTGTATTTATTTATTTGAGAAAGAGAGTGAGAGAGAGCATGAGTGGGGAAGAGGGGGAGAGGCAGGCTCCCCACAAGCAGGGAGCCCGATATGGGACTTGATCCTAAGATCCCAGGATCATGACCTGACCCGAAGGCAGATGCTTAACCAACTGCGCTGCCCAGATGTCCCTCTAATCTCAGATATAGTCTAATGTTATTTTTTTCTACTATATGCACACATAGTTAAATATAGTCATTGGAGGGGCGTCTGGGTAGCTCAGTCAGTTAAGTGTCTGCCTTCTGCTCAGGTCATGATCTCAGGGTCCTGGGATCGAGCCCTGCATCGGGCTCCTTGCTCAGTGGGGAGTCTGCTTCTCCCTGTGATCCTTCTCCCCACTTGTGCTCACTTTCTGTCTCAAATAAATAAATAAAATCTTTTTTAAAAATAAAAAAATAATATAGTCATTGGTAATAAAATAGAATTTTAAGTGCTCACATAATTGCTTAATAAAAAATAAGTATTAATTAAGAAAATTAATTATATCTTACTTGTTGTTATCTGGAAAAAAGATTTGGAGCTTTCCAGAAGCTGCTGACCTTTTACAATTATGACTCATGATTTGAATACATAAAAACTGTGATACATTGGGGTGCCTCGGTGGCTCAGTCGGTTAAACACCTGAGCTTAGGTTATGATCCCAGGGTACTGGGATCCGGACCCAATTTGTGCTACCTGCTCAGTGGGCAGTCTGCTTCTTCCTTTCCCTCTGCCTGCCTCTCCCCTTGCTTGTGCTCACTCTCTATCAAACAGATAAATAAAAATCTTAAAAAAAAAAGAAATTGTAATAGATTGAATTATTTGTTTTTGATCTTCATCTTTCTATGTATTCTTGGTCTTTGCCATATGATATTGCAGGTCCTTCGACTAGAGGAGAAATATGCTTGTCTGCCTTTTTCCATTTGGCTCAACTATGTGATTTGCTTTGGCCAGTGGGATGTCAGTAGACATGATCGAAACAGGCTTAAAATGTGCATGAGTAGTTGGGCTCATCCTCTTTGCTTCTACTATCACCATGAGGAGGACATGTGGCAAGCTTTTCAGTTCAAAGAGAATGAGAAAGGTGTGGAACCAATAATATACCACTATTGTAAAAATAACTAATGATAAAAAAGCTAAGGAAATAATATTTCATATAGGAAATCCATAATTTTCATAAAAAATTTAGAAATCACTGATTCCTCAATTTCATTCATCCCCTACACTCAATCCATTAACTACTTTTGTTTTATTTCAGATAAAACAAATATCTTCATTTCTCTGCAGCCCCATTTCTGCTACTCTTATTATTTCTTGTGTAGATTCCTGCACTGGCCTCCCAACATGGTCTTCCTGTTGCTGTTGTCGTCCCTCTTATCTTCACAAAGCATATTACTTACCTGCTTAAAATCTGCCAATGGCTTCTCACTACCTTTAGAATAAAATCTAAGCTTTACATGGTCTGGTCTTTGCCTAGCCTTTGACCTCAGCTTGTACCACTTTCATCCTTGTTCATTGCTTTTTATCCACATCATTACCCTTATTATGTTTTGAACTAGGTCAGGTTCCAGCCAGCAGATTTTTATATGACTACTTGATCTGATATAACTTAGATGCCAACTTTAATATTATTGCCTCCAAGAGCCTTTCCTTTCTATCCAGTCTTTAAGAAGTCCCCCCACCCAGTCAGTTTCTTAAATCAGACCATCCCACTTTGTTTTCTTTATTTCTTAATTTTCAGTGTCTATCATGATCTGAAATTATTTTGTGCATTTGTTTACTTTGACTTTATGCCTATCTACTGGAATGAGCAGACAGCTTGCCTGTCTTGTTCCCTTTCTATCTCCAGGGCTTAGAATATAGTAGAGATTCAATAACTATTTCTTGAATTGAGGAATAACTATATTTTAATTTAAAACATTATGAATTCGCTCATATTGATAATTTGTTTTGCTCTACCACATATACTAAACATAGTATATGTTTTTCCATGGAGCAATTTATGTAGAGTGATTATACAGTTTAGATGACAAGAATCCATTTGAACCAGTATTTTTAAATTTTATTTGTAGTCTATTATAATGCATGTTGAAATTAGTTTTTATAAAATGGAAGACTCTTTAACAGTATCAGATTGATGTTATATTATGTGAATCATGAGGCCACCTTTTGCCTCTCTCCTGTAAAGCTGTAGTTTCATCTGTGTTTCATAGTTTCATTCTTATAAATCTTTCTGAGATTATCATTTAAAATTCATATTCATTGGAAGGAGAAAAAAAACTTGTAGCTTAAACCTCAATTATTATGTTCATTAACTGCTAATTTAGAGAGAGAAGCAGCTTGCAAACCGTGGACTTTACAGGACTTGAAACGTAAAAATTAATGGCACCAAGTACAAGAAATGGCTGCAGAAAAAGAATTTGTGGAGAAAATGATAGATTGTTCCTACCCCTGAAGTTTTTCAGTCATACAAGAAAGTAAATAAAATAGGAAAACAAATATGCATCTTCCTACCTATTTTGCCATATTTGCTTTAAGTCTGAGTTTTCTGTTTTGTTTTAAAGGAAAGTATAATCCACATTTGAAGCCTTCCCAGGTATCCCTTACTAATTTTGATCTCACACCCCATAAGATGATCCCTCTTACGGATTTACTTTCTATATCTATGTAGTTTGACTAACTTATATGCAGTTTGACTACATGGGGAGATACATATGTATATTTACATACTAGTTGTATGCTCAAGTTTTATATATTTTTGATTCTGTATCAACAGTTCTTAAAATTTTTTATTTTAGGTTTTCTTTGCACTCTTAAAAATTATTAAGGACCTCAAACAACCTTTGTTTATGTGGATCATATATCAATATTTGCTATATTTGAAATTTAAACTGATAAATTTTAAAAATATGTACTAATAAGTATTTAATAATAAATTTATTTCAATGAAATTTCAATGAAAGAATTTCAATTACAGTGAAAGAATATATGTTGTCAAGGACCAAAAAAAAAAAACAAAAAAAATAATCCAAACCCAAAACCACATACTTAAAAGAAGAGCATTGTTTTACATTTTTTGCAACTCTTTCTAATATTAGGCTTAATAAAAGACAGTTGGATTATCATATCTGCTTTTGAATGCAGCCTCTGGAAAATTCCACTGTATCCTTGAGAGTGAACTAGAGTGAAAAGGCAAATCACATCTTAGTTTTATTCTTATCCTGAAAGGTTCTAGGGTATAGGGAACCCTTAGGGATCCTCAGACCACACTTCTATATAAATGCCATTGTGTTGCTGGCAGTATTCTGCAATATTTCTGTGTAACTTTTTTTTTATGTTTTATATGTGGTTCTGCATGATTCATTTTAACTACTATACAATATATAATTCCAGTCTTTATGCTGTAATTCATTTGTTGTTGTGATATTGATATTCATTTAAGGTGTACTCAGCTTTTCATGGGGAGCCTGAGTGGCTTAATGGGTTAAGTGTCTGACTCTTCATTTCTGCTGGGCTCAGTAGGATCGAGCCCCACATTGGGCTCTGTGCTGAGCATGGACCATGCTTAAGATTCTCTCTCTTTCCCTCTCTCCCCACCGGATTCGCTTGTATGGGTGGTGCGCTCTCACTCTCCACCCCCATCCCCAAACCCCGCCCCCAAAAAGATGTATTGAGCTTTTAAACTTTTACGAAACTGCTGCTAAGAACATTTTCTCTTGGGCATATATACTAGAAATGAAGTAGTGAAGGGTGACTCTAAAATGCATAGTTAGAAGTGAAATTTGGGATCATAGGGTATGTATATTCATCTTCAACTCCGTGAGATAGCACCAAACTAACCTTTAAAATTGTATCAGTTTATCTATCCTCTTGTAGTGTTGTATATTTGAGTTCCCGTTCCTCTTTTAGGTCACTGACACTGTATTCTCATAGTTCTTTGTGTTTCGGAAAGTGAACGTGAAGTGGTATCTTTATTATTTTAAATATCTTTGATCCTGTGGCTTGTCATTTTGTTTGTAAGATTTTTGTTTTGAAATGTAAAAAATGAGTATTTTTTTATTATTTCCTTTATGTTTTACCTTTTGGGGGTCTTAATATTTAAAAACTTGTTCTCTACTTGATTGTTTTACTGGCATTTGTTGGGTGGCTTAATCTTTAATACTACCAGTGCGAGATATAGACATGTATGTATGTATTTTTGAGTTCTCACTTTTACTTGATTCTATTCATTCATTCATTCATTCACTTAACAATTATATATTGGATACTAGGAATGCACCAGATGTCATTCTTACTACTGGGATATATTAGTAAAAGTGGAAATGTCATCCATGTTTATTGCGCTCACATTTTTTGGGTTGGCGTGGGTGGTTGGTAGAAAAATAAAATGTTAATAAGATATATAGCATATCAATTGACAATAAATGTGTGGAAAATCAGACTAGAGTAAGGAGGATAGTAGTGATGTACTGGGAGATTGTGGGAGAAGGATTGCTGTTTTACATAGGGGAGATTAGGGCCTTGTGAAGGAAGTTTCTGCCAAGAACATTCCAGACTGGGGAAATATCAAGTGCAAAGTCCTGAAATGGAACTTGGTTTAATATAATCCAAGAAAAATAAGAGAGCCTGTGTGGCTAGAACAGAGTAAGCAAGGGGGTACGTGTAGGAGACTAGTAGAGAACAGGATTCATACAATGTATAGATTTAAGGCTGTTGTAAGGACATTTATTTTTACTTTCAGTAGTTTGGAAGACACCAGGCCTTTTAAACAGAGTAGTAACATCATCTGGTTTAAGATTTTAAAGGATCACATTGGCTACTTTGTTGAGAACTGGGTTGGTGAAGGTGGAAACAAGGAAATCAGTACCTGGCTAGTGCAGAAATGGAGATTAGAGGCAGTGGTGCTTGGACTTGGGTAAAGTGGTGGGGGTAGTGAGAATTGTTCTATTTTGATTATTTTTAAGATTGATCTGAAGGCACATTGGATGTGGAGTATGAGGAAAACAAAGAGGAGTTTCTAAACAAAGGACAATTCTAAAATTTTTGGCCTGAGAAACTGGGAGGATGGGATTGCTCTTTACTGAAACAGAGAAGACCAAGGGAAGCACAAGATGAGGGTTAGAGGTCGGAAGTTTAGGTTTTGATATGTTTAACATTAGATACCTAAGCAGAGAAGTTGAGTAAGTAGTTAGATTCACAAGTCTAGATTCAGAAAAGAGGTGCTGGCTGTATATATAAATTTCAGTCAACTATAGATGGTACTTAAGGCCATTAATAAACTTACATAAAAAGTAAACGTAAATAGAGAAAGAGAAGATCCAAGATCTGAATATTGATATATTTCCAAGTTGAAAGGTTGAGAAGATGTGAAGAAGGGTAGCTAGTGTGGTAGGAGGAGAGAGCCAAGTCCTAGAGGAGGGGGGATGGAGGTGGAAGAGCTTCATTTCAGCCTTACAACAACATTACACAAATAATGCAATAAATTAATTTGAGAATAAGAAAGCAGTTGAGATGGAGTGTTTAGAGTAATAGCAATAAGTGATGATAAAGTCTTCTTAAGACATGGTGATCAGGGAACATGTCTTTCAGAAGCAAAATTTGTTTTGAAACATAAAGGATAAGAAATTCTATATGGGGGAACTTTCTAGGCAGAGGGAGTACCAAGTGCATTGGCCTAAAAAAAAAAAAAAAAAGAGATGTTTGGTGTTAGAACTGAAAGGAGAGCATTGTGACTGGGGCAAAACAGAGGACTCAGGAATGACAGCCAAGATTTTGGCTTAAGGACTTTGGCTTAACTTGGTTAAGTTTCTGCCTTCAGCTCAGGTCATGATCCCAGGGACCTGGGATTGAGTCCCACATTGGTCTCCCTGCTGAGCAGGGAGTCTTCTGCTCCCCGTGCTTGTCCACTCTCATTTGCACATGCTCTCTCTCTCTCTCTCTCTCTCAAATAAATAAATAAAATCTTAAAAAAAAAGAAAGGAAACTAGGGGATGATGAGATACATTAAGTGACATGGGAAAGGTAGATGGAGAAGAACTTATTTGGGTGAGAGCATATGATAATCGTCTTTTTCTGATTGGCTTATTTCACTTAGCATAATACCCTCTAGTTCTATCCGCGTCATTGTAAGTGGCAAGAGTTCATTTTTTGATGGCTGAATAGTATTCCATTGTGTGTGTGTGTGTATCTTCTTTATGTATATACCATATCTTCTTTAGCCATTCATCTATTGATGGACATCTGGGCTCTTTCCATGTTTTGGCTATTGTGGACATTAATGCTATAAACATTGGGGTGCAGGTGACCCCTTCAGATCACTTCTTTAAACATATTAAATTTGAGGTGCCTACGGGGCATCCACACAGGACATAGATAGCAGATAGTTTGGGGGATTTTTATTTTTGAGTTTAGGGTGAGGTCAGGGCTAGAAAAAATAGCTCAACATTTTTAAAGCCATAGATTGGCTTCTGGTTATAATATGAGTAAGGCATGGAAAATAGTACAAAAGCAAAAAAGTAAAACTGTGAGAACTATAAGCCCAAAACTCAATATAGTGTAGATGTTGATATCAAATTGAGATGCAGACAAAACTGGCAGAGCATTTATGCTTTAAAATAAGTGCATACCCTGATTATTATCAAGAGTATATAAAGGCTCTTATTTGGAAACATGGAGACAGGTTATAGACTTATGCTAGAAGTTCCCCTGGACCGAGTTAGGCAGAAAGGAAGAACAAAGAGGACTGGGAAGAATGAGTCAGACATTTGAGGGTAGTTCAGGAGGGGGTTGTGGTGAGAAACCCTGCTTTATGTGTATCCCCACAGCTTCTGATCTTAATTGGCTGGGGAGAAGTAGAAGCTCAAAGAAATTTTTCATGCCTGTTACTCTGAGTCATAAGGAGAATTCTTACAAGCCTGGACACTGGATACTAACCTGCAATTGCTGGTCCAAAGGGAACTTACCTTACTGAAGAAGAGCTGTCACAAATATATAAAATATATCTCAAGAACAAAAGAGAAAGGAATCTGAGAAGCAGAGCACAAGAAACACTCACCAGAAAAGTGTTGCCTGGAACAAAAGAAATCTATGGCCAAACATATAGCCTTAAATAAAAATATAATTGATAAAGCGATTCCCTGAGTTAAACAGTTGTGTGAAGTAGAAATAAAAATGCTTGGAGAGGGACACCTGGGTGGCTCAGTCGCTTAAGCGTCTGTTGGGACTGAGTCCCGCATCAGGCTTCTTTCTTAGAGCAAAGCCTGCTTTTCCCTCTGCCTGCCACTCCCCCTGCTTGTGCTCTCCCTTGTTCTCTCTCTGAAAAAATAAATAAATAAAATCTTAAAAAAAAAAAGTGCTTGGAGAAAAGATAGTAAGACAATGGAATGAGATGAAACATACCCAATATATATATGAAGGGTTACTCTGTGAAAAGGGAGATATTTCAAATCAATAGGAGAAAGATAATCTCATAAATAGTTTTGGGATATCTGTGGGGCCATGTGGAAAACAAAATTGGAAGCCTAGGTCACATCTTTATGTCAGAATTAATTTGATTAAAAAAAATAATAAAATGTTTAAAGCTTTTTAAGAAAACATGAGGAAATGCTTTTTAAGCTTCAAGTTGGGAAGGCCCCCCAGAAATGTGACATAAAACCCAGGAATCATGAAAGAAAAAAAGACTCTCATATATTATTATCTGTATAAAAATAAAAAAAGAAACTGCATGTCAAAAAAAAAAAAAAATTAAAAAGCCAAAAGGAAAAATAAATAGTGGAAAAAATTAGCAACAAATGTATTTTCTTAATATTAAGGAGTCTCAAGAAGAGAAAAATTGACAATCTTTTGTAAAATGGGCAAAGGGATATAAAGACACAGTTTAAAGAAAAGAAATATAACTCCTAGGCATATGTAAATGTGATTGGCCTCATGATAAGCAAAATGTGAATTAAAACTACACGGATGCCATTTTTTTATGTGTCTGTGTAAGAAATAAACAGGCACTCTTACATAGCTGTTGGGAATGTATATTTATGTAATTTTTAAGGAGATTGTTTTGTCAATTACTACTGAAGTATACATAGGTATGCCCCTTAACCTCGCAATTGTAATCCTAGTAATATGTATTACAGATGTGCTTATACATTACAAAATGATATGTACAAGAATCTGGTAGACTTAGATTGAACCATATCAATAATCATATTAAATGTAAATGGTAAATATTGTAATTAAATGGCAGTTTGCTTGGAGAAAAATGTAACATCTAATTATATGTTGCCTATAGTATACTTTGTATATAAACAGACAAGTAGTTTAAATGAAAAAGAATGAGAAAATATATATTATGCTAACGCTAATCAGAAGAAAAAGCTCACATTAATTATTAATGTAATTAACAATTATTATGAAGCTTACATTAATTGTTAATTGTTTCTTACTAATAACACAACTTCAAAATATCAAAAACTAATACAGTTACAATAAGACATGGACAAATCCACACATACATTCTAATATTTTAACACTCCCCTTCCAATAACTGATAGAGCAAATAAACAGCAGATCAGTAAGAACAATTGAACAGTGCTATCACCGAATTGACCTAATTGACATTTGTAGAACAGTCTACCCAACAATAGCAGAGTACACATTCTTTTCAAGTGTCCATACAACATTTACTAAGATAGATATAATTTGGGCCACAAAAGAAATCTTAATAAATTTAAGGGTATGCAAGTTATACAAAGTACGTTATCTGATCACAGTAGAATTAAATAATGATAATAACACAATCACATAAAAAACCTGGGAAATCCCCACATATTTGACAGCTATACAACTCACTTCTAAATAACCTATAATTCAAAGAAGGAATCAAGGGGAAATTATTTTGAACCAGATGATACTGAAAATACTTAAGGGAATTCGTAGTATTAAAGGATTACATTAGAAGAAAAGTATGAAAGAGTTATTTCAGTTTCTATTATAAGAAAGTAGGAAAAGAAGAGCAAACGAGTAAGCAAAAGCAACAAAATAATCATCAGATCCTATCAATTTCACCCGCCAGATTTCCCTCAAATCCGCATATTTGCTATAATATAATTATAATTAGTAGACCCTAGCAGTTAATAAACAGTTATAAACTAGGGTGACCAACCACCTGGTTTGCCCAGGAGTCGAGGATGGGGAGGAGGTACAGCTAGTTTCTCAAATCAGTGTTTAAAACTTCGACAGTCTCAGGCAAAACAGGATTAATGGTCCATCCTTGTGTAGGTTCTGGAGTCAGACCTTAGCCTTGAATCCCTTCTTTTAACTTTGGACAAATGACTTCTCTCGTGTGCCTGAATTCCTCATCTGGAAATGGGTATTATAATAGTACCCATCTTAAAGAGTTTATGTGAGAATCAAATGAGTTAATGATTACATTAAGTACATAAAGCATGTAAAACACTGAATTAAAGTTAGCAGTGGTGCCCCCCCCTTTTTTTACAAGCAGTGGCCTCCCATCTCACTCTTCCCTTGTAGACTTACCCTTCTTCAGGCTTTCCTTCAAATATAGCCAGTTATCTTTATAAATACAAATATAAACATATCACATTCCTGCTTAAAATACTTCAGTGGCTCCTTAGTACACTTAGGTCATAGTCCAAATTCCATAATAAATTTATAAGACCCAGTATTTATGCATTTTCCTAATAACTTTTCTTCCATACTCTGTTCGGTGGTCTTTCTCTTCAAGACTTTGCAGGTGAGGTTGCCACAACTAGATTTGTGTGTGTGTGTGTGTCCTGTGTGTTGTCCTCACCCTAGCTCTTTCTCCTGACTAAGCTCCTTTTTTTTGACTTACCTGAGCTCTCCCCCACCTAGTCCCTATCAAAAGTAAGGGAAGTTGGCCCTCTGTGTACTCCCATAGGACTGTGTGTTATTTCCCAAGTGGCAGTGATTATGATACATTACTATAGTATTCTATATACAATGGCATATATATTACTGTAATACCTGTTATTCATCAACCTTCTTTGTTCTCATAATAGAGGAAATATATACATAAGGTACAGTAAATTTTCCCAAATTTAGCATATTCCATCTGGCAGGATTGCCCTTCCTCCTCTTAATTATAATTTACTGTAAAATTTATTATAAATTTATTACAATTCCTGGAGAATTATAATTAGGTCTTCAAAACTTAATTCATTTGAGCACCTAATATTTGAATATTTCTTTGACATCTTCTGCCTTTCTTCTCTACTTCCCTTGAGTTGGTCATTTATCAATCACATTAGTAGTTACTGCTTTTTATCATAGCACTGAGCACAATACATTGAAGTTATTTGTTTTTCCTTCTAGACTATAACACTGTCAAGTCTTTATTTGGGATCTATTATGGTCACAGCACTATACTAAGTCCTGGGGTACACTCATGAGCAAAACTGACATGGTTCCTGTTTTCTTGATGCTTAGAGTGTAAAGGAAGAAATAAGGATTATTGACATTAAATTAGTAAGTCTAACACTGCAAATTTGATAGTGTTACGAAAGAAATATTTACTATGAAAGCATAAGGATTCAGTCTTGGAAAATTGACTCTCAGGCTTACAATTGAAGATTAAGGAGGAGTTAATTACGTAAGAGAAAAGAAGCACATTTCGGGCAGAGAAAACTGCAGATGAAAAGGTCCTTGTGTGGTTGCCTGGTGGCTCAGTCGGTTAAGCCTTTGGCTCAGGTCATGATCCCAGGGTCTTGGGATCGAGTCCCACGTCAAGCTCCTTGCTCATCGGGGAGCCTGCTTCTCCCAGTGCTTGTGCACTCTCTCTCTCCCTCACATACAAATAAATAAAACCTTTAAAAAAAATGAAAAGGTCCTTGCGTAATTGTATTTAATAAAAATCATTGAAAGAACGCTAGTGTGGCTGGAGTAGTATCGTAAAAAGGTTGCTCTGGCTGCAGTAGGAACTCTGGGCAAGTGGTTGGAGACATGTAACATACAGAACATACAGGCGATTATGGTGGTCCAGGTGAGAGAGATGATGGTAGTGTGGAGTAGGGTGGCGATGTTACAGACTGAGGTGGATTTGAGAGATTGTTATAAAGAAATATTGGTAAGACATAGTGATAAATTAGATCTTGGTTGCTATGGGATTGAAAGTTTAAGATGAGAGTTGTGGAGAGGATTATCTGTAAATTTTTGGTATTCATAACTAAATGGATTATGTCCCTTTCAGTGCCTTTTTCAGCACATGACATGCTTAAGTAAATATTTGTTGAAAATGAATGAGCATTGTTTCAGTTATGAAAAAGTTATATTCAACTGCAGTATAAATTATGAGTAGGAAATTCATTGTTCTGTGGAATTAAACATAGTAATTTGTTCTTTAACACTGAAATGTGAACATACACCAAATGGGACCTAAATTATAGTAATTTATCATTGTACCATCTTTTAAAATAAAATTTGTGCATGACAAGCTAGTATAGCTGCAGTCATTTTGTAAGAGAAATAATAATGAAACATTTCTAAATTATATGGGGCATTGATATTTTCTTTTATTAAAGTGGGCCCAAAAGGTTTTTGTTTTGTTTTGTTTTGTTTTGTTTTGTTTTGTTTTTGCAACACGTTTTAACTTGGTTATAAGCAATTCAAGCTTTTTACTGGTGATTCAAAAAATCAGGATGGGAATATTGAAATGTGTTTTCCTAAAGTTCCTACTGTCCTCCTTAATTATGCTGAATTACTAATATACACACACATACACTCTCTCACACACTTTATTGTGGAAAATGTTGTTACTAAAAAAATGTGAACTGTTTAGGACTAGTATTCTTAAAGTAAGGAGTTGAAATTTGTACAATATTTGTATTCAAAAACCTTAATTTATTTATTCATAAAACATATTTATAATCTGTATTACTAATGTTTGAATGATAACCTAAACGTAATAGCCAGTAACATTCAAAATGTGGGTGTGTTTTACAGATGTGTTTTGCTCCCTCTTTTGGGAATGAAGCCTCCCCAGCAAAGCCTGTATCTACTTGTTGATTCTGTTGATGAAGGGTGTAACATTACTGAAGGTGAACAAACGTCTACCAGCTTATCTGGGACTGTTGCAGAGCTTCTAGCTGGTCACCATGAGTTCTTTCCACCGTGGCTATTGCTTCTGTGTTCTGCCCGAAAACAGAGTAAGGCTGTTACTAAAATGTTTACCGGTAAGTGTAATTACTGCTGTGTACGTATATTGATGTTATTGATATATTTCTAAACTATCCGTCTTATCTTCTAAACTGTCTGTTGGCATTTTTGTGCAAATGCCACATTGGTTTAATATTTTTTATTTTTTTGTACACTTACCTCCCAGCCCTCATTGTCACCAACATTATTATTCTGAATTATATATTTTTACTTTTATTCCTCCGGGTTGACTTTAATCGCATACTTTTTAAAATTATAACTATTAATGATGTAAACAAAAAATATTAAATCGGTTAAAACTTAGAAGTTTGAAATATAAAATAGACCTTCCTTCCATCCATGAGCATAGCATATTTTTTCATTTACTCAACTTTTTTCCTAGACTTTTTTCAGTTTCCCTTGCCTATGTCCTCCATATTTCTTTCTACTTTTTGCTGTTGTTTTAAGTTGAAATATATGGGTTTTGAATTGAAATGAGTGCATTCAGAATTAAAATTGGCAGGTGTATCACCTTAAGGAAAGAACGTTAATATTTTTACTGGATCTAAATATGTTTCATCCACTCATATCTGAAGATTTAACGTTGTTGGAAAGAGATTTTCTCTTTCGTAATGTATTCACTACACTAACCAGTAGCATTTTTATTAATGACTTCAGATTAGTGTCAATTTAATAAAAATTACTTTGGCCCTTAAGCAGAATCTTCACTGCCTATGAAGGTATTATTGTGGGCTAATCGCAATTGGTACGTGTTATGGGACTTAAGGAAATAGCTCATTTGAAACTGTTTTGTGCACAAATTAATCCTCAAGTATTTTTGAAGATTTTCATACATATTTATTTATATCTGGTTATAAAATAATACATGTTCCACATAGAAAATGTTTTAAATGACAACATACTCAAATATTAACATCTTTTAGGGATAAAGTATTCAGTAACCAGTCTTTAACATTATGTGTTAAATTCTGTGTATGTTATCCTACCTAGTTGACATCATACTTGATTTCCTGCTTTTTAATAAAGTTTAACATTTGTAAGCCTTTTAGTGTCACTATATTGTCTTTTTAATAACTGTTTTATTGGCTACATAATTTACTAGTTCTCAATATGCCAGAATTTATTTGACTTATTGTTGTACTTTTACGTTTAATTTTCCTAGTCGCTATCCTCATAGATTCTTGAGGATAATAAATAATTGCAGTGAGCAACAGGTTATAAATACTGGCACAGATCCTATCACTCTGTCATTAGAATGCGGCACTAAGAAGTTTCATACCCTGGGAAATATTTTCAGTAAGAATACAAAAGTGGTTCAGTAGAGCATGGTCCAACATTTCAGTAAATCCTGTTTTTATTCCCCTAAAAATGATGAGCATTTTTCAGCCTTATAAAAATGTGTTAAAGTGCTTTCATAGCAATGTATTAAATTGTGCATATTCGTAATAAGAGAACTGCATATATGATGATTAGAAGTTGCGATTTTAAAAAAGAATTATTTTCAGTAACTTTAACTTAAGATATTCAAATTATTAACAGGTATTCTCAGTTCTGTTTTATGAACAGATAACTATCATTAATGATGAACATAATTTATTCTATCTAAATTCATATTACTAAGCACTTAGATTTGGAAGAGCTTTATTTTTTCAACTGTAAGCATTTGTGTGTATTCTTTATGAAAGTGTATTTATAATAGTAATTTAGAGGCAGTGACAAGTAATACTCTAATTGGATATAAATATTCAGTCCCGTAATTAAGGCTAGTGTACATTCAGGTATATGGTTGGAAATATAAAAATTTTTCGTGTGAAAAAGATCAGCTTGTAAAAACAAGCAAGTGTTATTGTTATCTGTGGCAACCTTTTTTCCTTAGTCATTTGGGAGTTCAGAAAATCTTACTAAGGTGCTTTCATGGGTATGTATTTAAGACTTTCTAATGTTGAGTTTAGTATCTCTTGTCATTAAAGTTGAGAGGAGCCCTGAGCCACAATAGAATAAGAAATAGTTCCATTTGTAGATCAGAAAATGAAATAGTTTATCTGCCATTAATGTGTTTTTAC
Source organism: Potos flavus (assembly GCA_028534135.1). Taxonomy (NCBI): domain Eukaryota; kingdom Metazoa; phylum Chordata; class Mammalia; order Carnivora; family Procyonidae; genus Potos; species Potos flavus. The sequence continues at coordinate 85,162,436 of CM052899.1, forward strand.
AGAAGAAAGATAGGACTGATTTATATACTCAGATATTGTGGCATCTGGGTGACTCATTCGGTTAAGCAGCCATCTCTTGTTAGTTTCAGCTCAGGTCATGATCTCATGGGTCATGGGATCAAAGCTCCCTGGTGGGTTCTGTGCTCAGCGGGGAGTCTCCTTGAAGATTCTTTCCCTATGCCCCTCTCCTATCCACGCATGCTCGCTCTCTCTCAAATAAATAAAGCTTTAAAATATACATGTATATATATATATATATATATACTTGTAGGTGTTAATTTATTAGTATTGATTTTTTATTGATTTATTTGCTTATTAGTTTATTATATATTGAACACATCCTCTTCAAATATATGGCAGCTTCTGTAATCATTTTCAATTGATGACATCTACTTTTTGTCTTTTTAGGTTTTCGAAAAATAAGCTTAGATGACCTTCGGAAGGCATACATTGTTAAGGATGTTCAGCAGTACATCCTTCATCGTTTAGATCAAGAAGAAGCTTTGCGACAACACCTCACAAAAGAAACTGCAGAGATGTTAAATCAACTGCACATTAAAAGCAGCGGATGCTTTCTTTATCTAGAGCGAGTTCTAGATGGAGTTGTAGAAAATTTTATTATGTTAAGAGAGATTCGTGACATCCCAGGAACTCTAAATGGTCTCTATCTCTGGCTGTGTCAGAGACTTTTTGTAAGAAAACAGTTTGCAAAAGTTCAGCCCATTTTGAATGTGATTCTTGCAGCCTGCCGGCCTTTGACCATAACGGAATTATATCATGCGGTATGGACTAAAAATATGTCATTAACCTTGGAAGACTTTCAACGTAAGTTAGATGTCCTCTCGAAACTTCTTGTTGATGGACTAGGAAATACTAAAATACTGTTCCACTATAGTTTTGCAGAGTGGCTTCTGGATGTGAAACACTGCACTCAGAAGTATTTATGTAATGCAGCAGAAGGACACAGAATGTTGGCTATGAGTTATACCTGTCAAGCCAAGAATTTAACACCAATGGAAGCACAGGAATTTGCATTGCATTTAATTAATTCAAACTTACAGTTAGAGACAGCTGAGTTAGCTCTCTGGATGATATGGAATGGTACACCTGTCAGAGATTCCCTGTCTACTTTAATACCCAAGGAACAAGAAGTGCTACAGCTGTTGGTTAAAGCTGGTGCTCACGTCAACAGTGAAGATGATCGCACGTCGTGCATAGTCCGACAAGCCTTGGAAAGAGAGGATTCCATTCGGACATTATTGGATAATGGAGCTTCGGTAAATCAGTGTGATTCAAATGGGAGAACGTTATTGGCTAATGCTGCATACAGTGGCAATCTTGATGTAGTGAATTTGCTTGTCTCCAGGGGAGCAGATTTAGAGATTGAAGACACGCATGGACATACGCCACTTACCCTAGCTGCTAGACAAGGACATACCAAGGTGGTTAATTGTTTGATTGGGTGTGGTGCAAATATTAATCATACTGATCAAGATGGTTGGACAGCATTAAGATCTGCTGCTTGGGGTGGCCATACTGAGGTAGTTTCTGCACTACTTTATGCGGGCGTAAAAGTGGATTGTGCAGATGCCGATAGCCGAACAGCTTTGAGAGCAGCAGCTTGGGGAGGACATGAGGATATTGTACTGAATTTGCTACAACACGGTGCTGAAGTCAACAAAGCTGATAATGAAGGTAGAACTGCACTGATAGCAGCAGCATACATGGGCCATAGAGAAATTGTGGAACACCTCCTGGACCATGGAGCAGAAGTGAATCACGAGGATGTTGATGGCAGGACTGCGCTCTCTGTAGCTGCACTTTGTGTGCCTGCAAGTAAAGGACATGCATCAGTTGTTAGTCTTTTAATTGATCGAGGTGCTGAAGTAGATCATTGTGATAAAGATGGCATGACTCCACTGCTGGTTGCTGCCTATGAAGGACATGTTGATGTGGTTGACTTGCTTCTAGAAGGGGGAGCAGATGTAGACCACACAGATAACAATGGTCGTACACCCCTCTTAGCGGCAGCTTCTATGGGCCATGCCTCCGTTGTAAACACGCTTTTGTTTTGGGGCGCAGCTGTGGATAGCATTGATAGTGAAGGTAGGACAGTCCTCAGCATAGCTTCAGCCCAAGGAAATGTTGAGGTGGTACGTACTCTGCTGGATAGAGGGTTAGATGAAAATCACAGAGATGATGCCGGATGGACACCTTTGCATATGGCAGCTTTTGAGGGTCACAGATTAATATGTGAAGCACTTATTGAACAAGGTGCTAGAACAAACGAGATCGATAACGATGGACGAATACCTTTCATATTAGCTTCGCAAGAGGGTCATTATGATTGTGTTCAAATACTATTGGAAAATAAATCCAACATTGATCAAAGAGGTTATGATGGAAGAAATGCACTGCGGGTTGCTGCATTAGAAGGGCATAGGGACATTGTTGAATTGCTTTTTAGCCATGGAGCTGACGTTAACTACAAAGATGCTGATGGGAGGCCTACGCTTTATATTTTGGCCTTAGAAAACCAACTTACAATGGCTGAGTATTTTCTAGAAAATGGTGCAAATGTAGAAGCAAGTGATGCCGAAGGAAGGACAGCACTTCACGTTTCCTGCTGGCAAGGCCATTTGGAAATGGTGCAGGTTCTGATAACCTACCATGCTGACGTCAATGCCGCAGACAACGAAAAGCGATCTGCTTTGCAGTCTGCAGCTTGGCAGGGCCACATGAAAGTGGTTCAGCTTCTGATCGAGCATGGTGCCATAGTTGACCATACGTGTAATCAGGGTGCAACCGCACTCTGTATTGCAGCCCAGGAAGGGCACATTGATGTTGTGCAGGTTTTACTAGAGCACGGTGCTGATCCAAACCACGCTGATCAATTTGGACGCACTGCTATGCGTGTTGCTGCCAAAAATGGACATTCTCAAATAATTAAATTATTAGAAAAATATGGTGCATCTAGCTTGAACGGCTGTTCCCCATCTCCTGTGCATACAATGGAGCAAAAACCTCTGCAGTCGGTGTCTTCAAAAATGCAGTCATTAACAATTAAATCCAATAGCTCTGGCAGTACTGGTGGAGGGGACATGCAGCCTTCCTTGCGTGGTTTACCTAACGGGCCAGCTCATGCATTCAGTTCTCCCTCAGAATCTCCAGATTCTACAGTCGATCGTCAGAAGTCGTCGTTGTCAAATAACTCTCTGAAAAGCTCAAAAAACTCATCTTTGAGAACTACTTCATCTACAGCAACGGCTCAGACAGTGCCAATTGATAGCTTTCATAACCTGTCCTTTACAGAACAAATTCAGCAGCATTCGTTGCCACGCAGTAGAAGCCGACAGTCAATTGTTTCCCCATCTTCCACGACGCAGTCCTTGGGACAGAGCCATAATTCACCAAGTAGTGAATTTGAGTGGAGTCAGGTAAAACCCAGTTTGAAGTCAACTAAAACAAACAAAGGGGGGAAATCAGAAAATTCCAGCAAATCTGGGGCAGCTGGGAAAAAAGCTAAACAGAATAATTCTTCACAGCCAAAGGTTTTAGAATATGAAATGACTCAGTTCGATAAAAGAGGGCCTACCACCAAATCTGGCACAAGTGCCCCACCTAAACAAATGCCCGCAGAATCGCAGTGCAAAATTATGGTACCTTCAACTCACCAAGAAATTGGTCGATCTCAACAGCAATTTCTTATTCATCAACAAAGTGGGGAGCAGAAGAAGAGAAATGGGATAATGACCAATCCAAATTACCATCTTCAAAGCAACCAGGTTTTTCTTGGTAGGGTGTCGGTCCCACGGACAATACAAGACAGAGGGCATCAGGAAGTGTTAGAAGGGTATCCTTCCTCCGAGACGGAATTAAGCCTTAAACAAGCCCTGAAGCTTCAGATTGAGGGTTCTGACCCTAGCTTCAACTATAAAAAGGAAACGCCATTATAAAAGGTAACATTTCATCAACATAGAGAATAAAATATCAAAAGTATGGTTCCCTCTACTAAGGATACTCTTTCCCCTAATAGTCACATGGCCAATTCCCTCCCCTAATCTCTATTCAGATGCCATCCTCTCTAACGACAAGTCCTTCCCTTAGCATCCTTGTGAATTCGAATTGTCCCGCCACCAGCACTCTCTTTTTTCCTTTCCTGCTTTTTGTTATCCAAAGAACTTATTATTAAGTATACTTTATGTGTTTTATTTATTATTATGTTTATTATTTGTCTCTTCCCAACTAAAATGTAAACTCTGTGAAAGTAGAGATTTTTATTTGTTTTGTTCTCTGATGTATTCCAGGTACTTGGAATACTGTTTGGACTCGTAGTCGTTTCTCAGTGAGAATGTATTAAGTGAATGGATGAATGAATGAGTGAATGAATAAATGAATGAGTGAATAATACTACTTAATGGATCTCAGATTAAGAATTTCTTTCTATACAGTCATTTCCCCTCTTCAAAGTTCTTTGATGGTAATAGAAGGAGGGGAGAGGATTATTTCGGTAATACATTTTGGTTTGAATAAAATAGTGTATGTAGTGCTTAATAGATAGGTAGTCAGTGTTAATTTCCTTCCTTTTCACCCTGGAGGAAGTCAAAGATTTAATCAGCAAAAGGTAATTTTTGTTATCACCGATCTCTTAAAAATCTTCCAAGTAAAATTTGCACACACACCAAGAATAGCTGAGGAAAGATGGTAAGTTGGATGTATTGGTAAGAGGATATTTAGAGCCTAGTATATTCAGACATAAGAATTATATGTTTAAACCTCAAAATAAATCCTATTTAGTAAATAAAAACTTTTTCTTCTTTATACCACAATGGATGTTTCACTAATTACATAGAGGAAGTTAATGAGAAAATATATACAGATATAATAGATACTTTTTCAGAAGCACAGTTCTCTCATTAGAGATAAATCCAAAGGCTTTGTTAGGAACCTTTGCTAATTTATACTACAAGTATATTTATCCCACTTTCCTTAATCATTTTTCGTTCTCTAACAAAGCTGTACTCTTTGCTTTAGTAAACTGAAATTTCCTCATTTTGCTTTTTTTGTCTTCAGAGCTATATTTTAGGGGTATTTTAGTTGAAGCATTATTACAAATTATAAACTTCCTGTGCTTTCTAATAGTAAATGCCCTTCAGTATGAATCGATGGATGACTGGTCAGATATCATTTAAAAATAATTTGTGTAAAGTAGTTCATTCTGCAATATGATTTATTTTTAAAATATTTAGTTCTGATGGTACAACCCTCTAACTCTCATAACATCTTTTGTAAAGGCAAAGTATAAATATATATTAAACAGTAAAACACATGAATTAGGGTAAACATTTTGTGGGTTCTTTAAAAGTGATTTATAAGTTGAATAATGAATCTCTAATAGATGTGTCCACTTTATGCTTTGCATAGTAAGTGTGTGTGTGTGTGTGTGTGTGTGTGTGTGTATACATATATATATATAAAATTATATGGGGTCTTAAAACTGTATGTAGTTATATAATAAGTATAATGTAGAAATTAATTTTTTTTTAACTTTTGCATTAGTTTCCTATTCTGTGAAACAGAAGACATTGTGATTGGAGTGGTTCTTCAGCTACTGGATGAAATCATAAAATGCCTGTTGATTTGCTGAAAAAAATGAAGAATGTGATATCTGCAGTACAGTTACCTTAATTACTGTAATGTGCCTAAATAGTAAGGCTGCCTTCTCAATGTAACCCTCTGTGCTTAAAAAAATTTCATTTTGTGTGCTTTGTATTCACTACACAAGAATAAGCACTTTTGTTTTTAAATGCAGATATACACTGCAGTTCCCTGGTAAAAGCTGAAAAAAATTTTAAGTTAAGATTTGATAAACGTGCATGTGCCATGGTCAAATATATACGAAAAGGCAGTGTTCTTTGTATTTATTTTTTTTTCTCTTTTGTGGCGAACGAAACTTAAGCATATTGTTTCAGTCACATTTGCATTGTTGTAGTGTATGGCTTGTTTCTTGTATCTTTAAAAATGTTGCTCAATAAAATAAATCATGCAACTATTTTATGTTCAGTACACCTTCAGCATTGGTTGAAAATGTGTTTCTATTTAATAATGCCACATTGAAGTGAAAAATGGCTTGTTGACAGATTTTTAAAAAATAATTCTAGTGTTTCAGGGAGCTGCTCTGAGTAGTTTAAATTTGGATTTCCCAGTAGAATCCTAATCTCTGGCTAAAGATGAAAAAAAGAAAAAGAGAAAGAAAGAAAGAGAAAGAGAGGAAAAAGCAGACTATAGGCAGAACAAAGTTCTGTTTCATTCACTGGGATGCAATTTCACCTTCCACTCATCATTCCACCTCCAAAAAGACAGACCATCATTCCTGAGGCATGAAAATTCTCAGGGACAAAGCCATGCCTCAGGGCATGTGTACGTAGAAGGAGATGCACCTGTCTGAGGGTAGATTTTTGATCCCTGAACAATTCATTGACTATACTTATCTCTTCTGTCCAGTTAAATACAATTTACCAGCGTAGATTTTCATGTGGCTTCTCTCTCAGTTGTTTCTATCTTGTAAATCACTGCATGACCAAAATAGCCCTCTCTCAAAATCAGCTGAATCAGTTTTAGTGGTAGTTGGATGAATATTTTTGATGAATGTAATATGTGCGGTCCTTCAAGATGACACCACTAACCTGTCAGTCATAGCACATGTGTATTTTTTTATTGATACTTGGTAAACAATAGTGATGAATTTGCACTATCTGTCCACATACTCTTTCCTGTTTTCTTCTTTGGCTAGTTGCTCACAGGATAACCGGATGGCAGGGTTAAAGATGAAACCTGTGACCCGGGAAAACAAAGGTGACTGGCTCAGATGAGCAGGGGACCCACAGCCTTGGCCGCCTGGATGGGCTCTGAACCAGCGAGGCTGGCTTAGATGGGTTGTGCGTATGTCTGGAAAGGTTAGAGTTGTTGAGAAGCCATGGTTGTGGGATCGATCTTTGAATAAGCCCCATGAATTTTAGAAAGCCCAGAAATTCTGTTTTTCCCATGTGCTGTTGATAAGAAAGAGGAATGAGGAAAGAGAATTTGGAGATTCAGCACAAAAACACTGCTACTACTGGAGAAGAATCTTCAGTAACAGAGGTCGGTAATGTCATCTTCATATATGAAGGACACATGTGATGCATTGTTCACAGAAACAGAAACATGTAATTGGTTGTGATAAGTGCTTCACTTGAATCTTCGTGTAAGGCTTTTGTTTTTTATTTTTTAAAGTCCGCGAAACGCATTTTGTTTGTGTCATCGGTAAGTCATAATCAGGAAAAGGAGAGAAGTTCAATTGCTATTAAGGTGACAAGGCAATATTGATAACTCGAATGTGAATGTTTCAAGTATTGAATTTTTGTCCCTATGGGACATTTATTAAATACACTTAATAGGACTCTTGCAAAGTAGCCTTAAAAGTGTTAATGATTCTATTGATAAATATGAATACATACTATTATTAGAACCAATTTACTCATTTCTCAAATACAGTACATTTACATTACTGTAGAAGATGAAGCTCTAATTTCTTCTTAGGTGTATTTTTCTTTAGAAAGAGAACCCTGAAAGCTGCCAGTTTTTCTATTAACCTTGAATTATTGGAATTGTATTTATTTAATTTTATTGTTTTTTACAAAAATGCACCTTGTGGCCAAAGGGCAATGATTTGACTCGTTACATAAGGGATTTATGTTTTTCAAAGAGCTGAATGTTTTCATATCCACGTTATGTACACTTGAAACAGTTGGTAGGAAGAGAATCTGTTGGGAAAATACGATTTTCAAAAGTAAGTATTCCTCTGGATGTTTTTGTATTAATTGTGTTTTGGAATAGGACAGAACTGGCTTTTAGTTAGGATAAGGATGAAAAGGGTGCTGAAGATGCCCCGCTTGGCCTATTTGTTTTTGTGGGGGATTTAATAGCATGACTGAAAATGGCTTTTGCTTCATGAAGAAGAGTAAAAAATAGTCCCCTCAATTAAAAATGCCTAAAGAGCTATTTTAAAAATCGAGATGTTTAAATTTTGTAAATCACCTGATGTCACTTCACACCTATGATGCCATGTGCTTGTAACTTTTTTAACATTCCATCTGTGCCCATTCCCTAAAAGTCATGAGTTGATAATAAGGGAAGTGAAAAAAAAATACAGTAATGAAAAATTAAAATCTGAATGTACATAGGAAAGATTTCGGAAGGAAAATTGACTGGAACTCCTGTGTACTGCAAAGTACAGCCAGTATCTTTTGTCTCTCTTCCTTATCCCCCACCCCTACTGGAATCCTTACCAAAAATAATTCACTACTTTAAAAACAGGAGTAAATAATTTTCTCAATATTGTTGGCTATGCAAATGTTTGTTTTGCTTAATGTTCTCCATTTACACTTCTCAGCAAATGTAGTTGCAGACAAATGCTTTCTTTTTTATTTTTTCCTTGGTTTGGGGTATGTAAATAGCCTAAAATGTACATTGAATTTCACATTGTAAAAGTTTTATTTTATTCCTTGTATTATATTAAGCAAAAATCCCTATGTATATGAAAGTGCATAATAAATATATTTGCTCTACAGAGGATATCTTGTTTTAATTTTATCCTTGAACCAACAGAACATGCATGACATGTTTACGGTAAAAACAACTAAAGGTTTTAAGTTGTTAACTTATTTTAAATAAATATGGAGAAAACGATTTTGGAAACATTTTACCAAAAAAATGAGATGTAAAAACTTCACAGAGGAACATAGGAAAACAAAAAGATCTAGACTTTGTTTTCCAAAAGCTTCTGTAAGGACTTAGTGTTCTTTTTCTCTCTTCCCTGATGGATAACTATGTAAGTACTGTAGCTCACCGTGTCAGGCTTCATGACTCGGAAATTGCAGTAAGCCGGTCAGTTGTGTGCATGCAAGCTCCTTGGTCGACAATATTATGGCCGTCTCACATTTGATAGTTTGGGGTTTATTGCAAGTATGATCGTTCATTTCTGTGTATTCTTCACTCAGTAGAGTCACTTCATGATCCGCTTCTCTCACCAGAACACATCTTATATATGTATGTGCGTGTGTATGAATATATACAATGTATTACTCCAGGGAGCGGTTTCTAAAAGGGCCAGTAAGGTATTCTGTGTTAGGTGATTTTATGGTAATAACAGGGTTCTGTAGTAATTACCGTATATCATTTACAAATGTGTTGGATTAATAAAAAATCTGACTCAAACTTTTTAACAATGTTTAAACACAAAGGGGTGGTGTACTTAGAAGAATTTTGGAACAGACTAGTTGACTAAAACTTATATGGAGTTTCCTAGTTGGTCGTCCAAAGAAATACACAGCGAGAACTAGGCAATGACTAAGGTTTTCACTCCCTTGCCCTAGTAGTTGGAAGGATTCCAACTAATAGTAGTGATACATACTCTGGATTTGGGGGAAATTTTCATTTGTTAAGCAAATACATGCACTAATCTTACTTTCAAGATAGGGCTTCTGCTGGCTTGTCTGGCTAATACAGTAAAATTTAAAAATTATTAAAATTATACAGTATTAAAATGGAATCACTTGAAATTTACTGCATATTTAGATTACTCTTAAATGTACACAATGATTACCCACACTGACAAAATTTAAATTACAAGAAACATATTTGTAGAAGAATATACTTCTAATGTTTAGAAGAAGCTTTTACTTAAAGTTTTTAGATATTTTTGGTCTACATGTCAAAAAGTGATGTAACAATAGGTCCCAAAAGAATTGATGTACATTTTTAATGAGTGTTACTCCCATTTTGTTTGTAAAGTTATGCTGAACTAAAACATATACAGGAAAATACACAAATCTTAAGGCACTGTCTTATATTTTTTTACAAATTGAAAGTACCTACTTCACCAGCACCCTGACCAAGATGTAGGTCATAACCATATATCTAAGGATAAACCTGTGTTTGAAACGAATGATTATTGTGAAGGTAGAGGTTAAAAGAAACCATGTGATTTTATGAGATTTGAGGTGATTCAATAACTCCATTAGTAGGTAGGTAAAGACATAACAAATATAAACGCTGTACACATGCAAAAAAAGAAATGCTATAATCTTGATTAATTCTCATAGGGAAAGGCAAATTATGCATTTCCAAATACCTGCTAAAAAACTGCATGTATGTTTTAAAAACACTAAGTTCAGTATATCCAAACCTAAAGCCGTCAACTTTCTCACTAAACATTAGTCCTCTTAACTCTTTTTTGAATAATTTTCCACTCTAAAGAAACTGAAATTGGATATTGTAGACGGTGCTCTGTGGGTGCGGCTTATGCGAGGAAGAGAACACCCACCCACCCCACCCCACCCCCACCCTCACCCCCGCTCCGGGAAGTCCCGGCAGGGAGTGCTTCTTGGGAGAAAAGGCTTTGGTCCTTCCTCAAGAAATTAACCAAGGGATAATGCACTGCTATATATTTTAACTTAAAATACAATGTGACTAAAATTTTAAATAATTAACTCATTAGTTTGACTAAAAAACCAATGTCTATCCTAGCTGAATCACTAAGACAGCTTCTACTTTACACATCACTCTCCCAGGCGTGTAGGTTTTAAACTCCAAAGTAACATTACTGCATTTTGTTTCCAAAACGTATTGCTAGGTCTAAAATAGATTTTTATGTTATATTCTAGGTTTTCTAAATGCATATATTCTTCATTCATTTACCTTTGTATATACTAGAGGTTTTTTTGGTTTTTTGTTTGTTTGTTTTTTATTTGATGATAGAGTGCCCTGCTCCACAGTCTTTTAAAGAGCACCTGTTAAAACATGGGTGAAAAATATATTACAGCCTCTCTTCACTGCTCACGAGGAAGCAGCCGTGTGGGCGCTCACCCTACCACGTTTCCTCTTCCCTCCTCTCTGCCCGTTGCCACCATTCTTGTGTGGGCCTCACCAGGTCTCCCAGAACCCCCTCTTCACCGGGGCTCCTCCTCCCCATGCTGGGCCTTCTCCGACCCCACAAACTGAGAGCAGAGGCATCTCTGAAAGCATGGCTCTCTTCTTGTCACAGACTCCAGCCAGCCTTGAGTCTGTCTCCTCTGCAGTCTGACCTTCAGGTAGCTACCAGTTACCTTTTTAGAACATCACTCTGATTGTGGCTTACCTGCCCGGAAACCTTCGATATCTCCTAGCGTGTCTTACAGAACGGCACAGTTCATGCCTGCCACAAAAAGCCCTCACAGACGTTCACCCTTCCTTCCCACTGCTGCTTCCCTGTCCTTTCCAGCTCCACCGCCACTGGCCACGCACCAAACCCTCGGCTCCCCCACCTCCAAAGCCCCCCCACCCCCACAGCCATATTTGCTATTGCTAGGACACTCCGTGCTCCTTCTGAGCTATATTTCTCTGCTCACATTGATCTTTGTCCCCATCTCCCAGCCAGAGAGAAGTGCTTTTTAATTACTGTTGTATTTTATACTTGCCTTTTATGGTTCTTCTTCTGCATTATGCTAAGCATATTGTCTCCTTTTCTCCCACCATAATCCTCTTTTCAACAGGAATTGAGTCTTACTCAGCTTTGTATCTTTTGGATTGTTTTGTCCATAGTAAGTGTTCAGTTACTATTCTTTTCATGGCACTTTCTTTTCATTCAGAAACAGCTGTGGGAAAAATATGTAAATTCTGCTATTTTGGTCCACTTGTTAAAACATACCGAGCTTACCCATGCTCTAAGAGTGATCAAATTCAGAAAGAAATAGTACGTATTTTCTTATCACTGCTTTCCCATCTGTTCTATTCACTTAGTTTGTATTGAATATAGCAGAAAAACAAGCCAATTATTTATCATTTATTAGAAACTATGTGGCTGACTGATTGCTTTTTAGCTGATAACCTGACCTGACCTCTTTGTCACTGGAGACAATGAAGTTGAATTCAGTTTATTCTTTTAAGAAGAACTTAGTACCTGTCACTAAAATTGAGAAAACTTACCCGTTTGTCCTTTAACTATGCAGCAAGCAGGGAAAAACCGGTGTTTTTCAGGGATGCAAGGGTAAGTGTAGACCGCCAGCCCTTCTCCATACCACAGACACATCGCTCCCTGACCCTTCCCCTAAGAAGCAACCATAACTTTTTCTGGTAATGATAATAATAGGCATTTGACTTGAAACCTGGTAATAACCCATTTGATATAGATCTTAATAGAAGCTGCAACAAAAACCGTTGGACATGTGGGGAAAAACAGCCCATTAAAAATGAAATTAAACTGGTGAAATAAAATTTTAAAAATGTGTACCAGGATGGAAGACAAAAGGAAATGTGATCTTAAAAATAGAGGCTCTAAAAGAGAAAGCAAGATGAGATTGTAGAACTAATTAATGAAGACTATGATTTTGCTGTATTTTAAAGTTCTAAATTCTATTTCATTTGATTTGTGCAAAAAGGTTTTCATTAATTTAATTAAATTTTATTCAGATTTATTTTGTTATTTGCATTTCTTACATTTATTATTCTCTTTCATAGTAATCATACTTCCTTTCTAGTTAAATTCTTACTTAATAAAGAATGACTTTCAGTATCCATTCGACATTGAAAATTTGTCATATTGATACTAAAGACTTAAATACAAAGAGATCTTTATCCCCTCATCCCTTTGGGTTCTAAGGCTTTTCATCTCCGTTTCGGACAATTGTTTGTGACCAATAATGCAGACATTTCAGTGCCAGCAGCTTCTTATTGGAAGTAAGATTTATTTATCTAGTCAGTAAATATTTATGGAATACTTAATAAGCAGTTGCCCATAAAAATAGTAAACAAGAAAAACAAGGTTTGCTCCCACATAGCATTTGCATATTTTTTTTTTTTTAGCGTTTACTTTTTAATAGTCTCTTTTTAAAGAAAGAGTAAAAATAGGATAGAACTTAGTAAGATTATAAACTATGAGAAAGATTCATTTTCTGGCATTCACTGTCATCTTCCTAGCAGTTCTTGGTATAAACGAGGTGCTCAGTAAATATTAGTTAAATTAACAAATGAATGCTTTGGATTAGCTTTGTTGCCAGAGGAAAGATCAACAGAATCTAGAAATTTAAAGTGTTTTTTTTTTAATTTATGTGTCTAATATTGTCTTATTTCTAATCCCCAAACTGTAGTGAAGGCTAACCATGTTTTGTGAAAATACAACCCACAACACATACGAAATTCATTAGGACCTGCAGAGTGCTAGACCAAGGCTGAGTATTTTAGAAGTCTTTGGTTGAAGGTGACAAAAACCAACTCAAGCCAAAGGAAATGTATTTGGGGAATATTAGAAACTCACAAAATTCGAGGGAAATGTGAAGAAACAGCCTGGACACAGGCAGAGTTCAAGTTGTCTATAGATTCTTAAAAAAGGGTGTTCGGAAATAGCAGGAAGTATTTGTTTAGGGAGCTGGGATAAATGAATACCAATTGTTTTCATTGTGTCTGTCATTCTGTGTAAGTTTCAGTGAGGTTAGCTTGGGTCATGCTCCCATCTCTTAGCTGGGAGAGGACAGAACATCAAATCACTTTCCCGAGATCATATCCAACTGGGAATACAGAATTCTCAAGAGGGAACCGGAGTGTAATTAGGAAAAGAAAATAAATGCTAGGAAACCCCGGCTAGAAAATGCCAGCCATAGTGTTTATGTCCACTGAGGCATATCAAGAATTGTGACATCACATTTTACCTCACTGATAAACTCACAAGTCAGCATGCCACAGTTTCATAGCTACACCAGCAGAAGACACAAGACTTTGAGGTCAGAGACAAAGAACTTTCTTACTCAAAGCACAGCAGGCATCATGGGCTTCATGTTTGCATTGGTTCTCCTTGTCCCCACACTGTATGGAAATCATGCAGGAGCAGGCCCAGAAGAATGCCACACACACAACTAAGGAACTACAAGCCTAGGACTCTCGATCTGGTAGAAGGGCTGCTACCAGACTTGCCCAAACTTTGCCCCTGAGAGAGCCATCGTTTTTATTTTGGACAGCAAAGAAATCTGCCCTCTGCACAGAAAAGAAACACTACATTTCCAAGGCTATCTGCTCCAAAGACATCCTTGAAAAGATATTCCAGACAAATGATGTCACAAGATGGGCAGAAACATGAGGGATTCATGGGGAATTGTCTACTAACGAGATCAGAAGATGAGCTGAGAGGGACAGAGAGACATTGATAGATGAAAATCTGAAGTCTGATTCAAATCAAAGAAGAAAAAACCAGTGCCTAAAACAGTAACACTTGAGTTCAAAGGGACGAGAGGATAAAATAAGGTTAGGGACATGTAGCTGAGAGTTTTGGGTTGTGTAGGTTCAGAGGGAACAAGACAGTGGAGCTGGTGCTCGTGCTGGGAGGCGTCCTCCAACCCCGAGGGTCCGTGTGTTGCTTCGACGCGTCAGGCAGGCTTACGACACCAAGAACAGGATGGATCTTTGGTTAGTTTGTGTTTCTCTCTGCTCGGTGTAACTTGGAGACTCATATAAATGTATTTATTTTATTTTTTTATTTTTTTAGAGATTTTATTTATTTATTCATCAGAGAGAGCACAAGCAGGGGGAGCAGCAGGCAGAGGAGGCAGAGGGAGAAGCAGGCTGCCCGCTGAGCAGGGAGCCTGATGTGGGATTTGATCCCAGGACCCTGGGATCACGACCTGAGCCGAAGGCAGACGCTTGATGGACTGAGTCACCCAGCATCCCTATAAATGTATTTATGAAGAAGATGCAGGAACACGTGAAGATCAGGCAGAGTTGTTTGGGATTCAATGAAGAGATCAGCTTTGTGCTGCTGCCTTAACCACAGGGTACTTAACGCTTCACTCAGTAAGCTGTTCCTAGAGTAGCATCTGGGCCTTTCATGGTTTCCTGAGGGAGAAGACGACTGTGGCCATCATGCTTTGAAATATTTTCCCCAGCCAACCTTACTCTGTATGATACAGGCATCTTCTCTGTCCAGACTCACAGGTATGTCTTGGAAGAAAAGACACCACATGCAGTCACTGTAGGTTCCAGGCCTTTTCGCGGGGCGGTGAAGGTGGTGCAAGTGTGGGACTTGAGCCCGGAGTGACACCCTTACCTTCATGGGAGAGGCGGGGCAAGAGTGGGCCATGTCCCTAGTTATCCTGCCTGTATTTGTTTCTGCTGTAATGGGTCTCGCAGGAATATTCACAGAAACAGCTCCGCTTTGAAAACATATCAGTGGCTTTGGGGCAAAAATTTGTGTTACAGGAAAAAAAAAAACCCAAACAGTCTTTAACTAGCATTAAAGAAAAAAAAACTTTTTTTTTTCTTTTTAACTGAAGTATATGCTAATATAGATTGAAACAAGAGTAAGAACTTCAAGTAGTTACCCCATTGAGGTGGCAAACAATTTAAAAAATATTTTTTAAGGGAAAGAAAAACTGGTCAGTCGTTTTTGAAAATTAGGTAACGGAGAGCTAGAGAGAATGTAAAATAAAACTTCCGTTAAAGAAATGTTTTATCACTTAAGAAGTCAAATAGAGGCTTTATCTGATTTTTTTTTTTGTAGTGACCCTATTCAAACCTTGAATAATGAATTCCTTCATGATAACGAAGTACTTCAGAATATCTCAAAGAAAATCTTGACTTCATGGCATTAAAGCTATTTAAGATATATTTCAGTCAAATATACTCATAAGGGAATGCTTAAGAATAAAGATTAAAGGTGATTTAGAATTTCCAATGGATAAAAAGCAATTATAAATAAGAGTATTTCTCTAAGGTCTGAAAATGTATATATGGGTTGGTTTAAGAACGCTCTCTTTTTTAATCACTTGATGGTTAGATAGGAATATCACTTATTTCTGCAATGGATGTTGTAGTTCTGCTTAAAATAGTAATTTTTGATGTAAAATTTGTCTTGGATCAGTGGATTTCCAAACTCAGCTAGCCACGTTAGCAGTTTCTCACTATTTTCTGAAAACCTGCAGTATTTGTGAAGTGCTGCCCTGGGTCATCTAGTTCAACTTCCTCCTTTAACAGAATGACTCAGAAAACTTAATCTCAATTGTGTGACAGATCTTCTTAATCCAAGCTGAGTGATTTCCCATTCCCAGGTTTCTCACGTCAACCTCTAAGGTTTTACATTCCACTTTTTGTATTGATTATTCTGACACTCTTCCTTTCCCGTAAGGGAATCCATAGAGAAGTTTGATTATTTCAAAGAAGAGTGGATCATATCTCCTTCTTTAACCTATCACACTACTGAACAGAGATGCCTCTGTTTTCCCATCATAGATCAGTACAGGAAACAATAGTATATATCCCAGTTTTGAGAATTTTTTTTATCCAATCTTTCAGTTGAAGATAACCATGCTGTATGAAAATACAACCATGACATATGAACCTTGAATGAGCATAGACTAAACAGTATTGTTGGGTTTCCTACTATCTCTAAGAATATCTAAATATCTACAAGTTCTAAGTTTCTATAGGAAGAAATTGGGGGCACCTGGGTGGCTCAGTCAGTTAAGCATCTGCCTTTGGCTCAGGTCATGATCTCAGGGTCTTCGGATTGAGCCCTGAGTCAGGCTCCCTGCTCAGTGAGAAGTCTGCTTCTCCCTTTGCCCCTTCCCACGCCAGCCCCTACTCCTGCTCTCTCTCTCTCTCACAAATAAATAAATATATAAATAATCTTAAAAAAAAAAAGAAATTGATCTAAGAATTACAGCAAAAATTTACTCAAATGTAAGCAAATTTTTTATTTTACTTGCAAAAATGATTTAGGGTTCTCATGTTTTCTTCACCTGGAGTCTCTCAGTGATAGTATTATATAACCATAGTACACTTACTGAAACCAGGAAATTGATATTGAAAAACACTGTTAAGAAAACACTCATAAAACTTATTTGTGGGGCACCTGAATGGCTCAGTCAGTTAAGCCTCTGCCTCTTGGTTTCAGCTCAGGTCGTGGTCTCCTAGTGGTGACATTGAGATCCACATCAGGCTCTGCGATCAGTGAGGAGTCTGCTTCAGATTCTCTCTCTCTCTGCCCCTCCGCCCCCTCCCCTGATTGTGTACTCGTGTGCACTTGCTCTCTCTCTTTGTCCCTCTAAAATAAATAAATAAATAAAATCTTAAAAAAAAAAAACCTTATTTGTATTCCTCATGTTTTTTTTCCCATTTTTTTTAATAGTTCTATGACATTTTATCACACACACGGATTTATATAACCACTGGTATAATCAGGATACAGAACTGTTCCATGATTGCCCCAAAACTCCCTCGTGCTCTCCCTTTATAATTACACCTTTCCCACAAACCAAACCCCTGGCAGCTATGGTGACAAAAGAATTCACAGTCCAACTTTATTGAGCTAAATGTATATATTAAATAATAAAATTTGTTTAACTTTGTGTTGTAAAGCCAGTCATTACTTCTTGAAACATGAAATGCAAGGCAGCTATTTCCCTTTTGTCTTTCTGGATTTTATACAAAGTAATAAGATGAATATTAATAAAACCTGTATGCTTATTTTCAGTGAAGTCAGAAGACAGACATAATTCACAGATTCAGATAAATGGGTAGGATCTGCTGTGAATGGTAAGAGCATCTCCTAAGCATCTCCTTCTTGAGATAAAGAGCAGCGAATACTGTTTCAGGGGAAGGGAACAGCAAGATAGCCCGATGGCAGCAGAACTCAGATAACAAAAGAATGCAGCCAAAATACGCTTTCTTCAGGTAAAAGACCAACCTGAAGTAACCAACCTATATTTGATGCATACATCAAGATCTATTTAATGTCACTTAGATAAATTTGAAAACCTGGAAGAAATGGATAATTTTCTTGAAAATCGAATTTACCACTACTGACCCCAGATATCTAAATATCTTATGTCCATAGAAGAAATATAGCTATTTTAGGGGAGAAAAAAAGAAAGAAGAATAGATCACTACAGAAGAGAATTCTATCTGACACAGAGCTGAAAATTTTCATGTCTTTAAAACCGTTCTAAAACATTGTGGGGGAAAAAAAAAACATTTTCAAATACTTCGTATGCAGCTTTCATAATGCATGAACTTGTTATTGCAGTTTAGTTAAATAACACTAGTCCCTCAACAACAGGGTTCAAATTTCAGTAACCATGATGTATTAATCATGAGTCATTGCATAAAGTAAACACTTCACTGCTGGCTTTCAGTCCACAAATCTCTAGGTAGATAACAGATAGGCATTATGACCAGTGTCCATCATGTCACCTCTTTCAGAGACTAGTGGTCACTGAGTATCTGTCGCTCACTTTATGCACAGACAGCAAAACATGAAATCGTGTTGTTTCTTTGTCTTCCAATGACAAACTCCTGTATCATTTTACAGGAAAGGATCACCGAAAGAGGGAATTGGCCAACAAAGATTTAAGTGTAGCAAAGACATGACAATGGATGACACTGGAGTAGAATTGGATGTGAGGAGAAGATTTAAAAGTAGCAGTAGCAAAGATAGGGTGAGATCCGGGCCTCCATGAAGTTATAGTACAAACCGTGTTAGCAAAGTTTGATAAATATGAAAAACAAACCAGAATTGTTTTAGTATTTTTTAGTTTAAAGTGTGTGAAGGACAGGAAGCCATTATGGTTGAAACCATATACAACCATTATGAGAAGACTGAAATTTGCTCCACGGCCAGTATAGGTTGGTTTCATTGTGTTAGGAGTTGGCACAAATTGGTTAATATTATCTAGTGAAACCATTAGTACAACTCTGAATGCTGCTGAGAAATGTGCACCCAGATTGCAAGCGTTCGTAGGATCTCTTTGCATGGTCTCAGTGCGCAGATCACTTTTACGTTTTCACAAAATGAGGACCCCCTGTATAAATGGGTACCAATTTACATGAAAAAGAAAATACTGGACCCATAGACTGATCTTACTTATGATTTTCGATTCAAAGAAACTTAAATAAATATTGGCAACCGGAAACCACATTACATTAAAAAATATTTTATTGTAACCAATGGGGTTACTCCAGGAATTCAAGCATGGTTCAATATTGAGAAAGCTATTAATATAGTAGTTATTTTAATTATATATCTAAAGAGAAATATATATATATATCCTTCATGGATTCTGAGAAGACATTTGATGAGTTACAACAACAGTTCTTGACAAAAACACTATAGGAATAGGATAAAATATATTTCTCAGTGTAAAAGTCATTTTTATGCTTTATAAAGAAATAGGAGAAACAGCCCACTAAAGTGAAGAGTATATTAAGAAAATTCAATATCATCATTCTTATTTAATATTGTTCTAAGTTAGTAGCCAATACAATTAGAAAAATAAGAAAAAAAGGTTCCGTCTGTAAAGAAGCAGGGGACGTTATCACTATGTGTAGACACTGTCATCGTATACTTGGAAAAGTCCAAGCGAATCAACTGAAAAACCACCATAAGCAATTAAAGATTTCAGTAAAGCAGGGAGGGACACAGTTAATGTGTATTCTCAGCAGTTTTCACATATACACACAATAACCAAGTGCAACATACAGTGGAAGGAATACACAAAAATGACATTTTTGGGGTCTATCAGAATGACAAAAATCCCAAAATTTGATCATTTAAAACTATCTCCTTTTTCCTTTTTGAAAGTCCATGAGAAACAGGCGTGCTCCTTCCCTGCAGAAGGAAGTACAGGCTGCTACTATCTCTATGGAGACCAATTTACTTACTATGTAATGAAAAAGAGCCAAAGGACAATAAAAATGGCAATGCGAACCAAATGAACAACACTGGCTTCCTTTTACCTTTATGGGATGGAGGCACTTTTCACCAAGTTTTGAAAAAAAAAAAAAGATGTCTTTAGAACTACACTAACCACTAATATCACATGTAGCCCTTGTCATCGTCCCTAAAAATTATTTAAAAAATAGAATGGATAGAAAGGGAAAAGGACCAGGGCTGTGATTTCAATTTTCTTTTATATGTAGTAAACGCTCTAATTTTTTTTTTTTCATGGGAAGAGCCTTCTGTTAATGTTCCTATGCAGTTGCCATTAGCCTTTACAGGGGCCCTGTGCCCATAGCAAAGGTGAATCCTTGACGTCAGTTAAAGACAGAAAGATCATAAGAAAAAGAGAAACATTGGAATGGAGCTTCTCACAAAGCACACTTGCTGTTTTGTTTTGTTTTTTAAGATTTTATTTATTTATTTGAGAGAGAGAGAGAGGATAAGAGGGGAGAAGTCAGAGGGAGAGGCAGGCTCCCCACCCAGCAGGGAGCCCAATGTGGGATTTGATCCCAGCACTCCAGGACCATGATCTGAGCTGAAGGCAGTTGCTTAACCAACTGAGCCACCCAGGCACCCCACAAACCACACTCTTGAAAGTCTGACCTGCATTTCTACTTTTTCAATCCACAGGAAGAACTTCCATCTACCTTCCCACATTAAAGTATCCACTTCTTGGAATTACTGGGAGGAAATGGAAACCATCGCTATCAGTTTCTCCAGCGGAGACCTGACAACTTGTGCTCTTGCTTGTTCATCTTAACACATTTTAACATTTCTTTTTTCCCAATAAAAGAAGACTTCTTTTAAGGTGAGGTTATACTGGGGATATGAAGGGGTAAACGGTGGGAGGCGTCACCCTTGGTGCTCCCAGGTTAGTGGGAAGTTAACCCTGTAATGGCTTGCGGGGGCGGAGCCATCTGGTTTCACAGTTCATTACCCTTTCGCTCTCAGGAGCAACACGTTCTGTAAGGAGTTGCTCTTTGCTTGCTGAGTGGTTTAGAATAGAAACTAACAATGGGATTAAGTTCATTCTGCTTCCCTGCAGGTTTCCATCCTCAGGGTGCCCTCAATTTGAAGAATAGTAACATCGGCTCAGGAGTTGGGGAAATGAGAACAGCAGGCAGAACACATGGGTGTAAAGCAATCAGAGTATACATTTGCAAAGAAATAGCCTACTTAGGATGAAGCCAGTAGACACAACCTAAAAGAGAGTCAGTCCTCGCTAACCCCATCTCGGCAGAGAGTTAAAGGACAGGCAGCATTTGGGAACTGACCAGAATGGGGAGAAAATCCTTCTTCGGGAATCCGTGAATTTCGGTAAAGGCTAATTTAGTGGTTTTCCCTTCCTTCCTTCCCTCCCTCCCTCCCTCCCTTCCTTCCCTCCTTCTTTCCTTTCTTTTTCTACAGAGAAATATAAATTATAGAGCCTCCTCATGCTCCTCTCCTTAGTTCGGGAGCTATGGAGAATATACTATTTACCAAGTGCTTTTAGGCGCTGTGCTCAATGTATCATATACAATTACTTTGTATTTAATCCTTATAAAATTGTATGAAGTTCTACTACTCATATTTTATGAATTGAGAAAATCACATTAGAGGAATTAAGTAACTCATTCATTGTCAAAAAAATTGTAAACAGACAGTGCCAAGATTCTGTATTTGTCATTACTGAATATTAAATAGAAGGAAAAGCTGAAGAAACAGGTGACAATTTAAGGTCTATGGATGAGTCACACAAACGGAGATTGGCAAATGTGGAAAACAAAAGGTGAAGGGTGACTCAGTATTACTTCCAAATTCATAAAATCTATAAGGAAATGTATTCTTTATTAAGTTTTTAATTTTAATTTCGGTATAGTTAACAGGAAAATGTTAAATATTATGCTGCATCTTACATATAGAAGAAGAAAAAAGGGCATAACTTACATTCAAAAGAATGTTTGGTATTAATGAATGATCATTGTAATAGGGAGAATTTAAGTTGAGGGTAACAATCTTTAGAAAATTTAAAAAAAAAGTTATATAATTTTGACAGAACAGATCTACCTATAGGGAAGATTTGGAAAGAAATGCTCTCTTAATTATTATCTCTATTATCTCTTAAGTATGAGATGGGAAAAGATGACCAAACCTAAAGATACCCCACTGGAAGTAACAGAAGAGCCAGATGATCACATGATTTTTTTTCTTGCATTCTGAAACTTGTTTGCAGAGACTTTCAGTAGTCAGCACATCATCCAGGAGGATTGCCCACAAGTTTCAGAAAGTAAGAATCTGGTTTGTTAGCATGACTTTGTGCAAAGAGAGTAACAGTTGCCATAAGCATTTGGTTGTCTTTGACTATAGGAAAGAACTAAGATGATAATATGGTGAGCTACTATCTATTATCTATAAACTGATTTTGAAGCAGGGCCTTGATCCACACTTAAAGCCCTCACCTACGGGGAACAAGAGAAAGCAAAACAAAACCAATTCATAACCGAAGGAGCTATCATTCATTAAAACCAGAACAAAAAAAAAAATGTGTTCCTACCTTTTCATAGAGATCTATCTGCCAGCAAGGATAAATAAGGTACTATTTTACCTTCTAGTAAAACTTGGGGATTAATGGGATTGTGCTTTCTGTTGGTATGAATCATAAATTCCATCCAGTAAGGATTCAAATGCTAAATTGGAAAATCCCTTGCACCTACATGTGAGCTTTATTCCTGGCAAAATTTTCTTTAGCATCAATGTTAATGTATGTAGAACATTTAAAAAAACAAAACAGCAAAACTTCACAGGTTTCTATAGAGACTAGTCCCCTGGTAATATATTATTGGGAGAATTTTTTTTTTTAATGGCTTGTGTTATATTGCAAAGAGCACTGAGTTTCCAGGAAACCTGAAAAGTCGTCTCCGCTTTGCTGTTCTTTGTTCCATATGGCTTCCTGAGACACTGTTTTATCATTTATGAATTAGAAATAATAATCCCTGTTCTTCCAGCTCTTCATAGGATTACATGAAACTATTTTATAAGAGATATTATATCTAGATTTAAAATACTGGGGATTTTTAATACTGGAGAATCAATTTAAAATTATTCCTAAATTTTAACACAATTAAAATCTTCAGAATTAAATTTGAGTTGTCATAAATTCTAATATTTTCCCAATAACAGAGTTACATGAAATCGCAAACATTTACAAAGAAGAAAACAAGCAGGCTATGATAAGAGAGAAAATTTGAAAACCATATTCCAATATTGCAAGAGAAATTTGATGATAGTAGTTGGCAATCTGCTTGCATCTTGTTCAGGTTAGCTTCCCTATAATACTGGACCGTGGCAATGCTGCCTTGTATTTTCTGTCCCCTAATTTGGTCATTTATTGACCTTTTGGAAGACCATATGATCATTGGGATCCCTATGGTTAATCTGTCACTTCTATCTTTTCTTCCATTTCAAACTTCAGTTCTATACCCACCCTTCGCACTGCACCAGGCACCAACCAAGAGTTTCTAAACCTTCCCTAATTTTGGTAAGACTGGAAAAGGCATGTGTTCCCTTAAGAAGCTCAGTCAAAATAGGAATAGTCAGGATCTTTAAACAGATTCTTTCTTCCAAAACATGCATGTATCAGGGCACCTGGGTGACTCAGTCGGCTAAGTGTCTGCCTTCGGTTCAGGCATGATCCCAGGGTCCTGGGATCCAGCCCCACGTGGGGCTCCCTACTCTGCTTCTCTCTCTGACCCTCTCCACCCCACTCCCACCCCGCCCCCCGCTTGTGCTCTCTCTAAATAAATAAATAAATGCATGTATCTCCTTTAGTATGAAATAGTATATTTCAGTTAGCAATTGACATAGGCTTCAAAACATATCCCCCCCAAAGAAGGTTCCAATAACATTTCCAATTTGTAAATTAAAAGGTGAGAAGAAATTTAAATTTCTAGAACCACATAGCCTCGTTTCTAATCTCCCAAATAAGCTTTTTCATATTGGTAAATTTTTCTTTATAATAAATACATTGCCAACAACTCAGAGGAAAAAGTACTTTAAAGGAAGAGACGTGCATTTTGCTTAGGGCACTTCAATTGATCTAAACGAAGGCTGCGCTGCAAGCAAATGTAACTTTGGAGATCAGAAGATTGCAGCTGCTGGCAAATAAGTAGGCTTTGGGAATTTATACTTGGGGAGGCCTGCTATGGCTGCTCAGGCCCCTTGCATTATGTCAGTGGTTTATTGAGCAATCAAAACATTTAGAATTCTCATGGAAATTTGCCTGACGCAGGCATGAACATACTGAGGTATAAAGTAATAATTTGTTCACGAGTAGAGGTGTTGCCCTGTTCTTTGTTTGGCTTTTTTTTTTTTTTTTTGGTCTGTTTTGGATTACCCTTAACGGAATCAAAGAACACAAAGGATTTTCTGAACATGTACAGAGTTGTATTTCTCACAGAATATTTGAACTATCTCCTTACATCAGAATCGGGCGTGGGCTAGGTCGTGCGATTGGAGCTCTGTGAAATGAGCTGCTGAAAGTCCCTCGTTGTCGACGCATGACAAACGTCACACTTAGATTTACTTTCCTATGTGACTTCTTTACAGAACGGTGCTGTCCTCTTGCTCCACCACTCACAGATACACATCCATCGGAAAATTAATAATGAACCCAAATGGCTCTTGTGCCCCCGACGCACTGTTATGCTATAGTCCTGAAACCATTACATTAAGAATGCTCTTGTATATTTACCTTAATGCCCTGAGCTCATTTGAATGTAAGTCCTCTTTGATCAGAGTCCAAATTCAAATCAATATTGTGGGGCCTGGGAAAAAGATGAGACAGGCCCACTCATACCAAACATAAACGAACTTGCTGTTCGGTGGAGAGGACAAGGGTGATGTTCATAGACCCTTCATCAGAACATGCAAGTACAGATAGGTGTAAGGTCTTCTAACCTGGATAATTGGGGGGCAATTTTAGTTACAAATGTCTTCTGAAAGGAAAAATTATTAAGTCTTGAAGTATCTTGGAAAACCTACTTCCTAGGAGAAATTGTCACAGGACAGCAGAAGTATATTTGTTTCACATGGTTTCAGTAAAGTCTCGTGGAAAGGTCGTGCTAGCTAAGGCCTGACCAGGCCAGATGTAGGATCTCATAAAGGGAAGGTGATTCAGTGGCCACAGGTGATAAATATATTCATTTTGAATCTTTTGGTTTTCAAGTCATAGAAATCCATTCATATTATTTCTGGCAAAGAGGGGACTTTATTGAAAAGCCGGGTTGCCTCACCGGAGAATGGCAAGATGTTGCTCAACCTTAGGGGTGACCCCAAACGGGCACTTGACATCCTCCTGATTGTCTCTTTTCTGTTTGTAGATCAGCTTTTCTCATAGGCGGGCAGTCTTCAAATCACATCAAGCTGCAGCTTAGCAAGGGATTTCTCCTCTTCCCAGGGAAGGCAGAGATCTGCCCACCCCTGAATAAATCAACTTTGACAACGAAGGTAGGGTACTAGCAATGTGAACAGTTATTAAAAATTCAAGGTTAAGTGCAGAAAATAGCTTTGAAAATAAAAGGGAGGAGATTCCCAGAAAAGGGGGCTAGTTTTGTGCGGCAAAGAAAGCTGAATGTAGGTAATGCACCCGAGACTGAGAAGAGAAATGATCGCTTGTGCTCAAGCTGAGGATCCCTGGCCAAGGAAGCAAGAGCAGAAATTAGAATGCGGGAAGAGGGCTGAGGGTGATATTTCCAACAGAGAAGAATCAGGCGATATTCCGCCTAAGTGACTGTAACAAAAGCCTCAAAAATTACCAGGCGGGGAGGTCAAGAGCAGCCAAGATTGCTGTTTAGAAATGCAGTTAAGCCCAGTGAGCGATTCTGGCTTTGAAACTGAGTGACTCTGGACTCCCTCGAACCCATTACTGGTCTTCAAAGGACCACGGCCTGATGACTAGTGGGGCACTGTATCAGGTCCTAAAAGTACTGGAGACATTACTGCCATCGCTCATCGGCCTCTGTAACCCATTCCTGGCTGAGGGTGCTAGAATTTCCGCATCAGATCAAACCTAGGTCACAATTTGTTTTCAGCAACTTCAACTGATTGACCAATGCAGGATTCTTTTTCTTTGCTCTTAGGAACTGGTGAAGTCTGAAGACAAACTAAAAGGCAAACCAAAACAAAATTTCCTGAGAACAACTTCACTAATTTCCTCTCTTCTAATATTGAAACTTATTAACCCTGATTAAAATAAAACCAAACAAAACTTCTATTTTTTTGTTGAGAAAAGGTAGTGAATATATGAGGCTGGTAAAAAAATGTATCTCTAGGCAAAGAACTTGAGCAGACATTTCTCCAAAGATGATATACCAATTGCCAACAGGCATGTGAAAAGATGCTCAACATCACTAACCATTAAGGAAATGCAAGTCAAGATCATAACGAGGTATCACGTCACACCCATTAGGATGGCTACTATCGAAAAAACAGAAACCAAGTGTTGTCCAGGATGCAGAGAGATTGGAACCTTTGTGTCAGTGAGAATGTAAAATGGTACAGTTACTATGGAAAGAGTATGGCGGTGGTTCCTGAAATAATTAAAAATAGGATTCCCCTATGATCCAGAAACTCGACCTCTAGATATGTGTGTGTGTGTGTGTGTGTGTGTGTGTGTGTGTGTGTTCTCTGTATCCAAAAGAATAAAAAGCAGAGTCTTGAAGAGCTATCTGCCCACCCATGTTCATAGCAGCACTAGTCACAATAGCCAGTAGGTGGAAACAACACAGGTGTTCATCAGCGGATGAATGGATAAACAAAATGTAGTATATTATTTCGCTTAAAAGGGATGGAAATTCTTATCTATGCTACGATATGGATTAACCTCATGGACATCATGCTAAGTAAAATAAGCCCGTCACGAAAAGACGATTACTGTGTGATTCCACTTACGCAAGGTATCTAGCATGGTCAGATTCATAAGCAGAAAGCAGAACAGTGGTTGCGGGAAGCTCGGTGGGGAGGGGAGATTAGGCAAACTGGGAGTTGTTTAATGGGTATAGAGCTTTGATTTTGCAAGATGAAAAAGTTCCGGACATTGGGTGCACAACAATGTGAACACACTTAACGCTACAGCGCTGTGGTCTTAGAAATGGTTAAAATGGTAAATTTGACGTTATATGACTTTGGCCACAATAAACATGCAAATTATGACCAGAATTTGTTGATGTGAAAATATTTGGCATGTTTCTATTATGAGTCAATTTGATAGAACCAGATATTTTTATTTCTTGTAATTTAAACTCCTTTATATTATATGATGTTTTCTTCTTAAAATTGCATTTGGGCAATTGCTGCTAACTTTATAATTATTGCATTAACCTTTAAAAAATTATAATAAGATGTTTATAAACACTGCTGGCTTTTTAATTAAATTTTTCCCTGTAATTCAGCTTTTAGGAAATAAAGAATAATGTATTTTAAGCAGTGTTTAAATAAATCACAATTAATTATATTTCAGATACATTGACTAAGCTGGGCCTTATAATTAGAGAGCTAATTACGTTGAAAATGCAATTTCACTATCCCCCTGGGCTCGTGCAGTTATTTCTGTGCTCTAATTTCGACATACAGCATTTGCCACTAGGCAACACCTGATAAAAATACTTAGGTAATGCAAGAACAGTTATATGCCAATGAAGACATGCAAAACATAGTTTTGTGTGAGAAAGATGATTATCTGCTTAAAATTTTGAGTAGTTTCTTTGATTTAGATATGTCTCATTAATGATAACTAGGCAGCATAGCTCTCACCACAAGTCTAGACTGCACAAAATACTGGTTTTGAAAAAGTGAGGTCATGGTCAAGCCTTCACGTATAACCTCTGTGCCAAGGCATGAAGAGATATCACCTAGGTGGCAATCATCTTGTAGCTGAGACGTTAGAATACTTAGCTCAACGCAACATAGAATTAAGAGGTGTCGATAGCGAACTCTCACAGAAAGGTGGAATTTAAAACTGGACCTGACACAGACTAAGTAGGTCTTCCAGGAGGAGCTTCGTGCCTCTGATTTTTATTCTGTGACAACCGAAGTCCTTTAACTTTTTTGAATTCCAGTTCCTTCAAACATTAAGTAGAACCAACAAACATCTGCTCTTTATGCTCTTCTAACAGCACTTAACAACAACAAAGTGAACTAAACCCTTCTGCATATCTCCTTAGCAGAACGTAGGTTGTTTTTAGGAATATTTAAGATTCTTTTTTATTAGGACAGAGGCAATGATCTGCTATGTAGGGGAGTACTTTCAGTGGAACGGCAAGAACTGTGTCTTTTACAGTGCATTACCAAGATGCAGGTTGTTAAAGAATTACAAGAAAAAATGTCTTCATAGCACATGTGTAAACTGAATTTTTGTACATTTGTTTCTGAAAATCAGAACCTCTCATAATCGTGTTTATACATCCTTAATAAAAGTGGGCTTATACCAAGTAAAGCAATGTGGAGAAACAGGATAAATAAAAACATGAAGAAAGTATATATACTGAACAGGTTAGACACGAATTTAAGATGAACCAATTCCTTTTGTATTAAACATAGAACCACAGAGTCAAGCAATAATTAAATTTCTGTTATAAAACTTTCATATATTGACGTGCTGTTGTAACTTCTGGTACCAAAATGTCCCCTAACATCTCGCTCTGAAATTATTAATTCCAAACAGGCTGATAATTTTGAATGTCATACTTTAGAAAAATAGAAATATTAGGCCAATAAAACAGCCTCTATATTTCCTAAATCCTGTGGAATTAAAATCATTTGATCAAAAGATATAGATTCATAACATATCTATATACTGGATTACAAAAGTCAATGAGTTACCCATTGTTTAGACTTCTAGTTAAAAAAGCTTATGAGTAATTTTATTAATTTATTCATATCCGTTGATTATTTCTGCTCTCTCAGCACTGAGAAGGCTAGGAGTTACCTATAGATGCAGTTACCATTAGAATATTTGCAAAGCTATGTTCATCTTTATTTATGTTTTCCTGTTGAAAGTCATCCGGATCCAAACATGTTGGTGACAAAAACGTCACTTTTGTGGATACCTATGAAGTTCTTACAGAAAACAAAATGTGGACAATACATTTCTTTTCTTTTGTCTCTCCCTTTAGGATCTTTTCTCTTTCCCAATCAGTTCTATTTTCTTTATCTTTCAAGCATTTTGTTAGTTACATGGAAGAACAATGGGATAAAAACCCTTTTCTGGTCACACTGGGCCCATTCTGCTGTGAAGTTCTCATCAATGATCACCATGATGAGAAACAAACAGCAGGACACAGTCAAGAACACAAGAATCTAGTCCTGGAGCAAAACCCTACAGATAAATACTTTTGTGTTGATTATTTTACCTCCTGGCCACTGGCTTATCACCAATTCCACATTCCTCATCCCCATCACTGTAATCCTCAGAACTGAGGGAGATCTGATGTTTCTTATGCCCAATTGATGAGGCTTTATTTTTAAAAATGTCATCAAAGTAGATATATATTCAGATAAAATTTGGTTCTAATATTTTGTGGAGTCTTCACATTGTGGCAGAACCAGAGTGATTTAAAGATTTGATGACTAATTCACCACAACTTATTGAAGCTGCCAAACGATATCTAGGTCATTTTTTTAGGCACCCTGTTGACTAGAAATATAAGAGGAAAGAGAGTTTTGAATAGTTTTGCTGTAGTGCAAAGAGATTTAGCCTTAGAGGGACAAGTGATATACATCATGCTTAGAAAACATATCTCATTTCATGAAATATATTTAATTTAACACATATTCATTGAATGCCTAGTATATCCATAACACCATTACACACATCATACATACAATTTGCTAATTTGCAGTTTATACTTTAGTGTGATATGCACACATGGGATATTAAGTTAACATGATTGCAACATAACTGTGTATTAATTCTCCCAAGAAAGTATATCAGTACATTCTAAATGAGTGGAATGACAATGGCCCATGAGGGAAAGGAAAAGACCATCGTGGGCTAGAGTGGTTTCTCTTTGGAAGTGACAGAGCTTGGAAGGCATGTGGGCCACGGTCTCAACTCACCATCTCACCATGTTTTCTCTTGGTCTTTTTATTTCATTTGAATGACCTCCTTTCCCTTCTTATCTGTGATTCTTTTTCCTCCCTGCTTCTCTGAGTTAGCTATTGTTTCTCTTTCACCCTGAGCTCAAACATCACTTCCTCAGGGAATGCCTTCCCTGCTTTCACTCACAATGAGAAACTAACAAGGCAAATGATGGTTGTTTTTGTTTCTGATATCTATTACTTCATGACAAACCACCTCAAGGTTGAGTGGTCTAAAACAACCAAGTGTCACTATCTCTCATGGTTGTGTAGGTTGCTGGCTCAATGGGGCAGGTATCTCTTGGAGTCTCTCATACCATCTGAAGGCTTGATGGATAGATACCCAAGATGGCTTCTTTGCCCACATGTCTAGAACTTCAGTCCTTCTTGGCCTCTTGGTCTCTCCTTATGATGTTTTATCTTCCAGGACCTCTTCAGGTAGCTGATACTAACGCAGGGAAATAGATTCACTTCTTGCAGCAACTGGCTTCTAGGAGGCAAGAAGAAGAAGCTGTCATGCCAGTTCAAGTCTGCCCCCAGAAGAGAAACAATGTCACTTTTGTGATATTCTATTAGCCAAAGGAATCTCAGGATTTAAAGGGTGCAAAAATGCACTTTACCTCTCCATGGATATATAGAGAAGTCACATTACAGGAGAGCACTCAGGGCAGGAGTTTTGGTACCATCACCTCTGGAAAATATAATATGATACAAATATAAGTATAAAATATATTATCCACATAAATTTTAGAGCAAAGAATAACATATACAAGCACGCTGCTTAGAAAGGGGAATGATGAAAGACAGCAGGAAGCTCAGGTGAAAATGTGAGGGTAAAATAGGTTTTGCCATTTGGTTATTATAGAACAGGAAGTAAGAACAGAGAGTCAGGAATGAATTAAAGGAATAAAAGTGTCTTTGAGAAATACCTAAAAATAGGAAGAGAAAATAAGTGGTAAAAAACAGGGTTCTTGAGCAATAGCATTTGGTGGCACTCACAGAAATTGTGAGAGAAGCAATATGTCATCAAAAGCTAAGATTAGGGGTGCCTGGGTGGCTAAATCCATTGAGCATCAGACTCTTGATTTGGGCTTGGGTCATAATCTCGGGATCCTGGGATGGAGCTCTGTGTCAGGCTCCACGCTTGGCGGGGAGTCTGTTTGAAATTCTCTCTCTACCTCTCCCTCTGCTCCTCCCCTTTCTCTCTCACTTTCAAATAAATAAATAAATAAATCAAAAGAAAGAAAGAAAGAAAGAAAGAAAGAAAGAAAGAAAGAAAGGCAGAAAGAAAGAAAGAAAAGAAAGAAAGAAAGAAAGAAAGAAAGAAAGAAAGGCAGAAAGAAAGAAAAGAAAGAAAGAAAGAAAGAAAGAAAGAAAGAAAGAAAGA
>CM052899.1:85193812-85225725 GCA_028534135.1 Potos flavus
TCTAGTTCCTAATGTGGCTAAGACAGAAGTACAGTCCTGGGCTAGAAGATGGACTGTAGGGATCACATAGCAAGTACAACTACGTTTCTCATAGAGAGGTTTATGGTCTAAATCATTGCCAATCCAGGATTGAAAGGGAACAGTTAAAAGCTTTAATCATCTGTCTTGGTTTAAAATGCATTGTCATGGGTATAGTTTGGATTTTTATAATCATCTTCATTTTAGCCCCAAAGCACAGATATTTAAGAAATGAATTTTTGAAATGTGACCATCCCTCCGCCCACCCAAAGAATTAACCACCCCTCTTCTCCTGCATTGTGTCTGTAGTATTTCAGGGAGCTTGCAGAGTGTCAAACAATTAAGGATGGCATCTGTTCCAGGTAGCTGCCCTCTTCCCCGCCCTGGAGCTTTCCGAAGCGGCCTTGTGCAGGCTGGCCTATGTGTGTTTGCCCATGCAGATTGCTTCTGTGACACCCTCTGATCTTGTCCAGAGGCTCCACGGGTCATGTTAGGACTCAGTTAATGCTTGGGCCTCTTCTGGATGTACAGAAATCACGCTGTTATTCTTGCGTATGCTAAGGCCACAGAAACTCAATGAGGCCTCATATAACTCTTCACCTCTTCCTGATTACTAGAGAAAAAGGAAACCATCTACTCCTGGTGTAAGGGAATTGTATGAAGCTTACTGGAGATATCTAAATCTAGTCCTACTCTGAGAACTTTCCTTGTCTTCATCTCCACCAGGAAAAATGAGGCGAAGTTTCTTTCCACACTTGTTTCCCATAAAATATCTGGAGTCCTCTGTCCCTCAAGACAGAAGTCCCTCAAGACTTCCTTCAGCAGAACATGGGTATCTCTACCTCAGTCCCCACTCTATCTACTCACTCGTACATCTCTTTCTCACTTGTTTCTTCCCCCAAACTTTTTGGAGTTATTTTTCATTTTGGGGTTGGGAAAGGAGAAAGATGGGGACAGAAGAAGTGAAATTTCACTCGCATCATCTAGTACCTTTTTGCCTTGAATTCCCTTGTTGGCTAGATTTTACCCATAAAAATGTAGGCTTTTGATCCTCAGCAGTCTGTTCTTTGACTCTGTGAGTATATTGCTTCCAGCAGTCGATAGATGCAGTCACAGGGTAGCATAAAATGTCGCAGATACATGTTGATTAATACTTGAAGACATTATTCCACTACAACACTGAATTCCCCAACTTATGGCTTATCCAACTTTTTGCTTTGACGTAATAAACAGAGCAGGGAAAATATTAGTTTGAACTGTATGAAATTGCTACTAGTTGAGAATTTTAACCAGAATGGCAGAAAAAGATTGCAACACAGAAGCACAGGGTCTAGCGTATTTTTTTCCCCTCAGGGCCAGGTCCATGTATCATCTTCTTCACAATTAAATGTAGTAGATGTAGTGGGAGGTAAGAAAATTATTAAAGCTGTGTTAACTGCACCCTACTCCCAGCTTTCTAACCAGAAACTCCAGAAGGGAGGTCTGTGACTTTGGACTTGTAACCAATATGCTACATGACGAGTTATTTGGTACATGTACCAACCCCTTCTGAGGAGTTTTTATTTTTTGTATGGTGCCAGTGAATAGTCAACCTGAGTCGGCAGCGGATAATAGATCTTTTTCAGAGGGAGCCATTCTTCCTTTTCCTCGGCTTCAGCCATCGTAGACTTATGTCACCTTTGTCACATACACTAACTAGACACTTTATATTTTTATGTCATTGTTTAATGAGTGATTTATTTCACTTGCAGAGAAGAGGAAACTATTCTCCCTTAGTAAGGCATATTTTACACCAAAGAAATACACAGCAGAGTCAAGTACAGAGAAACTCAAAACTGTTTCCTTAACCATTGTTTGTTTAAATAAATGGGGATCGTGTCTACATTTAGCAAAGAAAAAGAAAAATTGGAAAATGTAAGTTGCATTTATGTAAAATAAAACCAGGATTGAAATTTTTCCTCCTAAAGCTGAAATTACTTATCTGATGACATAAAGTGAAAGATAGAATTGATAAAAGGATTTGAGTTCACATAAAATATGCCATCTGATAGATTAGACTTTAAAGAAATGGACTGTTAACCCAACTTTTTGTACTAAAAAATTTTAAATATAGAAAAATAACTAATGGAAAATTTCAAACACTTAACTAGTGATTATAAGATGTAAGTTGGGGGCTATATTTACTTGAATTTAATTATGGGCAGAGGGAAAACCAACACATTACCTGGAACAGCAAACCAAGGTGCTACGTAAGTTGGTTACAAATCAGCAAACAACAAAATGCTGAAGAAATTGGAACTTACAATTAAAATAACGTTGGCAACAGAAAACTGTCATTTTTCATGGGTTGGTTATTTTACCACTGCCTTTAATGTAATATGTGGCCTCAAAAGAAAGAAGTTAACCAAGTTTATGTGTGTCATCTTAAGAATTTTAGTTCAAGTACAGTCAATCCTGATTAACTTTAACCCATCTAGCTGGAACCCTTAATTAGTGATATTTTTTTTCTTAAAAAAATATCAAAAAAAAAGAGGTAGCGCACACACAGAAATAAGCCTATTTCAAAGTTTTACTTTAAAAACTTCCACCAAAAACTTCCAGAGCATATTTCGATACCACTGTCTATTTAGAAAAACTTTTCCAACCCACTATTTTCTTTATTATATGAGGATTCTATATACGTGCCCTAAATATTAATACAGACTCTCAAAAAAAGAGTCTGTTTTATTTAATATATTTCCTAAAGCAACAAAGTAATCTTCATTACAAAAAAAAAAGGAATTGTCTTATTTGCAGTTAATGGGAACATTGAATTAATCTAGAATAATCCATTTATTGAACTTTCTCACTGAGTAAATTTAAACTTTAATAGCTGGGACAATTTATTGATAACTGTCAGGTAAGCACCAAAGAGAACAATGAAAGATGATCCAGACAGTGGACACTTAAATTGTTCATCAGCAACCTCACGCTGGGCATGCACGGGGACATTGAAACAATTCATGTGTATTCTGCTCAAGCCAAAGTTTAGAGAAGAAGAAGGAATAAGAGAGACAAGATTAATAAAATATATAGAAAAAGAGAAACTGAAAAGGACACAAATAACACAGATGAGAAAGCAAATAAATGCTCTCAGATATTGGCTTGGGTCCCATTCAGTGGTATCTGTTCAAATGGATGCTTACACATATTCCAAAAACATACTGGTTCATAGTGAAAAGTTTTAATTTTAGGGCTATCTCTAATTCTTAGTATCATCATAATACAGTGACTTACCTGAACAAATTTTTTTTTATTATTTTTATGTTTTTAAGGATTTTATTTATTTATTTGTCAGAGAGAGAGAGAGAACACAAACAGGTAGAGTGGCAGGCAGAGGCAGAGGGAGAAGCAGGCTCCCTGCCGAGCAAGGAGCCCAATGCAGGACTCGATCCCAGGACCCCGGGATCACGCCGGAGCTGAAGGCAGCCGCTTAACCAACCGAGCCACCCAGGCGTCCCTATCTGAACAAATGTTTTATTAAATAATTTAATACACTCCTATTTGTGTTAGAAACATGCTAGGCAATAAACTTGTTACATTTCTCATCGTTCCTACTACACTGTGAGGTACCTCTTGTGATATTTACTAAGAGAGGATGGGCAGCTGACAGAGTTTTAAACACAGTTTATGACGTGAGCTATTAAAATAATGTTAAACCATATAGCTATCTCTTCTCTGCTTCTAATAAAATTGATTTATATAGCTTCTATGTAGGTCATTGAAATGTATAAATAAAATTTCCTCGTTCCAAGCAGCTTTGCTTTATTGTTTATATAAGACAAATATTTCTGTACTATTAATAAAAACCTAGAACTCAATTTCAATTTATTAAGCAACTGCTACTTTCAAAACCCTGCCATGTATATGTTGAAAATCTAGAAAGATAAAGCTCCTTTTCATGTCCCGCAAGGGCTCATAGATCACTTCAACAAAACAGACCACTCATATTTAAGACAAAATATGGCAAGCAAGAAATACCAAATAAATGATGCTAGAATTTGGGGAAGGGAGAGATTAATCAGATGGGTGGTTGCTCGGGAAAGAGTTGAGAGGCAGGGTTCACTTCAAAAGATGGAAGTGATAAAGGAGGGCATGTCATTTTAGACTAACAGCTGTGGCTGAAGTTACAGAGTGCTAAGCCTTGTAAGGTAGGTAGGATTCAAGAAGTGGAAGGTTTGATTGCCATGAGATCTCATGATCAGATTTTTATTAACAGGAGAATTTAATAAAGTTGCTGCATAGGAAATGTTATTAGATATTTAGGTAGAGAGGCCGTGAGGTAATTAGATAGACAACCATGAGGTTGGTACAGGCTGGAGGTATGTAATATAGATGGTGTTTAAGATCACCATCTCAAACATGAGATCGCTAAAGAAGAGAGGGTAGTAGTCAGATAAGAGACTCAAGGAATGAGTCATGTTGCTCTCAGAGGTTAAAGAGCTAAAAAGGAAGAAGCAAAGGAAAAAACTCATCGAAACATGTTGTTATGAAAGCCAATGAATAAAGTGTGACGCATGATCAGACATGTCAAATATTGATGACAAGGCAAGAAAATATGAATAAAGAACTGGCCATGGGACTTTGTGACTTGTGGATCATTTGTGAACCAGAAACAAGCTGTGTCCCTGAAATAGTACCAGGAATAAAATCTGATTGGAATGAGGTTTAGAGAGAAGGGGGCAAAGAAATTACAGAGATAGGAAAAGGAAAACACTTGGAGGAATTTTATTATTATTATTATTATTTTTAAAGATTTATTTATTTGAGAGAGAGCACGCACACGTGAGCAGGGGTGGAGGGAGCAGAGGGAAAGAGAGAGAGAATCTCAAGCAGACTTCTGACTGAACACGGAGCCCAATGCAGAGCTCGATCTCACAATCCTGAGATCGTGACCTGAGCCGAAACCAAGAGCTGGATGCTCAACCAACTGAGCCACCAGGGCACCCCTTGGAGGAGTTATATTATTTAAAAAAAAAGAAGAAAGCAGAGAAAAAAACCCAACCCTCTTGATGGTAATCTTCCCTTAGTTACCACACCACTTAAGAAAAATTTTTGTATTTTGATGGGAATAATGACCAAAAGAGTGAAAACTGATGATTCAGGAAGGAGCAGGGAGAGAAAAAGGCACTGTGTCTGAGTAAGCATAATGTAAACACTTTTGTTCTAGATAGAATGATTTAACATTAGAAAATGTAACTTCCTCAAAACAAAGACGTATATTTAAGGAATTATCACTTGGAATCCTGATAATATGTGTTTGTGTATGTGTTGGTAAAACTGGATAAAACAATCTGGATGACAAACTGGATAAAACTGGGTAAAATTTACCTGGAGAACAAATACCAAAGATTAGCCAAGAACATTTTGAGAAACAATAACATAAAAAAATACGTTTTCCTAGACTTAGTACTTACAAAAAAGCAACTATAAATGCACCAATATAGCATCCACATGGTAGTAGACAAATGGCTGAGTAAAATATAATATAAAATCCAGTGTTAAATCCAAAGATGCATGACAATTTCATGTGGCCGTTAAATTCATTGGGAAAGGATTTGTTATTCTATAATAAGTGGCTCGCAAAAGTAAATTTCCACCTGAATGAAAAGAATATTAGCCTTTACCTTACAATAAAGAAAAATAAACTTCAGAGGAATTAAAATGGTAAGGGTAAAATTAACAAAATAAATGTTTTGTGGGGACGTCTAGGAAACTATAGGTACAACCTAGAGATGAGGCTGAATTTTAGCAAGACTAAAAATCCAGAGGCTATAAAATAAAAAATAGATCAGATTACATAAAAGGAGCTCAGGATACAGTCAAGAAATGATATGATGGGCTGTGTACACCAAGAGGAAGAAGGAAGTGTGGGTGTGGAGGGAGATGGTAGAGGGATGAAAAAGCTGGAGGACTCGGCTCTCATGCAAGGCTCCTGCTGGGCATGGCTGGACAAGCAAGAGAAAGCAGAGGAAGGTATAGTCCGAATGTCTGGTTTGAGCCAGGGATTTGGGGAGTGGAGGAATTAGAGACGATAAGGTCAAGGTGGGATCAGATCATGTACCTCAGAAAGCTGGGAAGAGTGACGAATGATGAATGAGAACACTTCAAAACCCCCTTATGTCAGTCTGTTCTCCAGATACATAAAAGTGCTTCCTTGGGCTTGTATGAGCCTCCCCGGCCATCCACATATCCAGAGCTGATTAAGGGATGGACTAGTCTGGCAGTTCCCCAGACCTCAATCTGTGAAAGTTGCCAAGTCATTGTGGGAATACTAATCGTTGCTGGAAATGTAAGAGTGTTAAGGATTTCCTCTTCACCGTAGCTGTTCTCAGGGAGATTGAAAGGAAAGAGATCCTCCCAGCCTTCTTTCTCCCCAACAGTTATGCTCTAGTATCAACAATCGGTAAGCTATTTCCAGAGGGAGTTGGGTCTGTTTAACTGCAGGCCTTCATTTTACTGACTGGAGTGCCCAATTTTGGAGCCAAAATTTCTCAGAAAACTAGAGGAAAGTTTGATTGTTCCTACAGAACTTTTACTGCTATAAATGTTGAAAGTTATCAGTGTATAGGATCAGTGAATAATTCCATGCCCACACTTGTCTGCCCATACACTTGCCAACCATGTTCCTGGATTTCATCTTCTCTAAGTCACTCTGCGAAGAATATTTGCACTGAGTTCCCAGTGAAGACGAGAAAAAACCTAATAATACCATGAGACATGGCTTATCAAGGCTCTAAAGAAGATGAGAAATCTGGAAACACTCTGGAAGTTATCTCTGTCATCTCTTTATGGCAAAAAAGGATGTAAGTTTACCAAGTACAGATCTTCGTGGACTGACGTTCCGATTAACCCGTAATAAGTTGAAAACATCGTAAGTTGAAAATGTGTTTAACACATCTAACCCACGGAACATCATAGCTTAGCCTAGCCTACTTTGAACATGCTCAGGACACTTTAGCATGGAAACTGAAAAACGGAATGGTCTTACAAGTATACAATTGTGAATGTGGTTGTTTACCCTCGCGATCACTGCGGCTGCCCAGCCCCATGACAGAGTATCCCACCACACACCACTAGCTCGAGAAAATATCAAACTCCTAGAGCGCCTGGGTGGCTCAGTCGGTTAAGTGGTTGCCTTCGGCTCAGGTCATGATCCCGGGGTCCTGGGATCGAGCCCCATGTGGGGCTCTCTGCTCAAGCAGGGAGCCTGCTTCTCCCTCTCCCACTCCCTGCTGCTCCCCCTGCTAGTTTTCTCTCTCTGTCAAATAAATGGAATCTTAAAAAAAAAAAAAAAGAAAATATCAAATTTCTAAATTTTAAGTACGGCTTCTACTGAATTCATATCACTTTTGCACTATTGTTAAGTTGAAAAGAGCTAAGTTGAACCACCGTGAGCCAGGGACTGTCTGTAGTGCTTTATCAACAATCTTCAGAGGCAGCCAACTGAACCTGTGCCGGCGGGCGGTGATAGAAACAGGCGTGGGGGTCTGGCAGGAATGGACAGACTGTGGTAGGAGAGAAGCTTCTTGGATTTTAATCCTCTGTACTCATTTCCTAAGGTAGGACAGATGGCATCACCTTTTAGACTGATGTGAAACACCGTTCTAATTTCTTTTCCACGTTGGGGTCTTTCTGACTTAGATTTTTTTTTTTTTTTGCTTTTTCTGTATTACACTTTTTATCTTCTGGATTTGTTTTTTTGTTTGTTTGTTTGTTTGTTTTTATGTCAGCCTATCTGTATACAGCTCTTCCCTAATCATCTTATCACATCCTCGTTTAAGCAACAAAATTTACAGTATAATGTTTAGATTGTGTCATGAAAATATGTCTCTCTTTTCTTTTGAAGCATCTGTGAATATTATGGAGAGATATGGGCGTGGAGTATAAGAACAGATTTGAGGCTCAATTCCTATGCTTAACATCTGTATGAATGTGGGATATTTTCCTGATTTGTTTTAGACCCTATTTATCACTTAGGGAAGGAGTTAACCATTTGAAAATGCCCATGATATAGAAATGCTCCCTAAACTCTTAAAAATTTTCCATTTTAGACAATGAACTTAGAGGAAACTTACTTGCTTTACCGATTTTATGTGATACTAACCACATTGTGTGCAGTAATGACTAGAGTATCCAATCCACTAATAGAGTTTGAGATGACATGACCACATGGGACAGTTCTCATTAGGTGTTTTAGGGAGAAGGCAAAATAGTTCTTTTGGTGTCTGTGTGAGGTATATGATTTTGTTACTCTGATATAAGAGGTATCCAGTTTCCTGAGAAATAAAGTAGTGGCCCTTATTTTTCCAACATGCTTTTTAAATTCATATAACCATGTCAAATGGCATATTCCTTCAACATCCTCTTGATAGTGGAGAGTAATTCTATACTGAGGTGAACACAATCTCATGTATGGAAAAGAATGGGGGAATTAGTGAAATCTCATGTACCTATTTATATTCATTCTCCCTGAATAAAATTACCAAACTAGACAAAGTGTGTGTGTGTCCATGCACACGTGTGCACGTGTGTTTTGGGATGCTGATAAAGAAAAGAGAAGAGATAAAAAGAAAGCACAAGAGTTATCCCTTCTCTTATGAGATTATGCTTAAGAAAAGCACAGAGAGACAAGAACAATTCAATGTGATGTATCCAAAATGACAAAATAACATCATCCAGACTGCCCATCTGTAGTGCAGCAGTGAACATTTTATGAGTGATCTAGTTCTCGTGGAATAAGTCAGCACACTGTCCTAGAGAAAACAGATATTGAATGAAGCTTTAAAAAGGGGGATGATATAGGTTGAGACAGAAAGAGAAGGCTTTCCAGATAGGAGTCTTGGAAAAAGTCCGAGTGTGTGGTAACTGGAGCAGATTTGTTTGCAGGAAAAGGCAAGTGATGAGGGGTGGGGGTGGGGTGTGATGTGATTGGAGAGTTAGAGAAGCTGCAGTCCGTGGAGGGCCTTTCAAGGTTTTTCTTGACCCAAGGGGAGGCAGTAAACCTGTGCTTTGTGAAGCTCCTGCCAAGCTCTTCTCAGAGAACACCATCTGGGCTCAGCCTTAGGGTAACTACACGGAGTGACGCTACCCACTTGCCCAGTGCAAGTGCTAACAGAGGGCTGTTCTGCGCGTCAGACCACACAGGGTAGCATAAGTAGTGTCAATATTTTTTTTTCAAAAGGGAGAAACAATTCCAAGAAGGCTGTCACAATCTCCTAATCCAATGGAGTCCCTGAGGTATTTTTAAAGAAGAGTGTGTCTTTGTCTATCTCTTATGTATAAAGAATATTTTCTTTCCTTTCTAATAGCAATTAAGTTTTCTATTAGAAAAACATATGTATAACCTCTACGTCATGGAAAAATTTGGAATAATCTATATTGACGCTTGTGAAAAAAGTTTTCTTTCTCTCAGACCGCCTGCCTTTCCTCAGCACTTCTGTTCAGGTGAGGAGCTCTCTCCCGCACGTATTATTCTAGAGCCAAAGCATACTGGACGCGCCGAGCTATCCGCCAAACCTACCATCCTCCTCTTGTTCTGTTCCTTTTTTCCTCTTTTCTTTTCTTTCATTTCCTAGGCATTTTATTCTTTATTGTTCATTTTAGCCCCTCCTTTTTTGCTGCTTCTTCTCCCCAACCCCCCTTTCCTATCCTTTCCTTTCCTCTTTCCTTCCTTTTACATTTTGCATGACCGAGTCTTCCATGTGTGCACCGTTCCAGGCATGGCTCTGGTGGGAAAGAGAAGACTGACTCTGGGTTTGTAAAGTCTTGGTCCACTTGGATGAAACCTTTTTCATATATCAGAGTTAATGTATAATTCCACTTTACCGACCATCTTCTGTATTAGTCAGGGATCTTCAGAGAAACAGAACCGGTAGGAATTATGTGTATCTCATCTATCTATCTATCTATCTAGGAGATTTACTATGAACAATTGGCTCATGTGTTTATGGAGGCTGGAAAGTCCCACGGTCTGAGGTCTGTCAGCTGAAAATCCAGAGAAGTGGTGAGTGTAGTTCCAGTCCAGGTCTGAAGGACAGAGAACAGGGGAGCTGACGGTGTAAGTCTCAGTCCCAGGGCAGGAGAGGACCAAAACTGATAACCCAGCTCAAGCAGGAAGGCAGACAAATTCCCCTTCTTCTGCTTTTCATTCTACTTAGGCCCTCAATAAATTAGACGAGGCCCATCCACACTGGGGAGGGCAATCTGCTTTATATAGTCTACCAGTCCAAATGTTAATCTCATCTGAACATACCTTCACAGATGCACCAGAATTAGTTAAGTACAGTTTAGTCAAATATCTGGGTGCACTATGGCCCAATCAGGTCCACCCATAAAATTAATCCTCACATCTTCTTGACATCTCATGTAAGGTGTCAGTTGAGTAGAGAACTGAAAGAAATAATGGTTGGAGATGCATGAATAACTGAAAGAAAGGCAAGCTAGTCAGAGGGGAAGACATGCCAAGCCCTGAGGTTGAAGTATGGTTGGTGTGTGACAGACACAAGAAGTCTTTCTTGATTGTGGCACAAAGATTCAGAGGAAAGAAGGAGGGGACAGAGTCAGAGAGTGCATGTGAGGGGGGGGGCGGTGGAAGTGGGGGCAGCAGGGCGTGAGGGCCCAAGTGAGGGCTTGACCATTTACTCTCTTCAGATGCTTTTGGGCCAAGAAGGGATCTGATTTATATAGTAGAAGGATAACTCTCATTATTGTGTTAAACAATGGAACGAGCCTCTGAGATCAGTTGGAGGCTTCATTAACAATGCGGGTGAGAGATGACTGTGGCTGTCGGTAGAGAACTTTGAGAAGTGGCTGGATTCTGATGTATCAGTTCTGGATGTGATGGGGAGCAACTGACCCACTTATAAGAAGGCAGAGGTCTGAGGGCAGCCCTGATGCCCAGTAACAGATGGCAACAAGGATAACAAGGCTGATTATACCAGAGAAAGAGAAAATCTCCTAGGTGTCAGGCTGGGAAACTTCTACAATTACTTACATTTACTGAAAGTTGATTCAGTTTTGTGCAACTTGATGAAGTATATAATAAAGTGTAAGATCACTTTATTTAACGCAAACACACAGCCACCCGTTTGTACAAACTATTGCTCCTCAGGGGCACATGTTCACACTCTAGAGAGTCAGGTGACACGAAGGTTACTAAGATAAATACAATTTCTGTATGGAAAGAATCACCTCCTTTCCAGCAACTGGGCCTGTTTTAGGAGGGATAAACATGTAGACAAAGTCACGTAATGAACATGTACTTCTGAATAATAAATGGCTATTGCAATGGGGGGCGGGACAGTTTGCCATGGATGAGCCACAGACCTAGAGTTAATGAACAAAAAGCTTATGTGACTGATATTGCAGGTTGTCACCTAACATTTGTTCTCCCCATCTTAGGTTTTAGAACAGATTTTTAGCTAAGCACATGACTGTCTAGAATAAATAATACATTTTC
The DNA here is from genome assembly GCA_028534135.1 of Potos flavus. Classification (NCBI taxonomy): domain Eukaryota; kingdom Metazoa; phylum Chordata; class Mammalia; order Carnivora; family Procyonidae; genus Potos; species Potos flavus. The sequence continues at coordinate 85,205,331 of CM052899.1, forward strand.
CACCCTCATCTACAATTAAATATCAACAGGTGACTTCATTTTTTTTTTTAAATATGGAATGTAACCAGAATTTATGGGCAACTTCTCTTAAATGAAAGAGGCATGTCTTTCTTTGTCTCTTTTTCTTTTCTGCTGGTTGAAACTAAATGCGATTGCCGGGGCTTGAGCAGCTATTGTGGACCATAAAATGGAAGTTATTTGAAAACAAGAAGCCACAAGATGTAAAGTGCCTTCTATCCTGGTAATGGCGGACCAGGAAGGCTCGCATTCCATAACAAACATCTATCTCGTTTCAGCTGCTGCTATTGTGAGCTTTCTTTTTTCTTTCTTTCTTTTTTCTTTCTTTCTTTTTCTTTCTTTCTTTCTTTCTTTCTTTCTTTCTTTCTTTCTTTCTTTCTTTCTTTCTTTCTTTCTTTCTTTCTTTTTTCTTTCTTTCTTTCTTTCTTTCTTTCTTTCTTTCTTTCTTTCTTTCAAGATTTTATTTATTTATTTGACAGAAAAAGACAGCGAGAAAGGAAACATAAGCAGGGGGAGTGGGAGAAGGAGAAGCAAGCTCCCCGCAGAGCAGGACCGGATCCCAGGATCCGATCCCAGGAGCCCAGGATCATGACCCAAGCCAAAGGCAGACACTTAACTACTGAACCCAAGTGCCCCTACTGTGAGCTTTCTGTCTCTTAAAGCTGACTCTGCTCTTACCTGACCCAGATAGAAATAAATAGACCATCTTGACAAAGAACTAAAATTTTGATTAATCTTCACACTGTTCTTTTAATATTTTACATTGACCTTGATTTATTCAGTGAAATATTAAAATATTCAAATTATGCTAATACATTTTATAAAATAAAAATTTCACCTCAATGTAGATCAATTACAGACTCTTTAGTGTAAGTTAAAAAAGATTCATAATATAAAGTATAGTAATAAAACTGGTTGCTGATTCATCATTCATTCTGAGCCCAGAAAGGTTTTTAAGTGGTTATGGTTGGCTCTTTTCACTATAACCTTCCTAGTGACTAAAGGGTTCTGGGTTCTACGTGGTGAATTCCAGTTTAGTAATTATTATGTTCTTAAGTGAATGTGTATCCAAAGAGTAAATACGCTTTCTTAGATCTATAACTGGCACACTGGTAGAGTCAATGATGTTTATTTTTGCTGTTTCTAAGGAAATTCCATCTAATTTTCTCTTTTCAATTATCTCTGAACTTCTGAGTCCAAAGATCAAAGATCGTTAAAAATCCTTGATTTTATTGAACTCATTCATAATGGTTTCCTTAAGATATAAAGATGTCAATTTAACAATATTTTAAGTAAAAATATTGCAATACTTGAAAAGAATTTAATTAAATTTGGGGGGGGGAAGGAGAACATCTTTTTCTAGCCACACTTGGACTATTTCTAAATAAACCTGAAAGGACTAACTGTTGAATAATGCAAGTCCTACAGTTTCCATCTGTATTTCCAGATGAAAGGACTTGACATATTTGAATAACCAATGAGTTTTGCATGCTTATTCTTAGTAACTGCTTGAGGTTATTCTCACGATGCCATTTACAATCCCATAATTAAAAATCTAGATGAAGAGAAAAACTTCACTATAAAATACCCATTTCTTTATGTCTTGAGTAGCAATTTTTCTATTAAATGATGTGGAGGATTGGAGCCATTGGGCATAAAAGCCACATTATTTTTAAATTACTATACATATGATAACAGATTACTGCGATTAGAATGTAAATGCCAGGTAATAAAAATGTAAACATAGGCCACTTTCTACTTTTAAATGAGAATTTGAGTTATGCTATAATCTCTTTTGGATCGACAAGCTATAGCTGTGTTAGCCTCGTTTTCTCAGAAAACTTATTACTCTGTCTGGTGAGCATCCCACAATCATAAACTTAAACAGATGCACTGAATTGCAGCATATAGTACAGTAATAAAAAAATCACAATAACTTTATGTTTATAACAAAATTATCAACAATTTTGCAACAAAATTCACAGCACTAAATAGGAAATGAGTTTCATTTGAAGGATTTGATTTATATTCTGCCATAGAATCATACAAGTTATTACAGTAAAGTTGAAATCGCTGAAGAATAAAGTTGGACAGTAAACATAGGCTGTACCAACATAAGAAGGAGCCTTGAGAACTCTTTTAAGGATAAGTAGAATATAAAAATTCATCTATATATGTATGTGTGTATGTATAAAATAAACCTATTACAAATATATAAATTAAACCCTATATTTAAAATCAGTATTCCACAGGAATAGATAGATAAAAAATTTTGGAGAGAGAAGGAGAAAAAAACTCTTTCTCTCTAGGTCCATAAAATTTAAAGGGAAATTGGCAATGTAATGTTAAGACATTATTACTCATGATCAGTTGGAAATTTGATGGCAGGAAGCACACATTAGTGCTTCTTTGACTCTTTATGATTATAAATGTCCCTATAAGGGTTTTTAGTTTTAATGGCTTAGATCACATGATGGCTGAGAGGGCAGACTTGTCACAAAGATCTGGACAAATTTCTCCCTTTGATATTTACCAATTATATAATCTTGGGGATGTAACTTAACTTCGTGAATCTTCAGTTCTCATGTGTAAAGTTGGTGCAACCACATTCTCTACTCCGCAAGGTTGCATTTAGCATTAAATGAGATAATTAATCTGTTAATTGTGGAACACGGATGGTACTTAAGGTTAATAAATTTTAGCTATTATTATTACTGTCCCTAGAGAAAATCACCGAGAAGTTTTTGTTTCTATGGGGCACCTGGGTGGCTCAGTTGGTTAAGCATCTGACTCTTGGTTTCAGCCCAGGTTGTGATCTCAGGGTCATAAGATCTCCCTCTCTCTCTGCCCCTCCCACTTGTGCTCTCTCTCTCCCTCAAATAAATAAATAAATCTTAAAAAAAAAAAAGAATATGTTGCTTCTAGTATGCAACTAATTTAGCTTAACATTCACCATCGGTTTGAAAACAGCTTTTGTTAGATCATATGAAATGGTCATATCAAATATATACATGTGAATTGCAAGACCTGATTTTGAAAGGGTGAAATTGTAGAAAAAAAAAAGTCTTAGATGCTAGGAGACATGGCATTTAACATTTGCATTTGTAGGTGGTTTAGGTGCCCCTGAACTTCCAGGATTTTCTATGGCCCCAGTTTTCAGCACCACATTGTCAGTATACATAAAAATGTAATAATGTAATAAAGGGTGATAAAACAAGCAATATTGGTAGACAATTACTTTGATACTGAAACTTCAAAACAATGAAAAAACTGAATAAAGGAAAGTAGGCTGTAGAATTACTTTTTTAAAGAGATGAATGGCTATTTTATTTGTATGCACAGATAAAATTATTAGCACTTTAAGATTTTTTTCTGCTTTATTCAGATATAATTGACAAATAACATTGTATTAGTGTCAGGCATACAATATACTAATTTGATATATGCATATGTTGTGAAAAGATCACCATGCTAAGTTTTTTCAACACCCATCACTTCACATAGTTGCAGAAGTTTTTTTCTTGTGGCGAGACTTTTGAGATCTACTCTCTTAGCAACTTTCAAAATGCACAATATGGTATTGTTAACTAGATTCCCCACATTGTGCATTATATCTTGGGACTTATTTATCTTATATCTGGAAGTTTGGACCTTTTGGCCAACTTCACCCATCCCCACTCCCCACCTGTGCAGAGTTATTTAAATGAAGAAAACATCTGAAGGTCTTAGTTGTCCCCAAGAACACAAAGAGCCAAGATTGTGATTTAACTAATACTGTCAACTCAGTCAATCATATTGAGAGACAAGAGAGATGGACAGGGGACTCTGAAATCAAGGATTCTAACTCACTTCTCCTTTCCACACTTTCTTCTCTTGAATTCTGTGACTCGTCATTCTCTGGGCTTTTCTTCTCACCTCCCTGGCTGCCTCTACCCAGTCTCCTCAGCTGGTTTCTCCTCTTCTACCTGACACGTGGTGTTGCATTGTCCTGGGGCTCTATCCTTGGTCCTCTTTTCTTCTCCATGTATATTTCTCTCTTGGTGATCTCATATAATTCCATGGCTTTTAATATCACCTCTGTGCTGATGACTCCAAAATACACATCTTCGGCTCAGATGATGTTTTCAATTCCAGACTCATGTGTAACTGCTTATTCAGTATGTCCACAAATCAACTGTACATATCCAGAAAGATAGGTAAGGAGGATTTTGTCTTCTCTGTCAAATCTGCTCTATTTGAAGCTTTCACCATCCCATTTCATGACCACTCTGTTCTTCCTACTGCTGTGGTCAAAACCCCTAATTTCATACTTGATCTGCTGATTTCTTTTAAAATCTATTTGCAGGGAATTCTGTTGGCTCAGCCTTTTAGATACGCCAGAATCTGACCACTTCACAGCTACCATCCCGTCTAAGCCACCATCATCGCTCACTGGATTACTAAAATAGGTCTTACCCACCATAATCTATTCTTATTATAGTCTGAATGCCCTTTTAAAGCCAAAGTCAAATCATATCACTCCTCTGCTCATTTAGAGGAAAAGCCATGGTCCCTACAATGACCTAAAAAGTTCTACGTCATCTGGCCCCAGTCACCCTCTGATCTTTCCTCCTGCTTTTCCCATTTCCTAGTCTACTCCAGCTACACTGTTTCTGTTATTCCTCAGCACACAAGCATGCTCTGCAGGAGGTAGTTCTAGTTTTTCCATTTTCTTAGAATGCTCTTCTTTCCACATTTCTTCTTGGATATTTCTCTCATGTCCTTCAAGTTCTCTCACATCTCACTTTTTCAATACTGCCTCCATTGGCCACTAAATAAAATGCAGCAGCTAATCTAATCCTTTATACTTCTGATATCCTTCGTCTGCTCTAATTGCTTTTTCCATAAAACTCAATTTCTAAAACACTATAAAGTTATTTATTCATTATATATATTGATTCTGTCTTCCTTAAGTAGAATATAAGCTCCAAATGGGGAGAAATCCTTAACTATCCTGTTCAGTGATACATTCCAAGTGCTGAGGACAGTCCCTTGCTGAAAGCAAGTGCTTAGAAAATATTTGTTGAATGAATGAAGAGACTATTAGTACCCCATCATAGAGAGGTGTTAGTTTCAAGAAAATAACTGATCATCAGTGGAAAATGTTACTGAGCAATAAATTATGAAAAAGACTTTGGTTTTAATTCTTAAGATGTCATTTATGACCTTGATCACGGTCATTACAGTGGAATGATGGAGGCAAAAGACTGAGGTCAAATGATCAAATCAGAGACAAAGTATGAACAGTTGCTAAAACAGGAGAGACATGAGTGTAGTTACAGATCTGGTGGGAGAAAATTCCATGTGGAGGAAGGGACTGAGATCCTCCAGTGAGAAGATATACTTCGTTTAGTCAAGTCTCTGAGGTAGAAACCTGGAGGGATCCCAATAACCATCAATGGGTGACATTATCCTTCTTTCTCTGAAACTGGGGGCACCAGGTTGAGAATGGCAAGGATAAAAATCACTGTTTTTAGATAAGGTACAGGAATTTTGTGCTTTAGCATTAATTTTCTCAATAAATGACAAACCCTGCTTTTCTCTTATAATAATAAGGAGAACTTTAGTGAGGAACGTGAGTAAAAATTTTAAATTTTTGAATAACTTTGCTGGACAACAGGAGCTCTGCCAGGGACACGTAGAAGGTTCTGGAACAGTGCGGAGAAGCCCAACTGAGATTGAAGGCTTCATCCTTTCCATATTTCAGCAGGCGGGGTGTAAAAATAAAGATGTTGGGATATGTGGTGTGAAATATGAAAGTAAAAATATTTGGAATTGAGACATTGTTCCTACTGCCCCCCACCATTTTAAAAGTCATTATGCATCTGTTAAAGGAAAAAAAAAATTCCTTTTCTAGCTCAAGTCACTTGCTTAGAAGTAGCTTAACTGGTCAAACAGTATATATTCTATCTACTGGCTACAAAATCTATCTGTACGGTCTAGCTACAAACTCCAAACAACTCCAAGCGCATCAATGAGACATCATCCCTCTTCTTTTAAAAATTTTAATCAAAATTTGAGTTGCATCCATGTGTGAAAATTCAGCTAAATCACATGTAATGTAATGAAATCTAAGAGTATGTGTGTTGTCCCTATAAAAACTCTTTCATTAACTTAGTTCAGAGTTTGCTCCATGTAGTATTCTATGATCAAGAAGCTCTCCCATAGTTTTATAGTAATAAACTGTCTCCAGGCTGATATATGTTGCTCAATTTCAAAATTTCTGTAAGATGTTAGGATTGATTGAAGCCAAAGGTTGTGCAAGAAATGTCAAGAAGGACAAAAGGGAAAGGAAATTTGATGTGTTCACAAACATGTGAGTGAGGTAATGCAGCACGGGGACAAGGTTAGAAGTCACAAATAAGACTTTAGACAGTAAAAAGAAGGGTCGGAGAATTGGTGAAATGTATGAGATCGAAGAATATCTATGCTGGTGTAATTAGGATTTTTCAAGAATGGGATGGGTTATTTATGATGTAATGTGTTTCTGGACACTGAATTGAAAGTGATGAAACTCAAGCTGTCTTGTCAGAGATGTTATAAGAACGAGGCTGGATGAGACGATCTGATTTCTGATGCCCCTTCTCAAGGCAAGATTCCATGATTCTCTCCAACTCCACAGTTCCTCATTCCCTGAAACACCATTTGTCAGCCTCTTCTTATACTTCTGGTTAGTATATACTTGCACTTGTTACCCAACACACACACGGCCAGTATACTGACATCCTTGAGCTACCAAACTCTTCTTTCAAACCTATGGAGCTCCAGTCTTCTTGGTATATAAAATAAGTAAAGGACCATATTATCTAAGAACTGGCAGTAAGATAACTGTGTCATTTTAAGTCGAACGTGTCCTAACAAATGAGATAGCTCACTCTGGCCAGGTACTTAGTGAGATATATGGATAGAAAAATGACAAAGCATATCTGATCTCTATCCTCACAGTGTGTTCATAGAAATAAGGGAGATCCAAAAAAAAAAAAAAAAAAAATAGAACTTAACAGTGTGCCAAGTCTAATTAAGGAAATGATTGTGTGCTGTGAGACTGACCAACAGAGAGACTGAATTTAGCACTGTATTGTTATTATTATTTTTTAAGATTTTTATTTATTTGAGAAAGAGAGAGAGGGACAGAAGGAGAAGGAGAGAAAAACTCAAGCAAACTCCCCACTGACCACGTAGCCTGACCTGGGGCTCGATCTCTTGACCCTGAGATCAGGACCTGAGCTGAAACCAAGAGTTAGACACTTAACTGACCACACCACCAAGTGAGTTATTAAACTCACTTTTTGACCAGTCACAAAGACAGAACCTCTTTGGCAATGATCTGTGGAATTCTGGAGGCCCAAATATTTTTAGGGCCTCTTTATAAGTTTTTTAATTTAAAAGAACTACTTTTATTATTCAAAGTTTTAAATTTAGTGAAGTATGGAACCGTAAGCTCTTGAGTCCCACATCTTGTTATGAAATCACTTGCCTAGTAATGATCTGGGCAAGTCACTTAGTTCCTCTCCACCTACACTTTCTCATTTGTAAAATAGTACTGATGCTACAAGGTTGTTGCAAGATTTAAAAGAATAATATGTAAAAAGAAAAATTCTCATCAGAGGGCCTTACACATAATATTAAAAAATGGTTTAATTCTTTTAATGAATTCTGGAAGGTTACAAGGTTATGTGAAAATATCCTTGACCAATAGCAGCATAAAATTTTATGATATATTACAAAAGTGTTAAGTTTCATACATTATGTTCTTTAAATTCTAGAAGCATCCAATATTGAGATAAAAGCTGTATTTAAAAAACTTTGCCTTGCAAAGAAGGTCTGCAAAGTAAATATTTTGGTTTGTATGTTGAAATAAATATGGATCTGGCATTCAGAAGTTAACCAATGTTTTAGTTTCTCTTATATACATAGTATGGAAAAACCAGAGAAAGCAAATTAAGAATTGAAATATAATATATCATCCCAATTAAAATGTGTGCCCAAGGCTGGATCTTCTAAATCAGAAAATATGAATAAATGTCCAATAACTTTTTTAAAAAGCACTGATTTGAGGATGTATTTCTGGCTTGGTTTAATATTTTATCTATCTTATTCATTTCTTTTATTTACTATATTTATAAGTTGATTATAATCAAATCTTCCCTGCAATTTAATAATTCGAGAATATTTTGGAGATCAACAATATTATTTAGTAGAGTAGCAAAATTGTAGTTCAAAGTAACCACAAATATTTTGATGTTTATAGTAAATAAAGCCATCACTGCTTCTGAATTTTTTTCAATCTTAGTTATTTAGAAAACGAGTTTAACAAAGCTTAACTCAAGTGAAAAACAAAAGAAAAATACCTTAGAAAGAAACCAAGTCACCCTTATTTTCAAGAGTCAAATGAAATAAAATTCACTCCTGAATGATAGCATGCTCCTTTCAGTTCATTTTGTTTCTATTTAAGTTTTCAAAAATAATTTGCTTTTTAAGTGAACCGGAAGGAATTTATTGAGCCACTTAATTCATAATTACAAGGGAAGGACATATAACAGAAAAATGCATAATGTAAGTGAACTAGCTAGACATGTCTAAACTTAAGACAACCTTGTGAATATATGCATATAAATAAAGCCTGAGAGAAATGAGGAAATGTAAGGAAAAGTCTCAAGGAGGGGATACTCATTTCATTCCATTTCATTTAAAATAACCTGTAATGTCACTATATTATGATCTTATAACAAATAAAACAAAAACATATTTATAAAGATTTTAAAACTAATGAACAAGGAGTTGTTAACAATTTAAAATAAGGGGACATGATTTTCAAGTAGTTTGTCATCTGATTAGGGTTGTATGTACTTCACTGTGGAACACTCTGACTCGAATTCCCCAGAATTTGAAAATAAAAGTATTTTGTTAGTTTCACTCTCTCAACACTCAAATGACCCAATTTTTTAAATAGATTTTATTTTTAGAACAGTTTTAGATTTAAGGAAAAACAGAAAATCAAGTACTGTGTACACAGTTTCACCTATTACTAACCTTTTTATTAGTATGGTACATTTGTTACAATTAATGAACCAATACTGATACATAATTATTAATTAAATTCCACAGTTTATTCAGCTTTCCTTAGTTTTTAATATATTTTTCTGTTCCAGGATCCCATCCAAGATACACATTATGTTTCATTAGTCATGTCTCCTTAGGGTACATTTTGACTGTGATAGTTTTTTCTTAGGATGTAACAGACTGTGACTTTCCTTGTTTTTGATGACCTCTGTAGTTCAAAGGAGTGCTGGTCAAGTTTTTTTGAGGATGCTCATCAACTGGCATTTGCCCAACATTTTTCCTGCGATTAGATTCAGCTATGGGTTTTAGGAGGAAGATCACAGAGGAGAAGTGCCATTTTCATCATTTCAGATGAAGAGTATGTACTATGAACATGATTTTGACTGCTACTAGTGATCTTGATCTCATGGCTGAAGTAGCACTTATCGGGGCTCTCCACGGTAAGGTTACTCCTTTCCCCACTCTTCCTTCTATGCTCCTTGGATAGAAGTCACTTTTGGAGAGAAGCCTGCACTTAGGATGTAGAGAGTAGTACTCTACCTCCTTTAGGGTGAAGTATCTATATCATTTATTTGGAATTCTGCACAGGAGATTATCTCTTCTCCCTCATTTATTAAGTTATTCAATAATTTTTTCATATCAGTATGACTTCATGGTTACTTATTTCATACTTCGTATTATAACCCAATGCTACTTTATTTTCTTGCTCAAATTGCCCCAGCTTTGGCTACGGGGAGCTCTTTTAGCTCTTACTCCTGTCAATGTGTATTTTTTAAAGGATCCATTTTTTATGTAAACTCTAATCAAATGTTAGCACAAGCCCAATTTTTCTGGGAGTGAACCACTGAGAAGACACAGTGTGAAAAATCTTTGCAGCATTAAAAACAAGAAGTGATCAATGTTACAAAAGCCAAACTTGAAAATCCGAGGCCATAAAAGGACAGAAGAAGGGACAAGGCATTATGGAGAGAGTAAGGATTTTTCACCATTTAATGATGATGTAAAAAATTCTCTCTAAATCCTTTAAATCATTGTGATGTCCATATTTAGCCAAATAAGATGGTATCAGCTTTCATCAGATATACATATTAAAAATCCTGAAAACTGTATTCATCATTTTAGGATACTACCTAGCAGGAAGCCATGTGTATCCCTTTTTGGAAATGATAAGAGTTGCAGTTTGTTTGCTAGCCTCAAATTCAGAAATACTTTCTCTCTTTGGGAAATGGACTACTCAAATTTTGTAAAACTTTATTAAGTAGAATTCTTTGCAGACTTGTAGGTGATATTTTTAAGAAATAGTGGACTTGATTCTTCCACTGTTGGAGGTGAGTCATGTTGGAAGAAAATTCCCGGGTTTTCAGGAAAACGGGTCAAAGGTCCAGTGGGGATGAACCTTGGAGAAAAGAATGTGTGCCAAACAAACCCACAAACACAAGAATCTTCCAGAGTTCTTCTTTAATCAGTACTCTAAATGTGGAAGCATGCTATTACCAGAAAGAAAAAAAAAAAAATCAGATCTAAGGGTAGTCTTGCATCCCTTTATGTGTATATTGAATCCTTGCTCCACTGTAAACACCAATCACTGTGCCACTGTCTACAAACAAAAATACCATATAAAAGGCCAGACAATATTAAAACCAGGATATTCCTCAGATTATCCTGATAATTCTGTTCATTCACTACTTTTTAAGATGGATGCACTTGGAGGAAACAGCTACAATTGGTTAATTATAACTTGCCAGTTGTATAACTTGGAAGTTTTTTTGTCTCTGAGTCTCATTTTTTTTAACCTATTACTTACTTCTTAAGTCATTATGAGAACCTGAACATGAAAAATCATGCTAAAAGTTTAAATTTGGGAATACAAATATCTACATGTAATACGACCCATCGGTTAGAAATGCAACTGATTCAATTAATATCTAATCATAGGTTAAAATATTTGGAGATAAAAATTTCCTAAATACGGTGTATATTTCCCTCTTTTTTAGCACATTTTAGTGGGTTCAAAGTGTTATTTTTTTTTCATTAAATCTTGATAGCTCTGTGGGATAAGTATATTGCAAATCTTATCATCTACTTTCCAATGGAAGGGAATTAAAGGGAGAAGTTGTGAGTCATCCACGATGAATCATTAAGTGAATGAAATACTACCAAATTTCTTAAATTGTACTATAGGATTCTGGTTGTATCTCCTTATGAAAATAATGCAAATAGACAGACATAAATTTAGAATAGAACCAAAGACTTTCTACTCACGAGCTTAATCATCATATTCCTGATCTCCTATTTTCCAGTAGTGAATAACACAAACGCTATTTTGGGAAATTCTAACTTACTATAGTTTTAGATGGTATCAAAGCCAGTTTATGTGCTTACCATGTATTTTTACTGCTTCTTGAGAAGGCATTTTTATTTCAGTTCATGATTTGTGTTTTAATGCCATAGTAATATGGGCAGAACTTTGGCTCACAATGAGGTGAAGGGAATTTCCTTTGGGCAATATTTCCATAGGTATATATTCTGTTGTCATCCTTTATTGTCTTCTTGATAAAAGAAACAGGAGCCCAAAGTTGGTAAATTAGTAAAAAGGAGCTGTTTTGCTTTCTCTTTTATTTTAAAGCTGTAAGAATGAAAATGCTGTCACTAGGTCGTGGATATAATCTCTAACAAAATACCAAGAAAGCAAGTGTGTTATATTGTTTTCCTTGTATTGTAAGAATAAAACACAAGAGCGGCCTATGGGCACATAATGGTATGAAACTTCTTTCTAAAAAGTTGTGTGAAAAAGAGTATATTTACAGCAATGAAAGACAAAGATAAATGCAGAGAATGAGAGAGCATAAGAAGAGCATTCCTCAAGGCCAGTTTTATCTAGAATTTGGAAACTAGAAACAGAGGGAGCTAATGAAACACTGCCCCCACCCCTCGCCCCCCAGCAATCCACATGTATGTGAGGAGTAGAGAAGAGCAGGTTTGAATTCTTAAAGGCCCTTCTGTACAAGTTAATCATCATTACTGTTCATCTCCTAGCTTCTGTTATTTTCAGCACCAAATGATACAGAGTATAGCCCTGTTTATTTATTCATTCACTCATTGATTCGTTCGTTCATCTGTTTATTCTTGCAACAAATAATTTCTTGACTGTCTACCAATTAGAATCTTTTTTCCCCCCTTTCATCGATGGTTCCAGAGAAAGACACTGAAGTGCTTCATATCGATGAAACTGACACACATCGCTCTTATTTCTGTCCACAAATGAGCCTGGAAAGCTGCACGTGTCCTTGAGTGGGCATCTGAAAGCTGTGGGCTTCAGGCACAACCCTGCACATCAAACACGCTGGGAAGGAAGAGGACAGCTGGCGCACAGAGACTCTCACTGGACCCCATCATGCTTAAGCTGGTTCAAATAAAAAGCCTTTGAAAATCCTTTCATCAAGCTTCAGGTCTGCTTGAACTTTTCAGACTCTTCCTTATCACCTTCCCAGGAGAGCGGCTTGTCGCTTCTGTGTTGCACTGATTCCTTCCTTTTTAGCTATAAGAAAAACCTCATTTAGACCTCCTAGGATCTTGATAATTTATGTTAAGATATGCGATTTCACTTCTCCCAGGTCCTACCTTGAGCTGCAGCCATTTTTTCCCTTTCACTGTTAATCATATCAATCTTACGTCACAGATCCATAATTTTTTTAAAAAGTAAGTGCTCTACGCCTGTAATAAACTTTTCATCAGGAGCCACTGGGATTCTTACATTTAGCTCCTCTATCATCCACCTGTAGTATGTCTTTTTATTCTGTATCAGTATTAATTTTTTCTGATACCGATTCTGTAGAATCAGTCAATCAGATTTGTTAGTTGGCCACTTGATTTATCTATGTGACAAACTTTTATGAAGAACTTTGCTTTCTTGCCAGACAGTGTACTAGAAGCTGGGGAGTGGAGACAAATGAAACAAAATCTCTACTTTCCAGGAGTTTGGTGTTCAGTAGAAAAGCCAAGTGAGCACAGTGACTACGCACTGGGGTAGTTCTTTGTAAGCAGGACTAATCTAAATGTCTATTCTGTATGTTCTAATAGTTTATTTTTAATTAAGAAATTATGATACAGTTCCTATACTGTAAATTTTTCCATTCTTAGTGCACATTTTTGCAAAGTCCTGCAAATGCGTGTTTAAGTTGCCATCATCACCATCATCAAGATGATCCAGGAAGAGTTCCTCTTCCCTCTCCTTTCCCCATTCTCCTGTTCCTTTTTGTGGTTATGCTGCTCCCCAACCCCCAATGTCCCTGGCAACAAATATGAATTCTGCTCTTACAGTTTTACCTTGTTTAGAATGTCATGTAGTGTGAAATCACGTAGTATGTGGCTTCAGCAAAATACATAGCTATTCATCCAAACTGTTGACTCTGTCAATATTGATTCTTTTTTATTATTGATTAGTACTCAGTCAGGCAGACATTCAATAGTTTATTCCCTGTGGAGACACATATGGGTTGTTTTAAGTTTTGACATATTATAAATAAAACTGCTGCAAACACTTATGTACAGGTGTTGCTGTGGGCATAGGATTTCAATTTATGTGGTGAAAAACTAGGAATGGGATTGCTGGGTGAAACGGTAGTTTTGTTTAACTTTGTAAGAAATTGCCACACTGTCTTCTAAAGTAACTCTGCCATTTTGCATTACCGTCGGCATCATCTGCCAGTTCCAGTTGCTCTCAATCCTGCTGAGCACTCCATTCTCCTGGGTGTACTGTAGTCTCTCTGTGACTTTAATGTTTGTGTCACTCTAATGTTTGTACTTACTTTTCATCTATATCTATTCTTTGGGGAAGTATGCAAATCTCTTGCCTGTTTATGGATGGTATTGTTTTCTTATTATTACATTTTGAGAATTTTAATAATTTATGATATACATATATATAATGCATACACATACCTATTTTGTGAGAATGTGTCATGAATAGATGTTGAATTTTTAAGACTATTCCTGAATAGAGAATTTCATGTTTCTTTCTTATTTAATCTGCTGTGTGTAAATCATAGCAATTCATTTTAGAATGTTGAACAAACTGAATTCTTTGGATACTCCTCATTTAGATATGATGTATTACCCTTTTTATATATCATTGAATTTTTAAAAAGATTTATTTATTTGCATGTGTGCGTGTGTGCGTGCGCGTGTGTGTGTGAGTGAGAGAGAGAGAAGGTGAGCAGGGGGAGAGGCAGAGGGACAGGGGGAGAATCCTCAAGGAGACTCCCCACTGAGCACAGAGCCTGAGCCTGACATGGGTCTTGATCCCAGGACCCTGAGATCATGACCTGAGCTGAAATCAAGAATCGGACACCTAACCGATTGAGCCACCCAGGGGCCCCATATTATTGAATTTTTTAAGAGCAGTTTTTGAAAAAATGTTGCTTTTAAGTTCATGAATAATGTTGGCCTACAATTTTTTTTTTTCCTGACGTCTTTGCTCGGTTTTGGCATCGGAGTAACACTCACTCATAAAATGATTTGAAAAATGTTTCTTCTTTATTCTGGAACAATTTGTAGATTTTGTAAAAATATTAAATAATTAAATATTTGGTATACTTTGTTAGCATAGCTAACCATGTATGGGTTTTTCTTTGCCTAAAGTTTTTAAATTACAAATTCAACGGATTTAATTTGTTTTACAGAGATAGCATTATTGAGGTTACTTATTTCTTCCTGAGAGAGCTTGGACAGTTTATGTCCTTAGAGGAATTTTTCCATCTCATTTGAGTTGTCTAATTTGTGACATGTAATAGCTTGCATCATGTCCCCCAAATACCTCTGTCCTGGTCCATTCAGACTGCTATTACAAAATACCACCAACTGGGTAGATTACAAACAACAAAAATGTATTGCTTATAATTCTGGAGGCTGGAAGTCAGTGCCAGCCTGGCCAGGTGAGGACCTTTTTCTGGGTTGTAGACTTTTCCAACACATCCTCACATAGTGGAAGGGGCCAGGGAGTTCTATGGGTCTTTTATAAAAGTACTCCACCCTCATGATTTAGGCATGTCTTAGTAACCCCATCTATTAATATCATTGGAGGTTAGGATTTCAAAGTATGAAGGTGCGGGTAGGGTGGGAGGGTTGTGCACAAACATTGGAACCATAGCAAAGTCCTAATCTCCAGTGCCCGAGAATGTAAGCTTATTTGGAAACAGATTATTAGCCGAGGTAGTTAAGATGAGGTCACCCTGGAGTAGGTTGGGTCCCTAATTCAGTATAACTGGTGTTATTACAAAAAGATGAAATTTGGACAGACATGCACACAAGGAGATGACCATGTGAAGTTATGCTATTAAGAGTTATGCCATCACAAGCCAAGAAACTATGAAACTAGGAGAGAGCCCTGAAAGAGATCCTCTCTCTAGTATCTTCAAATAGAACATGATCCTTGCTGATACCTTGAACTTGAACTTCTAGTCTCCAGAATATGAGTCAATAAACTTTCATTGTGTAAGCCACTCAATTTGTAGTAACTTTGTTCTGGCACCTTTAGCAAACTCTAATATGATATTGTTCCTGTTTTAATGTTTGTAGAATATCTAGTGATGTCACCTCTTTCATTTCTGAGAGTTGTAATTTATGTCTTCTTTTCTGTTCACTTGTCAGACTAGAGGTTTATCAAAATTACTGACTTAAAAAAACAGCTATTGGTTTAAATGATTTTCTCTATTGTTATTTTTGTATTTATCTTTATTGTATCCCTTCTGATTTCATATGGTTTAGTTTGCTCTTCTTTTTATAATTTCTTAAAATAGAAGTTCTGGTTTTTGATTTTTTTTTAATATAAGCAATGAATTTCCCCTTAAGCACTACTTTATCTACAGTTTATCCTACAAACTTTGACATATTGAATTTTCATTTTAATTCAATCAGAAATATTTTCTAATTTCATGTGTCCTGTGTGACTTTCTCTTTGACCCATTAGTTATACAAAGATGTGTTATTTAAATTCCAAATATCTGGGGATTTTCCAGTTATCTGATTTCTTGTTTAATTCAATTTTGTTCCAAATTATACTTTAAATTCTTTTCAATTTGTTTTTTTTGTTTGTTTGTTCATTGTATGGTCCAGAAAATTATCTCTCTTTATGAGTGCTAATTTACATAGGCAGTTTAAATGAGGGACTCACAATGTCTACTTATTCCTAGAACCCTCCCAGAAAACTTTACCTAGGCTAGAAAAAGGGAATTTCTTTCCTTTGTGCTCTTTATATTGTAACGCTTCTTAAGGACCGGGTATTTGACATTAAAATATTTTCTTCTGATTCTGATTTCTAATTTGACACATGAAAAGATGTTCAACGTCGTTAATCATCAGGGAAATGTAAATCAAAACCAGAATAAGATAACACCTTACATCTGTCAGAATGGCTGGAGTCAAAAAGACAACAAGATATAACAACTATTAGCAAGGAGGTGGAGAAAAACACACCCTAGTGCACTGTTGCTGGGAATGCAAACTGTGAAAAACAGTATGGAGGTTCCTCAAAAAATTAAAATTACTAATTACTAATAAAATTACTATATGATCCAATAATTCCACTCCTGGTATTAACCCCAATTTCCAAAAACATTAATTAAAAAAGATACATGCGTACTTACATTTACTGCAGTATTATTTACAATAGCCAAGCTATGGAAGCAACCTATGTGTCCATCAGTAGATGAATGGATAAAGAAGATGTGGTATACACACACACACACACATCCCACACAGTGGAGTATTACTCAGCCATGAAATAGAATGAGATTTTGCCATTTGCAAAAACATGGTTGGAGCTAGAGAGTATAATGCTAAGTGAAATAAGTCAGATAAAGACAGACAAACATCATATGATTTCACTCATGTGGAATTTAAGAAACAAAACAAAGAAAAAAAAAAATATATATATATATATATATAAAGAGAGAGAGAGAGAGAGAGACAAACAAAAAAACAAACTCTTAAATACAGAGAACAAACTGGTGGTTGCCAGAGGGGAGGAATAGGAATGGGTAAGGGGAATAGGTGAAATAGATAAAGGGGATTAAGAATGCACTTACTGTGATGAGCACTGAGTGATGAATAGAACTTCTGAATCATTATACTCTACTGTATGTTAAACTAACATAACACTGATTTCAAGTTTGAAAAAAAAGAAACTTGGTCTGCAAAAAAATAGTGATTTTTTTCTGATGCTGATGTAACATCACTTCTCTGCTGTAATAGATGATGTCTGGGTTGTGGGGAAGGCATGGGCTTACATGAAGGGGGAAAATACCATGGGTGATGTATCAACATATTCTCCTGCCCACTCTTTATCTCCTACACTCAAGTGTAAATTCTTTTGTGGTAGGGATTATGTCTCATTTTTCTTGATAAACCCAAGGAAGACAGTTACATAGTAGAGACTTGGTAAATATTTCTTGAATAAATTAAAACAGAAAAGGAGAAACTCAGTTGACAGGGCTAGAAATGAAGGATTTATAGGGCACATAACATGAAGCATATTTTTCAGATAGACAAAGGGGAAAAATAATGTTGAGCCAAATGCAATTGATACCTTTACAATTTCGTTTTTTTTTTTTCAAAGATTTTATTTATTTGACAGAGAGAGACACAGCGAGAGAGGGAACACAAGCAGGGAGAGTGGGAGAAGGAGAAGCAGGCTTCCCGCTGAGCAGGGAACCTGATGCAGGGCTAGATCCCAGGACCCTGGGATCATTACCTGAGCCGAAGGCAGATGCTTAACTGACTGAGCCACACAGGCGCCCCTACAATTTCATTTTTTAAAGGCCAAGAAATTGTTTGTGCTACCAGGAGTAGAGATTTCATGTCATGGTGTTTTTATATCATTCATATAAGTTCAGAGTTTGTAATACCCAGGACACAAATTCAGCAACTAATATATTAACAGGTTCCAGGGATAAAAAAAAAACAAAAAACAAAAAACAAAAACCAAGTAAATGTTAACATGTTGCAATTGTTTCTCTTTCTTAAGCTTGAAATGCATATGCTCCTGGGTCAGGATAGCACCACACCCAGAACCGCAGTTGATACCATGTTCCGTCCCCGGCTTGAATGTTACAACATTTGCACAACAGACTGATGAATATGGATGAAAGATCTGGGAAGCTGAGAAACAGAGTATTTTAAAAAGCAAATCAATTTAGGTCAGAGTATTGTTTTGTTATATGGCATATACAAGGAGAAACATTTCTTCGTTTCACATGGGCTATAATATCCTGCAATTTTATCCTCATTTCTAAAGCTTCAGCAAACTGTAATTCACAGGCTGGCATGACTTCAGTGGGTGCCGACTTACTGAAGAAGAGATTTTTTTTTTAAGTTTTATTTATATTTTCTGCACCACACTGTGAAGTGCCCTTGATGCTTTGTTTCTCAGAGGCGGGATTAGAGCACAGATGGGAGAAGAAAGGCATGAAATTCTATACTTTGAAACACTCAGTCAAGATTTATATTGTATCTCTTGTTACCTGGCGCCTCTGTAATACCCTACCCTGGAGAATTTCAAAGCCCATGAAGCTTCACGGTTGTGTAAATAAGTAAAATTTTGTAACAATCATCTGTGAGAAGATTAATCAAACTGCAGCGGTGGTGAAATTACAAGGAACAAATGAGAAAGGGGGGGGTCCTTGTTGTTTGTTTGTTTTGTCAATAAGATCTGATGTCAACTAGATCTGACCCGGTTTAGGAAGTGTGGAAGCTTTAGTTCCTTCTGTTTACTTCGTCTTGGCTCTAGTCCAGTTAAGCCATTGACAATTAAGGAAAAATACTACTTTCTTTCTCATGTGTCTTACATATGCATCCATAGTACAAAATGATCTGTACCACAACCACATCAAATAGTTTTATTTTTGGTTGGCTTTTTTATACTTACCATTTTGGTAAAGTATAATCTAACTCTTGCATAAACATATGCTAAAAATATAAGCCAGCAGCTATCTCCCAAGAAATAACCATGCCAAATAGGTCATATTTTCCTTTCCTTCCTGCAATCAATGGTAGAACATGGGTATTTTTCCAAATATTAAAATAATATTCTTTTAAAAGGAAGGATTCTATTCTATTGAAAAAAGTATCTGTGGGGGAGGAACAGGTTATGTCATAAAACCATGTGAAATTTTAAGTTATTCTATTTACATATTTTATATGAGCAGATTAAATACATTTTGGATTACCCATATGCAAAAAAAATTTATCAGTCAATGTCACATCTCTCAGTCAGCTTTGGTTAGGAAAACAGAAGGTATTCTGCATAAGCCAGAAATAAGTTTAATTCAGAATTAAGTGCTTAAGCTATTGTTGGAGAAGTTGAGTTAAGACATGTCGGGAGAGCACCACCGAAGGTCAGAGGTTGACAGTGAATATTTTAAAGCCATAGTTCTCCACTGAGGGCAATTATATCGTCCCCCCCTCCCCCACCCTGGGGAACATTTGGCAATGTCTGGAAACATTTCGAATTGTCCTGACTGGTGGCAGAGAGGGTTGCTTCAGGCTTCTAATGGGTAGAGGCCAGGTGTTTTACCCATGTTGCCTTGGGTGAGGTTTGGTGATGCAGATCCAGAGAGAGAAACCAGAAAGAGTTTTAAAATTTTGTTATACTCACAGTTCCACAGGAAGAAGTCAGCAAGCTATGCAGGGCCACCGAGGGGAAATTCTGGGTTCAGTCCTGAGGTTAAGGGAGAAAAGGGAACTGTGTGCCATGCCTTTGCTGTGGTTTCTGGAAGAAGGAACAGATATGACAAGGTAAGTTGGTGAAGGGTTCAGAACACAGTACCCCAAAATATGACACTTTGGCATACTGAATATCTTAAGCTGAAGGAATTTGAGAAAATGGCAGAGGCAGGAAGGTCTCTCCCTCTTGCCTGAAACAGGTCATGTGAGAGGTACCCTCCCAGGACCCTAAGGAAGACATTTACCAGAGATGGGGAGTTTGCAGCCAAGAAATCAGTACAAACTTTGTTAAATTAAGCCTTATGTTCCTAGTTACTATTTCACAATTTACTACCCCCCGTCCAAACCCCTTTGTCTTGTCAATTCTTTTTTTTATTTAATTTTATTTAAAATCAATTAACATATAGTGGGTTATTAGTGTCAAAGGTAGAATTTAGTGATTCATCAGTTGCATCACGTGCCCTACTTAATGCCCATCACCCAGTTACCCCATCCCCCCACCCACCTCCCCTCCAGCAATCCTCAGTTTGTTTCCTAGAGTTGAGTCTCTTTTTTT